>PVJD01000141.1:0-625305 GCA_004026545.1 Mormoops blainvillei
GGTGAGTATGTAATTTTTCTTTTCTTCCATATACTTTTGAAAGTGAAAAGTGATAATTACCATAGGACAGCCAGCCTAAAATCGAGTTGTCCGTGGCCAACATATACCTGACTCTGTGCATCTCCGTGACTCTCCCCTTATTCCTAATGCCACTGCACTCCAGCCACCTTCACCTGTGCAGATGAAGACACAGAGAGAAGTGAAGACATGACAAAATCAGGAGTGATAAGATGGTGCAACAAGTGGGTTTCAAAAAAGAGATGGCAAGTGGGGACAGTAATGGAGAGATTTCTGATGTTCCATCTGTGTGCAGAATCTGTTGGAAGAGGGGCTGGATCATCTGGAATAAGTTAGGTGTTTCTGACTCTATAACTGTGGCTTCACTTGGACTTCTGGAAGACTTCCTTAAGGAATTATTTGACTCGAATAGTCATGAGCTGATCTAATAAGTGATAGTCATCTGAAATAAAACAGAGTTCAAAGGAATTGGGAAACATTTTACTAAAGCTTTTTTTCTTTTCTTTTTTTTTTTTTTGGTATATTTTATTGAGTGTGGTATTACAGTTGTCCCATTTTCCCCCCTTTATACCCTCTGCCCTGCACCCCATCCCATTATCCCCACACCTCTTAGTTCATGTCCATGGGCTGTACATATCAGCTCTTCGGCTTCGTAATTTCCTATACTATTCTTAGCCACCCTCTGTCTTTTTTTTTTTGTCAACATTTTCCTGCCACCACTTTCCCCAGCCCCACCCATCCCCCACCTCCCACCCTCAATCCTTCCCCCATTTGGCTTTGTCTATGGGTCCTTTATGCATGTTCCTTGATGACCCTTCCCCTCCTTTTCCCCTGTCATCACCCTCCCTCCTCCTCTCTGATTACTGTCAGTTTGTTTTTTATTTCAGTGTTGCTGGTTATATTTTGCTTGCTTATTTATTTTATCGATTAGGTTCCAATTATAGGTGAGATCATGCGGTATCTGTCTTTCACCACCTGGCTTATGTCGCTTAGCATAATATTCTCTATTCCCATCCATGCTGTTGCGAAGAGCAGTAGCTCCTTCTTCCTTTCTGCTGCGTAGTATTCCATTGTGTAAATGTACCATGTTTTTTGATCCACTCATTTACCGTTGGGCACTTAGGTTGCTTCCAATTCTTGGCTATTGTAAATTGTGCAGCTATGAATATTGAGGTGCATAGGTTCTTTTCGATTGGTGTTTCAGGATTCTTAGGGTATCATCCCAGCAGTGGAATTGCTGGGTCAAAAGGCAGCTCCATTTTTAGTTTTTTGAGGAAATTCCAGACTGTTTCCCACAGTAGCTGCACCAGTCTGCATTCCCACCAACAGTGCACTAGGATTCCCTTTTCTCCACATCCTCGCCAGCACTTGTTGTTTGTTGATTTATGATGGCCATTCTGACTGCTGTGAAGTCGTATCTCATTGTGGTTTTAATTTGCACCTCTCTGATGGCTAGCGATGCTGAGCATCCTTTCATGTGTCTCTGGGCCCTGTGTATGACCTCCTTGGGGAAGTGTCTGTTCAGGTCCTTTGCGCATTTTTTAATTGGATTGTTTGTCTTCCTAGAGTGGAGTTTGGTTTCTCTTCAGATCATACAAATCTTTTGCCTTTTACTAAAGTTTTTTAAAACTGCATCATACAATGTACCATTTTCTATATACTTTTTAAAGTAGCACTTGAGAAATACATTTAGCATTCTTGAGAACTTACTAATCATAGGATGATATGAGCAGGCCATGGAAAAATGAACAAAACAACTTCTTTTATTCATCTTTGGTTCTACAGTATTTGTATATAAAAACAGCCCCTGGGTTTAAAGATTATGTTAAAGAGAGATAACGTTCTCTAAATAGTCACTGTTTATAAAGGTTATTATAAGAAAATAAGTGTGTGATGTCATGCTTTTCTGGCAAGGAGATACTTCTGAGTTTTATGGCACTAGACTGATTGTCAATCTGACCTATTTAACGAGGGCTTGAGGTGAATAAAAATAATCTGCCCTAATTTTGAAAGATATTTGATAGAGATTTTAATCAACTAAATTGATTTGGAATTTACATACAGTATGCCTCACCCATGGTAAGTATGCAGTTTGATGAGTTTTCATCTATGTGTCCCCCTGTAAAACCACCGCAACCATCAATAGAGAGACATGCCATCGGTGCAAAATCTTCCTCCCGTCCCTTTGCAGTCAGTCCTACCCTCCACACCTAGCCTTTAAGCAACCACTGATTTGCCATCAGGACAGATTAATTTACATTTTATAAACTTCTGCGTAAATGGAATCATACAGTATATACTCTTTTGTATCTGGCATCTTTCACTCAAAATATCAGTAGATATAATATTTTATTGCTGAGTGTGGCATTCCATTGTATGAATATGCCACAATTTGTTATCCATTCACCTTCTGATTGACATCTGAGTGTCTTCCATTTGGAAGGGAGTGTGAGTAAAGTTGTATGAACCTTCACATTCATGTCTTTAGGTAGCCATAGGTTTTTGTTTCTCTCAGATAAATACCTAAAAGTGAAAATGCTGGGTCTCGTGATAGGTGTATGTTTGACTTTATAAGGAAAAACCAAGCAGTTTTCCAAAGTGTATAAAATTGTATGCATCCACAAGGAGCACGAGAGAGAGTTGCAGCTGCTGGAGATCTTTGCTAATGGTTGGCATTGCCAGTCTCTTCCATTTCAGTCATACCTGTGGGTATACGGTGATATCTCACTGCAGTTTTAACCGGCATGTCCCTGAGGAGTGAAGACATGGAGCAGCTTTTCATATGTTATTGGCTTATTGTGAGGTGTCTGTTCCAACATTTTGTCCACTCTTGTGTTGTATGTTCTCTTATTATTGAGTTGTAGTTCTTTTCTTTTATTTATTTTTTATTTTATGATTCATATTTTTTGTGTTCTCTTTTAAAATGTTGCCTATTAGAAAATGATGAAGTTTTTCCTATGTATTTCTCTATAAGTTTTATGATTTTAGTTTTCATTTTCATTTCTATCTTTAGTATGAGGTAAAAATAAATTTTAATTTTTATACAAACATTCAATTACTCCAGCACCATTACTGAAAAACTCTTTCCCTCGTTTAATGACATTGAACCATTTACCAAAAATCAATTGATCATATATACATTGGTCATTTTCTGGAATCTCTGTTCTGTTCCATTTATCTATGTTTTACTTAACTATGTTTTCACTGTACTGTACTAACTGGTTACCTAACTAATAATCTTCAAAACAGCTAGTGTCAGTTCTCCAATGCTGCTTTTCTTTTTAAAAATTTCCTTGGCTATTCTAAGTTGTTCTCATTTCCATATACATTTTAGAATTAGCTTGCAATTTTTCACCTAAATAAAGAGGCTGCTGAAATTTTTATTGGAGTTGCATTGAATATATAGTTCAGTTTGTAGAACTGGCATTTTAACTACATCAAGCTTATCATCCATAAACATTTATTTAGTTGCTCTTCATTTAATTATTCTTTAGTTTTAGAAATGAATTGTAGTTTTGAGTATCCAAGTATTTTAACATTTTCGTTAAATTTATTTCTAAATATCTAATGTTTGTGTATGATAATTAAGAAGAATTGTGGTTTTTTATTTTCCAACTTTTGTTGCTGTTATATGTAAATATTGTTGGTTTTTTAATATAGACCTCCTACGTTGATATCTTGACTAATTCATTTGTCGGTTCTGGTGGGTATTTTTTACATATATATTTCTTAGGATTTTATAAATACCCTTAAACTCTTTGATCAAAACACTCATCCTTTCCAATCTATATTTCTTTTTCCTCTTTTCTTAATTGATTGAAACAGCTAGAATTTTCAGTAAAATATTGAATAGAGATTGTGAGAGTGAACATCTTTGACTTATTTCCAATTTTAGATTCCTTTCTTCTTCTAGTTTGCTAAGAGTTTTTACAGTTTAAGGGTGGTCGTCCTTTTATGTACTGATAATTTGATTTGCTAATATTTTATTGAGGATTTTGATCTAGTGTGCTCTTAGAGTAATAATGATTTCATAAAAATAGATTTGGAAGTTATTCCTCCTCCTCTATTTTCTGAAAGATTTTGTGTAGGATTAGCCTTTTTTTTTTTTCCTTAGATGTCTTTTAGACTATATCAGTAAGCTATCTGGGCCTGGAATGTTCTTTGTAGGAGCTTTTAGTTACAAACTCAATGTCATTCATAGATACAGAGTTATTTAAATTTCTGTTTTTTCTTATGCCAACTTTGGTAATTCATGTTGTTTAAAAAGGTTTGTATATTTCACATGAGTTATCACAATTATTGCCCTAAAATATTATTTCCTTATTCTCTGAATGGTGTAGGATCTATTGTAGTATCTCCTCTATCTTTCTGAATATTAGTAGTTTATATTTTCTATCTCTTTCTTTAAAAATTCAGTCTATTAGTTTTCTACTTACACTATAGCAAATTGCCACAAACATAGTGTCTTAAACAATATAAATTTATTACTTCGTAATTCCATTTATCATAAATCGGACACCAATCTTTTATGGCTCAAGTCAAAGCATCAGCAGAGTCACAATTATCTGAGGAAACTGTGGAGGGGGTTCTATTTCCTCATTCATTTGGATTGCTGGCAAATTGAATCCCCTGTGGTTGTAGGACAAAGATTAACATTTCTTTGCTAGTTATCATGGATAGTCATTCTCAGCTTCTAAAATTCACTCACATTCCTTGGCTTGCAGACTCATTCCTCAAGCTTCAAGTCAACAGTGGTGGCTTAGGTCCATCTTATACTTCAAACCTTCCTTCATTCTTTTTCCATCTCATCTCTTTAACCCAACTGGCAAAGATTCTTCATTTTTAAGGACCCATATAATGAGACTGGGCCCACCCAGACATTTCAAGGTAATCTCACCATTTCAAGGTCCCTACCATTAATCATATGTGTGAAGTTTCTCTTGCCATCTAAAGTTACACACAGTTGTGAGTACGTGAAAACAGAGTTTATTCTTGTATTATTATCCATTAATTATTGTATTATTTTCCATATAAGCAACTGTAAACCTACTTTTGCCCCACCCTGTATTTTCAGGTTCTAGGGATTAAAGAATAAAATCTTTGAGGGTCCATTTTTCTGCCTTCTATGCTGGAAGTTTATATAATTGATCTGATCTGTTTCTTTTTTTCCTACTACATACTTTTAAAGCTATAAAATTTCCCCTAACTACCACATTAGCTATATCCCATATATTTTAATTAATTTTATTTTTATTATTATTTTATTCAAAATAATTTTAACACTTTGTGATTACTTCTTTATCCCTTTTTTTTACAGTGTATTATTTCATTTTTAGACATTTGGACCTTTCCTACCTATATTGTTGTTGCTGATTTCTAATTTAATTCCTTTCTGGTCAGGGAACTTACTCAATAATATAATTTTAAATTTATGTCCCAACATATGGCTTACTTTGGTGAAACTTCCAAGTTTATAAAAAGAGTGTGCATTCCACAGTTATTGGGTGTAGTGTTCTATAATTGCCATTTGGGTTAGTATTGTCTTCCTGATCTTATATTCTTACAGATTTTTTATTTGTTTTATCAATTACTGAGTAGGGTAAAGTCTCCATCCATGACTGTAGATTTGTCTATTTCTTCCCCTTAGTTTCTCTTAGATTTTGCCCCATGCATTTTCAATCTTTATTAGGTGTATATACATTTATAATTGTCATGTCACCACTGCATTAACCTTTTTCATTATGAAGTGACCCTTTTTTATGTAGAATTAGTTTATTTTGATTAACTTTTTCTTTGTGTTAATCAGATGTTTGGAAATTTTTATTTTACTTTATTTATTGGCTTACTAGTTATATTTGTCTGAATTATTATCCCATCATTGCTTAGGAATTATAATATGCATTTTAAACTTAATATTGTTAGTATTTCAACACTACATTTACCTTTTGAGCTATTGTTTTCATTTATTACAATTATATACATTATAAAGTCATCAATAAGTTACAATTTTTTCTTGAAACAATCCATTTTCTTTTAAAGAAATTAAGAGGAGGAAATATGTTTATATACCTGAACATCTTTCTTTATGTCTTTATGTTGTTTGTAGTATAATTTTCCTAGTATTTTCTCACTTTCTACTTACCTGAAAATGTTTTAACTTTATCTTTATTTTTTAGGATAGCTTCAGTAAACATAGAATTTATTATTGACAGCATCTTTTTTCCTTCAGCATTTCTACTGTGTCATTCCAATATCTTCTGACCGCCATAATTTCTTAGTAAAAGCCAGTAAATCATAGCATTCTTCACCTTTTTTCTAACTTTTTAATTTATTGATTTGAGAGAGAAAGAGGGAGAGAGAAACATCAATTTGTTGTTCCACTTATTTATGCATTCATTGGTTGCTTCTTGTATGTGCTCTGACTGGGGATTGAACCCACAACCTTTATATATAGGGATGATGCTCTAACTAACTGAACTACGTGACTAGGGCCTTCACCTGTTCTTACTGTATATGTTTTCTCTGGCTAAGTTCAAAATCGTGTTTGATAATTCTGGATATTAGCAATTTAACTGCATTGTGTTTAGTAATGTTTTTTTGTTGTTGTTTGTTTATTTTAATCCTATTTGGAGTTATTAAGGTTTTTGTATCTGAATTTAATATTTGCCATCAAATTTTGGAAAGATTCTGCCGTTATTCATTTAAATGATTTTTTTTTTCCTGCTCCTTTCTTTATCTTTCCTTTCTTTTGGGTAACTCTAGTTACATAATTCATAACCTGGTCGATACTCTCCCTCAGGCCTCACAAGCTCAATTCATTTTCCTTCAATTTTTTTCCTCTGTTCTTAAACTCGGGTAATTTATATTGATCCATCTTCAAGCTTACTGATACTTTATTCCACCATTTTCAATCTTCTGTTCAGCCCATATAGTTAATTTTTCAAGTTTATTGAATTTTTAGTTATCAAATTTATACTTCTGTACATGTATTGCTCTGTTGAAATTTTCTTGTCTTTTTACTTATTGACTTCATACTTTCTTTAATTCTTTAAATGTATTTATAACTGCTGCTTTAAATTTCTTATCTGCTAAATCCAACACCTGAGATCATTAGGAATGAATTTCTGTTGATGATCTTTGTTCCTGTTTAGGGGCGTTTATTATATTTTCTTGTGCCTATGTGTGTCTAGGAGGAACATAACCCTGCTGACACCTTGATTTTGAGTTTCTAGTCTCCAGAACTGTAAGAGAATACATTTCTGTTATGTGAAGCTACCCGTTTTGTGGTACTCTTTTACAACAACCCAAGGAAACTAACAAAGGGTCATTGCTAGATGTGCACTTGCAGGTTGTAGTAAAGATACAGAGATACTTTTCTAAGGAAAAGTCTTAAGAATGAAATCCGGGTGGGGGTGATATATGCCATAATATGTTGCAGAGGTAATTGATTTTACTCGCTGTTCTTGAGGTATTTTTTAATGTAATGGTTATATTCTTATATTTATCTATCATAGTTATTATGCAGCTCAAGGGGAATATTCATTAAGTCATTAAAGAGAAAATTGAGGCTTCTTATGCTAAATTCTTTGTCCAGAGTCTCATGCTAAGCCCTTGGAAGAGTCGAATAAAAGAAATCGCTCAGAAGCATGCAGTAGGTGCCGATAGCCCTTTGGTTTCATGTTCTTGGACACCATGACCATAGCCTTTACTACCACGTCAGTCTACCCCTGCCTGCCTTACTCAGATAGCTATAAATGTGCAGAAATACCACATTACTGAGTTATCAATGTCCCAAGTCAAGTATTGGCAGAATTATTCAAGCTCTTCTGTTTGGCCACTCAGAGAAAAAACACTAGAAAAGTAATTTTCTCTTTCTACTTCCAGATCCACTTTTCAGGGTAATATCATTATCTAGGAAGAAATGAGAATGCAAATGTATAATTCAACGGTGTCTTTCTGGGGAAGGAATGTAATTCTAACCATCAATGGAAAAAGAACATAGAACCCATTGTGCTGGAATTAAAATCTTTTGCCCCCTAACTCATGCTCAATATATGTTGTTCACACAGGTAATTTAAGGCTAGCAAAAAAAATGTTTGGGGTTACTTGTAAACACTTTACTCAGACTGCATTTTTTTTTTGCATAAAAAGGCTTAACATTTAAATAATGAATCTTAAACTCCCAATTTTTTACAATTGAGAACAGGGAGTTCATTTTTCTTTAAGTGGGCAGACACTTTCTTCCTTTTCTTGTTTTATTTAGTATTCCACTTTTAAGCTCTTTAGCCTTTTCTTTTGTAGGGGTTTTGATCATTCTTTTTTTACTTTATATATGATTGCTTTTGAGTCACTGGAGCACCTGGTTCAACCAGAGTTTGCTGTGCTCCGGCACCAAGACTGCTGGTTCCTGTGCTCTCTTGAATACCTATTCTGAGGCACAGAGTTGGTTAGCAGAGATTAGTAAGAATCAATTGAAAAAGTAAAATTTTCCTCACGTTCAAGAATTCCCTTGGCAAAATCCCATGATTTCAATTTGTTTTACTGTTAATTCCATTCATGATTACATGGGAAGGTTTGCTTGTTTGTTTTTTAATTACCCCACAGCTCTACTTTCTGATGTAACTTTAATATAGACCTTGAGTTCCTTGGTATTTAAACCAAAAGAGTTGAAAACGTATGTCCATATGAAACCCTGCATATAAATGTTTGTAACAGCTTTATTCATAATTGCCAAAGCAACAAAGGTGTCTCTCAGTAGGTGAGTACATCCAGGGAATGGAATATTATTCAGCACTGAAAAGAAATGAGCTATCAAGCCATAAAAAAAGACATGGAGGAATCGTGAATGCATATTACTAAGTGAAAGAAGCCAGTCTGAAAATGCTGCATACTGTATGATTCCGACTACATGACATTCTGGGGGAGACAAAAGTACAGAGATAGCAAAGAAGATTAGGTGTTTCCAGAGGCCGGAGGGGAAGGACGGCTAGGCAGAGTGCAGAAGCTTTTTAGAACAGTGCAACTGCTCCGTGTGATGCTCTAATGGTGGATGCATGTCATTACACGGTGTGCAAACGCACAGAATGAACAACACCCAGAGTGCATCCTAGTAAAAACTATGGGCTTTATGTGATTGTAACATGTCGGTGTAGCTTCACTGATTGTTACATACACACCACTCTGGTGGAGGATGGTGATAGTGGGCCATGCCTGTTTGTACACCTTCCTCTCAATTTTGCTATAAACTAAAAGTAGAGTCATTAAAAATACAAGATTGTTGGAGAGAATGGACAACTAAAACTACAATTCTGTCCACTCTATCTGGTGCTACCTTTGATTTACAGGGTTTTTGTGTGACTGCTGAAATATAATGAATTGGCCCAGAAATGTTTCATCTCTCTGGTTTGCCCAAGTCATAACTAAGTAGTTAGAGAAAATGGAAATACCTGGTAGGCATTCAGATATCCAAAATTTTGGAGGCAATCCTTTCCTAATTGAAAGCCTTATCTACCACATGGCATCCCACCATGTTCTACCTTCTTGACTCAACAATTTTCTAGGCAGAGAATTATCATTACGATATCCCTAAGAAAGTAAATGATTAACAAATGCATAGGCTGTTTTTGTGTGGCCCTGCATCTAAAAAGGTTTTTGTGTTTGTAAAGAAAAAAAATAAGAAAAAAGGGAAGAAATGAAGGAGGTTAGAAGGGAGGAAAAGAAGAGAGAGAAAAATATGAGACAAGCAAATATAACCTGGCTCTTGAGAGAAAAACTTTACCAACTCCTAAACTATGGATTAAAACATTTTAAACTCTGTAACATGGAATATTTCCATTCTTCCTATTATTTAGTAAGAATATTAATAACTACTCCCCCCAAAAAATACATTCTGCATATGATGTGACAGGTTATTTATGGCCTGAGAATAACTGTAATACAATTTAATGGCATGGGCATAAGACTCTTTCAAAAGTTGTTTTGATTCACTCTTCTTACAGTTGAGTCATTACTAAACATCAATTATAAATATCACCCAGATACCAGTTTCCATGTGAGCAGTTTTCTTACATACTCTTCAAGTAAAAACACAGCCCTCAGCTTTTCTATCTTTTGTCTGATAGAAGATTATGTTCTGTGGCATGTAAATTGCTTTTGTCAGCAGGTAAGCCAAGACTTGGATGGGAAAAACTGTAGATGCCAACGCTATTTATTTCTCTATTATGTTACGGGTTTCCACCCACCAAAAGTTGAAATCTGGCCAATGTTAGGCTGTTTTTATTTTTTGAAGCTTACAAGTGCAGTTATACTTTTTCGTTATAATATATTGCACATTTTGTACATTTGATTTGTGTCTACTGAGATTCAAACACTTATCAAAGAAATCGTAATTGAGAAGGGAGGACCTAATGTACACATACATGTCTCTTTATAGCATCTAATGAAGTTGTGGCATGGTTACTATGCCTGATTTTAGATTTTAAAAATTAGTTATAGAAGATAAAGCCCTCCCTAAATTTTCTCAAATCTGAAAAATAGAATTATGAAGTCATTAGTGGAAAATGATTTTGGGTTTTATTTGGACTCACCATGAATATAACTTGAGAGAGAATTTCAAGTAAATTACTAATTCTGTAGGACAGGAGTGGTTGCCGAGGGAGCTCTGTGGTTGTAGAAAGTCAGTAGCTCATGGACACAGTTGACGATGCTTTTCCTAGCCCCAGACACTTCTGGAAGCAGACCTCCATCATTTCTGGCTGGAAGTTTCATTTGTAAAAGCACTCACAATGAAGGGCAAGTTAACAGTAATTGAATATTTTACCTGGTTTGGGAGTTATAAGCAGGTAAAAGTACAAAAATATAGGTTAAAGTAATTGGTTTTGTTTGATGTGGTTTGATAGAACCAGAAGGATTTCTTAAATTTTTTTTTGTTTATGCTCCCTACGCACAACCCCTGCCCCTCCAACATCTCATTGACAAATCACTTGTGCAGCCCTGAATCCTCTTATTGTTTCCTTTCTCCTCAAGCCAAGACTGCCTCTCACATCCTGGGACAGATGAAGTAAAAAGTTGCCCTCTTCCTATATTTCCCTCGGCCTTTATTACAAATGGTTCATCTGGATTGTTGTGTAAACTGTATAAAAGTAATGATGGAAGAGAGATAAGTATCATGACTACTTCATTAATTTGCCTATTATTCTACCTCTAAAAACAGACAACACCCTGTTTGTTCTAAGGTGTGATCTGGCTGCAAGTTGTGATTTAGAACATGATCTATGGAACGAAATGAATTCAGGTTTAAGTTCTAGGTCTACCCGGGGACCTTGGGCCACTATTTAATATCTCCACACTTCAGTTTATTTACTTTGAAAACAGGAATATTAGCACCTTCCTAAATGACTCATAGTGCAGAATAAATGACATAAAGTGCGTAGTCCTGTAACTTAATGGTTTCTTAATAAATGGAATAATAAGTGGAAATGATAATAACGACAATTATTACTAGCCACATTTTAACCCCGTTCACCTTTTTCCGTGCAAAGAAAGCTTAACTGTGCATTGAACAGATTAGCCGAGCATTATCAAGCTTAACCTATAGATTTGGCCTCATTCTCAGGATGTCACCTATAATTTCCCATGCCTAGAATCTTTGTGGACTCTGAATCTTGCCTTGTCCATAGCAATATAGTTCCCAGCTCTTTCTCCACTACATAGTTCATGGTGTTTTAACCTTTTTATAAGCAGAAACTTTTTTCCAAATAAAATCGTATATGTAACTTAAATATAAATATATAGAACAGTCAAAAGAAAAGTTACTCTAGTTTACACAGCAATGGAGCCCAAATCTTCACCTTATAGACCTCTGAGCAATGTCTGAAGGACCCCAGATTTCCATCAGTCCCCTTAGAAAACCCCCGATGTGGTGGATCCCCTTGACCTTAGCTCAATGTCCCGGTTCACAGGAGAACAAGCCCTCCCACTGTTTAACTCAATCCTTTCTGCGCATGCAGATACCTACCCCTCAAACGCTGCTGACCAAGCCTATTGCTCCTTCAGTTTGACATTAAGTCAGAGCAATACTGGGATATACTAACTAGATATAGAATCACTAGAGATAAAGATGAGTTCTTTTTACTTTAATTAGCTTCTCAATTGAGTGAGATGCTACTGCACTTAAGAATCGCTGCTGTAAAGGACAAGAAGGTCACAGATTTACTAACTCCCAAATTGAAGGGGACAAAGCCACTCTGTATGGAGCTTAAGCATTTGAAGATGGTTGTTTCACAAGTGCTTTAAAATGATAAGAAATAATAACTAAAATCTATATATATTTTTAAAAAGTCGAAGTGGAAAAGGAGCCTATATTCAATACAACGTTCTTTTAAGAACTATTTTCTAAACATTCCATTATCTTATTTTTATCTCCAAATACCATTAATCATGTTTTATTGTTTATATGTAAATATTATTCAGGTGGTGAAGAATATTGCCCAATGTATTTTGAAAGGAAAATATTTGAATGGAATGCTGTATCCTGGCTGATTCTTGTCATTCAGTTTACATTGTCATCTCCTTAGAGGGCCCTTCCTTGATCAGTGAGTTCACAGTAGTCAACAATAACTTTCACGTCAAAATTCTGATTTTCTGTATTTACATTTTGCTAGTGTTTTCATGTTTATGTATTTATGACTTTACTTGTGTATTTGTTTATTGGTTATCTTTACTTTTAGAATTCGCTCCATGAGCGTAGGGACTGTTGTCTTCCCTCAAGTGCCTGGACATTTTGGCTCATAACAAGTATTTATTTAATGAAGAATGAATTAAAAAACTAGTGAAGTGAACCCTCGCTTTTAATTACCATAAAGAGATTTTTCAGGGGTGGAGGGAGGGAGAAAGACATGACAAAGAATAAATTCAGTAACAATTTAACTCCAAAGCTGAGGTAATGGACTTTCTCTCTGCTTCCCCATTTTGAGTTGGGCCATTTTAGACTCAAATATATCATTCCAGTTGCAGATATTCTGGAAGGACTGAAAAATTGCCAGTACTCTTTCCTTTTGGCTTACATATGATACTGTTAGAAAATTTATAATTGGGTCAGCAAGACTTAGGAAGGTGATAAAGGACAATAATATCATTTCTTTGTTTTCAGAGCTCAAGATTTTACATGATGATTTTTCCTCTGTTAATTAAAAATTGTTAACTCAGTTCTATAGTATAGGGAAAACCATGCAAACATTATGCTTCATTTTCCTTCTAACAATTCAAAATACTCATTCACTGGCAGACACATGGGCTTAGAGGCACATGAAATAACATAACATCAGGTCTCACTGCTTATGGAGAAGGTCCAGTTTAGGCAAAAGTTACTTCTAAAAATTTATGATTCTGAATCCTCAGTGACCACATTTTGGATCTTCTTAAACTTACTAATGTTAAGAATCATTTTTCCTATCCCTTTAAGCCTATCCCTTTAAGGAGTTGCTATAAATGGGTAAATAATATTTATTTGCACATGTACTCTGAAAAAGAATCGCAAGTGACTTGCACATTAAGTGTCTTTGAGGAGATGATTCCAATTTAGAAACTGTTGGTTGTATTCATACCTTTCATTTTATGGGGAAGCACTCTGTTTAAAAGGATAATTGTTCCAAAATATACAAATATGGTAATTTTTGAAACATAAATTATTGACAATACACAGAGCATGTGGAATGCATGTTATGATTAATGTGCAATAACAGATTTATAAAAAACAGAATTTAAAATATTTTAAAAATTGTTTAAAAATGTGATTTTTGTAACATTAATGCCCTGCTAAATGTCAATATGTGTTGTCTGCAAAGGGTCAAATCAGTTTAAGGAATCTGGGTTAAACTGTCAAAAATGTTACGTTATTGTAAGATATCATGTAAAAATATTCTAATAGGCATTATGAATATTTAAGCCCACTATAAAGTTTGCATGATTTACCAAATTCACACCAAAGACAATATTCTTTTACAAACAACAGGTTTTTTCTTTTTAAATGTCTGCATTTTATGATGCTTTGATATCTTAGGGTGGGGGGCATTGCTAATTCTTGACAGACTGCCCATCCCAAAGCTAGCTAATTCTTAAAGACAGTAAACCTTCTAGCTGTTCTAGCCCATTTGGGTTGGTACAACAAAATACTAAAGACTGGGTGGCTTATCATAAAGAGAAATGTATTGTTCATCATCCTTGTGGCTGGAAGTCCAAGATCAAGATGCCTGTGTGGTTCACAACCAGCAACCCTTTTCCTTCTTGTATCCTCATGGGGTGGAAGGGACTAGGGATGTCCCTGGGGTCTCTTTATAAAAACACTAATCTCCATCATGAGGATCTGCTCTCACGACCTAAACATCTCTCGAAGGTCCCATCTCCTAACACCATCACATTGGGTGTTAGGATTTCAACATATTAATTTGGGGAAACAGAAACCTTCAGACCATCATATTGGCAAACACCTGCAAAAATATATTCAAGCCAAGCAATCAATAGTCCACAGGCCTAACTGCCTCCCTTTTCTAACTCTCACATATCGAGCTAATATTTCCCCTGCTCCAAATCTCTCCAGAATCATTGGTACTGGAAAACTAGGAACCACCCTTATGGCTCACTGAACTTATTCAAACTGTCCAATCCTAAGGCGGTGCTACTGCTTAACCTGCCTTGCACCTTCCTTCCCGTGGAAAAATATGTATAGGCCATGCATTTCTCTCATTCCTTCTGCCTCCTGACGAAACCTGGTGCTTTCCCAGGTACCCCTACATGGCCTGATGTGACTTTTCTCTTGGAAGCTAAGTAATAGAACTCCCTTTAATGGCATTGACCTCTCAATGTCATCACTCAGTCACCTCTATAAACTTAAATCTCACAGGTTATTCAAGATAGTTTGGTAAAAACACAAAAAGCATAAACTTCAGAGTCAAGTTTGGGTTCAAAGCAAGCTCTGTCACTTCCTACCTAAAATATCATGGGGGAACTTCAAGTGTTCATTTCCTCATTTGAAAAGTGGAGAAGACAGTAATAATCTCTCTGACAGGGCTTTGAGGATTTAATAACACAGGACATGTAAACCCAACCTATAGTAACAAATTGGAGTTCAGTGACTATGTCTGTACATAAATCTAGTCTATAAATAAAGAAGTGTACATGACTAAGAGTGCACTAAGGTTTCATGTTAGCCAGTTTTGCCCTCATGATATGAAGAAGACATTTATTTGCCCATAAATGAAATCAACCAGTTTGATAAGGACGATTTTAGCATTGCTCTCTGTCTTCGGTTTTGTTTCACCTTAGTTAGGTAGTAAAATGAAAACAGAAGTCAGTTCTTCCTAAGATCAGTTTCATTTTATATCCATTCTATCTCCTAGACTGGTCCCTAGACTTTAGTTTGTCCAATAAGAAAATGAAAGGAGGACTCCAAAAAGGCAACAAATTAAACAGTTCAAAGTATTCTATAAAGCAAATGTTTTTGCCCTGGCTGGCGTGGTTCCGTGGGCTGCACATTGTCCTGCAAGCCGAAAGGCCATTGACTGCACCGTGGGCCAGGTCCCCGGCTGGGGGGTGTGGGAGGCACCCAATTGATGTTTCTCTCTCAGACTGGTGTTTCTCTCCCTCCCTTTCTCCCTTCCTTCCCCCTCTCTAAAAATAAATCAATAAATAAAATAATTTTAAAAGTGCTTTTCTCCTTAACTCTACAGGCTATTAAATTTTATTTCTCACGCTAGCTTTCAATTAGCATACTTTTGATCTTTTGGTAGGTTAGGGACACAAGCCAGCCATTCTTCTCTCTATATGAAAATAGCCATGTTTGCACATTTTAATGACCGAAAAGTAACTTGACTTCCAATACATGAAGAATCTAAAAACCAAACATACCAAATAAAACTCTGACATAAATCATATAATGTCATTCTTAACTAGTACACTAAATAATTAGGCAGGAAGTATTTCTGCTCTTCTGGATATGAGTTTTGTTTTAAAATTGTGTGTTCCAATTAGCCATGAAGAATAGGGTATTTTCCCATAGAGTTATGATCTCTTCGGCTTAATTTTTCACTTTAGATAGCTTCTTGATGATGTTTTATATTCAACCTGTACTCTATCTCTCTTTATGTACTCTTTCTGATGCCACAAGGAGTTGCCCTCTAGGGACAATATGACATTTCACTGGGGCATTCGAGTAATAATTTTTATGTGGTCTGTTAAGGAAATTGGCCTCACATGAGAGTCAATTATTTAACTCCTTACTTATTCAGTCATCGATAACAGATTTAATTACATGGAGTGCCATTCCTGAACCTTATTGCTAAAATGAAATTCATGTTGTTACAGCACCATCTTTATTAAAATGTTAAAAGCAGTAATGAGTAATGCCAAGAACCTGCATTTATGAGGTGCGACTGTCCAGAGGTGACATGTATTCACCTTCTTTTTCATGTTCTTCCCTGTGAAGAGTTCTACCCCTTTTCATTTCAGCATACCATATTAACGTCTTCCATTTGGGTTTGCAGTGAGAAGCGTTTGCATATGTAAACTTTTAAGCTTGGGAGTTATCTTTCCTTCTGAGCAAGTCTCCAATTAACATTTGTGAGCAGCGATCAGACAAATACACATAAGCTAGTATGCAGAAAGCAATCCAATGGATAATTCCCCTTAACAAATGTGAGGGAAAAGTTGCCATTCTTCATGCAGTGAGAGAAAATCATCTCTGTTCTATTTGTGGCATGGGCAGCTTTGTGCTAACAATGTTCACAGCACACCCACCTCGTGAGATGTTATGAGGATGAATACGACCGTCTTCGCAGAGTGCTTTGTGTTTATGTAGCACCTCTGCCCAGAATACTCCCAGGGGTGGCATAGCCATTGTCTCTGTCCTGTCCATCTCCAAAAGAGGCATAAAAATGCAAAGCCAAATTTCAGAACCTCAATATAATCAAGATAAATAGGAAGCTTATTGTGTAAAAAAAAAAAAATCTGAAGATTTCAATGTAGGGAAATACAGGAGAGCAAGTGAAATCACCCACATAATCGTCAGTGTTTATGATCAGAAACTCTAGTTGCTATACTTGGCAATCGTGTGAAGAAAGACACCATTTTAAAATGAGTTAATTGCATCCATTAGAGCATAGAGTAGAATTAGAATCATAGAAATGTAGAGTAGCAGCATCTGGAAATTGAAGAAACCTTATAGCTTCTGCTAGATTATCCTCTTTATTCTCCTGGAAAGGTCAAAGCGACTCCAAGAGAGTGCGCATGAGCTGGAAGTGGGTAATCCAGGATCCTTATCTTCTTGCTGCTAAATTTGGACTAGACAGAGCAATAAGAAAAACAATGAACAGATATTGTGAACACAGAGGCAAAGGACCCCGACCTTTCCCTTTTCTGACTGATTAATTAAGCATGCATGGACATGCACGAATATACACACACAGAGAGAAAAGCTTAGATACCGACCCCTGTGATGACCTTTTAATACCTTGATTTAGTTATTTGTGATTTAGCCACAGTGGCTGCTAAACATCACAGCTCAAATGAGTCTTTCATAATAAACTGTATTTTTTTGTCTTCTGTACAAAAGTCGTATACACATTTTACACCACCAAATACTATTTTATTTAACATTTACTACCTTTATACCAGTGTGTTCTTAAAAAAATAATTGAGGTAAACATGCCTGGGTTAGTTTTCCTGGGGTTTCTACATGAATTTGGGAAGCTGTTGCCAGGAGGTTAAACGCAGAAAGATCCTGCAGTGATGAGGAAGAACTGACCAAAAGTCAGTAAATGCAAAAGGGAACAGAGAGGACTTCTTATAAAGAACTCAAAACAAGGAGTTTGTAAATAGGTCAACCACATTTTCTGCCCCTTCCTCCCTCATTCCTGCCATTCTGAAATAAAATTTTCCTTTCTATAGTATACGTTTAGGAATGTTTTCCATTTGACTGGAGAATGTAAAAGCATTCTCCAGTCAGAGTCGTCAGGGTTAGACTGTTTTGGAAGTGGAGAGGCGGTCTGTGATTTCTGGAATGGCCCTCAGAGAGCAATGTGTGAGTGCTGCAATGTCTTATTTTGATCTTTCCAGACACCTCCTCTTGGTTTGCATTTTCAGGGGTTTTTTAGCATGATGATACATGAATTACCAGTGTCTCAGTCACAGCACAGGTAAAGGGCCAAGTGACCATGTGACAAGTCAGAGCCACATTAAGTCTGGGTGGTTATTTATTATCAAAATCTCCCCTCTCTTAATGTCTCAGCTATTTAAAAAAACAAACTGCTTTTTGTTTTTCTGATCAATTTGTCTCCCATGGATTGAAGTAGTTCTGAAGGTTTATATATTATCCTCCAAAAATTTCAATATAAACACACCACAGTACATTTGTTTGTGTTTTTAACTGTGGGTAGATCTAGACTGGATTCTTCATGATTTCTATGGTCCCACCCTTGTATTGTACATTATGCTACTATATCCACACTCTGAAGGAAGAAACATGCTTTGGTCCTTTCCTTAATTTTGGCTGTTTCATAAAGAAACAAACATATCTTTGATGCATATTTGAGAAGATATTGAAATAACCATAGACTATTTAACTGGTAAATTTAATGGAATCATTTAGAAATCATACATTATATCCACATTTATGTCAAATTAGTCCACCAGGATTAAAAGTCTTATAATGAATACCAAATGAATTAGTAATGATGGTCTGTATGCATAATCTTTTATATTATACAAAATATGAGACTTTTTCTGTCCTGAAAAAGTCCAGCTATTGTTAATATAAAGAGAACACTGCATGACATCAATGTAACCTAGCAGCCAAGGCGAGTGGACTGGAATGCGCATGTGTGAACAATGATGACTTCACTGTACTAGTCAGGGTGGTAGATGCCATTGAGTGAGCATGTGCACTGTGTGACCTTCACATTCAAAATGACTGAGAAAGTAGAGCAACAAATCTGCATCAAATTTTGCATTAAACTTGAAGATTCCTCCACAGAAACTATTCAGATGATTCAGGAGGCTTTTGGGGACAATGCAGTGAGTGCAGCGCAATAAAAGTGTGGCACAAATGCTTCAAAGATGGTCAAAAATCTGTTGAAAGTGATCCACATTCTGGAAGGCCTGCAACAAGCAGAACGCCTGAGAATGTTGAACATGTTTGGGCTGCAGTCAACAAAGATTGGCGGCAAACAGTGCAAGAACTAGAAGCTGATCTGGGTATTCCAAAAACTACTGTGTCCGAGACTTTGACAGAGGACCTTGGCATGAAATGTGTTGTGGCAAACTTCATTCCATGGCAGCTGATGGCAATCCCAACAAAGGATTTTGCAGAGGGTTTTGAAGAGTGGAAGAGACACTGGGTGAACAGTGTGAAGTCCCGAAGTGCCCTCTTTGAAGGAGACTGAGGGATTGTTGTCCTATGTACAGCATTTTTTGTATATTATACCTTCCTCAACAAATATCTCCATTTTTCATAGTATATGGATGGGTACTTTCTGAACAGAAATTGCAACAAAATAGGAATGAGAAATTGAACTTACATTGTATCCGTAATACAACAATTGCATACTTTTATTTATGATCTGTTTAGGCCCATGTTTTTGTTTTAACAATTTTTCATTGTATGATTTGTTTTATATAATAATGAAAGCCAGTGTATTATTTATCACATAAGCAAATTCCAATAAATAGCTTGTGGAGAGACAAACATTCCCAAAGTGGAAATAAACCAGTTATAGTCCACTGTTATGAAACATTCATTTTAGTAAGTCAACAATTTATTATTTATTTTTAAGAGCATTTGATAGTATTTTCTTATTATATTGCCTATCAATTCAGTAAAGTGGAGTTGTTAATCCTAGTCTTCAACCTGAAAGAAACACACAGCCACCAAAACAAATGACTAAACCGCTTAATTCATTAAAAAGCACGAGCATAGAGTCAGACAAGCCATGCATTTCTAGGAGAGTTAGTCATCCAGTGTACGACCTGGTCAGATTATTTAACTTTCCAGTGCCTCAGTTTCCTCATCTGTAAGAAAGGAACTAAAAATACGTACCTCATAGTCTTGTGTTCAGAAGCAAATTTGAGGGTTTGTGGAGTGTGCTTAACCTGTGTCTAGATTTATTGATTCTTATTGAGTGCTATTATGTATGACACATGCACTTTACATGTATTTTCTCATTTAATCATCACATAGTTACTAATATCCCCATTTTATAGATAAGAAACTAAAACACAAAGAACACAAAGAGATTAATTGCTCAATAAATGGCTAGTAAATTACTGTATATTCTAAAGTAAGGATTGTGTTTAATACCAAATCTTTCAATCCTTCTCCTTTAAGGAAAAAAACGCATAGTTGAGAGAATAGGAGTTTGGGGTCAAAATCCCCAGCAAAGAAACAGAGATGGCATACCTGAACGTTCTCCCCTACTGAAAGTGGCAAAATTGCAAGTAGGGAATGGCGATGGTAGCTAAAATCACTTCCAAGCAAAGCTGTGGTAGTCTTCTGGCCAATTTTAATTTAATCATCAGATAATACAGTGCCATATGTACCCCAAACCTCCAGTCCTATCAGACACCTTCTGGGAGCTCCATAACGTCTCATTGATGAGTAACTTATTTTCAAACAAATTTTGTCACCAAAAGTCCCCTTCACATAATCCACACTCTGCAGAAGATGAATGCTAAAGGGCAGTAATTCAACCTCATAGGAATGACACCTCAGCTCTATAAAACACCTCTCATACAAAGAGTCAGAACATGTTAGTCCTGTCACCTTCTTTATCCAGAGTGACAACCAGCCCCAGGATTTCAAAATTTTAATTAGAAAAGTTTATGTATATTCACAGTCCATTAAGAATCCTCACCACTGATCATTTAAAAACTAGACACGTTTCTCAGTGTCAGCTAGTTTAGCATTCATTGTTTTGACAGCATCCAATCTTGTTGTATTTTCACTCATTTGTTAACTCATATTTTTTCATCATTTCAGTTTGGGCCCCCAAATATTCACATAATTCAATGAGTATAAGGCATGTATTGGAAACTCCCTCAATTTGTTTAAACTTTGAGGTTTTTATAAGCCAGTCAAGTAAAAATAATAATTGTAGTTAAAGATTATCACCTGGGCATGAGAGCCCAAAGTGTTATGCCACTTTTAGGGCAGTACTTGGGATTTTCAATATGCTGAAGAAATGTTATCATAAAATAGACCATGGATTATTTGAGAGCAATTTGTGCTAATATATTTTCAATGGCTTGTCCTTAAAAATTAAATGATGGGAAAGTCAGCAAAATGGTGATATTTCAGGAGCAAAGTTGACAATTTCAATTCAATAGCCTCATGAATTCTATAATTTCAGTGATATAACTCTTCCCATTTGTTTTCTTTAATTTTAAACTTTTAAATCTACATGAATATATCCTAGATTTTGGGGAAAGGTGTGACAGATTTATATTTATACTTATATATATTGGGCACTTGTCATTGTTTAAAATGGACATTCATTTTTGTAAATATCTGGTACAGAAATTCCGAGCATTCAGAGGTTCAGGGGTTCTGGGGAGGAACGCAGTGGATTTTATGGCATGCTTTAACATCTTATAAACCTTTATTAGTTATCTGAAATATCACCTTTGATAAAGTCTCTGGCATGTAATAAGGGAAAAGATCACTCTTGCCATATTATCAGAAAACAAAAACTATTAAAACACTTGTACTTAATGAAATTGTTTATCATTTCTTGGGCAGTTGTCCCTCTGATATCAACACATGGGTAACATGAGCCTTTGATTTGCCGTATTACCAGATAGCAGAGTAGGTTGATTTTGCCCAAATAGGAAACAGTCCCATCATTAAAAGATATGGGGGCAAGACTAGTGTTGGGAATTTTGGTTTTAAAATTTGTGAAATTGCTGTGAGCAGAAATTATTTTAACCCCTTATCATATGACATCTGCCAGTTATTCTAACAGGACTATTCTCTGAAAAATGTCCTTTTCTGCACCAGAAATTTTTACCAAGTTTACATTTTTGGACTTCATTCAGCCAGACACATTAATGGATATTTGCCATGAGGCCAAACCTATCTTTAATGATTTTGGAGAAGAGAAGAGAATTTTAAAGAAATGAAAGTGCCGTCCCTGTCATTCCAGAGACTATAATCTATCTGCCCAGGGAGAGAACACATGCACAATAATTTGGAAATTATTCATGCACACACATGTGCACACACATCACATTAATGTAGAAAAGATAGATGATAAATGGATAGATGATAGATAAAATATGAAATAAATGAGAGGAGGTAAAAGTAAAGAATGTAGGAATATGTGGGTAGGTTGTAAATTAATGCAAGGATCTGGGCTAAGAATGTCATGTTTTTCCTACCTCTGATCCTGTCATCCTGTAGAAACTAAGAAGCTGAAATTTACACAACTTGCCCAAGGGAATTAATAAAGAAAGGCTACTTGGAAGTAAAGATAAACTTTGAATCAAATGGGAGAGAGAGCCTTAGAATTAGAGATATTTCACCTCCAAAAGATGACCTTCAAAACTGAAAATGAGAAGGTCACACAAGAATACAGCATTATTTGGGCAGATGTTATGACGTTTTCACAAAACTAGCCATTATTTGCTCTCCAGTGACTATTGTAAAAAAAAAAAAAAAGCACTATTTAAGTGTCTATAAGGGACAAGCTAAACAAAACTTAAATTTCATCACAGTTAGAAAACTACTTGATCTTCCTGCTCTGAGGCAGTTTATCGTCCAAGGTCAAGGTTAGAGGAACTTGCTTGGCAAGGAAATTTCCCCAGCATAGCAAACAAATGAGTTTAGGTACTTCAATCCAGCCCCTTTCACTAACATTAACATCTATTCAATATATTTTATTCAGCATGCTTCAAAAACTTCATCCAGACACATTCAATAAAGACAGAATTGTCTTGCACAGAAATTACACTTGTTTGCATTGCATATCCATTCTAAAATATGACTAAATGAGGTTTCCAGCAGTGTCTGCACTAGAAATAGTCTTGATTCAGTTGGTACTCTTTCGCTCATTCTCTTCAATATCTTCAGAAAGATAATCTTCATTCTAATTACCCTTAAAGACATAAGAAGGCCCTACGTTCCCCTGACTATGAGCAGCAACGGGGCCATATTTCTGATCTTAGGATTTTCTCAGCTGAACTACATACAAGAAGTCCATTGCCCCGAAGTTGTTTATGGTGAGTTTCTTGCTTTCGGTGATGGAGTATTTGTGAATTGTTTTGGAATGTCCCTAACTCCAATCTCTAAAACAAAAGTGTGTTTTACATTCACACACACAACCAGTGTGATCTTTTTACTCCATTAAATAGGCTATTCGGTTAAGCCATAATGATAAAAATGATTGAACTAGCCGGACCTTTCTGGAACTACCTCATTCTTATTTGAGAAATATTTATACCTCCCTTGTCTCACTTTGTCCATCACTTCTCAAGTACATCTTAATGAATTTCTAAAAAATTTTCTGTTGTTTATAAGCCCATATGGACATCTTTTCATGAATATATACATTGGATCATTTCTTCGGGTCTCTTTTATTTTTTCCTTGGATTCACCCAGTCCACTCTTTCCTCCTCTTCTCACCCTCTTCTCTCTCCCTTCTCTCACTTCTTATACTATTCTATTCTTCACCCCTTCCAAGGTAATGTAATGACCGAGAATTTATCCTTTCCTTAATTTCCCCCATGGCACAGACATAACTTCATTAAGCACTTGATCGCACTTCTCAAAAAAAATCTCTGAAACTTATCAGCTATTCTTTTTTAATTTGTATTGAAGTTATTGGGGTGCCATTGGTTAATAAACTTATATGTTTCAAGTTTGCAACTCTATAATACGTCATCCATATATTATATTGTGTGTTCACCACCCAAAGTCAAGTCTTGCCCTGTCACCATTTAACTCCCTTTACACACTTCTACCTTCTCCCACCCCTCTTTCACTTTGGTAATCACCACGCTGTTTCATTCACACAGGCCCAGCCTTAGTGTACATCATCACATCATCTCTAAGCTGGTTACATGACAGCCTAACTCCAGCCTCTCATCCATTTTCCACACAGTGGGCAGACGGTGAGTTCTTTAAACCAAAATGATCAGTCTCTCACTAACTTAAAATCCAGTAAATATAAAACCTCGTTTGAGCATGTAAAACTGCACAGCTGCTATGGAAAACAGTATGGCAGTTCCTCAAAAAACACCAAAAAAACATAGAATGGTCAAATCATTCAACAATTCCACTTTTGTACAATTCAAAGAAAATAAAATCACATGATTAAAGAAGTATCTGTACTCACAGGTTCATTGCAGCATTATTCACCACAGCCAGAAGGTGGAAGTTGACCCAAGTCCATCGACAGAAGAATGGACGAACAAAGTGTGATATATACATGCAGTGAATATTAGTCACTATTGAAAAGAAGGAACTTCTGATGCATACTACAACACTGATGAAGCTGGAAGCCATGTTCTAAGTGAAATAAGCTAGTCACAAAAGAACAAATATTGTATGATTCCATCTATATAAGGAAACTAGAGTAATCAAGTTCATACAGAAAAAAAAAGTAGAATATTGGTTGCCAGAGTCCAGGGTAAAGAAGAAATGGAGATTTATTGTTTCACGGGTAAAGAGTTTTGCAAGATGAATAAAGTACTGGAGATGGATGGTACTGGTAGCTGCACAACAATGTGAGGGTACTTAATGCCACCAAATGAACACTTAAAATGGCTAAAACAGTACATTTGGTATATATTTTACCACAATAAATTCAATATCATGGCCTTTAGCATAAAGCCCCAATTTCTTAATAAACCATTGGCTGCTCTGTGCCCAGATTTCTTCGAGCTTTACTGCTGCTGTTTTTTCTGGCCAAAAAGCGTCACTTTGCCAACCTACCTCTGACCTTTTCCTGACAACCTGAAGCAAAATGTATTGCTCTCTCCTTGAGAGCCCAATGGTTTCTTCTTCTCAGGGACCTACAACATTACTATAGCAAATTTTCTGAGAGGTTTTTGCTACTGTCTCCCACCAGTGAGAGTGAATGCCTGAGCAGCAGAGCAGTGTTTGCAGGCACAGAGCCGATGTATCACACACATTGAATTAGTGAATGAATTTAAATCTTGCACCACGTAGACCATGCTGTAAGAATCAGCATATGTCTTGTTTACTACTTTTCCTTAAAATGGAAAGGATAAAAAGTAGTTGCAACATGATAAATGGAGGTGGATTTAGAAGTGTTGGAATTAGGACTGTTTTTCTTTAAAGTCGATTTTGATTGGTGTAAGCGTTTCCATTCCTAAAATATGTGGACATATTCTTTTGGTAGATTTTGTTACTAATCAATAAAATGTGATAAGTAGGTAATACAATGTCTTTGACCATTGTCAGTCAAAGAAGTGTCATGGGGATACCACAGTACATTCCAAGTTCTCCTAATATTGGAGCCATTCACTTTCCAATAACTCATCTTACAAATGGGAAGACTGACACATACAAAATCTGATATATTTGTTCTAATTAATATAAAAAGAAAGCAATTCGTATATGACCAGAAGATTTGACATTTTCTTCTTCAGCTCATTTTTTATACATATGTCAAACTTTCTCACCACGATATTCTGTAGTAAAGTTGTTCTCATAAACACTAAACTAATCAGTAAAGGTTTGTTGAACACCTATTATGTGTACAGTCCTGTCCTTGACATTGGGGAGAGAAGCAGGATTATGTAAAAGGCATAGGCCTTGACTCCCAAAAATTTATCATCTAAATATTACAATCACTATCAAAGATATCTATGAAGGGTATAATATGATTAAGCTCTGGGCTTTTGATATCCCAAACAAACACTGATGTGAACCTATACATACAACAAAATGAACACATCTGGCTGAACAACAAGAGAAGAAATCAATCTAAGGTATATTAGGATACCACCTGCTTGAAT
This sequence comes from Mormoops blainvillei, assembly GCA_004026545.1. Lineage (NCBI taxonomy): Eukaryota > Metazoa > Chordata > Mammalia > Chiroptera > Mormoopidae > Mormoops > Mormoops blainvillei. The sequence goes on from PVJD01000141.1 coordinate 26,044, forward strand.
TATTTTTAGTTAATATTATCTACAAGCAATCAAAGATTGCATTCAAAGTGTACCTTACCTCATTAAAAGAGTTTTCCCCTTGTAAATAAGAAAATAAAAAAGTTCACATTATGTATGGATCATTGGATAGCTATGGACCATGTTAGTAAATAGTTGTGCAGCCTTTAATATGTTGTTTATTGAAAGGAAAACTACTCTACCCACTCTTGATCTCAAAAGAGTCCCATAACTGAGAACTGGTACAGAACTTAAGCTTACTTTATTTTTATTTTATTTTTTTATTGTTGTTCAAGTACAGTTGTCTCCATTTTCCCACCACCAGTTCCCCCCACCCTACCCACACCCACCTCCTACCCTCAGTTATACCCCCCTTTGGCTTTGTCTGTTGGTCTTTTATACACGTTCCTTGACTACTTTTAAGCTTTATGCATTGAGGACCTCAAAGTTGTCTTGAAAATCACTCATGTTTTAATGTATGTTGTCTGTACTTGAGCAGGCAACCCAGCTGACAGACAACCAGAATTGCTCCATTCAGCACCCCCTGCTTTCTCCCTTTCCTTTAAAAAAAAAAGTCAAATTTTCTTACAGAGGAAATATCTATATGCTGTTATCTGACAGTACGACAATTAAAATGACTCTCAGAGAACTACTTTGTTCAATATTTAAAGCAGGCAACATGGACTGTGTGTGTGTGTGTGTGTGTGTGTGTGTGTGTGTGTACAGACAGGCAGACAGAAAGAGACACATTTGGGCATTTCTATTTGCTGTGTTCTTCAATGGCAAACTCACTCGGTATACTTGGTGAATTTCCTGAGGACTACATGTGTCTTCTCCTTGTACCCACATATTCCAGGAAACAGTAGATGTAATACAATTGAAATAAAAGTTTTTACTTATTTATGCCTATTGAATAGAGTGATATTTTGATCTGTTGAATATATCCACTTGCCACTCTTTAAATAGTTTCATTTAGCATTTATTATAATGTAAATAGTAGTAACATGTTGATCACTTAGTAACAAAAACAATGTTTAAAACAATAGTATTATTTGATCATTTAGTTCATGCCAGACATTGTGCTAATTGCCTTGCATGTATTGCCTTATTTAATCCTTGAAACAAAAACCCGTGAGGAGGATTTTGCCCATATCTCCGTTTTACAGGCAAGGAAACTGAGGCTTGGAAGGGTTATGTAATTTGCCCAAAGCCACACAGTTAATAAACAGAAAAGTTTAGGTGAATTCTCAGATCTTTACAACTCCAAATTCATTTTTTATAAGCCACCCCTTTCTTCTACGGCAAATCGCTTTGCTTCATTCATTCAGTAAATATTATTGAAAGACAATTCTATGTAAGACTTTTTTATGTTATATCTCTCAATCTGTCTACTTATTTCCATCAATACTACCCCTCCTTTAGAAGATACCGAAATTTCTTGTCAGTACTATGACAGTTGCCTCCTAAGTGGTTTTTTCTTATCTGTGTCCCTGATCTTTACAACTGGAAAGCTTTAAGCTCTTCTGGCTGCCCTAAATGCTATCTCTATTTTTACCCAACCTTCACATTCCCCAAACCCTAGTGCACAGCCTGGCACACAGTGAGTACCCACTAAATAGCTGTTGGTGAATGCACGTGTGGATGAATACAAACATGAATAGTGAATGGTTCTTGCCCTTAAGCAGTTACCAGACAAAAGGAAAGAAAACATATATATGTATTTCAATAACACAAGATAGAAACTGCAGGTTTCTGTGATAAACATCCCCTCATGAATGCCATCTGTTCCCTTACTCCTCTTGGCCTACAGGATCTAGAATGAGTAACACCCCTGACTACAGTCAGAAGCCTGTGGTAGGTGCAAAAGGGAAGGGGGGGTGATATTCACCCTCCCTCCCCTCACATTACTGTCAGTTTTTTATTTCAATGTTGCTGATTGTATTTTGCTTGCTTGTTTATTTTGTTGATTAGTTTCCACTTATAGGTGACATCATATGGTATCTGTCTTTCACCACATGGCTTATTTCACTTAGCATAATGCTCTCCAGTCCCATCCACGCTGTTGCGAAGAGTAGTAGCTCCTTCTTCCTTTCTGCTGCGTAGTATTCCATTGTGTAAATGTACCATATTTTTTGATCCACTCATTTACTGTTGGGCACTTAGGTTTCTTCCAATTTTTGGCTATTGTAAATTGTGCTGCTATGAACATCAGGGTGCATAGGTTCTTTTCAATGGGTGTTTCAGGATTCTTAAGGTATAGTCCAGCCGTGGAATTGCTGGGTCAAAAGGCAGTTCCATTATTAGTTTTTTGAAGAAATTCGAAACTGTTTTCTCCAGTGGCTGCATTAGTCTGCATTCCCACCAACAGTGTACTAGGGTTCTCTTTTCTCCACATCCTCGTCAGCACTTGTTGTTTGTTGATTTGTTTGTGATGGTCATTCTGACTGGTGTGAAGTGGTATCTCATTGTGGTTTTAATTTGCATCTCTCTGATGACTAGTGTTGCTGAGCATCCTTTCATGTGTCTCTGGGCCCTGTGTATGCCCTCCTTGGAGAAGTGTCTGTTCAGGTCCTTTACCCATTTTTTAAATTGGATTGTCTGTCTTCCTGGAGTGGAGTCATGTAATTTCTCTATATATTCTGGAGATAAAACCCTTGTCTGAGGTATCATTAGCAAATATATTTTCCCGTACAGTTGGTTCTCTTTTCATTTTGCTGATGTTTTCTTTAGCTGTGAAGAAGCTTCTTATTTTGATTAAGTTTTATTCTTTCCTTTGTGTCCCTTGCTCTAGGGGACATATCAGTGAAAATATTGCTGCATGGAATATCTGAGATTTTCCTGCCTGCGTTCTCCTCTAGGACTTTTATGGTGTCACAACTTATATTTGTCTTTTATCCATCTTGAATTTATTTTTGTATGTGGTGTAAGTTGGTGGTTGAATTTCATTTTTTTTGCACATAGCTGTCCAGATCTCCCAATACCACTTGTTAAGGAGGCTATTTTTACTCCATTTTATGCTTCTGCCCCCTTGATCAAATATTAATTGACCATAAAGACATGGGTTTATTTCTGGGCTCTCTATTCTGTTCCATTGATCTAAGTGTCTGTTCTTATGCCAGTACCAGACTGTTTTGATTATAGTGGCCTTATAATGTAGTTTGATGTCAGCCATCGTGATCCCTCCTGCTTTGTTCTTCTTTCTCAAAATTGCTGCAGCTATTCAGGGTTGTTTATGGTTCCATATAAATATTTGAAATGTTTGTTCTTTATCTGTGAAATATGTCATTGGTAATTTAATAGGGATTGCATTGAATCTATAAATTACTTTGGGTAGTATGGACCTTTTGATGATGCTAATTCTTCCAATCCATGAACATGGAATATGCTTCCATTTATTTGTGTCTTCCTCAATTTCTTTCTTCAGCATTGTGTAGTTTTCTGAGTACAGGCCTTTAACCTCCTTGGTTAGGTTTATTCCTAGGTACTTTATTTTTCTTTATATATTCTAGGTAACAGTTTTTTTCTCAGATATGTGGTTTGTAAAGATTTTCTCCCCCTTTGTAAATTGTGTTTTCATCCTCTTAACAAAATCTTTTACAAAACAAAAATTTTTAGTTTCTATTAAGTCTAATGTATCAGTGTTTTCTTTTATGGGTCATGTTTTTGGTGCCAAGTCTTAAAAACTCTTGGCCTAAGTCTAGATTTTGAAGATGTTCTACTAAGATTTTCATTGAAAGTTTTATAGTTTTATATATTAAATTTAAATCTGTGATCTATTTTGAGTTATTTTTCATATAAGGTTTGAAACTTAGGTTCATTTTTATAAGTTTCCATTTTGGAATGTAAAGCTTTTTAAGTTAAAATATAGCTGACATACAATATTCTATTAGTTTCAGGTGTACAACCTAGTAAGATTTGACATTTATATAACTTGAAAAGCAATCACCACAAAAAGTCCAGTGTCACCATACGAAGTTATTGTGGTATTATTGATTATATTTCCTGCACTGTACTTTATATCCTCATGATTTATTTATGTTACAACTATAACTTTATACCTTGTAATTTCCTTCACCTTTATTGCCTATCCCTCTACCTTTCAACCCTTGGGCAACTATCAGTTTTTCTGTATCTGAGTCTGTTTGTTGTGTTTGTATATTTGTTTAGCTTTTGAGATTCCACACAAAAGTGAAATGTCTTTCTCTGACATATTTCACTTAGCAAGATACCCTCCAGGTCTACCCATGTTGTCCAAAATGGCAAGATTTTATTCCTTTTCATGACTAGTAATATTCCACTGTGTGCGTGCACACACATGATGCACTTCTTTATCCATTCATATATTGATGAACACCTAGGTGCTTATATATCATGGCTATTGTAAATAAAGCTGCAGTGAGCATAGGGGTACATATATCTTTTTGATTTAGTGTGTCATCTTCTTCAGATAAGCAACCAGAAGTGGAATTGCTGATTCTTTCTTTGTTTCTTATTATAGCCTTTGTTTGAAAATATATTTTTTCTGATGTAAGTATTGCTATCCCAGCTTTGTTTGTTCCCATTTTCATGAATTATATTTTTCCATCCCTTTACTTTCAGTCTTTGTGTGTCTTTGATCTGAACTGGGTCCTATGTAGGTAGCATATATAAAGGTCTTGTTTTTATTCAGTCACCCTATGTCTTTTGAATGAAGCACTTAGTCTATTTACATTTAAAGTAATTATTGATAGGTATGTACTTATTGTCATTTTCATTGTTATTAAACTAGACTTATAAGTGGTTGGTCTACTACCTTTACAATATGTTTGTCTTTACCAATGAGTTTTTTTTCTTTCTTATATTTTCTTATTTCTAGTTTTAGCCTATTTCTTTTTAACACAGAATGTCTTTTAACATTTCTTCTAAAGCCAGATTACTGCTGATGTACTACTTTAGGTTTTGTTCTTCTGGGAAATTATTGATTTCTCTATCAATTCTGAATGATAACCTTGCTGGGTATTCTTTGTTGCAGTTTCTTTCCTTTCATCATGTTAAATATATGCCACTCCCTTCTGGCCTGCAGAGTTTCTGTTGAAAAATAAACTGATAATCTTTTGGGCATTCTCTTGTATGTAACTAGTGTTTTCCTCTTACTGCTTTTAAGATTCTCTCTTTATCTTTAACTTTTAAAAATTTAATTATAATGTGTCTTGGTGGGGGCCTCTGTGAGATCAACTTGTTTGGGACCTTCTGTGCTTCTTGGACTTGGATGGCTGTTTTCAGTATTCATTTCTTTAAATAGGTTTTCCATCCCTTTATCTCTCTCTTCTCCTTCTGGTACTCCTATGATATGAATGTTAGTATGCTTGATGTTGTCCCAGAGGTCTCTTATGCTATCCTCATTCTTTTTAATATTTTTTTTCTTTTTCATCTTCTAATTGAGTGAGCTTCACTATCCTGTCTTCCTGATCACTGATCCATTCTTCTGGATCATCTGATCTGTTCTTGATTCCCTTCAGTGTATTTTCATTTCAGTTGTCATCTTCCTCAATACATATAGGTTCTTTGTTTTATAATTTTATCCCTTTGTTGAAGTTCTCACTAAGTTTATCCACTTATCTGCAAAGCTTAATGAGCATTTTTATGATTATTATTTTGAACTCTTCATCTAGTAGACAACTTACCTCCACTTCATTTTGTTCTTTTTCTGGGGTTTTATTTTTTATTGTTTATTTGTTTGTAACATAATTTTTTCTCTCTTCATTTTTACCTTTTCTTTCTATATATTAGGTAGGTAAGCTATGACTCCTGCCTTGAAAAAGCGACCTTATATAGAAGGTGTTCTGTGGGGCCTAGTAGTGGAATTACTGCTTGTCACCAGATCCTGGCACTCCACAGGTGTTCCCTTGGATGAACTAGTGTAGCCTACTATTGTGGCTTTTCCACAATTTCTATGGACACATCGGCAGACAGGACTAGTCCCTGTCCAGGTGGCTATGAGGCCTGGCTACAGCTGCTGTGGGCACAGTGGTATTCACGGCAAGCCCTTGGTGTGGCTGGCTGTGAGGCTCAGCCTCGATTGTTACAGACACACTATTGTGTGTTGGTGCCAACTGAGGACTCCCACTGGGTGTGGCACTGCATGAGCTACTTCAGAGCAGTGCCAGCCTGGGTGAATCCTCAGGGAAATGCAGTGGGGCGAACAGTGTTAGCAAAGTTAATGGAGGGTGTCAAAAGTGCTATCTGCCAGTGTCAGACCAGCTAGGTGGAAGACGAGTAAAGAAAGGGGGAAAAATAATGACCACCCTTACCTCTGACTCAGGAGAAAGTTCCAACAGATCCCTGTCCCTCTAGCACACACGTTAAAATTAATACATGTATCACCTTCATGTATGACCTAACTGCTCAAACCACTGCCTCTGTGTCAAGATTCAGGAAGAGTGAAACCTGGTTTTTCTATAGCCCTTTGGCTCTCACATATGTTAGGTCCCACTGGTTTTCAAAGCCAGCTGTTTTGGTAGCTCTTATTTCTTTATCCCCCGTGCTATTCCTGGAGACCTCCACAGTTGTGATATCCCTTCCACTTATTAGTCACCACACGGGGAGTGGGAGCAGAGTGGGTCCTGATTAGACTTAGCATCTATCCCTCCTATCTCAACATGGCTTTTTCTTTATATCTGTAGTTGTAGAAAATCCATTCTGCTAGTCTTCAGGTCATTCTCAAAGAATGTAGTTGTAGTTTTGGTGTCAATAAGGGAAGGTGAGCTCAGGATCTTCCCACTCCCCACCTTGAATTCAAAGCCAGGATCCTTACTCTTAAATGCCAATTTAGTTTGCCCTATCCATGAAATGCCCCTTGCCATTGGTGCACTGCCCTGTAAGAAATATGTCTTTGGATGAGATCACCCTTATTTTCATTTATTTGCCTATGGATGTCTATTTGCTTTAATACAATTGAATGCTATGCATCTTTGTCAAAAACCAGTTGGCATATTTGCATGAGTCTAATCCTGGGTCCTTAACTGTCATGTTCCATGGATCTATGTGTCTGTTCCTCCACCAGTATCACATAGTCTTAATTACCATAGCTATGCAATAACTTTTGTAATCAGTTAGACTGATTCCTCCCACTGCATTCTTTTGCAGAACTATTTTAGGGAGTATGCTAGTTTCTTTACTGTTACACATAAATTTTAGAATAATATTGTTTACATATACCAAAAAACCTGTGGTTTTCCTAGGAATTGCATTTAACCTATATATCAACTTAGGTAGAATTGATACCTTTACTATGTGGAGTCAATCAGTGATCAGAGCATGTCTCTCCATTTACTTTGATTTTCCTTGAATTTTTTATCATGTTTTGTTAAATCTCCATGAAGTATTCAAAGTTTGTTATTTATCCATTGCAAATGGTATTATAGTTTTAATTTTGGTGTCTATTTGTTCATTGTTAGTATTTACAATTCATTTTTATGCGTTTATTTTCTATCCCATAATATTGCTGGACTCACTAGTTCTAGGAGGTTTTTTGTAGATTCTTTAAGTTTTTCTATGTAGACCTATGTCATCTGAAAATGGCACAGTTTTGTTTTTTCCATTCTGATCTCTTTTTAAATTTTCTTTCATTGCTTTAATAAACTGGCAAGAGTTTCTAGCACTATGTTGAATAAGAACGGAGAGCAGATATCTTTGCATTGTTACTGATCCTAGAGAGAAAACATTGCCTTTAATGATTAAATACAATGTTTGCTATAGGTTTTTTGGTAATATTCTTTACCAAGTAAGGAAGTTGCCCTTTATTCATGTTTTTCCAACAGTTTTTTTATAAATAATTAACGAACACTTTTCCTGCATCAGTTGGAATTATTATATTTTTCTCCTTTTTTTTGGTCTGCAAATATGGTATTACATTAATCAATTTTCAGATATTGAATCAGTTTTGCGTCCCTGACATTAACTTTACTTGGCCTTGGTGTATCACACCTTTTTGTACTTAGCTGAATTTTAATTCCTAATATTTTATTAAGGATTTTTATATATACACCCACAAGGAAAACTGATTTGTAGTTTTCTTATTGTGAATTGTCTTTGTCTGATTTTGGTATCCTTGTAATACTACCTTCATAGAAAGAATTAGGTAATGTTCCCTCCTATTCTGTTTCTTAGAAGAAATTGTGGTGAATTGATGTTAATTCTTTTTCACATGTTTGGTTTTGATATCAGGGTCCCAAATTCTCTTGTGAAATCATCAGGACCTGGAAATTTCTCTCTAGAGAGTTTTAAATTATACAATCATTTCCTTAATAGTTAAATGCCTATTGATTGAGACTTTTCATGTTGGGTGAACTGTGATAGTTTATGTTTGTTGAGGAAGTGGTCTATTTTAGGTTTTCCAATGTATACATGTGTAAAGGTTTTTGTAGTATTTCCTTTTGATGTCTGTAGGCTCTGTAGTTATGTCCCTGTTTCATTCCTGATATTAGTAATTTACAAACTCTTTTCTTTTGTTTTTAATTCTTGCTAGATATTTGACAGCTTTATTTTTTTAAAAAAACCTATATTATTTATGTATTTCTTTTTTCAATGTTTTATACTCTTTATTATTTCCTTTTTTGTACTTTGAGTTTATTTGGCTCTACTATAGATAGGTTCTTAGGTTAATAAGATTATTGATTTGAGACTTTTCTTCCTTTCTAATTATGCACTTTAGTGCTAAAAATTTCCTTCTCAGCACTGTTCTAGCTGTGTCCCACAAATTCTGATATGTTTTATATTAATTATCATTCAGTACAATTTTTATTATTTCTTTTAATACTTCTTCATAATATATGGATTATTTAGAAGTAGGCTGTTTTGTTTCAATACTTTGGATATTTTTATTATCTTTCTGAAATTTATTCTAGTTTGATTACATTGTAATCGGAGAACACACTCTATAATTTTAATCCTATTGATTAATGGCATTGTTAAGTTCTATATCCTTGCTGGTTTTCTGTCTAGTTGTTCTATCAGAGTCTTCTTATGTTTTACTTATAATATCCATAAATTATAGTAGGAGGAATAAAGAAAAACACATCTATCCATCAAGAAGGAGAAGTCAGTTTTCACTTATTTTTAAAAATTATTTTACCCGTGGGTCAATTAAACCTCTTGCAACAGTAAAATCAAAAAATTTCTTCGGACTATTTAAATACTTGCTCTTCAAATAATGCCAAGTGGCATACCAGAAATAACTTCTTGGAGCTTGAATTCCAGACACAGCCACCATGCTAACCCAACCATTCCCTATCCTACCCTCGTTCCCATTAAGGAAGAGAGGAGACTCCAGAACTTTATGGACCTTAAGGAAGGAGGGAGACTTCAGAACTTAATCTTGAGAAACATTAGCTCTAATCCTGGGCTATGGGAGAATACGTACATGGAGCACCTATCAGTCACCACGCTACTCCAAGTCCTGTGCAGATTAAAATCATCTTCCATAGTGGAGCGGGCTGGAAGATGGAGATTTGGGGATGTTTGGTGATCAGTGTATAGGACTTCCCAGAACCACTCCACTCTCTTACCTCAGCTGTTCTTGCCTTGAGTTTCAAGGAGTTTAACATTACATTAAAATGAGCCTTTTCTTTTCTTTTTTCTTATTTTTTCAGTAGCCTGGCTGTAGTTATTTCCTGATTCTATAGCACTCTAAGTCCAAAATATAAAAGGCAGCATCTAAACCCATTTCCATTAACACCTAGAAATACTTCAGGGAAACAACAGTTTTGAAAAGCAAATATCCAACAGCTTTTCACTGAAACTACAACCAATTTCACAGGCTTATGTGCTTTATTTATTTTTTCTTCCAAGCCGCACTGGGTTTAGTAATGGAATCGCTTTACCAACCCCCACCCTCTCCCTGTTGGGAGGGAGAGCATGGGAACCATTTGCCAAAACGCATGGGCCAGACATTGTATAGTTTTCAGGTCCCACTTTACAATTGCCAATGTAAAAGAAAATAAGCAGCTACTTCATCTTCCTAAACCAATCCCTATCCCTGCGATGACACCATTTCGGTATATGTTATCAGAAACACAGGACATACCTGGTTATCTTTTGGCAAATATAAACTCTCAGTATAAATAAGAAAACATAAATAGAGCAAGCTGGAGAAACCAATAAACTCTGTGCCTAATTAGAAAATATTGTTCTCCAAGTCTCAAGAGATCAGCTGAAATGTAAAGAAGAAGGAGGAGGAGAGGGAGAGGGAAAGGAGGAAGGGAAAGAAGAAGAAGAAAAAGGAGGAGTAGGAGAAGAAGGAGGAGAGGAGAAGGAGAAGCACAAATATTAGGAATTAGTCCTGGGATTTGGAAGTTCTCATAACCACAATATCCCAGAGGATATGGTACTCTTTAGTATAATCCCATGCAGTTACCTAGTAGGTAGGGAAGAAGAGATTTAAAAATTCCAAATAAGTGCTTCACCAAAACTGCATTGAAAATTTATGGTGATTGGGGTGGGAAACAGAAGAAGTTGTGGAAAGAAAAGGATGTGTAATATCATGTGGAATTCATCTGAATGTCTTTGAATTATTTTTCCTTTATCGAAAATAAGGCTAACAGTATATAATCACACTTTGGGGAGAAATATAGAAGGGAGAATAGTGCTAAAAATTAAAGATAAGATATAATCGTTAATATTGACAGCCCTCAAATTTAGTAGACGTCTGAAGGAGTCAAGTCCTATTCCGGAGATACTACCTAATTTAGTCTGTAGCCTTCTCAATCCATACTAGACTGGTAGTGAAACAAAATGGAAATAACTAGCTTTCCACAGTGTTTACCTTTGGTTTTATGTATTACATAAGGCACCAGGGGAAACACAAAAAATGTAAAAAGCCAGAATAACTTAGGAATACTACCTAAGTCTTGCACTGGTCCAAACTGGAACTCCTAGGGGCATCTGTGCTGTCTCACACAGAAATATAAAAAATTCATGTGTTTTGCAATTGGCAGCCAAATTGTGCATCCTGCCTCCAGCAGATAAGCCATGATGGTTGTGCAATGCTGTTTTGCAGGTAAAAGGAAAACCACTGACCCCACTGAGCTACTCGCAATACCACTCAAACATGAAAATACCAGATGGATTGAAAGTGACAGACCTAATAAGCAACTTCCCAAATCTGCATGAATCTAATTGCAGAAAATCCTTAGTGCAGCTGCTTCTATTGGCTGTCTCACATCCTTAAGCCAAACAACCTAGATCAGAGAGCCTCAGCATGCACTTGAATGGCCCAAGCCATCTTGAACGTACTGTCGAATTTCTCTGAACCATGGCTCCAATTAGGAATTATTCAAGGAGATTTCCCAGTATTCCACAGGGAGGAATGTCAGTTAGGAAAATTGGTTGTGTCTGTATCTAACCGCTTATAGTTCCTTCAGTACTTCCTTCACCCAAATTTCTTAAAAGGAAGAAAAGCATATTTTTAATGAAATAACGATCAAATGACTTGAATTCTAAGGTGGCTGTATAGCTGGGTAAGCTAAGAACATTCTTTTACTGAGAAATATGTTGCTTTTTCAGAATTAGAAACATTCAAGGATAAAAGGCTCTATTTAACTTTATTTTCTACTGTTTTGCTTAATTTCCCTTTTATACAGTATTTGACTTCAGGTACTGGAGGAATTAGGAGGTGGTTTCAATGAGATGGGAAGGAATGGAATCACTCCTTCTCCTTTGGGTAAACTATCCTATTGCCATCATGTCTGCTTGTGACATTCTCTTACAGAAAAATTCCTAGCCTGTCCCAGGAGAAAAACCTTCATTCTAGAGAATAATCTCTGATACACCCCTGACATCCGTTCTTAGGCAGACTTTCCTTAAGACTAACCGCATGTCCTGCCACGCCACTGTTTTAGCCTTGGTATAGCCTTGGAAAAGTGAGGCAGTGGCCACCGAAGTCCCACTACAGAAACTCCCCATGGTATCTTAAGAAAACATTCCTGGAGGATTCAGAAAACTAGGTGTTGTTTTAAGTTGCCCTATCAGCAAGCACAATAGTGAGTTAGAAGGTGGAATGGACACCAGTGACCCTGCATTAATCTTGCCAATGAATTTGATTTGCGCCATTTCTACACCGAAGGTCAAGCATCTGCACAGGCATTCCTATACATGACCCTTGTGTTCTTGCCCGTCCTTCATACTCGTAGATGTTTTTCCCCCTTTTCCAGAAAAGAAATTATATACCTGAATTGTAATTGCTCTTAATATTAATTTATTAGGTATTTCTCGGTTGAGGATTTATTTTAGTAATGGTCACTATGGATGCACTTTTCATCATGATATTCACTTCCTACTCACAAACCTCAAAGTGCTGGTACCCTGAATGAAAATTAGCCATTTTCACTGATGGAAAGTCATCTTTCAGAGTTCATCATCACCAAGCCCTTATTATGTGAAATGTTAAAGGAAATTATCTTAAAAAAAAAAAAAGAAGATCAAAACTATGAACAGTAAAATGACAACAAACTCACAGCTATCAACAACTGAACCTATACAAAACAAGAACAAAAACAAACTAAGCAAACAACTAGAACAGGAACAGAATCACAGAAATGGAGATCACATGGAGGGTTATCAGCAGGGAAGTGGAGGGGGGAGAATGGAGGAAAAGTTACAGGGAATAAGAAGCACAAATGGTAGGTACAAAATAGACAGGGGGAGGTGAAGAATAGTATAGGAAAGGGAGAAGCCAAAGAACTTAAATGTATGAACCATGGACAGGAACTGAAGGAGGATACCAGGGGGAATGGGAGTACTGAGTGGAGGGAGATAAAGGGAGGAAAAAGATGGGACGACTGTTAGCATAATCAATAAAATATACCTTAAAAATGAAAGAAAAGTCATCCTTCAATACTTCATTCAAAGGAGTCTCTAGCTCCTTCTGCACCCATCTATTGAGAAAAAGAAGTTCTTAACAGAGCTTCTCTTAGGTTGTGCTATTTAGAGATGTGGTCCTGAAAACATGAGAATGAGAAGAGATGCATAGAAAAGATCCCAATCTTTTAAAAGTTGTTTTTACCTTGATGAAAATGGTTACCTTTCATGGAGTGATATTTTATCAATTGCTTACTTAGTCATTCATTTATCTACCAAATACTTACCAAAACTGATAATGCGTGGGGTTGTGTTCTTGTCACTGGGGTAGGAACAGTGAATAAAATGGATGTAATCTTGCTCTTCTTAGGGCTTCTGTTCTAACAGAAGTGGCAATCAATAAACAAATACATAAATAATGAACTTTTAGGTAGTGATAGCATCTCAGAGAAAGGAACGGCAATAAGAGGATGTGGGGGCTAGGCACTGGGATGGCCATTGTAGATTGTATCCAAGGAGGTGATATCTGAGCAGGGATCTGAATGAAAAAGGAGTGACCCAAGCACAGAGAAGGCCTTGGGTACCAGCCTTCTGGATGAAGGAAATAGCAGGCACATGAGGCTTGGGGAGAAGAGGAACATGGAATGTTCTCAGGACAGAAAGGCCAGCAGCGCTAAAGGGAGATGGCTCAGGGAGAGGAGGAGAAAGAGGAGCTCAGAAGAACATGGAGGCACCCGGAGTCTGTGAGAGGGTATAGATGAGGTCCTGCACGGGGTGGGAAGCAATACAAGTGTTTTCATCTAGATCTGTTTTTAAAAACACACTACTCTGACTATAGTTTGTAGAATAATCTATAAAATAGAAATAAGAACAGACCCTGATAATAAGTAAATAAACTCAACATTTCAAGCCCCCTGTAGCATGAGGCTTTTTGTCTGGGGGACAGTGTGTGTGTGTGTGTGTGGTGTCTGCCAAGGTAATCAATACAGACCAGCAACTGCTCTCTTGAGCTGGGATGCTAATTCTACCATGAGACCTTGGATAAGTTATATCAATTTATCTGTGCTTCAGTTTCCTCATCTCTAAGACATAAATAATAACATCACCTTTTTCAATGATTGTTGTAAGAATTAAATGAGTAAATATAAACCACTCAGAACAGTCTACAGCCCACGAAGAACCATATAAAGGCTTACTATTATTATTATTATTTTTATTGAGGTTAAAAGATTTTTCAATGCAAGAAGTATGTCATTTTCTTCTGACTTGTATTTCTAGAGCCAATAAGACATTGCAATTGTTAGACCTTCAATAGATAGGTATCTGCCAAACTGAATTATTGTAACCCCAAAGCACATGGATATTGAAACAAGTAGAATCTTAAAGGACCACAGGAACTTGGCAAAGTTACCTGCATTTCACTTTCTGGTTATTCAATTTTATTATAAACTAACAATCTCCTTGTGTCAGGATATAAATAAAACAAGCAATTTAAGAAGTTTCTGTGATCAAACAGCATGCATCCTCTTCACTCTCTCTTCCCAGAATCAGAACTCAGTAAATATTTGTGTTTCTGATGGCAACATCTATAGTGACAGGATTTGGAAGGCATGACACCAAGTGTCAGTAGTCCCATACCATGACATCAGGAAAAAGTGATTTCTTTACTATCAGTGCACATTTAACGTAAGATCTTCCTCCTGAAAGACCCAGCGTAGATACCTCTGGGAACTCTTAACAGGATCAACTAAAGACATTGTGGTGTCTGCTGCTTGGTAACTCCTACCCTACCCTCCTGGTAACTCACAGTCATCTCTTTAGTTTCTTCTTGGATTTCCTTTGGCGCCAGAAGACAAAAAGATCAGGTATTAGTTTTAATAGGTGGTCAAATCAACATTCTGGCCTCCATTTCAGGCTGAAAAGACCTGCTATCCTGATGATTTTCGCCTGCTCCTTTATAAGAAGCTGCCAGTTGCTTAAAGGGGAAGCCCATCCATTCAGTAATTCATCTGACACAGTGAAAAGGGTGTGAAGGTGGTTGTTTTCTAGAGATACATAAGGTAATCTGGTACACCCACTCTTTTATTTACTGAGTACAGCATAATGATAATAATCAGTGTCTATTAAGAGATTCAAGTTAAGCATGAATAACGGACCAAATGGCATGTACCTTAACACCCTAACAGTTCAGGGGGCCCTGGAGATTGCTGTCCTTTTTGGTCTCATGAATTTGCAGTGACATACTTAAGAAATGATATCACCCTACCAACTTGAGCTATCAAAGGGTGATGATGTCACAACCTGGTCGCCCCCACAGCTAGTCCTGCTGGTCCCGGTTTGTTGAAAGAACAGTATTTCCTTTATCCTCATATAATGAACTCTGTCAGCTCATAAGAGCAAATGCTTTTGTCCAATTCAATGAATTTTGCTTCATTCAGTATGAAGTGAGAGAGAAAAGAAAAACCATGGAATGCCAAAAATCAAAGTCATACAGCAACTTCGGTTTATCCTGTGATTCAAACTTGTTATAGCAGAGCTACCCACTCATCAGAGTTCAAATTACAGTAACACAGCCAAGATGATAGTAGCATTATTTCACCTGAAAGATATCTCATAAGTCTGTTATAAACCATGTATTTTCCTTAAAGACCTAATCTTTAAAAATACAAACATTCGAATCCCACTTTGCTATAGATCCTTCCACCCTCTGAATTAGCTCCGAAGGAAGGGCAAGGGTAATACACGGAAGCCAACCCGGTTTCCTTCCCTAAACAAAAACCTAGATTCTTTTTCTTGCCAGCAGACCTCCCACCTTCCGTCACCCACTCAAACACCCTAAAGCATCCACTCTTGCTGGCTGTGTTCCTGACAGGCTCATTCACATTCTTTTCCAAGCACACAGAACCCCTGAGGGCTTTCGAAGATGTTATCCCTAGGTTCTCAGGGGATGTTTGCAAATATAAAGTTCTTGATTTCAAATACTCTGGAATAAGAGATGGTAAAACTCAGTTTGGAACAGTGGGGAGAGAGAAATTTACCGTGAGAAATGGCCCTACACTAGCTGTAGACTGACCCATTCATGGAGCCAGTTTTCAATCAATTGATTAAGGATACAGCCGACCTACTGATGGGGGATGGTCACCGGGATCAAGTATGGCTTCTGTTACAAATTAATAGTTTATTGAGGAGCATCTGCATGTTCATCAAAATCTAGGTAAGGTAGACAGTAAAAACTAAAATAAAATGGAAGACACAGCCCCGCCGCCTCCTCCGTGACCTGCTTGGAGAACACTAACACACGCAGCAGCCGGCACAAGGCAGGGAAGGCGACCACGTGCTGGGAGGGTCACGGTCCCGAGGGCATCTTAAGGGCGGCGCCGCGTGTCCCGGCTGAGAGCAGAAGCCTAAGGTGAGGCGGGGAGAGTCAGTAAGCTGGCGGATTCGCCGCATGGTGCGGAAGCAGCTGCCGCGACTGGAATAGTGGGGCGGCCGGGATAGCCACATTGACAAGAGAGGTGCTTTTGGATCCTGTCCCAAAGAAAATAAGTAGCCAGGGATTGTTTAATCCATGGCTTCAGCATAGAACTGAGGAATCAAGGACATGAGTGCTGATTCCTGAAACTGCCATTGTGTCACCATTGGGTGCGGTTCAAATTATTGCTCTCCGATAAATCTTACCCTGCATTTCCTCATCAGCAAAATCGGGACAACCTCTAGATGCCTTGCAAAGCACAGGGAATTATCATTTATGCCAAACAAACAAGGAATTACATAAGAGGTTATGTACATGTGTAGTAACAGCAAGCACTAACATCCTTTGCCTGTGGCATTTTCACTTGAAAGGGGATATGAAAATACAAAGTAAATAAATAAATAAAATAAAACCAAGAAACTTGTCAAGTATGGGGAGAGGGTACTGGACACCAGGAACACCCTCTGAGCTATCCATAGGGATGCCAAACACTACAACGGTATCGGATCACTTTTTACAGATATTGTGCTCAGTTTTCACAATTGATTCTATATATGTAATGAAGCTGGCATGCACTAGGTATATAAACGCATGAAATCCCCGTGACACTGAGGAAGTTATGATATGTACTTAAAACCAGGCATATTCGTGCCATGAAATCATCCCAAATCTTCTATTAGAGTCATACCATGTATTGTCTTAATTGCTTTGACTGAAAGTCATTCATTTGAGCTGAAAACTCTCCTACTACTGCACAATTTTCAAACACTGATATGTAGTAGTTAAACTATTATATTTAATGATTAGGAAAAATGACCCTCATTCAATCTGGTAAAAGAGAAATCAAGTGACCTTGAAAGGAGCAAACGGGATTATTTGTATTCAAAAAACCCTTTTTAGCCCAGTATGTCCCACTGTGCCTTCCTAATACTCTCTTATTACCACTGTTCACTTCACTTGGAACAAAGAGGGGGAAAGTGTAGCGCAGAGAGAATCTGTGACTACTCAAGGTCACAGTGCTGCACTAGCCAAGTTGGGACGATCTCTGGGGTCAGAAACAGGAGACTCAGGTCTCCCGATTTTACCACTTAATGGCTGTGTGAACTTTGATCAATGACTACACTAGTCTTCTCCTCTGAAAAGCAGTAATGTCACATTTCATGGATTCTAAGATTACAGATCTTTTCTCATTGAACATCTCTGCAAAGGGAAACATTTTAACAACAATTGGTATAGCATATTGAGCAGACAGCATTTTTTCTTGCTTAGTGATAAATGAAATAATGCTAGGTCTTAAAATCCATGCATCTTAGATTTGGTAAGAGACATTAATAATAACTAGCTCTGGCGAGAATATGTGAGAATATGTGAGAGTACATGAGAGGGCTACAAACTTGGAAAATACGTGCACACCGATTACTAGACTGAGGAATCCATTCCAACCAAGGAAACTTATTGAGTGACTGGAATTTGGAAGGTGGATGAAAAGTTAGCTTTCACTCATACGTGGAATTTAATGAACAACTTGAACTAACAAGCAAAATAGAGACAGACTCAGAGAGCAGGCTAACAGATGGGCGGAGGGATGGAAGGATTGAGCAAAAAAAAAAAGAAAAAGAAAAGAAAAAGAAAGAACTCATGGACAATAGTGTGGTGATCGCAGAGGGTGGGGCAGGTGGGTGGAGGCAGAAGAGGGTATGAGGGGATAAATGGCAATGGAAAAAATACAAGAAAAATTGTCAAAGAAAGAAAGATAAAATTTCTCACATCTTGGTCTAACACTAACTTAGGAGTGCATAACTACTAAACCTGACACCCTTAAAATACCTGGCCATGGGCAAAAACGGCCAGTGCAAACAAAAACAGTCAGAAATTTCATGAAATATATCTGAAAAGTCTATTATTTAAACCTGAATTCCATATTAGCTTGTCATTTTGATATGTTTGACAAGTGCATGTGAGGATTTTGACACTGAGGAAGTTTCCAATATACTTTTACTATATGAAAAAAATAAATGTAAAATACATAAATGTGTTTCTAAATTGCTACTGCTTATTTTAAGAAATAAAACATTCATCATCTTCAAATTCTGTACTTCTGTACACTGATTGCTGTGTAGTAAGGGTGAGGGTGGCAGCAAATTATAGTCAACTCGGCAGCCCAGATAAACTGCAGCTGTTTTCAGTTCTGCTTCTGCAACATCCGTAGTGGAATTCAGAATTTACTGAGAGCTGGCTTTCCTCATTTTCCTGGCAAAGGAATTGCTGGCTTAATTGCCCTCAGGGGTCCCGCGTAAATTATGTCCATAAATGTGAAGAGAGAAGATGGCAGAAAATATTCGGCAGCTTTAAGAGAGAGGGAGACAGGGAAAAAGAGAAAATTCACCTCTGCTGAGTTTTCATTTTCTTCCTTGACTCCCCTGCAGCTTGGAGGGGACATGCCCCCTCTGGTCCTGGATAAACCATTAGTTCTGCCACAGCCCACTAATCTCAGAAGCATCTTTCTCATCCTAGTCCCTACATTTACCGTAATCAAATAAACCTGGCCCTATGTGGCTGTGTTTAACTCCATTCATTTCCCACCCTTCGAGGCACTCCCATGAGTTTGTACATGACCTCACTCATTGCTTAAAGCTAAAACTACCAGAGAGATACATAAAAACATTCACCAATTAATTAAGGTGCGAATTGATTTTTTTCCCATGAAATAATCACCATTTACATAATATCTAACATTTGTTGAAAGTTTGCTCCCTGCCATTGATCTTGTCCAAGCCTCACAGTCACTATGGTCCTTGGCAGGCATTATTGGGACTATTCTCCATTCAGTGACTGAATTTTGGAACAGCTTGAGGAGAACTGAACTCAGTTACAGGTATGCCAGACTGAGTGGTAACTGGCCTGAAAGAAAAAGGCGGAGCCAGTTTTCACACAGACCCAGGCTGCCTGACCCATGAGCTCACTCTTCTAGCCAATTTATGCACTTTTGCCTTCTTGGTTTGAGAATTCTGGGCATGCACAAGGAAAGGAGAGTATAGTAAGAAAAATGGGAAGGCTGTCAACCCTTCACAATCCCGACCTTGGTCAGCTCAGCTCATATAATAAGAAATATGATGTTTTGACATGTGACTCTCCCCTGGAGTTCAGGCTGACACTCAGAGCCTGTATTTTACATTTGAAGCCAGGATCCCTTAGTCAAGTACACTGAAGACATCAGCACAGGCTAATGTCAGACTGCCTCATGAAATGAGCCCAATTTTAGGGGGCGATTTTGATTGGCAGCACTAAAAAGAGAGATGAAGGGAGCAGGATGAGGGCGCAGTCTCACTAGGTGCTGAAATGCCACCATAACTCTCCATAAGAGCTTTGAAGCTCTTCCAAAAGCAATCCCACTCTGGCAATTATGTGGGAGAGGGCTGCACTTTGCACAGGGCTCACGATCCTGCTGAGGAATTATGCAGTTAATGTGCCTGAAAACCCTTTATAAAGTAGCATTTCCTTTACTGGCTTTCTACCCGCCCACACCTGGTGTGTGCCAGTTTTTTGTACAAATACAATGGCCTCACTGACACTATTGTATTTCATTTCCATTGAAAAGGTGACAATCTGTGTCATAACCACCCACCACCCCCTGGAAACCCACCCAGCTATCTGGACACACTTAGCATCTCCTTCATGCCAGTAATAGACCAGAGTGGTCTCTCAGCAGCAGCACCCAGACCGTCTTCTATCATCACCCAGAAAATGGCGCTTTCCTTGTTTTAGTTTCTTCACCTTTCTCTTTGATCTAATTGAAATTGTTGTGAGCAGTTATGAGAAGAGGATTCTTTCCCCAGGCCCAGCATTACTCCTAGAAATGGCCCTGAGACAAACACTGGACTCTCTCTACCCAAGATTTAACACAAACCTGTAGGTGCATTAATTGTGTGTGATAAAAACAACTGTGACAAAGAAAAAATACACCGCAAAGCAGGGGATTATGCGTCACTTTTTGGTTTGCCACTTTGTGACCTCGGAGAAGCTGCTTAACCTCTCTAGGCTCTCGTCTTTCCCTAGACATTGGAAGAGGGTCGCATTGCAGAACATTTAGCCACTCTCCTAGCATCATGATTCTATGATTCCAAACACTGCAAGAGTAGGAGTTCGCTCTTATTATCTTGAACAGCAAGGTGTTAACCAAAACTCAGTAAAATTCTTAAGAATTAAGTGATTATACATAGAATCTGAAAGAAGCTATAAGTTTGAACCCAGTGTTGGCATGAAATTTTATGTGGTGGATGTCAGAGTACCACAGAATGATAAGAGACAAACACCACCATATTAAAAAGGTGGAGAAGCATATTTTAAGGACCATCCCATCAGTGACCCAGCCCCCAGAGGTGCAGAAGAGAGGCTGAGAGGCCACCATCTAAGAGTGATTTCTCCAGGTAGATGGGGAAGCACTTTGCTGAAAGCCAGGCCCCTGAGGTGAGACCAACCGAGCTTTCCAAGTGGACAAACATTTGTCAGGAGTTCAATCCAAAAGGAGTCAGGAAGGGGATAAATAAGAGCCAAGTTTTAGGGAAAATAAACAGAATTTGAGTAAGTCCATCAAAAAGTAAAATAACATCCCAGAGGATGATCTGAGTCTCAATATGAGTATCAGGCTGAGGGCAACCTGGTGCTGGGATTTGGGCAGATAGGCCAAGTAGCAAACTGGACACAAAATTTAGCACATGGGGAATTGCTAACATGTCAGGATAGGAGTTGGGCAAGTTACTTGGCTACCTGGCCGCAGGTTCTACTTGTTCCTGAAGTAGAACCTCTACTGATCTCTAGAAACAATTCTTTTAAAGGGTCGGGTGCAGAAAATCCTGTTATCCTTTGGATCCATCTTCCAAGCAAATAAACACAGCCTTATACTAGGCTAATTCAGAAAAATAATTCAGATCATGAGTGAATGAGTTGGAATTTTAATAAATGAAATGACCCACGACATTACTTTTGACAGCTTTTGTGACCGTAAGATATGTCCTGCATTATTACCACCGATGCTACCATTATAGAAGCTTTGAACTTCACAAGTCAACAGCTAATTTGACTTCCTAGTGGGAGAAAAGAAAAGAAAGATAATCCTGACAGATGTATCCTATGAAAGCAAAGTGCTGAAAAGTAAAGAATGTCTGCGATGTTCCTGTCAGGTCCCATTCTCCTCAAGAAAGCCTTCTCATAGGTGAACAATTTCAGGTTTCTTCGCCTTATAAAAACCACCTTCCAGATGCTGAGCAAGGCTGGACCACAAAACCGATCCTGTGTTTAAAGCCTAATGAGAACATCGAGTTGGACCTGGTTGGGCTGCTTTCGCTTGTGTTTACTATTAAAGCAGCAAACACTCAGTCCTGGAGACACTCATGAGACACGGGTCAATAGGTGAGGCCCTCTGCCTCCTAGTTACGCAGAGACAGATGTGGTCTTTGTAGCCTGAGGGAAGGAAGGAGTTCTTTGGTCCAGATAAGCCCAACGCCTGCGGCTGGTCACTGTATGCAAGCAGGTTAAGTAGGAAAGGGGCCGCGGCTGGCCTTGTGGGCCCTCCTCGTAATACTAGCTGAGGAAATGTGCACCACAGTTACTGACTTCACTGCTCTACGTTTTATTTCATAATCGAGTCCACTAAATCGTTCCATGCACCAGGTCAAAACAATGAACAAAACATTGGAGCTAGCTTCACATTTCAAAAACAATATGACAATATCAGACTGTTCCAAGACAACTTTATAAGCGTTTATTTAAAGACCTAAGGCAGAAGAACCGGTAGGAAAGCCTTTTCATACTGATGCTTGGTCCAACTTTCACTGAAGTCAACACAGGCTATTACTGAAGACCTCAGAATACCCAGACCACGACCAAACACCAAGCCTGCTGGGTCAAGATAGGTCGACGTTCCAGAGCCTACTGGAATATTTCAGATTTTGTGCCATGCACTAGACATAATAAGAGCCAAATATTCCTGTTCTCCAGTGTTTGAGAGCTTGTCCTCAAGCTTTCACTCAGCTAGTGATTCTGTGGAGAGCAAAACCCACACTGAGTTTTAAACCACCGGGAGAAAATGACAGGCAAAGGGGAAATGAGGGCACAGTGCTGAAGGGAAGGCTAAGAGAACAGGGCGTGTGTAATGTGGGGACAGCAGCCCGAACGCCAAAGCACAATATGAGATGCAACTAGCAAGTGAAACAAAGGGCAGCCAGACAATATTTCACAAATACACCAGGAACAAGACAAAGGAGAGTGTAGACCCGTTAATTAGGAGGGAGGGAAAACAAATAGCAGATGCATCAGAAGGCTTGAGCTTTTAATACCTATTATGCTCTAGGCTTCGCAAAATGGTTAGCTATCATCAGAAGCTGAATATAAACCACAGTAATGAGCACATGGGGCGGTGGGGGGGGGAGTAGTTTAAATGGAAACCAAACAGATTAGTAACTACTTAGTCAAGCTTGATGGTTTCAAATCTGGCCCTGGCAAGAGTCAGAGTGCTATAGTAATAAAACCACCTTTTTTGTTTCTTGATTCCCTAGGGGATACTTTTTATTGAACTTACTGAGGTGACACCGGTTAATAAAATCATGTCGGTTTCAGGTATACGGTTCTACAATACATCATCTGTATACTGTATTGTGTGTTCACCACCCCAAGTCAAGTCTGCTTCCATCACCATTTATCCGCCATTTACCTTTGAAAATGCAAGTTCCTGTTAAAAAGATCTGTTGGAGGGTAGGAAGATTTCAGGGGCCTACGCCTGAGGCACATTCAGGGTCCTCATTGAGCAAGAGGAAATGAGAGGTAGCTGGAACCAAAAACCGTGACCCTGGAAAAGGGCATACGTATCCCTGCAGGGTGACACTCAGATCTACCCCAGACCAAGCACAGAAGGGAGGGAAACTCGGCGGGTCAGGGTGCCACTGCAGACGAGGCCTCGGGATGAGACCCTCGCAGTGCCACATTTCAAAATAGAGTTGCCAGGTCTTCATAAAACTGTCAGGCACCTGACCAATGATGGTAAAAGTGGGAGCCTAGAATGAACCTGGGAAGCTTCAGATGGACAGTGTAATTGGGGCGGAAAGGCCTGGCAAGCTGAGTTAAGTGCCTTTCATGTTCAGATTAACATAACTAAAATAGCTTGCATCCCTACTCTGTGTCATGCCCTGTGCATTTTTATCATATCGAATGATCATATGCATTTTTTAAATTTAATATTCTCGATACCCAATAAGATAGGTACCGTTATGATCTATACTTTATAAACTCTAAACATCCCTCAGCCTCAGAACCTTCATGCAAATGGCCTAAAGAACGGTGTAAGGAAGGGAAGTGGCTGCACTTACCTGCTCATTGGCTCACTCTAAGCTGTGTATTCTATATAACCTCTT
Source organism: Mormoops blainvillei (assembly GCA_004026545.1). Lineage (NCBI taxonomy): Eukaryota > Metazoa > Chordata > Mammalia > Chiroptera > Mormoopidae > Mormoops > Mormoops blainvillei. The sequence goes on from PVJD01000141.1 coordinate 49,753, forward strand.
TGCTCTGTTAACTAAAGCATAGTAGGTGAAATTTAGTTTATTATGTGATTTTGTCATCTACATGCAATTCCTAGGGTTTTCTTCAAGATATCCATGCTACTTTTTTTAAAAAGCTATAAACCAATGTGTTACTTTAAAAAAAAAAAAAATATATATATATATATATATATATGAGGCTCTGCAGACTTATCACATCCTCCCCTAACTACCAAATATGAACAGGGGTAACTAGGCAACGATGGTTTACACTTGGCTGCCGTTAATGAAAGAAAATGGCTACAGTCCAGTCAGAGTCTCCCAAGGTGGCAGCATCATGGTGAGGTCACTTATCTGAGATCAAGGAGGACAAAAAAGGGCAAGTTCCTCCCATTTGCTCCACCCTTGGCAAATATTGCAAAATAATCCCAGCATTGTCTCTCTCTTGGAGTCCACTGGCCCTTAAAGTTGTTCTCCACACACAATACAAGATTCTTTTTATTCTTTTTGCTAAAATACTTACAAGTACCTTATAGGGTAATTCTTCTTGGTATCAAGGTGTCTTGGGCATCAAACAAACTGTCAGGAGGATGTTTGATGAGTATGGACCCAAGAATTAGAAATCCTGGCTTGATTTCTTTTTTTTAATTCATTCATCCCACAAACACTGATAAATGCTGGGCTCAAACAGGCAAAATAAAATTTTTAACCATATCGCTTCTCAACAGTTGACATGCTGATTTGAATTGTAAGTTTACACAGATTAGATGTAGCATACAGCATTTCCCAAACTTGGGAGACGGCTGGAACCACCTTCTCACAGAGCACGTAATATCCGATAGGGCACTCCGCAGTCTGTATTTCTGAAAGGTCCATAACATATTCCTGTTGGGGAATCAAAGCTTATAATGAATTATACTCAGTGTATTTCTTCCTTGGATGACATTAGCACAATAGTCAGACCTGGATTAAGTTTAGGGCACAGCCAGGCAAACAGAAAAAATACTAAATGTTGAGGTCAGAGCTAAAGGGTCTCCTGCAGAATGGTGCCTCCCTACGGGAAGTCGAAGAAGCCCAGCTCTGGGGGAAAAATCAGGGAGGAGCTGGCGGCCAGCAATGACCTAACAGATAAACCCTGACAGGTTCTTATTGTCCAATTTCCCAGTTTATATGCACCATGAAGTTACTTCAGGCCACTAAGTTGTAATGTAATTTATTGGATTACAACATTTTTTTGTAACACTCCAGGCTTCCTTGACTATACATATGTCTTTCAATGTATATCGAAGAACATTTTATATACTTTAGCTAAATGCACTTAAACTGTTTCTAAGAGTGGGTTAGTCTGCAGATGGCCACTTACATCCATGGTACTTCAACTTCGAGTAATTAACAGTCAGAAGGTGACTTGTCCCCAGAATTTGTAGCTATTTTATTAGAGTGATGTATACACTTAACTATATGTTGCTGGGCATCCAATGAAACCTTGTTAACTGAATATAAAACCAGCATAGAAGACCCTGTTAGCCTCCACCACCAAAGCTGCCATTTCCCAGGGACAAAATAAGAGGCCAATTCTTGCAGCTGAGCTGGGGACATCATACACCTCTTCGACCTCCATTCATTGCTCATCCACTTGCCAAATATTTATTGAGCGCTACCCTTCATTAGTATTAGAGATGCGACAAGCAAAACAGATACAGTCTCTGTCCTCACAGAGCTGATGGTCTCAGTGCACGTTCAGTAATGGAGCTGTGAGGAGTGAGAACAGAGCCTCTGATGCTGGGGCCCAGGCATTACCCAGAGTTTCAATTTAGTATGTGGACAATGTCACACATCAGACTGGTTGGTCACACGGAACAATGAGATCATCTTAAACCTTTGAACAGCACCATCCACCTTCAAATACAAGTCCTGCAGCCAGCAAAGTTGCTACAACTCTTAATTCCTGTACGTAAACTGTGTTAATGATTAAAGCGGATTTAGATTCAATTTTGCATATACAAACAGATACGGAGTCTCTATTTCTCTACATATCTATTTAGCAGGAAGTGCTTTCAATGAATGAAATCTCTATAAACAGTTGGTGCTTAAAATAAAAAGAAACGTGGAAAGATGAAACTAAAAAAATAATGGGAGGAATAAGAAAAAACTAGAGTGGCAAAATATACAGGGACCTTCAAGAGTTATTTTGCTCTTGACTAATTGTGTTTCTCCGAGGGCAGAGTTCATCAGAGAAGTTTGAAAGACTGTCTGTTCTGTGTGTGTGTGTGTGTGTGTGTGTGTGTACATATATCCAAAGGAAAAGTAACCTTATCCTGGGAAATTCAGAGAACTTAAGGATCAATCAGTTTCCGCTTTGTTCAAACACAAGATGGGCAGACTCTTGAAGGGAGGCTCAATCGTTATTGACATGGGGTTGAGGTTTGGTGCCTGTCACTATTTGTATACACACAAAGCTGCGCTGAAGGCCACACACGACCTTAATTTTAAGCTGCTTCAAAGGAGATTTTGCCTTCAAAACTAATGATTTAGGAGACAGTCTTTAGGAGTTACAGAATTTCACTCAGGAATACCTTCAGGAATGGGTAAATGGCTTTTTTAAGAGATCGCAAGCACTGTCTTTTATTTCCTATCACAGTCTCATTTAAATGATGCCCAACACTCTGAGGATGTGAGCATATGCTTTTGAGCTAATAAATTACCAAGGTAGTCTTAAGACTTTGGGTGTAGCTTCAGGGATTTTGTTTAGAAGTATAGGCAGTGTCTTTCTTGAGAAGATGGGCAATATCCACCACTTATTTAGATAAGCGCCTAGAGGCCTAGAAAAATCTCATATAGACAGCGAAAGTTCAGCCCTTGTGTGTATAAATATGTGCATACATTTCTGATAATATCATTGTCCTAGCTCTAACGATAGAGGGTTCTAAAATAGTGCTGTATTTCTAAGTTGCTCAGTTCTTTTTTAAAAAAATAGCTTTTAAAAATGTGCTTAATGAAAGTGTTAGATTTTTTTATCTGGTTATAAACCAAGTATATACCTCTTTTTTCTCTCACTACAAAGACATTATAGAATAAAAAATTTAAAACTTTAAGGTGCCAAAGAATATTCTCATAAAAAAATCACTGTGTATTTGTAATAATACATATAAATATCTCTTTTTCTGGAATTAAACTTCAAGTAAAGTTATATGGAGAAACAGCACAAGTAATGTTACAAAAGAGTAAATGCAGCTGGCCTTCTTACCTGTCTGATGACTTCTTAGCTCCTTCTGTACATCTTCAATTGTTACTGTTCGATAGGCTTCTCTCTGTCTTCATTATTTGCCAACCCCATAATCTTTCAGGGTAACTTCATACACAGCAGATACTGGTGGCTCCTAAACCAGCTGTTAGGTCCAGGCACGTATGTCCAGCTGCCTACTGGGCATCTCCACTTGCACAACCAGCAGACATTGCCAACTCCACAAGTAAGTCCATTCTGAGCTCATCACCCACCACCCCTACTCTTTGCCACTTCCTGTTCTTCTTTTACTGAATAAATGCTAATTGAATAAATGAATCAATGATTTTAACAGTTACTAAATGAATGTCATATAGAAGACAAGTACTTATTTCTATACATAATGAGACTTAAATTGGGTGGAGTCTTTCTAGATAGAGTTGGTCCTTCTCAATTTCTGAAAATCACACACTAGATAAATACTTGGGAACTGAACTTCTAATCATCTGAGCAAAGAAGCAAATCTCAGGCTAGGACCAGAGGAGGCCACAGTTTATAAATCATCCATGGTGTTTTCTTTTGAATCATTCAAACAAAATTTTATATTTTCATTACAAGCTAAAAAAAAAAGAAAAGGATCCAGATGTGTTTCTTTGCACACACACTTGCATAAAAAGAAAACAAACCAGTTAATATTTTGCTGCACATCTTCCACCACTGCAGTACTAATCATGCCACATGTCAGTGATGTTCAAAGCCATGAATTTGGAATACTTTTAACTAACCAATCCACAGGGTAGAATATTGTGTTAACGCATGATGCTCCTTTTAAGGCACTATGTACCACAGCGTATGTGGAGTCATTTGACCCTTCCAGGTAACTCCAGTACTTGGGTTTTCCTGAGAGGTACTTATAGTTCTTCTATGAGGTGTCAGCTGCTTACTTGGCTGGAACCCCAGAGGGCATTCTGGCTAACATCCAAGGAATTTCAAACAGTGATTGAGGAACCAATTATTGCTTCCAATGTGAGATAGTTGTTCTCTACAGGAAAAAAAAGTACTGTTGCTTACATAGCTGATCTCCTCTGAGGTGTTGACACCCTCAGGAATACATGCATGGACATGGCCAAACGATCATGAAGGAATAACTACAAAGAGGCCTACGTGGCCAACACTCTGTGGACTGGATGTTCAGCCCATACTCATGATGACCCATTTTATTTTTATTTCCTGAATGATGATAATTACTACGGTGCGCACACTCCTGAAAGAAGTTGTCGTGCTATTGCAATGTTTGTTTCAGAGCCGCTATCCCCAAACAAGTGAAAGAAAAGTACAAATAGTTCACTCAGGACTCATTGGTATGGGAGGGACTTAAAGGAGTATATTTTGATGTTAAAAAAATGATTCCTGAAAAATATGATTAGTATTAGTTTTATTTTGATACTAGTTTTACCCAGCAATATCTATCACAGCACAGCCAAGAATGGTAATTGAATGAGAAATTGATTTTTATTATATCTAATAAAAAGCAACTCTTACTGTTATTACAAATTGCCCATAATGATAATTGTCTGGAGACCGTTTTATCAGCCTAGTAGGATAGAAATAAGACACATGTACTTCCTTGCCTACGAGTTAAATATGTATGCTCATTCCTGACAATGTAAATTGACATTATAGCAAATTTCATCTGTTTCACTGTCCTGGACAGAGTATAATACTGCTGACGAGAGATATTTAGTAGACATGTCATTTATTTTTGTTCTTTAACATTCAGAGATGCAAAACTGGTGGCCCTGGTGTGTTCTTTCTAATTAATGGAGATTCTGTCAGTCTTCCTCATCCGGGCTTGGTTCATAAAATATTCAGCAGCTTCCATGCTCTTTTTGTACATCAGTCTTAAAGATTAGTAAACTATTTACTAGCCATGTTTTGGAGACCACTTATTTTATGAACACATCATCCAGCCACCTTCACATCTTGTTCTTTGGTGGACAGTTAATATAAATGGAAAATCTACCCCATCTCAGTTGAAACACTGAAGAATTCCAATGCAAAGACAACAAAAGCACTCGGTCCCCAATCTTCATCATCAGCTCTGAACCAGACTCCAAGGCAGTGCCAGCATCTCCAAGCTGTGGTTTAACAAGTACTTGAGGACTGTTGTCCATTATCTACATAGTATTCAAGCCTTGTAGAAGCTGAACAATTTCTAGAGCTGCTCTGCGGCTTCCATGGGTCATGAGACATATGTTTATTTTCTTTTCCTACTCAACCCCCATACACACACATACACACACATATACACATATACAAATATCTTGGGATGTCTAGAAGCCCTCTCTGCACAGCAGGTTAGGATTCAGGGAAAGTTAAGGCAGCTGGGGACGTACTGAATTAGGTTCCAGGAATCTGCATGTTCCCAGTGTTCCCCAGGTAATTTTGATGGACATCATGTGTAAAAATAACTCTGAAACAAAATAGGATAATTGACCAAAGTATTCTAGTGCCTTCGTGATGACAAAATAACCACCACCAACATTCCTGTAGGTGGAAAATACTGTTTCCCAGGCTCTGATACCTGATCACGTGCTCCAGACCCTGACCTCAGACCCTATTGCTGATCGCTCTTCCTGACACGTCTTAGGCGGCCCTGAGTTCTGACATCGGCCACTCCGGAGTCTCCCACACTGAGCCAGCTCTGCCCAGTCCATGGGGCACTAGGCAAGTGTCTCTCTTCACTTAGGGTTGAGGTGCCCTTATGGGTGAATTCCAGAGGAGAAGGCTGATGTTTATATTCCCAATGTTCAATTTCTTTTCTCATTTCTTTCTTAATAAATGTTTAATCAGAATTAATCTCCTGCATTAATCCTTTGGACACTGTTTAATTGGAAAGATGGTAGTTGCCACCCTTTAGCCCCGTGGAGGCCCCCTGCCTGGCACAGCGCTCTGACCCTGCTCGTGGCATTGCAGTTGCCCTAGTGGCTGCATCTACTCTACCCGAAGGGGATAGTAGGCAAACTGAGAGACGACTGACCGTTTGGACATTGTTAGATGAAGATGGCTAAGAGGGAAGAACGTACACAATATTTTAAGTCCTTAAGTACTGCGTTTTGCCATGTATAATGCGCACTTTTTTGCCCAACTTTTTATGGGGAAAATGAGGGTGTGCATTATACAGGGGTAGTACTAATTCCATGTCTATATAAATGTTTTTAATGCTTTTATTTATGCTTATGCATTAAAAGTGTAACTCCAAGAGGCAATAGTGATATCTGTATGCAAATAATACCCTGGAGTATGATAATCAGTTTTGTTTCTAAATATAAATAAGTAAACATTGATTTAAAAAATTAAAATGAGATTTTTTTCCTGAAAGTTCAGGCCAAAAATGTGGGTGCGCATTATATACGGCAGAATTTGCCTGACAGCCAGGACAGTAAAACGTCCTCAAAGTCCTCACGAGACAGGCAACATCTTTTCAATCCTCATTGTCATCACTGTGGTTGAAAAGTGCTAGAGTGGACGGGTCTTCTCAATGAAGTTCAGTTGATGCTATTGTAAAATTCCTTAGCCATACATTTGGAAAGTCTTTAGTAATCATTTGTTTCAATAATTTAATTAAAATTTAAGCCACACATCTGTTTTAAAACATATCTGCAGAGATAAAGGGATTGTTCTTGGGATGGTGATTGACAGGGAGAAACAGATTGACTTGGCATGTATGCAGAACTCATTAATCTTCTTCAAGTACATTCTGGGGAAACATGGAGTTCTCTCTACAAGCTGTTACTAAAACAGCACTTTTATTTGCACAGTTGGAATTCTAACAGTTTAGTGGAAGTCACAGTTAAGGGAGAGAGGGATACTCTCCTGGGACCAAGTTTTCCATGATCGTACCTGATAGTGTCAGCAGAGCTACATGAGTTAAACAATATCACAGCATTTTTCCAATTGCTGCAGCTTTAGTATCTAAATAGGATATAGCCAATTGTAAGGTCAGTCTTAGATATCATTTGACAAATGTGGGTCTTTGCATGTCAGTGAATTTTGTAAATCCTTATTTGTAGTTCAATAAATATCAATATCAAAATCAAAAAGTATCAATATTTATACTTCAAAAAATCATTTACTCACTAGAGATGTGGGAGCTTTCTGACCTACCTTGGTATATCTTTGGAAGATTAAATGCTACAATGATACAGGAGCAAAAAAATTAAAATGTAGCTATCATTTTCTTGAAGAAGGAAATCAGTCAAACTGAAGCAAATGCAAAGCAGCTACCCTCAAGTAGACACCCTCCAAATATTGGCAGGAGAGTTTGGCTGATGGAATTTTCATGAACTTAGCTTTCTGGCTTTCTCTGAATGCTGTCTCTGCAGATTTAAATCCATCTAATTTCAGAATGCTGGGTTTGTAACTGAGAAGAAATAGTGCAGATGGCTAAATTATCCTCGCTTGTTTAAAACCATGACAACTTACCATAATATAGCTTTAAGCACCTGAAATTAATTAGAGCACATTTGAATACGGGGAGTATGATTCACAGTATGTGCTTCAGTACAGAGACATGTTTTGATTTCAGGTTGTCATTTATTATTTTATCTATAAATGTTGATCAAACAGACTATGTTTTGTCTTTTAATGCAGATTATTTTAAGGGGCAGTGGGAAGGGGACATATAGTTCAATATTTAAAGTGTATAAATTTTGGAAGAACCAGAACAAATTGTACTTATAATCATGACACAAAGGTTTGCTGATTATTATGGGGAGGTGGGAAGGTGCACTAACAATGTTTAAGTACCTATGAAGGGTCATTAATGTTTTTTTTAGAGATTAAGTCTTTTTAGTGTCAGGTGTATTGATATATGATTTACATTTAAAAAATCATTCTTTTTAGAGTGACTTCCAATGAGTTTTTCTTTTTCAATTACAGTTGACATTCAATGTTATTTTATATTAGCTTCAGGCGTAGAGCATGGTGGTTAGACATTTGTATAGTTTACGAAGTGATCACCTGATCAGTCTAGCATTCACCTGACACCATACATAGTTATTACAATATTATTGGCTATGTTCCTTACGCTGTACTTTATATTCCATGACTATTTTGTAGCTACCAACCTGTACTTCTTCATCCTTCCACCATTTTCACCCAGCTCCCCAAACCTCCCCTCTCATCTGGCAACTATCACTTTGTTCTCTGTATTTATGGATCATTAATTTTTTATGATAATACTCCCTGAACTTTATTAAGGTCCTTTAAAAACTGAAATTGAGTCTTAGGGATATTTTTACCTCTGAGTAACTTATGAGTGAAAAAGCATAGTATGTAGTGGAGTCAGACAAACTCTGCCTTGAATCTTGACTGCACACATGACTAGCTGTGTGACCTTGGGCAAATGGCTTAACCACTCTGGCAGAGAGGGAAGATTCCCAAATGAGGGAGAAACAGAATCAGAGGTAATGAGACAAACTAGATGCCCAGGCAGGGTAGTCTCTTTGAGGAAATAATTAATTGGTTAGTGTCTAGATAGGTTGAATCTGAGGTGCTGACGGGCCATGCGAGAAAAGGTGAATGGCAAGTAGTGAGGAGTTGGGGTCTGGGAGAAAGCTGGAGGATACAGGTATACACTTGGAAGTCACTGATAGATGATATTTGAATTTGTGGAAGTAAATGATATCACCAAAGGGAAGAATGAAGAGAAAAAAATAATAATTAAGGATATCCTCAGAAAATTGAAAGATCACTGGCAATGAAAGAAACGAAGAAAGGACAATCTGAAAATAGGAAGAAAATCAAGATACTGCTATTTCACAGGGTGTTTGAACGGGAGAAAGTAGACCACAAGATCAAATGCCTTCAAGTGGTCAAAAAGATCAGAATTGGAAAAATAAAAGGCAAGAGAAGAGGTTAGCAGTAAGTACAGTAAGAAGCAGCAGGCACTAAGTATAGACATGCTTTTAAGAAGTTTAGGGTAAAAGGAGAGGTGACAAAAAGCATGATGATTTGAAGCAAACTAGAGAGCACCTTTTAAAGTTGTGAGACAAAAGTATGTTTATTGATGGGGCAAAGAACTAAGAGAGAAAAGGAAATTGATTGAAAAAGCTGCCAATGAACCAAGGAGGAAATAAGGTGAGGGACAGAGAGTTAGAGTAACCTTGGAAGAGAGCGAATCCTCCTCTAAGCCAGAGAGAGAAAAGATGAAGGGAGACACAGATAAATGTTATTACAGTTCGCTACATTGAATTTCTCTTCCCTCACTTCTCTGTTGTTCTGTGCCTGACTGTCTGGCCCCTGTCTGTATGTGCACACACACACATACACACTCACCAGATATCAAGTAAAATTCTGTCCTTGAGAAGAATAGAATGTGTTAGTTTTTAAGAAATGGTTAACTTCAGGCCCCTGAGGCATCTGTAAGAAAGAACCCAGACGTCATTCCGATACATCACTGTGGCCTTAAAGAACTGATGGAATTTGATAAAGTGGGCCACTTAACTCTTTCCCCTAGTAGTTTTTGCCCCGGGTCTCAGTGGCGCTGGCCAGGGCACAAGGTGGCCCTTTGCTGAATGAACTTTTGAAAGAATCTCTATGGCTTTCAAAGAACCAGTAGCCTCCCTCTCTGTGGTACTTTGGGAATTTACTCATCCATTGGTATTTCACTCATCACCATTTCAACCAAAGAAAAAGGACAGGTATTTCACTCCCACATTCCAGATGGAAAGTCAAGACACAGAAGGGATCAGTCCCTAAACCAGGGCCGCATGGTGCATGGCTGCTGGGGCTACACGGAAACTCTGAACTCCAACTCTTAAGAGATTATTTTTTATTTCTACACTATGCCACTACTTTCATTCAGCTGCACTGAGAATGCCTCCGAGACAGAAATTTTACCACTGGGCATTAGAACTATGTGCAAAGTCCATCACTGAAAAAGGCCTAGACATAACAGAATACATTTGAAATAGCTCAGCAAATATACATGTTCAGTTACAAAAGCTTTCAAAGTAAATGACTTGGCTACTCGAAGCAGAAAGTAAGACAATAAGCCAGGCTAAATAAAGGAATCCTTTCTAGATTTTTATTTCTTCCCCCTCAGGTACTCAGGGAAGACTGCCAGGTATAGTCCTAGCAAATTTAGAAAACAGACTATTGCCACAGAGGTAAAAGGAGTACTGGACTTCTCTGGCTCCCTTGTTTTTTAAAAAAAATGTGTGTGTATACACACACACACACACACACACACACACACACACTCTAACTCTTTCCAAACAACATTGAGATAGTAATAATTCCTTTTACTCCAGTGTCTCAGTTTTGAACAGCAGTGTTGCTATTAAGAGCCCTGCAACTTCTCAGCATCTCTTGCTGGAGACAATCTTCCTAAGTAAAGTAAAGGACATCAGGGCGAAGTTTTAACTCTGTGTCACAGTCCAAGGTGTTTCAGTGCAAAGCCTGGAAACATGCATGTCAGCACACACAGCACAATACGTCTACCCTCACACCAAAAACCCAAGGACCGGGTTCAGTTTAATGTGATATAATGGACCGCATGCTCCCGGCTTTCAACACCCACTTTGTCTTCATCTCCTGCACACAGTTCCAGGCCCAAGGCTCTGACACTGAGATCCTCTCAGAAACTTTTTGCTTTGGGTGCCGTTGACACTAGCCATCAGGAGAAATCTCAAGGATTGCCCATTTTCCAGTCAAATATCTAAACGGGGTCTGCCTTTTGACAGAACAAAAGGGCTTTTTAAAATTCCTAAGCTTTAGAAGACCTGCCTACCCACACAGTGATTCATGACTAAACAGGAGGAGGTTGCAGAACAGCGGGGAGGGAAAGGTTGATTCTTCAGTCCAAGCCAGTGAACGTTCCTGACAATAAATTCTTCAGACGACTTCCTAATGAACAGAAATGAAAAATCTGCAGAGGGAGCACCGGGCTCTCGCAGGGAAGGGGGCCTTCTATGTCTACCAATAATTAAAACATATGAGGTGACCAGGGCTGTGTCCGCTGCGAGCATCCCAGCTTCACTGAGTGGATGGATCTCACGCTGCTGAGGGCACTCTCCTGGATGACCCCATGCACATCCTCAGCCCGAAAGACCCGCACATGTAAAGCCTTGCTGATATCAAATTTAAGGAGCCTTCCTAGGTTAATGAATATTGGACGCTTATTCAGGTAAATTTGTGAATAAATGGAAACAGTTTCAAGTACTGCCACTCTTAGACAGAACTGCATCTTACTGGGTTTTATACCTGATAATTCAGGTTAAAGGAAGGGGTCAGAGGACACTGGACTTAATTGTAACAGAGCTGATGAAGAGCAGCTACATAAGCACTTAGAATAGACGTTCTAGGTACTTAATGGGTATCATATAATCTAACTCACATCTCCCTTATGATGTAAATGAAGTTAATCCTCATTTTACAGATGAGGAAACTGACATACAGAGGGTTAAGTAACCTACCAAAGGCCACCTAGCCAGTGAGCGTAGATGCCTGTATTCAAACGCAGGTTAACTGTGGTGCTAGAGCCCCCTACTTAACTGCTGTACAGCACAATGGAAAAAGAACATTTCAGGCATGTGGAAATCAAGCCAGGGAGAACAGAAAAAGGTACCCAGATAGCAATCAATATCTATATTTATTTATATCTATAAATATCTATATCAAAAGAGTGGGTCACTATCTCTTGTGTTTTGGCTAAGACCCAAAGGCAGGGAGTAGGGAAGCTTTAAGGAGTAAGAGAAGGGGGAAAGCTCTAGGGTTGCCCTGATCAGAGGCTCTCGGCACAGCAAAGCTGTACATGGGCTGACTAGAAGTGGGACTTCCTATGTGATTAGTTAGAGGCACATATTTGACTCTCTCTGGTTGGTCCTAAGTTGGAAGTGGAGACAAAAAATAGGAAAGGTGTAACTTATTGATCAAGTGTTCGTCATTTTAGGTCAATGGTTATAAGGATTATTGTTCGACTTCCTGGACTATGTTCTAGAAATAGTGGTTCCGTACGCGTGACATATGGAAGGTGGCTTTCCGAGCTGGTTCCCGAAGATAATGGGTGGGTTTCCTGGACTGATTGCTGCAGACAGTGAGTCAGAGTTCTGTTTTCATAGACCAGCTGCCCATTGTTGCTTTGCGTATTCAGCCTCTCGGGCAGAGGAATCTTCTGGAATCGCTCATTTGCCCCCAGCATGCGAGGAGGCCTCCTTCCAGAAAGGGGTCTTCCAGATAACGGCAGATTTTTTCACTGAAGCCGGCTGGCGAATTGGACTGAAGTCTTGATTTCTGGCAAACAGGTACCTGCCGAGTTCCCTTGTGCTGATCTCTCCTGTGCTACTTAATATTTGCCTGGTGCGTGGGAGCCAAAAGGCAGAGACATTGTTATCCCTGATCATGCCACCAAAGTAAAGGCCAAAGGTCGGCCAAGGTCTTAGCCGATAAACAAGGAGGGGAGAGCGTTCTCTTTTAATTTCTTCTGTCTAAGCTAAAACACAAATCTCAAAATTATCACCCAGGTGAACTGGAGGTGAACCAGCCTGGTCACCTTACTTGCTGCCAAAGACTGAGGCCCTTTTCAGTAGTTGGTCATCCACACGGCAACCGATGACCTTTCATTAAGTTAACAGGCAGTTCTCTTTGCAAAAGAGTCAGGCATATCCCAGAGAATTACAAATATAAGCAACAGAGGTAGGCAAGAAATGTTTCCCGAGCACATACCCTGTGTTCATTGTGATAAAGGAAGTAGAATGTAATACCTCTACCTTCAGAGGGTCCTAGAGCTTTTGTGTGCGATACTGTTTTTCACTGACTCGAGCGAACGATAAACAAATTCAACACTAAGTACCCAGTGAGTTTTGCCTTGAGAAATACATGAGCCCCTAATGAGATATGGCTCTTGCTGTGATTTTATTGCCTCTTTCTAACATGAAGTTAATATGAAAGTGCTTACATTTGGGGATGTGAATCAATTACATACCCACAACAACTACAGATGCATGTTCTAAAGACATTAAAGGCATGCCAGCATGCTGTCTATTATAAATGTTCTGATGTAACAAATGCCAGGGACCCGTGTTAAAATTGGAATCTAATACAAAATAAAACAATGGCTCCTTTTAGCCACCAGGTGAGCGCAAACCCGGAGAAGCACAGTCCCCACTGACAATGAAGGTGAAATGCTGATGAAGGCATGGAGTGATGGGTCAAGGCCATGATCTCACTCCTCTGGGCTAGGAGCGATTTGAGACCAGGGAACAGGCCATAGGAGAGCAGATGTGAAGATCATTATGTTACATAATGTGCAGTTGGATGAACCTGGGTTCTAACCTGACTCAGTTACGATTAGGTGGAGGGACTTTGGGAAAATCACTCCCCTCTAAGGGCTTCATTGGGCATTATCCCTGATGGAGCAACATAGGTAATATATGTGTGGTATTTTTGCATAGATTTTTTAATAGACATATAAAGCATTTTAAAGTAAAATAAAAGCATTCCTTGGGGAACACTACTACTAAAACAGTACTAGTATTAACACTAAAATGATGGCTACATAGAAGAAAAAAAGGAGTCAAAGAGTAAAAGAAGAAAAGGACAAGCCTAGAATTTTGCAAACCTTTTTCACCATTAACTATGGTGACAGAGATTAGAGAGAAGAATATTTTCCTTTTGGAAGCCACAAATGTAACCGAAAAGGAAGTGTAAGAGATTACTCACCAGCCAGTACTGAAACCAATCTGGACATTCCTTCCAAAGGCATATGTAAAATAACGCCCTAATTTGATATTCAGTTGGTGAAAAGTGACAAAATATCCTTCGTATAGTCTTTCTAGGACCCTTGAATGAATATCTAGGTTTCTACATCTAAAAGAATAGATCATGTCCAGAATCATCTTTATGATTCTTAAACCTGAAGTACCTGGCTCTCTAATCCCTGTAATGCACATAATTCAATGGACTTCCTGCTTCTCTTCAATATACACATAGAGCTAAACAATCAACCCACACAACTTCTCGGCGCTTTTTGAGCACTTGATGAATAAAATGAGAGATCACAATAGAACCTGTAAGATTATGCCTTCTATTTTTAACATAAGGATTCCCATTTCTACCTTAAATTCTTTTATGATTTATTTCAAAAGCCAGGCATTATCTATGGAGATGCATGTAGGCAGTTGTGTGTGTGTGTGAAGAAATGCAATTACACATCCCTACTCAGGTTACAGCGGTTACTCTCAGACATAAACATTCCACTTAAACCTAGTATGGCTCGTAATCTTATAACTGGATTAGCTGGATTTCTACCTACAGTCAAAAAAATCCAAACAAGGTCTACTTCAAAAGAAGTGATACCAAGTACATTGGCTCTAAATAAGAAAAAGGATGTTTTAATTAATGAAAAAGGTGTCCTATCATATAACCAATCAGTTGATCACCTACTGCATTCTTCTCAACAATGAGCCTGAAAAAAACAAAGCTGCAAATAAAATGATGGTTTTGTTCCATTTCTTGACTTCTTTTTTTTTAAAGATTTTATTTATTTATTTTTTAGACAGAGGGGAAGGGAGGGAGGGAGAAAGAGAGGAAGAGAAACATCAATGTGTGGTTGCCTCTCGTGTGCCCCCTACTGGGGACCTGGCCCGCAACCCTGGGCATGTGCCCTGCATGGGAATGGAACTGGCGACCCTTTGGTTCACTGGCCAGCACTCAATCCACTGAGCCACTCCAGCCAGGGCAACATATCTTGACTTCTACTCATATTTACTTACTGGGTTGATATTATCCTCAGAATATATATATATATATATAAAATTATAATATATTATTTATATAGTATGTAAATATATTATTTATTTATTTATATATATATATATATAAAATCTTTTTATGGTAAGAAAGAGTAAACCTTGAAATAAAAGACAGTTTTTTTAAAAAGAGAGAGAAGCTCAATACTTTTAGGATGAGCAAGGTAACAAAGCCTCTCAAGGAGGTGTTTGGCAGTGCACTGAGAAATAACAGCAGCAGATGCATGAGATCTGGCAGAAGCAGCCCTTAAATGAAGAGTATATCAAAATAAGGCCATGTCTATGGTTAAAAGCCCTGAGACAAGTGGGAATACGCCCGCAAAAGAGGACTGTAGTTTTGGCTCTGTTCCTGGAGAAAGGTACCAATTCCATGAGAGGTTCAGAGAACAGACCGTGTGCTGAAAACCCTCAGGATATAGGACGACTTTGATAAGAATCAGGGAAAGAAATTTGACAAGCACTTTTTTAAAATTATTCATACCTAAGGTACCTGGTACCAATAATCCACTCAAAATAGCTTTAGAAGTACTGGGGCAATATATCCAAAGGTAGATATATATTGCACGAAATTACTGCTAAATACTGAAACCATTGCTACAGATGGCCATGCAGTGGGTGTGAGGCAAATTCATGCAGTGCAGGATAACGTGGTACTCACTACCAAGTGATCTCTGTATTGATAATTATGCTCACTGAATTTTGATATAGAATCTATAAATAGCATAACGTATGATTTTGTTCACAGAGTTCAGGTAGATATCTTTTTAAAGAGCTCATTTTGTTTTGATTAATTTGGACTGGATCGATGCAGGTTGTAGGGAGAGAGTTTCCATGATCATTGGTGAGTTTAAGTCTGGGCCACCTAGGTATATGAATCTGTATTTTTAATGGTAAACTGAACACATTACGAACAGACTGGTTTTAAGTGTTTGAGTGAGTCAAGGCTCGTTCCACTTCTACTCTGCACAGCTCTGGACGGTGGGTCAATGAGCTAGCTGACCCGGGCGATCACCTACCATAATTACTCTCTGGCCAAGAACATGATACATTAGAATGGATTTATATGTTGCAGGTAAATTATTTTCCTGACTTCGGTTTTGAAAAACATACTTGACACAAACCTTCCCACAAAATGAGGAGAAAGAGAGACAAGTACCCAATAGGCATTTTTGTCCCATAATTGTTCCTGGAAACTTGATTTTCAGGAAAGCACCTATGAATGAAAATGATTTTGTGTGTATGTTGGGGAGCGGGGATCTTAGAGAGACAAGTGTTTTGAATCCTCAACCTACCCACAAACTTGTCTATCAAAAAATATCATTGTTTTACCGGAACGGCTATCCACCTGAGGCTATCTGACCAGCCAGGCTGTATACTGTGTCACCACACCACACAGTAATTACCTTAATTGGTTCTGCAATGGTCAGATATATGTTCTGCACAGCAGAGGGTTTTATTTCCACTGACTTTTCTACCAAAAGGATTAACAAACAGATGTTGGCTTGCCTCAGAAATAGATACCACAGGACAAACAAAAGCAAAGCACAGAAGTAGGAGGTCCTACACCTTGTCTTTTTAATATGCAATTTCTTCTTTACGTGTAGAGAGAAGTCCTCCCCCCAACGCCAAGCAGGGGCCCCCAAATGAGAGCCATTTGGTGTCTGTGCAAATCTCACCACGGTTGGTCCCTTCTCCCAAGAAATATCACCGTCTTTGGAGTGCAATAATTTTTTTCCACCTCAGTGAAAAGTTCTATTTTAATGTCCATTTCTATGAACAGCTGATTCATCAAGTCAGTGAAATTATCCAGCCTATTGTTCTCTAACCTTTACTGTTGAGCAAGTTTTGCTCTCTTCTGTATGAAATATTTATGATTCTACCCTTGAAGAGCAATTATTTTATCATGGGACTAGAATACAAGCATATGTACAAATCAGTCCCATTTACAACACGTAGAGATGAATACTGCTCATAAAAGGTGTGGCTTTATTTAAAAGCTCGTATTCGGAGTTTAACTTCTATAGAAAGAAGCAGCAGCAAGTTTCTTGTGCCCTTGCTCTGAGGATTTTTTAATTACGAAAAGAACTTTGCATCGCAAGGAAAAGAAAGAAAGAAAAGGGAGCAAGTCGTAGGGGACAGAACCCGGACCAACAGCCAGAAGCTATTGGTTCCAGTCCTGGCTCCAGCACTAATGAGCTTATGACTGTGACACATCATTTAATCTTTCTGGGCCCCAGTTCCCTCATCTATTAAGCGGACTAGAGAGCCTCCGAGGTCTCTCCCAGCCTAACATACAACCCGAAATCATTCATTGTCAACCTCCCTATTTATAATTACTACTGCAAGCACGCGTTTGCTGGCTCTCGTTTCTTCCTGAAGGGGATTTGTCATGGCCTCGGCTTTAGACGTCAGTCTTCCCCTTCCTGAACACCAAGATAACCATTCAGCCCTTCCAAGTACAGAGAGCAACTCGAGTTGGAGAGACAGACCTTTAAGCCATTTTAATAACGTTTTATTTTCAATTGTGTGTATTCTAATAAATATCCTAAGAGCAGAAATAATTTGGTGCATTTGACATATTTGAACTTAAGACGACTTGAACTGAAGTCATTATTATTTTATGGTTAGGGGGATCGCAGTATTTTGCAAAATGAGATAGAAATAGTATTTTAGCTTCCCAGGTGGATCAATAATTTTCCCTTGGCTAAGATTAGATCATGATTCCTCATTTCTTAGAAAATCCATCAGGTTTTCTTAATGTCTCTTTTAAGATCGGGTTTAGGTTATTTTAGTTTTTCTAAGTAAATGTCGATAATCTATCTTATAATTCTTTTCCATGTCATATATTGCCTTGAATTGTTTAAATACATTTAGTGTGGGGAAACATGCTATTTTTAATGATAAGCAAAGTAAATACATGGCAGTTTGTGACTTGTTCCTCTTGATCAACCCCAATTATGTAAAACCTTCCTTCTGGACAGATGTAAAGTGAGATTGAGTGTGAATTTGTTTCTTAGAATCTCTGGGGAGGGTTAACAGTTGTTACAAAGGGATCAGCAGGTGGCAGTAGGAAGTGTAGATTTTATCTCATGGAGCAGAAAGATACGGACTTTGAATCAGGACTTTTTTGCATCCTGGATCTATCGCCCTAGGCCGAGTATTTAACCTCTCTGACCCTCAGGTTCTCATTTATAAAATGGAGAGATAGAGACGGTTATGTCTTAGGTGGTGTATTAGTTTGCTAGGGCTTCCTTAACAAAAAAAAAAAAAAATTTTTTTTCAAGGTTCTGGAGGCTAGAAGTCCAAGAGCAAGGTGTGGGCAGGGGTAGTTCCTTCCGATGCCTCTCTCCTTGGCTTGCAGATGGCTGCCTTCCCTCTGCGTTATCCTGGTGGTCCACTGTGTGTCTGTGTCTGGTATCACTCTCTCGGTGTCCAAAATTTCCCTTCCTCTAAGCACACCAGTCCTGTTGGATTAGGGCCTACCTTAAAGACCTTATTTTCACCTAATCACCTTTTTAAAGACCTTATCTTCATATACAGTCACATTTTAGGAGATGAGGATTTCAACATATGAATTTGGGAGGAACACAATTCATATAACACATGTGTTCTCTAGGTAACAGATTCTGAGATGCTATCTACATGCTGCAGATTTACTGGGGGGAAGTGAAGGTCTCAGAAATAAAACCCATAAAGAAGTGAGGGAAGCAAGAGTGGACAGTGGGAGGACTTGAACCACAGTAGAGTCTAACAGAGGTCTGCCTGGATCCCACAGAGAGCTTGGGGCTATGATGGCCGTTCAGAGTTTTTGTGAAGTGAGACAAGGGGGCTGGGCCTTTGTACTCTGACATTGACCAGATGCCCCCAGGAAAGGGACACCCCTCCCACACCCAGAGAAGGAAAGGAGGAGTATCCTTGGACCAGGAAACTCCGATAAGTTGAAGGCCCATTGATGTGAGCCTTTAGCTTGGCTGTTGGGGGTTCGAATGCCTGGGTCCCGAGAGAAGAAAGCAGAGTCGTGCCCCCAGCTTCCCCTGGAGAGTTAAATGCCAATTTCGCCATTGTATAGAAGTGTGATGAGGACTGGCTGAGACAGGTATCGTTCCCGGCATGTAGTGAAAACTCTGTTGATATTAATCCCCTTCTGTGGCCCCAATCTGCCAGGTCCACAAGCCCCACCCTTAACAGCTGGGTCCTCAGGCAGTGGCCTGACACACACCTCCACTGAGTGTGTTTCTGCTGAATAGCAACAGGGTCCGGGAGAGCTGGCTTTCGGGTACTTTCCGGTGTTGATGTTTAACTTCCCTCCCCTCTGACCTCTCTTCTGTCACCCAGATAGTTCGAATCAACAATTCATAAACCCTCCGGCTGCTTTATAAATGGAGCTCTTTAGGGAGCAGCATGCTGCTTGCATACAAAGCTTGGTAATTTTCAGTTTTTTTATTATTATTTTTAATAACACCCTACATTTAAAGTTTCCCATCTGCCAAGCCACGGAGAAGAGCATGTGGAACATAATGTGCAGTGAGCAGGGGAGGAAAACAAAAGAGGACTGAGTGGGTTCAGACAAAGAGGTTGCCTTGTATCTCTGACACGGGGCTTTGTGTTGCTTGTTGATCAGTGCAAATGAAAGTCCATTTGGGAGAGCCATGTGCCTCTCCAACTGTAAAATAATACTTCATGGCAGAGAGTCCTTGGGTGGAGGAACAGTTAGGCTTAGAGAGAAGCTAAATGGCAGCCCATTGTTATAGAAAACGTAACCTGGCAATGAATGGATGGGGAGAAATAAAGAATTTCAAATAAAGAAAGGCAATGGGTGGAAGCGAAAGAAATACCTGGCATCCTTCTTATCTGCAGGCCTTTCCTGATGAGGACTAACAGAAAAATAAATGGGGTTTTGCTCAGTATATTTGTTCTCCAAGTACAAGACCTCACATGGCCTGTCCTTCAACACCACCTGGACATGGATCCTACTTCCTGGTGTAAACCCAAATCCACTGCATAAGGAAGGATAAAGAAGCAAAATGTTTCAGGTCTTGAAAGAAAACAGTTTGTTCTGACCTCAAACAAGCCTTTTAAGTGTTTTGCGGGGGGTCGTGAAACAGTCACGTCCTACGTAATGGACACACAGAAGAAAAGGCTGTTTCACACTAAGTGAACCGGGGATCAGAGACAGACCCCAGGGGCGCTCCGCTTATTGGGCTGCCATTTCCCTTCTGACATTGCTCATTAATTCTTCACTTAATTAGTCAGCTCTGGCTGCCATAACGAAATACCACAGACTGGGGGCTTAGAAGAGACATTTATTTCCCCCAGTCCCAGAGGCTGGGAATCCCAGATCAAGGCGCCAGCAGATTCTATCGCTCAGCGAGTGCTGTCTTCCCCGCTCACATGGCTACCTTCTCACTGTGTCCTTAAAAAAGTTAAGAGACAGAGAAAGAGGCAGTAACCTCTCTGGCGTCTTTTCTTAGGAAGGCACTAAGCCCATCAAAAGTGTTCCCCCTTACGACTTCATCTAAGCCTAATTGCCACCAAAAGACCCCACCTGCTAATTCCATGACATTTGGTGATAGAGCTTAAATACATGAAAACCAGTGAGGGACATGATCAGTCCACAGCGCCTTCCGTGCCAGCGAGAAGAGAAAGTGAGGATATTGTCTCTGCTTTCAAAGATCAGGATGAAAGAGAGATAACCTAGTTAGGGAAGTCAAAGAAAACTTCTCCAAAGAGATGACTGAGCCAGGATCTGAGAGATGCGCAGGGGTCAACTAGGAAAGAGCATCTAAGGCAGTCGGGCAGTGTGAGCAGAGGCCCCATAGCGGGAGGCAAACATGACGAGTTCAAAGCCTGAAGAAACGCATTGTATCTGGAGCAGAAAGGGCTCAGCAAAGTGCAATGGGCAAGGGGTTGCCGGAGAGGTTGGCAGGGGCCAGACCAGGCAGGGCCTTCCCAGGCCTGCCAAGGAGCTGTTATCACCCAACACAAAGGGAATCCTCTGAAGGAATTTGCACAAGGTGGCAGCGTGATCGTATTTACAGTTTGAGAAAATAGCCCTGCCTCCAGTTTGAAAAATTGACTAAAAAGTGGCCCAAATTGGAATGAATACTGGTAGATGGTTAAAAGTAATCGTAATAATCCAAGCAGGAGACGATGATGGACTAGAGTGGTAATGGTAGGAAAGATGTGGAAAGAATTAATCCAGGAGTTATTGAAGAGGTAAAGGCAACAGGATTTGGCAATAGATTACATACTGGGGACAAAGAAGAGAATTAGTTGACCTCATTACCCTTCACAGCCAGCAGAGTATAGCCCAGATGAGTGCACTCAGGACATTTCAGGTCTTATGCCCCTCGGTCTTCACGTGCATCCCCAGGGCATATGCCTCCCATAATTAGGAAGTGCATATTTCCCATGGCCTTGGCAGGTCCTTGGACAGTTTGCCCTCAGACGACCTCCTGGTCCCTCTGCTCTACACTAGGTACAGAGATTGGCTCTGCCGTCTTTGTTTCCCAGGCCCACTCCTGGCTGCTTTTGGCCATTGGGAGGCACTGTAGAGTACAGGGCAAGAGGAAGACGGAAGGCAGGTGTATCTGTATGTCTCAGGAAGTATCTCCTGGGCTTCCAGCCCCTGCAGAGCAGGTCTATCTTGATAGCCTGGCCCTCTGCTCTGAGGACACTCTTTTCGCTTATTGTGCTCCCAGATTAAGAGTCACAGGGGTCTTCTGCAGTTACCAATCTCTGGGTGGTCTCACTTTCCCCTGTTTGGCTTCTCGGCTCTTTCATTGCTTATATAACTATTTCCCTGAATCAAGTTGCATCTGTTTGCCTGATTTGACCTTGTTTCATGCAGTTCTCAAAGTCACTAAGTCCAGAAATAATCTCTTCCAACCACTTATCAATGCCTAAAACTCATTTGTTTCCTTCCACCATGAAATAGAAGGCTTAAGAGGCAAATAATCCTTGGAGACTCCACAAATTGAATTACACACAGGACATGGTGTTTTTCCCCCAGAGATCAGTTTGTATTTGGTCTAAGAAAACAACTGGATGCAGTGCAGTAGGGGAGAGGAGTGCTAAAAAGAATCACAGGGAGAAGGTCAAGGACTTAAGAGGTGGGGGGCTAGGGGAGTGAAACATGCTAAAGATTGACTTGCTTCAAAATTTACCATGGGCAAGCCACAGTGTCACACCATTGCTTGTATAGAGGAAAGAATGCCACCCAAACATTAAGTGAGTTCCAGCAAGGGGTTATTAATGACCAGACAACTAAACCTAGGATTTCAAGAAGAATAATTATAAAGCTTCATTAGGAAAGAGAAGTGAGTGAGCCCAAAAGTCAGTTTAAAATAATTTCTACTGCAGTCTATGCCAAGCTGATAGTCATTCAGTCTCCATTCTATGTTGAATTTACACACACATACATTAAAAAAATAAAAAAGATGTTTGTGTAGTCTACATGTCACTGGTGAATACGTGCCTACCGTACTGGGGCCAGGAAACAAAAACGTGACTCTGGGGCATGTTTCTTCCGAGCCAGGCCACTTTACACTCATGAGAATAATTCCAGTGTAATACGAAATTGGATTTGCTTGGTTGTAAATATAACCTGTGTATTAGTAATTTGTGCTATGAATAACTCAGATTGTGGCTTTTATAAATAGCTCACATTGTTTGATATGTAGTTTAGCCTGCACTACTTGGTACGTTGAAAAAGTTGAATACAGCCGCTTTACCTCCGCTTGTGAGTACACATACACACACTCTTACATCCATCTTGCAAGCACTGTTTAATGCAAGATTTTAAAGTAAAGGTCAGTAAATACAAAAATAAACATCGGGCACACATGAATGAGAATCTCACCTGGCTCTCCCCAGCTGCCCCAACCTGTACAATCTCTTCTCCCTCAATAGAGAGATGAGAGAGAGAAGATTGGTGAGACAGTTGTGTGTGTGTGTGTGTGTGTGTGTGTGTGTGTGTGTGTGTGTAGTTACATGTATACATGGCAGTTTATTGAACTTCAGTGGTAGTTAGTACTTAAATATACCAAATATAAGCCTTTGATAAATAATTTTTAGACAGGCATTTTTAATGGATCACATTATTAAGCAGTCATATTTCCATATCTTCATTTCTGTATTAGTTTTTATTTTCATTTACTCACTGATTCCTCCATGCAGTATTCACATGCCAGTGCCTAGTGCTGGTCTTCACCTGCATGATACCTACAGCCTGCGTCTGTGCCGTCCGAGTGGTAGTCACTGGCTACACGTGGCCACTGAGCACTGTGAGTATCACCAGTCTGAGCTGAGAGGTGCTGTCGTGTAAAAGGCACACTGGATAGTTCAAAGAAAATTTCTGGGTCGGTTACATGTTGAAGTCATACTGTATTAGATATATTAAACACATGCTTTGAAAATTAATTTTAACTCTTTCTTTTCACTTTTTAAATGTGGCTACTAGAACACTAAAAAATAATTAAGTTGCTGAGGCCAGTTTAAGTAAATAATCACCATCTAATGACAAATTGTAATAAGTACTATGAAATTCAAATCCCCTCCCACCACCAACATTAAGCATGTCTGACCACGTCACTGGTGATTTGGGAAATGCGATGCTTCCTCCACAAGACATGAAGTGTAGCAAACTAAAACGAGATTGGTAGTTAGAGAAATGTGATTTTGAATCCAGTACTCACTAGCTGTGTGGCCCTAGAAAAATCATTGAACTTTCTGAGTCTTAATTTCCTCATCAGTTAAACACTAGCTGCCCCAAAGTAATACCCATTATTTTGCTTGCTTTTCCTTAATCAGGTATGCGCAGGGACAGGTGGGTAATAAAGGACGGATTTTGCAATAGTGTCTCCACGTCAACTCAGGCAGCATCAATGGTCCTGATACACAGGGGAAACAATACACTGATGCATATCTAGGGACACGCCCCACCAGCAAAGTATTATTTGGTAAGAGTTCACTTAACCCTTTGTTAATTTCAAACCATAGAAATCTCCAACCTATTTAAAGGGCTTACCTGGGAATTCTGAGGTAGCATTCATGTCAGTGACATAATGAGAAACAGGAGCAAGGAACGAGTCCCTTGCTCAGATGTGGACTGCTCTCTACCTACTGCCTGTCACATTCTCCCTGTGCGACTGGGCCTCCATAACCTTAGCCATGATCGTTGGGGAGCAGCTCCAGGAGTATATAAATGTGCACCGAAATCATTATGGCATGCAAATTTGCCATTTGATGAAGATTTAGAAGTCAGGGATAGTTCTCTGCATGTCTAAAAGATACACTAGCAGACCATCTGCACATTGCTTTAGGCTGGCCTACCGACCAATTAACCAAGTAAGAGAGGAATCTTGAATGAAGGCTCAATGTCATAAAATCATCAATATGATTTATATCTATTGTGACTCTGGGCAGGTTTCCCAAAACTCATCAACTTTCCAAGAATAGCTGTCACTTAATAGTAATCTACAGACTATCCAAAAGGAAATTTGATTTTAAATCTGTTTTTTCTAAGGTGTGTAGCTCTCCTCTTCCTTTTTCTTTCCCCAAAAGGATAGATAGGTATAAATCAAATATAAGCATGCTAAAACATTCATACTATTGTTGTTCGAAACATAGAGTGTATGTTTCCACATTGCTACAATATCGTGTATGCTTTTGGAACACACTGAGCTGCTACGAACAGAGGACCTAACCTTCTACTGTTTTCATGGAAAGAGCCCACAACCTAACTAGAGTCCAGCACGTACTCCTTTGTGCACTGATGGGATCGGAAGTATACTTCTCTCAGCCTCACACCCTTCCTTGATTCTCTCACTTGTTTCCTCCACTTGCAAAGAAATACTTAGCCTTTTCTCTTTCCTATACACCCCTTTCTGATTGCTCTTTTCCCCTCGTAGTTACCCTGCAACCTGATCCCAGTAGAAGACTTGCTGATCTGATTGGTTAGCTTTCCAGGACTTTTATCAGGCTGGGGTTTTTCCGTTGTGTGGAAAATAGCCTACTCAGACGTGTTCCGAATTCTTTTGTTCACTTCTTTCATTCAACAGATATGTGTTGAGCCCTTCTCCATCCCAGACACTGCTTTGGTTGCTGAGGTAAAGAAATAAACATAACAGACCAAAATCCCTTTCTTGATGGAATTTACATTTTAGTCCTCAGTGATCCTCAATCAACAACATAAATACTTTAAAAAATGAGTATCTGAGATGACAGTAAGTGCTAAGGTGAAAAATAAAGTAGAGAAATGGGAGAGTTGTAGGAGTTGTAATTTTAAGTCAGGGCAGTGAAGACAAAGTCACAGGGAGGTGGCGTTATGACCCAGGATCGAGGTACAGAGGCAACCGCCTTGCTCCCGCCTTCTTGGCTTTATTCCTGCATGTGACTAGCTAGGGAGCGATGCAATCTCAAGTTAAATCCTGCAGAGAAAATCTAAACTATCTGTTCCAATTCCATCCTTTACCAGAGGGCTACAAATCTACCAAAATGACCAATCAACCCTGCTATTCATTGCCTGGAATTCCCTTGGGAATTTCCCCAACGTAGAGGTTACTAGCAGTGCAGGATTTTAGAACTGCTGGAGCCCCAGCTGCACATGCTCTAAAATAGCACTGGACCAACACTCTCACACTCTGGCATCATCTCTCCCCATCTCCCCTCAGCCCCTTGCGGGGTGGAAAGGGAGAGCAGAATCCCAATATGACGATGTGGACAGTGGCTTCTGCTGCCGGGCCTGGGTTTCTGCTTCAGTGAAGAATAAAGAGGAGTAGTTCTGTGCAATGTCAGGTGAACAATCATAATTATGTACTTTAACTGATCACTGATATTTTATTGAAAGCCCTGTGTTTTCACACTTTCCTAAAAATTTGCATATGTCATCCCATTTAATCTTCAAGATGATTTTGTTGTGTATCATTATTTACTTCTCACATTTTAAGGAAGCTGAAGCATAAAGAAGATAAGGAACTTGTAGCTCGTAATCACAAATCTAAGCCCACACCTAGGGCATCTGGATCCAAAGCACTCATTCAGAGACCAGGCAGTATTTACCCTGAAATACCAGAATGTGGTAACTTGAAAGGCTCTCATTAATGGGGTTACCCACACAAGCTTTGATCCCTCAAGGTTCCCATGGAATTCATTGTTTCTTTCCCTCCTTCTCTTCTCTTTCTTTTCCTTCCTTTTCCATTTATTTCCTTTCTTTTAATTTCTGGGCCAAATGTTGACTTTACATCTTGGCCTTCCACTGCCCTCATGTTCCTTCCAGCCAAAGACACTCTCCTTCTCAGACTCTTCATGGACCGACAGCTATTTCTCTGGGCAGCACAGAACCGTTGGGAACTCTTTCTAATACATTTTTCTAAACACTAGTAACAAAGATAAAGAGACAGAATGTAGAGCTTTGTTCCCAGAACTCTTCCTCCTCACCACCTTCTCTTTTCCCTCTTAAATCCTCTTGAGAAGGACAAAGTTATCACTGTCGGGGATGCAGGAAAGTTTTTTTTTTCCTTCCACAGCCCTCCTAGTTTCTCCAGTGGGGTTCCTATAGATTGGACTGACAAAAGACAGATTAATGAGAGAAAAACAAAAACAGGTTTATCATGTGTGTCAAGCATTCACACGGAAATAGCTAGTGATGGATAGTCAGAGAGGGGGCAGATGTTTGATCTAGATACCTAAATTAGTGAAGAAAGGGAGAAGGAAAAAAAAAGACCTTATGGAAAAGCAAATGACCTTTTGGAAATATAAGTGAGCCCCCTTAGGAGAGTAGATGGGAGACTCAGTACCTTGTGACAATGTCTGGATGTGGTGCCAGAAGAGATTAGAATTGTTTGGGGAGGGGATTTATGACAATCAAGTTCTTTGGGCGGGGGGTGGGGGTTCTGCTTTTAGGAAGATAAGGGACTTCAGGAACTTGGATGCCTCAAAATCTTTTTTCTGCCAAAGTGAAATAAATTTTGGGGATGGCGTGTCCTGATTTCCTTCACCATGTAAACAAATGTTCGGGAAGTAGCTTCTATTCAAAAACCCAGGTATGTATCCCAAGTGCCTCTGGATGAGGGGGAAGGCCTAGATGGGGAGCCTCTTGGCCAGTGGGAGAAAGAAAGGCTTACTCGTCTGGCCATTGGTCCCTTGTTCTTTGTCTCTTCCAAGGCTGCTATCACCAGTCCTACCTCGAGGGCATTCACTCTGAAAAGGTCTTGGGTGAGAGATAAGGTACCAGGGTCATAAACTCTGTGAAAATGAAAGGGACAAGAGAGGTTCTAAGAAATTACTGATGAAGGGGGCGGATCCTCAGTTACAGGTCATTTCTAAATCACTATTCAAATATAAGACACATACTGAGACTATGTATTCTATGAAGGAACATTCTATAAATGTATATTCTGTCAGCTTGGGGTCATACAAGAGGAACAAAGCTCAGCTCTCTCCTTTGGGGATCTCAGAATCCGGATAAACCTAATAATTAATTTTCTTAAAAAATATTTACTATTTTCACTCATTAAGATTAGTGAGAGGTGAATTGGAAGTATTGATTTCCATAGAAATGTATCACAATTACACTCTTTTCAACGGATAAGCGTTGCTCAAGGCTTGGGGCTTGATGCTAGGCATTTTTGGTGTTGTTTCATTAAAAAGTACAAGTAGCAATGTAACATATTAGGCTAGTTTATTTGCATTAAAAAAAAATTCTCTTCGTTCCTTTGTCCTCACACCTTTTGCCTCCAGTATCTTTGTGTGAATATGAACCACTTCCAAACAAGTTAAACTTGAAGACCTACTTAGTTTCTCAGGCTCATTACCAAGGATTTAAAACCTCTCTATTCATTCCACAACAATGGTTTCCATGGCGATTACTGCAACACATGACATCCTCTGCAGCTCTGCTTAAAAACGCACCAGCAGAAATGGCTGCACATCAACACATTCATCAGGAACAGCTAGGCTAGGCGAGTCTCCTCACTGCCACTGGGTGTAAGAAATTAATTTCTTGTAAAAAAGACAAATCAGTCGTTTTGATTTCTTTGTGCAATAGTGATTTCCTCCTTTTTTTTATTTCAACCTATCACACCTGGGAAGATATGATTTTATGGCAAATCATTTGAATCGCATTTATATGAAAGTGGCCAAGGATGAAGACAAAGTGCTAACCATAATGTCCATTACCCTTTAACCCCTGCATCTGTTTCCGGCTCTTTAGTCATTACTCCTAGCCCTTTTCGCTTCCAAGAGAGACATAAATTCTTAAAAAAAATAAAGAGCAAAAGTAGGAACATAGATCTGGCAGAGAATCACACTCTACACAGTGTGTCTACTCCTCCTATCACCTGCAAAGAAACACAAACAGAAGGTGCACTCAAAATATATCCACAAGAAATAACTCATCGAATGAACACACAAAGCAAGGGCGTCCGTTTTTCTGAGCACCTGCAATGCGCAGGTGCCAGGTGAAATCTCTGCATGGATCCTTTCACCATGATCCCATGAGATCTGTATTTTGACCAATGTACGAATTAAGAAATGCATGTCCAAAGAGATAAATAAATTTGCTTAAGATCATACAAGGCAAATGAGTCAGAATTGAGATTTTTTTTTAAACCCAAGTGGTCCAGGTTCAGAGCCCATGCTCTTGAATTAATTGGTAAAGAGACCTGTTTTCTCACTCAAGTTTGAGAGGAGATGGAGCGGGAAGAGGAGCACAGTCAAGAAGTCCAAGCTATTATCTGAACTCTTAGGAGTCCCTAGACACTGGTCGAGACCACTCTAAACAAGTCTCTGCAGACTTTTTCATTTTTCTGGGAAACGTTAATAGTGATGTTGACCTGCTTCCCTGAGTTATGTAACAAGAGGCTGTGAAATAAACAACAGGTGAGACTTTTGAAACGCTAAGTACCAATCAATGATGGTAGTCAGGAACTTACAGAGATAGGCAGATGCAAAGGGAAGACAGAGAGGAAATATGTACAACAAACATCCTTTAAAATGAATAGGAAGAGGGGCTTGCCCAAAGAGAGTGGATGGTGTAACCCAATTGCCCTCATGCTGCCAAGCCCTAAGCAGAGGGGTTAGGTGAGAAATGCAGCTCCTAATTCCAACTTCCGTAAGACCTGGCTCTAGAGATGTGAAGGGGCCCCGTGGGAAGACTATCTAGGTCATTCCT
The DNA here is from genome assembly GCA_004026545.1 of Mormoops blainvillei. Lineage (NCBI taxonomy): Eukaryota > Metazoa > Chordata > Mammalia > Chiroptera > Mormoopidae > Mormoops > Mormoops blainvillei. Next base: position 78,938 of record PVJD01000141.1, read on the forward strand.
GGCTGTTTCTGGTCCAAGAATGTATAAGACTCTGGAAGACTTTATGCGTGTGTGTTAATTTCTCTGCAAGGAAGAATTTTGGACTTCAAGTCTTTCTTTTAACCAGCATGGTAATAATGCAAATATCAGTTATCTTCAGCTTGGGAGCCTGTGTGTGTAATCATCAAATAAGGAGCTATATTAGCTTCTTATTAAGGTAATAGCTAGGCTTATCCAATTTTGCATTTGCTTTACTTAGGCTTAGTCCTTAGTGATGTATGATACCTTTAATTAAGGGTCTGCAATTAATGAGGCAGTTGAAGTTAATTCAACATGTTGGTAACTTGCATCCTTTTTCCTTTTCCTGCCCTTTAGAAGCTATCCAAAAGACAGCCTTGGAAATAGCGCAGAAGTGCGTCCCGACACATACTAATCCATATATTTATGTGACAAGCATTTATTCAGTACCTGAGGACACAAAACAGAACCCTCCATGGTCCCTACGCTCAAGGAACTCAGAGTCTAGGCAAAACCATATGAGACTTTAACATACCATTTAAAAAGAAGGCCCCAGGGAAAATGTGAACTATAATCTATATAGACATGAACAAGCTGGAGCCCAAGGACCTGAGGATTTCACTTATACAGAAAACGTGTGGGGAAAATGTGTCCCAATTGCCAGCGATTGTGCTAAGCCCTTCTAAGCACCTTCCATGACAGTCTACATTAAAGGTACTTGGGAATTTTAACTTTCAGAAGATTAAGCAATCACATCTTCCAAACTTCCAGGTCGGTTGTATTTGTCCACAACCTACAAAAGTGGATGGTAACCTAATTCTATGTTGAGCCTAAAAGGCTTTAGATTTTTACTATTTTGTGACTTTAAAAACAAATACTTTAGGAAATTGACTTAGCTTTTTAGAAATAAATCACTCTTCTTGAATGTGTTTCTTCTACATATGCCTACTTAATTTTTTATGTTTTTGCAGGTTATGTAAACTATAGCCAAAAAACAAGAAATGGCATTTGGGCTTTCAGAGACATTCATGCTTAAATAGAAATATGCATAAATTTACATATTTAAATATCACTCACATCTACTACTAAAGGTGAGGAGGGTCATCACAAAGAGGACAGTGGTCTTTTAGAAAAGATAATCTTGATATATAAAAGAGTAAAATTTCTAGATCAATTTATTCTAAACTAAATAATAGATGCAAATAAATTTGATGAGTCAAATAAATAAATAGAGTCCTATTGCTGAAGCAGTTTCAGTGTTAAAAGAACTGAAGAAAGAGAATAAGGGACAGTTTATCTTACCATGTAGGACTTCCAATAAACAGGCAAGGGAAAGTGCATTGACTATGATTCAGTAGAAATTGGGTTGAATTCCAAGTAGCTATTTACAGTAGTTCCCTCTTATCCTCAGGGGATATGTCCCAGCACCCCAGTGGATGCCTTGAAACCATGGATAGTACAGAACCCTATGTACACTGTGTTTTCCAATACATGTATACAATTTTAAACATAGGCACAGTAAGATATTAACAACAATAACTAATGATAAAAGAACAATTATAATAATAAAATACAGGTTACTTGAGCACAAGCACTGTACTATCACAAAAGTCCACCCGATAACCCAGATGACTGTTAAATGACTGGTGGGGCAGTGAGCTTATACAGTGTGGACACACTAGACAAGGGATGATTCACATCCTTGACAGGACAGAGTGGCACAAGAGTAGCACAGGATTTCACCATGCTACTCAGAAAGGTACACGAGTTAAGACATACAAACTGTTTATTTCTGGAATTTTCTATGTAATATTATTCACAGAAGTTGACCGTGAATAACTGAACCCATGAAAGGTGAAACTGCAGATAAGGGAGGAATACGGTGCAGATCAATTAAACTTTGGTAAGTGTCACCAGTTGAGTTCCCTGGATAAATCAGCTCTAAAATAGACATTAACCTATATAGGAGCTTTACCTGGAGGTACAGTTGGAATAAACACCCAGGCAAAGGAAAGAAAGAGAAGGGACGGGAGCAAGACGGGTCAGGGAGAGAAGCGGAGGTTTTCTAGTTTCAACAGAGGCTCCCACCGGCTCTACAAGGAGCTCCGAAAATAGGATGGCCCTTCAGAGTGGTCCTGAGTGCAGGTGAAGGAACAGGCTTTGTAATTCCTGTGCTGATTACTCACTGGATAGGGCCTCCCAGGGAAGGGGCACGACTTTGGGCATTGTGTCTCCCTTCAGCACAGGCACTAATGAAGCTCCACCTGCTAGTGGCACTCTTGGCATCTGAGGAAATAAATTCTGGAAAAGGGGATTTGGACAGCACATCCCAGTGTCTAAAACAGCACAGTGTAAGCATCCATTCACTGCCCCAACAGTTATTTATGGAAGTCTTAAAATTTGCAATTAAGATATCCAGTGATCAAGTGATAAACAAAGCAGTCCAGGTCCCTACCCTCATGGGACTTTCATTTTGCAGAATGAAGAAGGGGTTATACAAAAAGAAAACAAGCGGAATAATTACGGAGTGTTAGTACTAGAAAGAAAATAGGGTGATAAGGTAAAAATTAATAGGAGAAGAGGCCAATTTAAGCAGAGTCCTTTCAAATAGAAAGGATTGAAGAATGAGTAGAAGATGAGGAAGGGGGGAGAACGAGAGCAAACAATCCGACTTTGTGTTAAAATAGAGAAATTGGGTCATAGCTGCGGCATGATAAGACATCAAATTTCTTAAGTTTGTTCCCAAGGCAATGCATAGAGAGGGAGGGAAGAATGAGTCAGCAGAGAATGGATAAATGAAGAAGCAAGTTTCCTGATCAGGGATTAGCAAACTAGAGCCCTCAGTGCATCTCAGCATCTGGTTTTGCGTATAAAGTTTTACGCAGCCACACCCACTGGGCTACTTACTGCATATGGCTGCTTTCACACTACAACTTTAGTCTTGAGTAGTTGTGCTAGAGAACTTAGGGCTCATGAAGCCTATAAATTTTATTATCTGGACCTTTACAATGAAAGTCCGCTGACATCCTGGCTTAGAGGAAGCCAGAATGGAATGGGAGCCAGTGCAGATCTGACAAAGCTCGTCTTTGAATAGAGCAGGTATCATTTCGGGGATATAATAGGAAGAAAGGCAAAGGAGATCCATACAGTAGGTTTGTGGATTTGAGGGTGAGGAAGAGAAAAAAGTTCCGTTTTGGTGGCTTTTAATTTCTCAGTGACAAGTAAGAGTGTGAAGGGAGAAGTTGGGAATATTTGAGGAGAGAGATTTTGAAGTTCTTGGTTTGGAGAATAAAAAATTAATTGTCTACAGAAGTGCAGTAGAATAAAAAAAAAAAGGTGGTATTGAGTACCCAGTTGGCTTTGATAGCCATAAATTTAAAGTAAATCCAATTTAAAGAAGGGACTACTAGTTAAGATATTGTGATAAAGGTATGCTTTCATGTCACTTCCTCTCTTCTGCCTGCAGCAGTGAGAAATACAATATACAAAGAATAAAGAGGAATTCAAAGGCACAAACTCCCAGTTATAAAATAAATAAGTCCTAGGGATGTAATGTACAGCACAGTGACTATTGGTAATAATACCGTATTACCTATTTGGAAGTTGCTGAAAGAGCAAGTCTTGAAAGTTCTCACCACAAAAAGACATTATAACTATGCCTGGTAATGGTTTAAAACCTGATCAAGTTTAGAAAGAAGAGGATCATCTCCATGTACCTAAAACACAGCAGAAAAGTGAGGCAGTAAATGCAACTACAGCAGCGAGGCTGCTGGGAACCGACCTCGAATCCGCCACCGATGGCTGAGAATTGTGGTTGCTCAGGGTAAGGGGTAGAATGTGTTTCATCTATGGCTCACTCTTGAATCTGGAGTCAGGTGTATCCATCAGGTTCAGAAGAGAAACAAAACGCAATCTAGAAATATGAGGCATGGAGGAATTTAATATACAGAATCAAGTGCTTACGAAATCTCTGACATGGTTGAAGAAGCAGGTTTCAGGTTGGATGGGTAGCGTGGAACGACTTCCAGAAGACCACAGGGCCAGCAGTAGGGGCTACAGCCTCAGCAACTTCGGGAGCTTCCCCAAGCCAGCAGCCCCACCAAACCCCGAGGGTGGACATCGGGAGAACATTCACCAGAAAAGTAAAATAAAATAAAAAATAATATTAAAAACCCCTATGCCCTTGCACTCAGCAGGGACACAGGCTACAGAAAGAGTGCCTCTACCTCACTTGCACTCTCCAAATCTAGCATGGACGTACTTAGTTGACAGAATCTAAATCATGTAAACTCTAGGAAAGAGTTTACAACCTCACCAGATAAAAGGAAGAAGAAATGGCAAGTGAGAAGCCAGCCTGGTATCCGTCATGATGAAGTACCCATAATGTGAGAGGGTTGCTGACCTGAGACCTACGGGTCTGCTGGGGTGTGAAGGGGAGGAGAAAGACCCCAGGGACAGACGCTGAATCAAATGAGTCCCAAAACACCATTGTGAGACTTGTTTCTAAATTTCGCATCCAAGAAGCAGGGTGGAGGCAACTGCTAGGCTGAAACTAGTGACAAGAAAGTGAAATAGAAAACAAAAAACTCCAACTCAAAATGAACCTAGCAACCTAAACTTATTGAAAGAAAGTTAGCAGCAAAAATCAGCAATTAGAACACAGATTCACTCTTTGTGAAACTAATTTTATGTGATTAGAATATTCTAAGACATACTGGAAAGAATGACATCAATTTTAAAAATATAATAACTTGTAAACAAAAGTGATTAAAAATACATGGAAGTGGAAAAGATCCACTTAAAGTCTATCAATTAAAAATATAATTATTGAATTTTTTAAAAATATCAATAGATACCATAAATACAAAATTAATATAGTTAAGTAGAGAATTAGTAAATTGCAAATAGTAATGATAAATTCACCTGGGACACTGATAGGAAGGTTTTTTAAAATGTAAACAAGAAGCTAGAGGTTGTGGAAAATCACTTGAAAGGCTTTGAAATACATCTAAGGGAGTTTCAGAAGTAGAGAATGCAAGAAATGATGGCAAAATACTTGGAGACTTCTGAAATTTTTGCAAAAAGTAAAAAGATAAGTAGTTGTTCCTTGATGGAATGTGTACTGTGAATAATTTTTGAAAAGCTCAAATAAAATAAACCCACACTGAGATGAGTTGTAATTAAGTAAAAGCACATCAAGGATAATGTTAAAATCTTAAGAGCTTCTAAAGAGAAGCTCTTAAGTCATCTTTATTTTTTCCCCAGGAAAAAAAAAAAATATGACTCAAAAGAAACAGACAAATACTCTACCATCAGAATTCTGGTCAACAGTAATATAATATTTTCACAAGTAAATGTTATGCTAACTTCAGAGGACTGAAAAAATATAAATGGCAACAAGAATCTTGTGCCTAGATAGACTAGAATTTCTTTTTTTTAATAACAGCAAAACAAAATATCCAGGCACTCAAAGACAGAGTGTTTACCACTCCCAGACCTTTACTGAAACTATTACTAAAGCATTCACTACAGCAAGAATGAAAAGTGAACATATTCAGTTGGCATGGGATAAAAGAAAAAGTGCAGGGGAGACATTGATTCAAATGTCGATAAGCATTATTCACTTCTGATGGTAAAAAAAAAAAAAGTAAATGCAGTCACCCAAATAAAATATTTTCCCCCCAAATCTAGGCATTTTAAACAACTCAAGTGTTGGTGTAAAGAATTTAAATACTTGGGCTTTTACCACATGATCTGAGAGCAGAAGCAAGGTAAGGTTGGTGTGTACCAGGGAGTAAAAATAATGGTGGGTCCTGAGTTGTAAGTGGGGCTATAAAGAAAGCGAAGGTATCTCAGCAATGGTCGATCATGCACAAATGGTGGAATCATTAGTTGTCAGTGAGGCCAAGGAAATGTGGCAATCAGGGCGCTGGTAGATACAATATAAGGCTGGGTCAAAGAGTGGATCCTTACAATTGATTTCAGAAGTGTTGTTTTGATGGGGTGAGTATGGGAATCAGTCATGAAGTGAAGCAGAGAAAAGAAAATTAGAAGTGAGATATAGAAAGTGACAAAATCTTATCATTCCTCAGAATGCAATGGGAGTAGGAATGGAGGAGGAGGCAGAGGGTCAAGTCTCCAGTGAGTGAACAGAGTGACAATGTGATCTGTACATGACAGCAGTAACGAGGAGAAGGAGGTCCAATAGCCTGATGGAGTAGGGTGTTCAAAGACCTTGGGTGTGACCATGGAGCGGCTCTTGAAAGGGCGATGTTTCAATTTGCTCTGTAGAATGAGTCTTTTAAGAATTCTTACTTGCAAGACTTAAATTAGATATAGAGGGAATCCGAAAATCCATTTTTTATTGTTAAGGACAATTTAATAACTACTGAGTTCCCTTGTTCTTTCTAGATGTCACTAGATTAAATCTTATTACTTCGTTTCAGAATACTTTGAAGGGATATTATGCCTTGTTTGCATTGTCTTACAATTCCGTGAGTGCCCGAGGGTAGGGAATTACATATTTTTCTTTGGGGAAGTAATCTATACCAAAGAGATTCAGAATTCTCCTACCGAGGAATTTGCAATCCAATAAAATAATAGTGAAAATAGATCATTATGATCATATGCACTTGCACTTTTATTGCTTTATTGATTATATGTAGATTATAAACAAAATAAGCAAACATTGCAAATATAGATAAAATCTATCTATAATATAAATTTAAATCTGTAAATAAGGCTCAGATTAAACAAGGTATAGAACAGTCTGATTTATCAAGTATTTTAGGTTTCACGTGATTAAAAAGAGCCAGGCAAAAAAGTTTATTGAGCCTCTTGCATAGTTAGGGTGATGTTTTCAGTGTCATAGGTCATACAAGGACATGTAAGGCAGTGTCCCTGCTTCTGAAATTTTTGTTTATATATTTTAAAAATAGATATTTGGTAAAAGCCAATACATATTATATTCTAAATAGAAGTATTCCTCAGATTATTTTTAAAATTGCTCTGGGTGTTCAAAGTAGAAAAGGATCAATATGATCAGAGCTGGTCAAAGACAACCTCAGAAAGTTTGTATTTTAAAGAGAAATTACAAAGTTAAAAATGGCTTGAATACAAATTTCAAAACAGAAACGCAGAAGACCTATTTTATAGAACCAACTTTCTTAAATAAAGGATCTTCGTATAGGAATAATGGGAAATAAAGATTACATGGTAAAGGGCTTTGAATACCAAGGACATTAACCCATAGACATTAGGAACTAATGAAAGGCTTTGGGGCAGATAAATGACACTGTGGAGGCAGCAGCGTAAGACCAGTGACTGATGACAAAACACAGCAAGGATGGTCTAGGAGAGACAGGAAGCCCTGCTAGTGGCGTAGTGCACTGCTTGGCATGAAGAGCTATAGGCCTACTCCAGAGGTAAAGAGAGAAGTGAATGAGTGGTTGAAGACGAAAAGCATTCTGATCAGCCTGCAGACTTTGTCACTAATTATTAGCAGTGAGGTGACATCAGGGAATAAATCAGGGACTCCAAAGGGTCCAAGAAGAATTCAGTTTAATCAAGAAAATTGTGGTATTTCTCTTAAAAACAGTGGAGAATAGGAAGTAAAGCCATTGTTAGCTCAAACCAAACATTCTTATATTTTGGAAGAATAATATCTACAAGCAACCAAAACCTGAGTAGCTGGCAGTATGTATGTTAAGGTCTTATCTCAAGCAAATAGCTTTTTATTTCGTTATTATTAGAAATGCTAAGGACATCTAATAACTTTAAAAAGAGCTTTAATAGTAAGAATAAATAGAAGCACAATTGATCACCGTGCCAGCCAGTGTTTCACTGAGCAAGTTGTTCCTAATAATTGCAACAAAAACATGAATAAATAAACACAAGAGTAGTCATTACTCATTAGCTCATTCTTGATCGATGCTAGAAACTAAGAAAATGAGAACATATAAAAAGCCCAATGTAAAATAAGGTCCAAACCATGGAAGAAATCTTTGCAAATCCTTGCTGTGTTTAGATTATACTTCTCTTCATATTTTGCTTTATTAACAAAGGTTGTTGGCCTGGTTAATTGGTGTTTTACATAGATTAAAGTAGTAATCAAAGTTGCTTTGTGTTGGAGATTCATCCTTGTAAAGAAATTTTCATTTGCAAAATATCCGATCCAGACAGGTTTTCTTTTGTTGAGTGTGTGTTATGTACCATGTCCAGTTTCTCCCCCCGCCCCACCCTCACCGCCCCCGCCAAGTGCAGGACTCATTCTACCACCATGCAAAGGGAATATTCCCTCACTCTGTGATTTCCCTGTCTGACCAAACACCAAATAACTACAACCTGTTCCAAGAATTGAAAACCTAGTTTTCCTCTGACTACTGAGGTCATGCGTTTAATTTTTTAGGTCAACACATCCAATTAAAACAGTTTCAGTACAGAAGAGACAATACAAGGTAGAAGGCTTTCAAAGGACAAGATATTCATTTGTCTTAAGTTATATCAATAAGGGGAAATGAAAATTTATTACTGGTTCCTGCTGCGAGTGTTGGGCTCTCTAAGTAAAACTCAGTGTCTCAAAAAACATTTTTCAAGATAGCAGCAAAGGAATGCTGTGGCCTCTGGCAAGGTCAAGAATCATGAACAGGCATTATCTCCAGATTTGAAGGAGTAAATCATATCAAAGTGATTTTAAATCAAATTGAACTGGACGTTTTATCAGTCTCATGGACTAATATAAAAGGTTCTGCATTTCGAATCCTTCACGAAACTGGTGAAAGCACAACATTTACAGGCATCCGGCATCTCCCTGCTCCTTTATCTGACTGGGCCTTTAGCCCAGAATTTTCCTGTCTCTCCCATGCGCAGAACTCCAAGAGCCCTGTGTCATCCTTACAGGGAGACAGAGACCACATCAGAGCCCCAAGCTATATGAGAAGTTAAAGAACGTTTCAGAAGGGTCAGATGACCGGGTATAACTAACTGAAAGTTTCCTACCCATCGCCCCTTTCTCTAAAGTTTGTTGTTAACACAGCAGCACAGGAAACTGCCCAGATTAATTTTTAGGTGTTTTTGGTTTGTTTGTTTGTTTGCTTGCTTTGCTTTGCAAGATGCATTATAAGCACAAGGATCTGTTTTCTCAGACCCGTGTTTTGACATTTTTTATATCCATGAAAGGGGGAATCAACCCCAGAAAAGTCTTCCGATGCTCTTAATTAGCTAACTGATGTGTTATTAACTATGACTTGCCCAGTGGATACATAAGGGAGGTGGTATGTCTTCCCAACAAGCACATGGTCTCCCTTGCATCAAGCTGGGTTTATGTCTTTGTTCTGCTACTTATAAATGTGTGAACATAAGCAAATTGTTTCAACACATAGGCCTTGGTTCCTCACCTGTAAAAATAGTGTCTACTCCAAGGAGTTGTGAAAGTGAAATGAAGTAACACATATAATACATCTAGCCCAGCGGTTCTCTCCCTCTAAATGCTCAGTAAATGTCAGCTGTTTTTACGTGGTTACTCTGTGAACCCACTTTAACTCAATGAAAACGCGATAGTGCCACAATTATACTCTACTTTTGTGCAATTACCTTAATTTCCCTGGGATGACTTGTGTATTTCCAACATTGTGCCTTTACTCAATCTATTTTCCTTATTTGGAATACCCATTAACCATCCCTCTGCCAAACTGTAAGATTTGGCATAAAATTCATCTCCTTCAGGTTGCTGTCTCTGACCCACTCAGTTCTACCCGGCCTGGTCCATTCTCTCTTGCCTCATCCACTTAACAGTTACTTACGCAGTGTGTACCACGTTACCCTGAATGACCTACATAAAATAACACTGGAGTTACTCTTGCCCTTAGCATATTTAATTGTGTTGTAAAGGAAATACAATGTTGCTTGTGCATTTGTGAGAGATCAGTTTTCATTTTAGAAACCAAACAGGAAGAGACTGTTCTACCTCAAAGCAAGTTTACGAATCTGTTTTATTACCAAAGCTAGAAGAAAACTCTAATCACACAAGGAGAAGGCAGCTATCAAAGCAGAGAGGACCCCATCACAGCAGAGAGAAGCTCAGAGACAGAACACTGCACTTTGAACAAGTGCATAGGTAAACGAAGACTAAATAAGCGCCTCAAGCAAGAAGCAAACAGCCGGGAGCCATTAGTGCTGTCAGTGAGGGGACTATTGCAGGGCACAGGGAAGGCTTTCTAGACTGGACTGGATCCACTTGCTGACCTCCGTGCTGTGGGCTACATTTTCCTTAGTGGAGAAGAACCGGAGGCACGGATATCACTTAGTCATCTCTTCAGGTCTTTTCAGTAGGAGTAAAAATCCATGTTGCTCTTACTGTGAAATTTGGCTTCAGTTATTCTCGACAAATAAATTTATCATTTTTCATGAAGTCTTCAATTTTTATATATCAGAGAAATAATCTAATGTATGCAAATATCTATAGGATGATTTCAAGTGGAATATTGATTTACAAAGTAGGCAAGGTACCATACGACCATACTCAAAACCACAAAATATAATCATCCTAACCAGATATACTTCTCCCTGAATGCTTTCACTGCAATTGCACGTTTTACTAGGAGGACTTAAGTTGCTCAGGTTCCATATATTTATTTGGTCCTTTAATGGGTCCAGACACTCTTTATGCATTCAAATCTTTATATTAATTCTCCCTGTAAAAGCTAAGACTCATTTTATTTTACACTGATCTTTTCAATACTCAGTACTTTTATATGTTGTTAACATTAATAACTCGTACATACATTGACTTATACATATCTTGGCAGTTCAACCACATTGTGATGTTCAGGTCTAGGACATAGAAACTCTATTTCCTGCTTTTGAAAACTTCAGAATGACTGGCAGATCTGTACACATAGTAGAACATATACTTTGTTTAATAAATCATTGAAGAAACAAATGTATAAAAAAAAAAGGAGTGCTGTAAGAGAATAACAAGATTCTGAATTTCAAATTGGCAATCTAGAAAAATTCAAACCTCATTAAAATCCTTCAGGGGAGTGTCATGAATTTGGGATTTGGGGTTCAATAAGATTGAAAGTCCGTGACTTCAATTCATTAGGAAACATACGTATAAGAGCTGTTTTATTGGTTGTCTTTCAATGCTCTTCATGTCACTGCCTTTCTCCATGGGACAAAGGAGGCCTCATTTTGCCTTGGCCCGTGTAGAGCCTCAAGGACCCGTGTAGATTGTTAGGTGGTTACGTAAGATGACTTTTTCATTGAGTTGCATTTGCTGTTGGCCTTCGAACTTCTGCAATAAGCTTTGGACATTGGACTTAGACTATTTCACAGTTTTGAGATAAGGATAAACTATATATAACCTAGAATAAACACTTCCCCCCACCTCGAAGAGGCGACATCTTTGAGAGAGAGTAAACACAGGCGATCTCATAGCATGGCAATGCTGTTCCAGGATAGTAAGAATATTCATCTGTTGGTGTCATACTGTTCCCTTCAGAATATATTCAAGGAATTTCTAATCACTTCTGGGAAACATTAACTATCTGATACTACAGAATACTTAAGGGTTCCAAGTACTATATCTGGAAAATAAAATTGTTTTTGAGCGGGAGCTGCAGAGCAAAAAAGATATGGCCAGAACACATCGAGGTGTTAATGGAATGGTTTATAAATAGAATACAGATGGGAAAAAAGATTTGAATTACGGGAAAATATAACAAAAATGTGAGCTATGGATTGACGTCTGGGGATTCAAGAACACTTCGAAAAGGGTTTCCATAATTTATATTCTCCTGCTACACAGCAATAATAGTTGCCACACAAGGAAAATGCATTTAAATAAAGCTTTTCCCTTAAACTACTGCATCACAAAATGTGGTTTCATATAAACCCTAGAATGAGAAAAAAAAGTTGGCATGCTCAAGCCATTTAAGAGGCTAATAAGGGCTCTCAGATTCATCAGCATGGAGATGAACTTATGCAGAGGAAAGGGGAGAAGGAGGAGAGACCTGTTCTTTTCTGAGGATCATTTGTGCACTTTGCAAAGGTTAGTTTATTTAATGTTACTGTTAATCTCTTAACCACGCTGGTCCAAGAACTCTGACTTTAATGAGTTAGTACGTGGCACAGATCATAACATACGTATGCAAGAAAATAGATTCTAGGTCATTGTATTTACCACTTTCAAGCTCATTCTTTTTGGCAAGTCTGTCTCCTGAGAGTCAGAGATGAGGCAATGGAAATGGCTAAACACACTGTATTCCATTGGATTGGTAAATATTTACTGTGTGAATGAGTCAACAGTGAATTGATCTCACAGTGATTGCATAAACCCTACAGAAGTCAATAGAATTGTCTGAAAATATAACGCAAGTAGTAGAGAATAATTTCCATTTATAAATTTATCTTCCTTGTGGTAATGTCCATGAGAAAGTTCTAATATAAGAGAAATGGATTTTTTTTTTCAGGTCACAATTGCATTTCCACAGTTATAGCTCTTTGTTGGTCCTCGCAGCTTAGTGTGGTCATCACTGCCTGTATGTCGGAGATAATGTGTTTTTAGTTTTTAAATGTTGGTGAATTATGCATATTTTGAATCTCCTGACAATGACAAAAATGTCAGTATGGGCACATAATGATTGTGGTGAAAGATACATGGTATTTACAAGCTAACAAATGGGCAGCATTCACAAACTGAACAAAGGAGGTGGCCCTATTCATTCAATTTGGTAATAGCTGCTCCTCAGATATTAGTTTAAGTATACTCTTTAGCTGTAATTTATGTACTTAAAACAATTATAAAAGTAGCCAGTTATCTGAGTCAAGGAAGATTCTATGAAAGCTAAATTAGCAATAGTGCCAATTTTGATCCATTTACTGTCAAGAGGGTACCTTGATGGAGAAGCCCAAAGCACTGGAACTTGGATTGACCATTGCAAATAGGAGATGACAGGCAAGATGAGAGATGATGAGAAGACTTTGGCAGGGGTGGAAATTACGTCAATAATACTCAGGAAAGCTGACACACTAACACAAGTAACAGGAAAAGACTACTCAGTCTCCCTCCTATGTTCATGCAAATAGATATTTTATCACATGCGGCTTAAACAAGAAGGACTGAGATGGAGACAGGAAGTTGGCAACAGTGGCCATGATCATCTCGGAGACTAAATTGTATGAAACCATATTCAAATTCTTTTGAAAAATCAAGAAAACATCTATTCTAAAGATTTGGTAACTATTAAGATGACTTCCCATACTTAAGGATAAAAGAGTCACACATTCAAACCAGCAGGTGCAAGATGAACTGATTCCTGAAAGCATTTCCCTGATTCATTCTATAACACCATAAAGAGTCTTTTCCAATCAAATTTTTTTCCATTTGACCCAATTGTATTGCATGCTGCCCTGTGTCTGTGAATCCCAACTTGGATTTGAAAGATATTTCAAGTAGTTGATAGAACTGTTTCTGCATCAAATTCCTTACAAGACTTTAAAGGTTGTATCAAAATTCAAATACGTTGATGAAACTGGGTGTTAGGTACCTTTTGGTTATGTATCTTTGGTGAGGCTTTGAATCATTTCTAGGTAACCAGGATATTGGAAAAGTTGCTGGTACTTTTGCTAATGCCTGGCATAGCTTCTTTTAATTCAAATTTTTTTCTTTTTAATTTTTTTTAAATTTATTGACTTCAGAGAGAGAGAGAGAGAGAGAGAGAGAGAATAGACACAGAGAGAGAAACATTGCCCATCCATGCACATTGGTTGATTCTTATATGTGCCCTGAAAAGGGATTGAGCCTGCAACCTTGGCATATAGGGATGATGCTCTAACCAACTGAGCTACCCAGCCAGGGCTCATAGAAATATATAAACTGAAAATAGACAGGAATCTTGGTGATTATGGAGTTTGGGCATCTTACTTGAGAAAGGAACATATTCTTCACTACCTAGAATTTTTTCCTAATCACCTCTCCTAATCCTTTCCAATTCCAGTGAACAACCAAGTTATTATTTATTTTGTAATTTCTTCAGTCATACACATTTTCTCTTAGACTTTCAAGCAATCAATAACCATTTTGTTGAGGACTCATTGTATTCTCTGAGCAATGCTAGCTGTTGTAAGGGGTGCAGTCAAGCTATTTAGATGATGGCATTTTTCTAAAATCATTAAAATCTGAGAGAATAAAGTAAAATAAATGAAAGAATAGGGACCACTGGGTCACAAGCTTCTCCTATATTTCGTCGGTATTTGCCTTCCACAAAAAGTGATGACGACATCTCAGATTTGTGTTAATAGAAGTGTAAGACTTAGAAAGGAGGAAGTAATGGTTTCATTTTATTCAAGGGTGATCAAACCACAGCAGGAATACAACATTCAGTCCTGGACTCCTCAATTTAATAGAAGTTAGACAAGCCAGAATGTGTTCTGAGGATAATGAACAATTCCAAGATCATGTAGCAAAAAGACTGAAGAATAATGTAGACTTTAACCTAAAGAAGAAGGGATATAGGAGGATCATGAAAGCTGTCTTCACATATTTTGCAGTGAACTGTGTGAAAGAAGAACAAGTGTGTATATACAGGTGTAGCCTGAGTGTCTCTAGGAGCACAAACACGGGAATGTAAATAAGGTCCCACCAATACCTGCATTGCATTTATCTTCCCCACTTACCTATGTGACTGCAGGGTTTTGCCCCCTATCTCACGGTATTTTCTAATTTGTCACCGTTTGTCCCTTGTGTTTTTTTTTCTTTTTTTCTGTTTTCCCCTCCACTGTGCATGAGCCTCATGATGGAAGCACTTCACATCTATGAAATGCTGTGAGTGGAAACACTATTTCTCTGCCAAGGATGGGATCTCTTGGTAACCCAAAGCTTCAAAAACATTCAAATGCAAAAATCTAGGAGCAACTAACGTTGCTTCTGTGTTGCTTTAACTGGGGAGACAATCCCCTCTCCCAATAAAGCACGGTACCTGGTTGCTGGAGCAAAATTGGAGACCAGTTCTCACCCATGACACCCAAGGCGGCTTACAAAAACTTTCTCTTTTCCCTAAGCCTTCCATAAAATTTATTCATAGGTCATGACGCTCGGAGAAGAGGAATGGGGCTAGCATGAGCTTCACACACTCAAAGGCAGGATCGAGCTCTGACCAATGAAAGCAGGAAGCTACCAGGGGATGCTTCCGTGTAAGGGACGACTAGTCAATAATTGGGGATTTCATCAGATCCAATGTGCTACCTTGAGAGGATGTCCCCCATCACCATTTCTGTTCAACTATATACTCTACACCATAAGCACTACTGGCAAGTTGTCTGCAGAGGATTCAAGCAGCAAATGAGTGTTTGGACTAGATAACCTTGAAAGATTCCTTCTGATTCCAAGACTGTAGGAGTCCAAAGTTGTCTACTCACCTTGGACAGTGAGTAGGATGTTGGGGATGGGGCTTGAGCAGTGGGGCAATAATAACACTGACAGCATCATGGACCTACAAACAAATGGAATACAAGGTGTCAGGATGTCTTTATGCCCTCTTCTATGCATTAACCTTAGTGCTGTTTCTCCAAGTGAGATGTGTAGACCTGTATCAGAATCACCTGGGAAGCTTATTAAAATTTTAGATTCTTGGGAATGCAAGCTTAGAAACCTCTCTGTAAAGCAGCGCTCTCTGATAGAGCTTTCTGTAATGATGGAAATATTCCATATCTTCCGGCCAGTAACCACAGACCACATGAGCATGTTGAATTTCAGAACTGGCTGGCGTGACTAAGGAACTGGATTTTTTTTTTTTAGCTTTCTTTTTATTGTTTAAGCTATTACAGTTGTTCCCGCTTTTTTAAGTTTCATTAATTTTAATCAATTTAAATTTAAATAGCTGCACATGGCTAGCAGCTGTCATATTGAACAGGGAAGTTCCAAAGTTTTAGAAGGAAGCTTAGAGAGAATTAAGTTTGTGATACAAATGAGTGAAGGTAGGCAAGTGAAGCAAAAACAACAGCTTGGATCAAAGATGCAGCAGAAATTAAACAAATAACAGAAAATGGCCTTAGAGGTCACCTAGTACAATAGTTTATACCCCATTTCTGCATTTCTGGAACCCTTTGAGAACTATTGAAAGCAGTGGGTATTTATAGTCAGTGATATGCTCATTCTAATTTATATGCTAAATTTACATGAGGTCTTGGAGAATGAGAGTTAGAGAATCCCTACAGCTCACCCATTGTACCCTTTCCAAACCACAAATCCCTGAGTAGAATTCTTAATGTAGTAAAACACCTCTCTGTCCGTAGACAGAAAACTGAAACACGGGATTTCAAAATTGGCCCCAAGTCATTCATTTATCATCAAACTTGGTTTTTTCTATTGTCTCCCCCTCCTGTGCTCTGTACATCTTTCTATACTATGAGTCATGTAAACTTCACATTTTTTTTTATGAATAGTAGAACTAGCTAAGATTTATACACAAAAGTTAGGAGCTCACCTGGGTTGGAATAAGCACACTTGGATTTATTTGGAAGTGCAGTGCTTTTTGCAACACTTAGCCATGCTCTCCTGTTTTTAGAAATGAAGTTACCCGTAGCTCAAGAGTGCAGGTACAGGAAGAACAACAAAGTGCTTTGATTATCCTTCCTTTCTCTTATAAGAATAAAATGTGGTTAAAATGAATCAATAAAGAGAAGTCGTGTTCCTTGGTGTTTGATTAGGGGAGCCTTCATGCAATTGATTTTCCAAGCCCTTAGTCATATTGCAGAAAGGTCCCCATGTATTTCAGGAGTATTAACTGTTCAAAATAGTTTTCAGTTGCTGGGCAAATGCCAATTTGCAGCAATGGGAAAGAAAAATTTAGCATGACTGTTTACATACATTGCAGAGATAATGTTAACATCACCTTGAGCTATCTGTTGTTTGCTTGTGTATGTGAAGAGAAAAAAGCCAATGCTTAATACAACACTTGGAACTCACATTTTCTATTGTATGTTCATAAATATTAATCTAGAGAGATAATTAGCTCTATAAATTTTACAATTAGCCTTTCAGAAAAGAAGTGGGTGCTAATAAAAATAAGGCATGCTTTTAAAGCTTCTCACTGCAAATGTTTTCACTCTTAACAACTTGAAGGCAGGGACTGTCTTTAATTTTTTCCTGAAATAGGCATGCTTTACACTTATTTCATTTCTCCCTTGAGACCATAACCTTGCAACGGGGAAAATAGGTTTTCTATTCTTAAAATCTAGTTACCATCTATTTTTAAAATCTTTTTTTTTCTTTTTTTTTTCTCTGAAATACCCTAGGATAACAAAAAGGCTATAGTTCACTCCATAGGAAATTGCTCCAATTCAGGCTCTCTGAAATCTACAGAAGTGTGTGGCCCAGGTGAAATCGATATGTTTGTGTTCGTGTGCTTTTCTGCCTGTAGTGATTTTAATTAATACTCTGCCACCGTGTCTAACCTTTTGGCATCTCTGGGCCACACTGGAAGAGGAGGCGTTGTCTTGGGCCACACATTAAATATGCAAACACTAACGAATACTGATGAGCAAAAAAAAGTTTTAAGGAAATTTACGACTTTGTGTTCGGCAGCACTCATAGCCATCTTGGGCCACATGCAGCCCACGGGTCCCAGGTTAGACACCCCTGCTTCTAGTCCTTAAATCTGAGCATTCAATTCTACAGTGTAATGTCAGTCACAAACTGGGAAGATGTCGGTCCCAAAGACCTTGTCAATGCCCCCTTTTAGAAACTAAGCAGTATAGTGGGAAACTATGCAACTGGACGTCAACAGTGATAAATTCTAGTCTAATTGATACTAGCCAGCTGTGTTAACTTGGACAAATTGAACAATTTTTTTCTCTGAAATTAAAGGTCAGCTTGATCAGTTGATTCCTCATCTGTCTATACAATTGAATCTATTAAATACAGATTCCTGGGCCCCTCTCCAGCACCACTAAGTTAGAATTTGCAAGGAGAGGGGCCCGTAATTTTGTTGTTGTTTTTTCTTTTTAAAATGAGTCCCTCTGATAGTTCTCAGGCACCCAAAAGAGCCAGGTGGATTCTATACGGCAGCTAGTGAGCGCAACAGTTTTTACTGTTCTTTCTTGTACTACACGTCTGTGATTAAAACACGCCAGGAAGTGGTTCAGGGGACAGGGCTCTGGTAGCTAGTCTGGGCCGGGCAAATAAAATGCAAAATGTGAGCCGCACTAGAAGTGGGCTGTGGCCTTTCCTATTCATTCAAGGCTATTTCTTATTTATACAATAAATAGGGTTTTAAGACTGGTCAAACTTTTCTTTTGAGGCACCCTACAAAATTCTCAGGTTTGGGTATAGTTTCTTTCACGTCAACTGTAACTGATGGGTGGTGAAGCTTGGAACCCCATGTTAGAAAGCATAGTAAAGCTAAGTTTAGGGCCAGCTGAGAAAAAACACCAAGATGCATGGTTAATGCAGAAGTGGTTACATTAGCCTGATCCACTCTCTTTTTAGACCCTGCAAGAGGCCTGACACCTACAGGCGTCAAAGTTAGACCTAGATGCAAGTCTAAGCCTTATGATTCATTTTCATGGCCGTATGGAAGTCTGCTGCCCTATCACCACATTCATTAAAAAATAAGGATAATAAAACTTATAAAGTAGTTTCAGGGCCAAATCAATAATGTTTGAAAAGTTCCTAACATACCTAGCACTCAAAATGTAAAAAATAAAAGTTCTTCATTCCCCCCGTCTCTCAAGCAAAGGATTATTTTATCTGCCCCACTGACATAGCTCCCATTTAAGCCAGTGCAACACCTGGAACATGAGAGGTATGTGAATCACAGAAACGGATAATGAAAGATAATAAGAGAGAACACATATATAATGCTCTGTATGCACTTAGCAATGGTCTATGCACCTCATAGACTTGTTTATTCTTAATACCTGCCCTTTTATAGATGAATAAAACTGAGTCACAAAGAGGTAAATTAACTAACCCCAAATTGTACAGTTCATAAATGGTCTAGCATCCACGCACTTGTCACGCCACTGTTTAGAGGTGGGGAAGGAAAGAGAGGGGAAAGGGCTTTTCCATCACTGAGGAGCATGAGAAGGCAACAAGGCAACAAGGCTCCACTTTGGGCAAAATGCACACTTTGTGTGGCTTGCATGGGATTGATTAGAAATTAGAAGGGATGGCTGTAGGTAGCACACATACCTACGTGTTGCTCAAGTCTCACCATTCTACTGTCTCATAACCAAACTGCCTCACTCATTTCACTCACATATGTCCCTTCTGGCCCCAGAAGTGTTTGAGTTTGAGATCACTCTTATGAAGTTATGTAGGGCCCATGGAACCCTTGCTAAATAAATAATCAGCCGTGGAAGGTACCAGTGTGTCTTCGTTACTCAACTACAAGTTTTGAAAACTTTCCAAATTAGATAGAATTTAAAAAAGCTTCCAAAATTGATCTTTTTTAAAATTTAAGAATAAAAACAAACCAAAAAAAAGGAATTAATTCTAGGGGTTTATTTCCTTGTTTCTTTTCAAATTAAGTCCAAGGGACTTGACATAGCAGAACTATCTAGTTTAGTCCCAACACTGCCTTCTGAGATTCTTGTTCTTTCGTTGTTGGTAGTGGTGGTAGTTTTTCTCCTCATGGTTTTCCTACTGAAATGCCTGACTTAAAAAGATTCAAGAGGAGAAATGAGGACTTGGCTGATATGGAAAACTAGCTTATGGCTTTCTGGGCTTCCTCGAGATCATAGGGCATGTCATGAGGAGATGTTTGCAAGCCTGACGAAGTTCACAAGGCATCCCAGTCCAAGCACACATTAACTGACCCAAGAGAGGAGAAACTGGGAGGAACATTCAGATTCAATTCTTTGATTATGCTTAACACAGAATATTAGATGTTGATGTGACCCCACCCCCTTCTAACAAATTACGTGTTAAAGAAGCATAAAAATGTTTCCAATGACTGAGCCAGCAGACCGGAGACTGCACGTGTTTTGTAACTGGAAGTTTTTTCATGGGCTGGTGACCCTGTGACTCATTCATCCCACCCCCAACTTGGGGGAAGCTTGAGACCCCCTAGTGTTTCCCAAGGATTGCTATTGGAACTCTGAGCCACGAGAGGGAAATTACTCCCACTTCAAAAACCTTTAACTGGAAAGAAAGAACAGGTCGGTGAGACAATTGACCCTGGTTCCAATATTGTCCCTAACGGCCTTGGCAGGTATAGGGACCCTATGCCGGTCATTTACCGCTTCAAACCTCAGACAAACCTCCCAGCCACGGCAGACTGTGACTGCGGGGCTGGTTCCGACGCACCACGGCGCCATCCTGGGATATCCAGACGCACCTGAGGGAACGGTGACTGTTGCTTAGAATTTACTCCAGAGCAGCCACGCTCAATAATGACGGGTAGGACTAGAAAGGGGCAGCTCTTTGAGGCGTTGTAGATGATTTACATTTGGTCTTCAGAGTTAATATACTTTGACATTTCAAACGGCATTAAAGAAGTACATGAGACATATCTACCAACAGTGGTCATGAGTTAAAGAGGCAGGGCAATATGATCTCAGAGCTATTACTGGAACTGCGAACCGCCTGGCTGCTCTCAGTTCCAGGTATTCCAGGGTATACCAGGCTTTGATTACCTGATTCTCAATCAGACCCCACCCCCAACACTCCATTCTGGCGTGGATGCTGATATTAGCAGAGCACTGTGCCCTTATGTTGAAATGCGTATTTAAACTCTCCCTGGCGCT
Organism: Mormoops blainvillei; assembly: GCA_004026545.1. Lineage (NCBI taxonomy): Eukaryota > Metazoa > Chordata > Mammalia > Chiroptera > Mormoopidae > Mormoops > Mormoops blainvillei. The sequence continues at coordinate 99,683 of PVJD01000141.1, forward strand.
TTCAAATTCATTAACTCAAACTGCTCCTAGCGTTTTCCAGCACACTAACTTACTGGATCCCTACACCTTTCCACCCTTAGCGTTAAGTAGTTGCGTCTGATGTTCTAAATCCCCATTTGATAGAATATAAAACTAAGGCTTGTGGGTGCTCAGTGGTTATTCCAGCACTAGAGCTAGCACCTGGCCCAGGCAAGATGTCAATGTATCCTTCCCACACTAGAGAACAGGGGTCACTGTCGCTGTCCTTGGTTCAGGGGGAAACCCATAACACCCAGAGAAATCAGCTGAATTCTCGAAAGTCAGTTAACCTGTCAGTGGCTGAAAGCAGGATTGCAACCCAGGTTTCCCAAAACAGCTTGATATGCTTTCCTCTACACCTGCTGCTTCTAAAACACTGACCGGAGCCCTAGACCTCCCTCGGACACCAGAAAGAGTGTCCTTAAGATGTGTGAGGCCATTAAATTGGATGTTTGTTCACCTCCAGGGCTGTAAAACCATGCTTTGACCTGAAGTGTGACACACTGGGACACCCACAAACACTCACATACACACTTCTATAATCTCTCTCTATTTTGGGTGAAGGAATGGGAAGCAAACGCTTCTTAAAGTGATTTTTAAAAATATTTTTATTTTTTAGAAACAGGGATCAAGGAAAGATTGGTTATTTGGAAGCCAAAGATAATCTTTAAATCTTGATTTTAGCCATTATTTTTAAACATTTCACAGAGTTACTTATGAGCAAACTCACCCCAGAGCAAGAAAAACCAGAAACCAGAAAAACTCGCAAACTGAATTATCAGCCCCTACTAGACAGTAAGCTAATATAACAAAAGGAAGAATTATCTGTCCCAAATCCAGGAGAAGTGGCATAATGAAAGGCAGAATTTCACTAGGCTGTTTTCATGTCTGCTTCTCTTTTGGTAATTCTCTTGCACTGTTACCACCACCAGGCCTAAAAGAGCCCAGGGTCTCCTTGTGCCATCTTCTACCTCTCTGGAGACACCACTCGGCCACCCAAACAGGCCTGTTCTTCCTATCAAAGCTCTACCCCACCCCTGGTTCTACATTGGATCTACCTGCAAAACGTTTAGGAAATACCAAGGTCTGGCCTCTCCATAATCAATTACGTCAAAATCTTCATAAATTCCTCAACCTACTCTTCCGTGCAGCTATACCTAAGCTATGGACTTTTCTTTGTCTCCTTGCCTTTTTTCATCAGAATTTTTTGTCTGAGTACCATTCTTTCAAACTCCTTTCCCTTCTCAGACAAAATGCATAACTAGGGACTGTGGGAGCCATGCAGAAGTTCAAGTGCTATGGTAGAGTAATAAAATTCTTTATTCCTACTGAGAGCAAAAGAAATGCAAATTAAAACAATGAGAGTGAGATAGAGCTTTTCACTTGTCACACTGACAATTTCTTAGAATATTTAAATCCTAGTGTGCACAAGAATATGTGAGACATGCAGTCTCATGTAGTTTTAAGTATAAACTGATAAAGCATTTCTATATAATCCATTTCAACATCTGTATTAAAATCTAAAAGAACTTAAACTCCTGACCCATAATTTTATTTCTTTGAAGGAAATAGTGAAAGTTATGCTGAATGATTAATATGAGAATGGTCAATATGATGTTCTTTATAATATTGGAAATAATGAATGAAATGATACATTGAATAATAACAATGGGTTGGTTAAATATAACACAGTCTATGGAATAACACCTAATTATTAAATGTTACATTTAGAAAGGTAGATAACATAGGGATATTAATATTAGAGAAAAATGATACAAAGTTGTACATATGAACATTCATATGTCTACATAAATATGTACATATACGTTCTTTTTAAAAATTTTTTACTTATTTTTAGTTTTAGAGAGACGAGAAGGGAGAAAGAGACGGAAACATCAATGCGTGGTTGTCTCACACACGCCCCCTGCTGGGGACCTGGCCTACAACCCAGGCATGTGCCCTGACTGGAAGTTGAACTGGCAACCCTTTGGTTCACAGGCCGGCACTCAATCCACTGGACCACACCAGTCAGGCATACATATAAGTTTAAAGACACTAAATAAGTTAGTGGTTATTTCTGGGCAGTGGGATTATAGGTAATTTAATGATTTCTCTCCCTTGGATTTCTTCATTTTCTAAATGTTCTTACAAAAAAGCATTAATACTGTAATCAGAAAAATATAAACGTGAATTTTTTTTTATTACAAATCTCTGTAGAATTGGCAGCTTGATCTGTTCCCTTTCCCAAATGGCATATTTGCACTTTTTCAGGAAGCTGACTTTCATTAGGACAGGGGGTTTCCGTGAGCTCAAGTCTGGGGCAGTTCAGATAGAGAAGATAATTCTGCAGAGAAAGCATTTCCAGTCTCTCAGTTGCCACGGCCAGGGGCAGCTTTCTTTGCCAGAAGTTCAAACGCCAACTCTTGCCTGCACTCACCGTCAGACATGGGACTCTGGCTGCGTGCTCTCTCGTGCTCTCTCATGCTCTCTCTCTCACACACACACACAACCTCTTGTAATTGGACATACATTTGTTTCATTAAATTCACTCAGTCAGCAGTTCCTGCTCGAAATAGTCCCTAGGGCCTAAAGAAAAGAAAAAGTCAGTAATCAACATACTACTTTCAAGTACAGAGTACCAACCTATTTATAAAAGGAAATTAAGTAAAACTCGTAATTATAACTAGCGTACAACCTTTCAGCATAGTCAATGAGAAATTCAATTTGCTTAAAATAATGAGATACTCTGGCAAGAACAATCTGTTCATGTGCTGTTCCCAAGAGCCTCAGGATGGAAAAAGCCCTGCCTGACATTTCGTACTGTATGTCAGTTTATCAGCTCTGTCTCCGGGTGAGTTTTGCCATGGTGTTAGGAGGTTTGAGAAGGAGAAAGAAAGAAAAAAATTCTTTTTTCTCTCTTCTACCCAGTTACAGGAAAGTGGTTTGAAAATGAATTCATATTTTTATTTTGAACACAAGAACACATTAAATAATCTCTCTCTGACCTATTTAGGGTGGGTTTAATTTAGCACCTTCTACTTCCTCCACCATCATCCAAACCAAAGGGCTGACATCTCTGGGATACATGCTCTGCTCACAACCCTCTTTGCTCGAAGTTCACTTGGTGTTTTCTTGCTGAGTTCATGTCTTATTGAGGTGAGAATAAGATATGCATTGGGTTGGCCAAAAAGTTCATTTGGTTTTTTCTATAAGATGGCTCTAGAAACACTTAGTTGTCTCGAACTTCATTCGACACAATTTTGTTAGATTGTATTGTGACAGCTGTCATATCAGCGTGCATTTAAGAAAATTATCAGAATTGATGAATTTTTGTGTAACCACTTTGATATTGAAGATGAAAGAAAATATGCAACATTTTTGGCATATTGTGTTTTATTATTTCAAGAAAGGTAAAAATGCAACTGAAACACAAAAAAAGATTTATGCAGTGTATGGAGAAGGTGCTGTGTTTGATCGAACATGTCAAAGGTGGTCTGCAAAGTTTCATGCTGGAGATTTCTCACTGGACGATGCTCCATAGTCAGGTGGATCAGTTGAAGTTGATAGCGATCAAATCGAGACATTAATTGAGAACAATCAACCTTATATCATGCGGGAGATAGGCAATATACTCAAAATCCAAATCAATAAAGTTATTGGTGAAAATGAACAATGTCTCTTATTTTACAGAAAAAAACCTAAACAGGCATTTTGGCCAAACCTTCCAGAGAAGTTGAATTAAAGAGTGATATCTACTGATATCACTGATATCTACTGATTTGTGAACCTTCCCCTACCTAGCTACACACTGCCTTCTGATTTTCTTCGTTCCTTCATTCATTCATTCACTCAACAAGATTTATTGGCTATTATTAAGTGTCAGCCTCTCTGCTAGATGTTGGCAGAAAAAAAGAGTGAACGAAGCATAGACTGGGTCTTCAAAAGCCCCAATGTCTATGAAGGGAGTAGACCCATAAACAGACCATTATAAAACTACTTGATAATGTGATGATGGGAGTTCTTGAGAGTGGTTAGAAGAGATGCCTACCTAACCCAGTCTCATAGGGCAGGGTTAGAGGAAGCATCAAGGAAGAAATAAAATGATAAAATCTAAACTACAAGTATATAACACAATGATTCAATATCTGTATATACTGCAACATGATGAGCACAATAAGTCCAAACATCCATCACCACACATAGTTAAAATTTTTTTTCTTGTGATGAGAAATATTAAGTTCTACTCTCTTCAAAACTTTCAAATACATGATGGAGTATTATTAACTATAGTCACTGTGCTGTATGCTCCCAGGACTTATTTATTTTATAACTGGAAGTTTGTACCTCTTGATGCACCTTCCCTCATTTTGCCCCTCTTCCACCTCCCACCTCTGGAAACCACCAATCTATTCTCTGAATCTACTAGTTCAATCTATTATCTTTTTTATTTATTAGTTACCCCATATAAATGAGATGATACAATATTTGTCTTTCTATGTCTCACTTATTTTGCTTAGCATAATGCCCTCAGGAGATAGATAGATATAGATATAACTATAGATGTATCACTTTATTCATTCATCCATCAAAGGACACTTAGGTTGTTTCCATAAATGACTATTTTAAATAACACTGCAATGAACATGGTTGTGCATGTATCTTTTTGAATTAGTGCTTCCGTCTTCTTGGAATTATCACCCAGAATTGGAATTGCTAGATCTTATTGTAGTTTTATTTTTAATTTTTCGAGGAACCTCCATACTGCTTTTGCTATAACAACTGCACCGATTTGCATTCCTACCAACAGTGCACAAGGGTTTTCCTTTCCACCATCCTTGCCAATAGTTGTTGTTTCTTGTCTTTTTGATAATAGTCATTCTAATAGGTATGAAATAATGCCTTCTTGTGATTTTACCTTGCATTTCCTTGATGATTAGTGATGTTAGTATCTTTCTACGTTGCTCTTGCCTATCTGTATATCTTTTTTGGAAAAAATGTCTATTTAGATCCTCTGCCCATTTTTTAATTAGGTTGTATTTTACCATTATTGAGTTTAATGAGTTCTTTACCTATTTTGGATATTAGCCTTTTATCGGATACATAATTTGCAAATATTTTTGCCTGCTTAGTAGTTTGCCGTTTTATGTTGCAGATGGTTATCTTTGCTGTGCTGAAGTGTTTTAGTTTTGTGTAGTCCCCACTTGTTTATATTTGTTTTTGTTGCCTTTGATTTTTTTTTAAAGATTTTATTTATTTTATTTTTAGACAGAGGGGAAGGGAGGGAGAAAGAGAGGGAGAGAAACATGAAAGTGTGGTTACCCCTCATGTGCCCGCTACTGGGGACGTAGCCCACAACCCAGGCATGTGCCCTGACTGGGGAATCGAACCAGTGACCCTTTGGTTCACAGGCCAATGCTCCATCCACTGAGCTATACCAGCCCAGGCTGTTACCTTTGCTTTTGATGTCAAATCCAAAAACCATCACCAAGATCAATGTTAAGAAGTTTACCGCCTATGTTTTCTTCTAGGAGTTTTATGGTCTCAGGTCTTATGTTCAAGTATTTAATCCATTTTGAGTTAGTTTTTATATATGGTATAAGTCAGTGCTCCAGTTTTATTCTTTGGCATGCAGCTGTCCAATTTTTCCAACACCGTTTATTGAAGAGACTGTTCTTTCCCCACCATATAGTCTTGGCTCCTTTGTTGTAATTAAATTGATTACATATGCATGCGTGTTTGTATCCAGGCTCTCATTCTGTTCCATTGATTTGTGTGTCTGTTTTTATGTCAATACCATACTGTTTTGATCACTGTAACTTTGTGATGTTGTTTGAAGTCAGGGGGCATGATGCCTCCAGCTTTGTTATTCTTACTGAAGATTGCTTTGGCTATTTGGGGTCTTGTATTTTCATACAAATTTTAGGGTTCTATTTCTATGAAAAAAATGTCATCATAATTTTAATAAGGATTTCTTTGAATCTGTAGATTACTTGGTTAGTATGAACCTATCAACACCATTTATTCTTCCATTCCATAAGCACAAAATATCTTTCCACTTATCTGTATCTTCTTCGGTTTCCTTCATCAGCATCTTACAGTGTTCCATATACAGGTCTTTCATTTCCTTGGTTATATTATTCCTAGGTATTTTATCCTTTTTGATGAAACTGTAAATGAGATTGTTTTCTTAGTTTTTCCTTCTGATAGTTCATTTTTACTATATAGAAATATGACAGATTTTTGTGTATCGAGTTTGTATCCTTCAACTTTACTGAATTTATTTAGTAGTTTTAACAGGTTTTTGGTGGAGTGTTTAGGGTTTTCTATATGCAATATCATCTCATCTACAATAAAGCTAAAGTGATAGCTTTATTTTTTTCCTTTCTGATTTGGATGTATTTCATTTCTTTTTCTTGCCTCCAGTTGTGCTGATCAGGACTTTCAGTACTATGTTGATGAAAAGTGGAGAGAGTAGGCATCCTTGCATTGTTCCTGATCTTAAAGGAAAAGCTTTCACCTTGTCACCACTGCGTATGATGTTAGCTATGGGCTTGTCGTATTTATAGTCTATATTTTATTTATATTTTAAGGAGACAAATCAGGAAACTATGATTTTAGAGAAATCATAGACTGTGATGAAAGCTCATTCTCTGAAGACAGACTGACCATTAGTTCGTATGTTGTTGCCTCCGCATTCTAAATATGTGATTTTAAGCAGGTTCCCTGACCTCTGCAAATCTCAGTTTTTTTTCATGTGTCAGCTGGAAATAATAATAACAAATGCCTACCCCAGAGGGTTGCATTAGCCATCATTACTTTATCATCATCATCATCATCATCAATTTGAGGAGCAGTGGGGACCCAGACACACAAGTTCTGGTAAGGGATGATAAAAGCCTGAAATTGGCAATAGTTGTTAATGCAGAGAAGAGAAGACAGGTTTGAGAAATATTCAGGCGTTAGCACTGAAATGAGAAATAAGTTGATTGTATGTGGAACTCTGAGGAGAAGGAAGACTCGAGAGAAATCTTTAGCTCCTCTAGCCTAGGTTACTGAGTAGACTGCTTCTAAGTGATATAGCTAATATAAGAGGAAAAGCTTATTTCTGTGGAAAAATGAGAGATGAATTTGAGATGCCTGTGGAAGTCTAGACTTGAAGGGCACCTATTGGACACTGTGAATTTACTTTCAAGCCAACATGTACACAGCCATGTGATTATATAATATGAAAAAAAAAAACCCCTACATTTAAATTCTAATTATGTTTGCAGGTAAAGGGTCTTCTTTTTCAGATGTGAATAGAACCTTAATTCTCCGTAAATCCAAACCCTAGCAAGCATATGTAGGTGGCTGGAATTCCTTGTCTTATTCAGTGTTATTTAACTGACTGCTTTCCCAAAAGATAAGCAGGTGGTTACCTTGTCTTGTCATCCCACCCGAGGTTTCCATTGGAAGAGATTAAGCTCAGGGAATTGCTCGTGTGCAGAGAAAGCAAAGCGAGGGAAGGAAAGCAAGAAACTGGGGAAAGAAAGAGAGAAATTTGCCTCCTGCAGAAGGGAATGGCAATTCAAGAGTGCTCCAAACAAGGGCGCTTCTGATTCCCAATCAAATGATGAGACTCAAGGGTCACAAGGCAGGAAGAGAACCACAGTTCTGCTGAAGGACCATAGAACTTTTACTGGAAGAGCATTGGGTACGAAGTCAGTTCTTTTAGGAATTCTCTCAGCCCTTAATTCTCAGAATTTGGGGACAACTAGGAGAACTTCATCTCTTTCCCTGGAGGAGGCCAGAACGTTTTTTAGGCAGAAGAGATTTCAGAGGGTCGGGTGGTTTCCCTCCTTTCGTTTCTGGAGGATTTCCCCCAGACAGCATAATGGAAGTGGTTGGTACCCGTGACCTTGGCCTTAGGCAGATGAAACAGTTTTGAAATATGCTTGTGTACAGGGCGGAGGATCTGGAAATACTAACCCACTAGGTGATTAGTTCTTAAGCTGATGAAAACCATGGACCATCTCACCGTGAAAAATTCACATTCACACATGATTACCTATACAATTTCAGGACTTGCACAAGACTCTTAAAGGTCATCCATGGAAAATCCAAAGATCAAAGGACCAAAAGGTAACAGCCTGACATACAAAGGGGGTTGGAGGGAGACCAGGAGTCACCAGGTAATTCAGTCCTCATTTGAAAGAGTTCTGTGGAGAACAATTCAGGGCAAGGATATGCAAGACATGCACAATTTCACTATGATGTTAGCTAGAGTGACTGACAGATTTGATAATGATGTGCTGAAAGTACTAAATGAAAACCATCATTACTGCACCATTTTGGTGTGATAGTTACTGAGGCTAATATGATAGAGCTTGGTGCAAAAGCATGTTTTGGAATTTGAGAAAGGATTGCAGTTTCTACCGGTATAAAAACTAACGACACCAAACCCAAGTTTCCACTGTAATGTTTGCTTTGCAAGAGGCATTTTAAAAACTTAATTTTCACTTTTGGGAGCATTTAGGTTATCGTCCCAGGGCAGTCCAGCCATTCTGCTTTTGTCTCAGATTTGCACGTGTGGCTTGGCGTCCTTCCAGCAAACATCGTGTGCATCAGGGCTGGGTCTGCTTTGCTGTGGCAGGCAGGCAGCCATCTGTGCAGGAGGAGACCCAGTTGCTAATGCAAAGGGCCTAGGTATCCCAGTAACCTCAGACAGTTCCGTGTTACAAAGCAAATAGGAGCCTAGAGGATAGAGTTGAAATCTTCCCAGGCTACTTCACAACTTTCTGTTTTACACTGAGAGTTTGAAGTTCTCCTGCTCGGCAGCCCCGTGTGTGCGGATTTGTCAGCTTACTCTTTACCCAGTTCTCAAAGGGGAGGTAAGCCATGGTTCCAATTGTCCCTTCATTCTCCTGTTGAGCATGTCCAGTCTTTTCCTCTCTTCAGGTCTAAGTGTTGCATTGAAAGGTGTGCAGGTGGCACAGGATTCAGGCATCAGGATTTCAACCTCACTGTGTATATAGATCTCCTCTTCCCGTGCTACCTCTCCAGCTCCTTTCATATTCTCCCACGGGTACTTCTTCTCTTCGACCCACCGAAATACAGTAATTCCTCAAAGGTCACCCAAGAGACTAACTCCTCTCAGAAATCCACTACTACCAAAAAACCCAAGCTATGTCCAAAGTCTACCCATGTTACAGACACACCCTCTCTTCAGATTAGAATTATATACAACTTAATCCCTCTCCTACTCTTCAACAAAATCCAAGTTTCTTAAGTGAATTAATCCAGGATGGAAAGAGACCTGCCTCCAGTAACTTAAATTTTGGAAGGAGATAAATAATTTAATCTAAGAGAATGAAAGACCCAATAAGTTAGAGAATTTCCATGTGGAAATTCAGCAAATTATAATTGTCCACACTGAACTCTGAATGATGATATATTTGGAAATGTCATTCTGAACAATGGTAATATTTTTAAATAAGTCTTGAGAGTATAATTTCTTTTTGTCTTATACCAAAAGCTTCTAGAAAGTATAAACTGAAGCAGCACACTTGAGCCTGCTGTGGAAAGAGTACTCAGAGCACGGGTTTACTGAGTAGTGATGATAAACCACATTTCCAAATCCTTTTCAGGCAGGCACAAATGCGATATAGACAAATCAAGCCTAATGAACAAGAGGACATTTTGTATAATAACCTTTTGATATTACACAGTAATTATAATTAATTTTAAAGGACTAGTTGGTGATACACAGTCCTCTAAAAAAATCCTTATAATTGATTCCAAGTTAATGGTAATATTGGGCAAATGAATGCAATTAAGTGCGGCAACATTAACAAAAATCACATTTCACGTGCCCTGATCCCTAGGCCTCTTCTACCACAAAGCTCAATGTTTTCCGATCTCTCTCAAGTACTTGTCCTAATGACCCTGACACACTTGACTAGAGATAGAGCAACATATTGTCCAAGTAAATGTTTTCTCTGAGGTATTCCCTAGTGCACTCAAAAAGAAGTGATGCCCAGGGTTAACACATAAATATTACTTCTCGATGAAACCCAGGCATGAGCCCTTTATTTAAATGAATCCAGTTTAAGGAGACACCTTTTATGCCAAAAGGATATCATTTATCAATACAATGCTCTCTGGTTAAAGGGAACCGCACGGTGCCTGGACTAAAAACATTTCAAATAATTCTTTTTCTTAAACGGATAGAAACCTTGTATCCTGAGAGGATTGGAGTCCCAACGAATGGGGCACTTCTAGAGCATTTTATTTCAAATCTTCTATTCCACCTGAATATTTAGTGCAAAATGCTCATATGCCCAAGGACAGTGTTCTGGAACCTCAGAGAGGTATGAATAAAATATGACATACTTTTTACATGGGGTCTCCGTCCCTCCTCAGGAAAGATCCTTTATAGATTTATGTCACTCATCATCCCTTCGGAGGAGCTTTTTAAACCTTTACCACAGTTCTTTAGGGGCTTGGCCATGGGTTATATGAAAGGGCTGGGACTCGTGTTGGACAGCTGTAATAATCGATACTGAAACGCGAGACCCAGACACGGCAACAAACGCCTGGCCTCGTGCAGCTGGGGTGTGGGGAAGCAACTGGGGTCTCTGACCTAATGACACATTTCTCAGGTTCCAGTTACAGAGTCACGGTGCACACACATATGCGTGGAGGGGGATTCCTATCTGTGCAAATTATTGTGAATGTACATGGATATCAGAGCACACTATTTAGATGAACTCAGCTGAAGCTAAAAAAACTTAGTCACGCTGAACAATCTGTGGAATTTTGTCAATTTTTGACAACTTTTGGAAATCAGGGCTCATCTTCTAAATTGTGCATAATTCATCATCTTGCTTTTCTTCCTTCCCCACTTTTGGGACTGATTTTTAAGTGGAATAGTGTATTGATGAAAATCATTAACTAACATAAATTTGAAGAAGAGTTTATATGGTCGGAATATTGGTGTCCCACAAATTCACATGTTGAAATTTTCAGCTCCGAGGTAATAGTATTTATAAGTGGGGACCTCGGGTAATGATAAAGTCATGGGTGTAGGTCCCCCATGACTTGGACTAGTGCCCTTATAAAAGAAACCCCAGAGAGGTCCCTAGCTCCTCCCATCATGCAAGGTTACAGGGAGAAGTTGCAGTCTGCAGTCCGGAAGAGGGCGCTCACCGGAATCCAACCAGGCCAACACCCTAACCTTGGACCTCCAGCCCCTAGAACTGTGAGCAATAAATATTTGCTGTTTATAAGACCACCAGTCTGTGGTGTTCTGTCATAGCAGCCCCAACAGACCAAGACAACAGCATTGAGAAGTCCTTAAGAACAGTGGCTTTGGATGAGATTGGAATTAAAATTTGGACTCTGCCCCTTTATATAAACTGTGACCTGAGCCTGTCGTAGTCTGTTAACTTCTCTGAGATTCAAGTTCCTTACCTGTAAAATGGAGATAAAAGTAAGTAGTATATCCCTCTTGAGTTACTGAGAAGATTAAATGAGATGATGCACTGAAAGCACTCGACAGGATGCCTGGCTCAGAGTAGGTCCTTAATATAAATTACCAATCTCAGTGTTTACTGGCCATAGACAAAATCATATTATAAAATTTGCATTCTGTTTTTGTATTCCAGTTGACATCATTAAGTGTGCCCATCAAAACCGTAAAACGACGGGAAGGTGACAGTAGAAGAAACATTAGCTTTGAACTTGGTAGGCACACACAGGAGAAAATGGAATGCATGCCTTAAAGGGGTAAAAAGATTATCACTATGCTCTTTGCTGCCAAAGCACCTGTGATGTGTTTTTTTTTTAATTTTTGCTGTAGTCTGTGTTGTTTAGTTTCTTCCTCTTTTCTTTGTCTGCCTTAATGCTGACCTCGTGCACAAATGCACTCTCAAATTCTTCACAGTTATTACCAGCTGGTGCGACGGGGTCTAATGAACGCTGGCAACTCTGTCAGCACAAAAATGCAGAGTAATTCATGCATCCCAGGAGGGGGATGCGAGGAGAGAGGAAGCTGGTTTATGATGTGAAGATATAGGATTCTGCACAGTAACTCTTTATTTACAGATTATTTTCTCAATTGGCATTCATAGGGAGTCAATTACCAAAGCCTATTTTTAAAACTTCTTCATAGGAGCCTTGCCTGTCTCTGAAGTCATTTTGAAGACCACAGCACTGTTTGTCACATGTCCAGCTACCATTCTCCTTAGAATACCTTAATTGAAAGGATAAAAAAAAAATTTACTTATAATATTTTTAAAGAAAATATTTGGAAAAAAACAGAGACATGGAAGTTGCCTGCATGGTGATGATATTTGTAGCCACGGAAACAAATAAAATCCTGTAGAAAAGGAAGCATGAAATCTGGGTGCAGACCTTTGGGAAAAACCTTCATTCAGATGATGGGTAGAGGAAGAGGACATAAACCTAATAGCCTGAGAGGGAGGGAAATCCATATATTTAATTGACACATAAAGGAAGGGAGGGCACAAAATTCTAACGGCTACTTTCAAACGTTTTTTAGACACAGATCCTTTTTCTCAACGGATTTTACAAAGGAGTTCAATAAATAAACTAACAAAAGCAAAATGGTAGGACCTACTATGTGGCATTTTGAAGCACTCTCTATCAAGTCACTTATTTAAATTTTATGCAACCCTGTAAAATAAGTACTATTATTACTTTGTTATATTTGCTTGTTTTACAGATTAGGAAACGGAAGCACAGAGAGGGGAAGTAATGCCCAAAGTCGCATAGTCTTTAAGGAGTAGATCCAGAATTTGCACACGGAGATACCGACTCGCAGATGATGAAGGTCTGGGAAGGTATCATGGAGAGAGAGAAGTGGGCCTTAAGAAGCCAGAGCCGCAGCCAGACTAGGAAAACGGGGAGCGATAGTGAACAGTAACCTCTTAGCTCCAAGAAGTTCAGGCAATACCGCAGCTACTAGAACTTCCTTTTCTCTACTGTTCACAACCAAATGAGGTTTCAGTTTTCCTACTGAATCCTGTGAAATACAGTTCCAGCCTCTCCATAGTAGTTCAAACCAAATCTAAAAAAAATAAAAAATAGAAAGTTTCAAAGGGAAATGGGAAGAAATGGTGAGAAAAATCACTCAAAGTCATTGCTACATTGGCAGAGAGCAGAGATGGGGAGTAACAGCAGCGGAAGTGAGGGGAAGATTTTAAAGGTGCTATGGAAATTGTGGTGCATCTCCAGTTGGGGTGAGAGGAATTAATCAGGAAGCACAAAGACCTTTCAATAGCCCAAACCTGCCCTGCACAAAAGACATGCATGTATGTGAAAGTGGAAAACAGACCCTACTCCTTAAAATTTGGCCCAGGAAAGCCCATAGTGAATGAAGCACATTTAAACTGTACTTGGTTTCTCTTCAAAACATTCTGTGACTCTAACCCTTTAAATGTCAATTTTACTGCATTATAAATCTAAGGAATGGTCCATCTGTGCTCTGTTCCCTCTTACAAACAAACAAACAAAAAACAAAACCAAAAAAAAAAAAAGTACTTAGCTTCGATATCGTGTTGTCTTAATAGCAGCTTGGCTTAAGTATCAGGTTTCTTGATTCCTGGGAGTGGTAGCTGCACCCACTATGACAGGCTGTGGACAAAGGTTTTCCCTAGACTTCCCAAGGCTTTGCTGACCTTGAACAGTTTTACAAAGTCACTGAACACTTGCTTCAACTCTGGGCTCCTTAAATACAGCCACCCACTCTTACTCATATCTGTTCACACCCCTCCCCACCTCCCCCAAAAAAGCCAACACAGCTTTATGCACAATGTTGATACTCAAACACTTTTAAAAAATAGAACAGAATTGAATTATGTGGAGTAATATTAGGACCTGGATAAACAAAAAAACAAGAGGTACTGTGACTTGAAAATCCTTTATATTTATATAAATTTATTTCCATTTCACAAATATTTACTTAGTGTCTACCGTATATACCAAATTTTAGATCTGGCGATGAGATTTCAAAATTAATAAAAATGTTATAATTTGGGCAATCATTTCCTTTCCCAAAGCTGGAGGAAGATAGATAATTTTATTTCCTAACGTGATTTTGAGGGATTTTTTTCAGTGATTGACAATTGGTGGGTACACATCTGTTTATAAAACATAGGCAGGCATCACAAAAGTGTCTGTGATGGCAATAGGGAGCTCATGTTTTATTTTCACCAACTTGTCACAGATGAGCCACAAAATAGATAAACCATAGGAGGATAATTTACAGATAATTTTTCCTGTCTTTTTCTGACGGATATTGTTAGGGGGATTTAGAATTGTCTCTAAACCTGAGACACTTGGTTTGCATATTAAAGAAGTACACAAAGAAGGAATATATATTTACATTTAAAAATATGTCGGACCTCAATTGCCTCTTTGCCAAGTAGCGATAAAGCTGCTCTTACACCAGTATTTTTATAAAGTCACAGCATAACTGTAAATCTTTTATTGCATTTTCTTTTAATTCTAACTAAAAGAAGAGTCAGATAAATGTGTGCATAATGAAACACTTGGTAGATCTCTAACAGTGCCGTGCTCTGTTGGATGAAGAATCAGAAATTCAGTTTTGTAGGGAGAATTAATCTGTTTTACAGCAATGTTAAGTGTACTGGGAAGGCCCAAAACTGTTCCTTGTAGCTTCAAAATGAGAAGAATAGCCAAGAGGACAATGAGCTGGAGGTAGAATTATTTTCCATATATTTGCAAATCTAGGCAATGCATTCTCCATTCAAGCCACAAAATGAATGAACAGCTAAGGGAACAAGTCAGAGATGAAGGTTCAAATTGCTTTTACCTTGGGGCTACTGTCTTCTGCCTCTTGGGTGCATTTTGATCTAAACTCTCTATTTATTTTGGGAGTGTGGGGAGGAAAGGGGGCTAATTGTCACAAAAGTAGGTTTCATTGTTAATCTTACCACCAGAACTAAACCTCAAACTTAAAAGCTTGTAATATTTTCCTGTAAAAAAAAATTCATTTTCTGAATAAAATAAGGATAAATGTCTTTTCTCAAATAGTCTATTAATAAACCTCTAAGTCTTTAGTATTACTATAGAAAGGGGTTTAATCTCTTACTGCCTAAAGACATACCAAGCAAGAAAGCAATGCCTGGGATATTTTCACCAAAAAAAAAAAAATCATCTTACAAAGATAACCTTTAACTTATAAAATTACTATATTATATTTCATGATATAAATGATAAATGTTGGAACGCTTCAGAGAGGGATAAAATTAAAACGTTAAGAAGGTTTACAAATAAAAGCTAACTCTCATAAGTAAAACAAATGAGCTTAAGGCTCTATATATTTAACATTTTTGTTGCGGTTCACTAGGAATTAATGATCAAAAAGAAGTTTGGTGGCTACAAAGGTTTGGCCAAAAGTATAAAAACTGTTGAAATTATTACATTCAGTGGGCTTATCTTCTATAGACTGAGTAAAATGACCTCTAAAATTCTTCATAGAAGTAGTAATAATAATAACAATTCTCCGAATCATTATGTAAGTCATTGTAAGCCAAAGAACAAACATAAGTGCTTAGGAAAATTTATTCCATTGTTCTTTCTATGAAGAGCTATTCCAATAGATTTGGCTACAATTACCTACCTATTCTAGCCAGCATCTAAGCAGTTGGCAGCACACAAGTCTTGATCAGATAATGGAAAAATAGTCAAATAAGCATATCTAACTTTTGTGTTGTTAATATATGTGTTATTCAAATTAATAATTATTGGTGAGGATACCCTTACCCTTGTATAAAAAATGGAAATATTTTTATGCCTATGCTTTGAATATGCATACTTTACGTCACTATTCCATTCTATCTTTCTAAAGATAATGTTACAAATAAAAATGCAGAATTCCAACTATGGAATGAAGCTTTGAGGTTTCCACATGATCAATAAAACCTCTGCCTTTGTAGCTGAATCACCCCTAACACGCTAACCCTTTTGGCTGGCTTATTGGTCAAGTCAGAGGGCATGGCAGATTCTGTGGTCTATCACAGTCACACACAAAGTCAGCTTAGAGCATTGGCTGAACTGCACCCTGGCCAATTTGAGCACGTCGTACAAGCATGCTTACTCCGAGAAGGGTCCAGGAAATGGGGATCGTGTGGGTTTGCAAAGCGCTCTGCAAAACGCTCTGCAAGAACGTAGGGTCACATCAGCCATGTGAGAAATAGAAAAGTCATATAGCAAGTGGGAGGCTCGCTTTTGGAAGGTTTGCTTTAATCAGTCCAAGGGACTTAGTACAGAGAGAGAATACAGTGAATTATTTGGAACGGCACTAGACCCTCGTCAGTTGCTGGCCTGTAAATGTGAGCCAAAAAGCATTTGCATCATGTGCTTGAAATGCATGATCTATGCTAAATGTTCTGCCAATATTTTGGGAGCTATAAGTCATTTTACAACCCGCCATGTGACTCAGACAGAGAGTTGGAAAGCACTGGTGTTCTGTTGTGCTCAGTGCACCTTCCCATTCCCTCCCATTCCTTTCTGTCCCAACCTTTCTTTCCCCTTTCAACTAAGTGGGCATGGCCTTGGTTTTCAGAGATTTACTTAGAGGCTACTAGAATTCACCAGCTGTGTTGGGTTCTGCAAGTTAAAACGCATTTAATGGAATATTGGCAGTACCAAGATATCTGTATTTTAGGCCAAAAAAAAAAAATGTGACTGAGGAGACTTGGCCGATTTTACTCCTCCAGGAGTGCTTGGGAGGTTTTAGACTATGATGGAAAATCCACTGGACAGAGAATAAAAGACCTAAATTTTAGTCCCAGTCCTGAAACTAAAGGGCAATTACATAATTTTTGAGTACGAATGTCCTTTATAAATCAACATAGTGCTACTGACTCATGGTTAGTTGAAAATGAGCTTTCAATTGGACATGATTTACTAATGATAAATTGAGTAGAAGCAGGCACCATGGCCAGTCTTTGGCTAATGGCACATATTTTCACAAGTTACAGGTGTTTGTTACAGTCATGAAACGGAAAATTGACATTGTATGGGGTTCACATCAACAAACTGGGTTCCTTATAACATCATGTTCTCACCAAGATTTTGTGAAATAAGTTCTACTATTTTTTTTGGGATGTTCTTTTGAATCACTCAGGAGTAGCTAGAGTAAAATTAGAACACTGAAGTAATAATTTATTTAATAAAACTGGGATGGGCTAACTCTGATAAAGACTGGATAAGTCTGGATCCTTTTTAAACAGAGCTGCATGGCTTTGTGGAAGGATGTCAAAACTGAAAGATAACACATTAGACTTTTAGATGGGGGTCTGTTAAGAATCTACTGTAAACTAGGGAAAGTTTATACCCACCTTTTCCTAAAATTTTTTCTAGACCTGAAATTTATGATTATTTTAATCAAAGGAAATATCAAGGAAATTGTTATTGCGATTGTCTTTAAACACCACTGTGGAATCACGTACTCGCCATAGATATTAAAAGCTATGTGATGCCGGAGGATGATCCTTGACTCAGAGCAATTTTATTTCCTTACTCAGTTTATAACCTTAGTCATACTCCTAACGCTGAAATATTCAGTGAAGATCGCACGTCAACCAACCGCTTGAAATGAGTAATGTAAGTGCTCTTTGGTGCACCTCATCATGTGTTTTTGTTCAGGTGTTTCATTTTTCACAGTGTTACATTTTATTTATGTAAAGAGCATGTTAAAAATAGGAAACGGCAGCGAAATGAGTTACCCGACAGCCTAACAAAATGCCTGCCACGCGAATTGTGACTTCCATTTGTAACCTGTGGGCTTAAACTACAAGTACTGAAATTACAGGTTTATTCTCTCAAAGCCAACCATGGGTAGGATCCCATTCTAAAAAGCAGCAGGCGTTTCCCCCTCATGCTGACTGGGAGTCCCCAAAATACGAAGGTATCAAAAAATAAATTGTGAAAAAAGGAAGGGGAAAGCCTTAAAAACTGTTTCTCTGTTCATTTTAAAACAAGGCCACTAGGTGAATTTCCTTTCTCAGGTGCAAGACACTGGGGGAGAACTAAAACTTAAAAACTAGTGAGTGACTCACTCTCAATTAAGTTTTGCTCCCTCCCAAACATCACTTAACGAGGAGAGTCCAGGCATTTTAAAGCGACATAAGATTCTGTTTTCATGGATACCAACAAAGGAAAAGTTTAAATTGTTGATTAAGGAAAAACATTTGTTATAACTTCGGTTACACCCTGGAAATCTATAGAATTACACAAAAGATATTTGGTTTGGGGATTTCCAGCTTAAAGTAGCTGTTTGATTTAGATGAGAGAGGGAATTTTTGAATACCAGATGTGTTTACATTCAGACAACCAGATTAATACTGGCCTGGGGACCCAAAATCATTCATCCTTAGTGACTGTCCATTACTTAAGGCAAAATAACATCCTGGACTTAGTGCATCCTACAGGATACTTAATTAGTTCCAAAGGCAAAATTAGACACTGGCAATGCCTTTGCGATTTCATCGTAGAATTTGAGGAGTTGACTGGATCTGGGAGCCAGAATATTTTATCATCTTTAATGGGCGTTCTTTAAGAGAAGATTAAAATTCTATCCAGATTGAATGCAGGCAAGGGAAAAAGATCTGGATGAAATCAAAGCAAATGAGGCCTGACCTCCTAGACAGTGTCCTACAAGCCATACGCTCCCGGCTCTGCAAACTCCCCCCAGCCCAAGCAACCACTTGCCTGATAAGTAGGCCCAGGTCCACACTGAGACCAAATAGACACGTGGGTCGAGGAGTCTCAGGGAAGCCCTGACTCTGCCAGTATCTCCTCCATTTTCTGGAATTCTTCAGTGTATAGCAATAATTCTCAACTGGAACTATTTATCTAGAAGGACCTATCGAAATACTTCAGAGTCTTTTAAAAATATAGATATCCAGGGACCCCTTGAATCAACAGGCTTCCATTAGAAATTTTAAATGCCCTGGGGATGGGCATGACTGTGATTTATGGTCAGAGTTGAGAACATTGGCCTAAATGGGCCAGGACTGAAAAGCAGCCTTCTTGCAAATGTGATCTCCACTGAGAGAAGCATTGATCTTTCCTGCCTTAATTGAACCACTTCAATCACATCCTCCTATAATTTTAGAGTCAGCACAGACTGAGTATTCATCTTGTCTGCTCTGCCCTACCTCTATTCCAGGTGAGAGAATGAAGCCCAGGGCAAAAAAACAAGCGTTAACCAAGGTCACCCAGGTGTAGTGGCAACAGTGAAAGCCAGAACCCAGTTATTTTATTTCCGATTCAGTAAATATTCTACTTTGCCACCACTGACACTGCCATCATCAGTTTGTTTATGTAGCATCCATCATGTATGTCGTGAAATATGGTCCCACTCCAGTAAGTTGTAGTGAAGCTGGAATGAGAAAATGGTATTTTGCTACATTTAGAACAGAGAAAGTGGTTAATAAATGTTCCCTTTATCAAGGATCCCTTTTATCACCCGAGTATCTGTACCGCTCTCCCAGTATCACAGGAGAGGGCTTTGAAGAGCTGATGAGAATACTGTGCTTGGAAGCAAAGATGACAAGCAAGAGGGGTGGGTGCATGGAAGGATAAGAAGTGCAGGAGTGGAGAAGTCTAGGCAAACTTTGCTGGGACAAACTCTATCTCTACTAATAGAATCAACAGACTTCTGACAAAAGAACAGATAATTGGCTCTCAAAGTCTTTTTTAAAGAACAGATGGGAGGTAGGAGTTGAGAACTCTATTCTGGGATTGCAGAAATCACTATAGATGTTGCGGTTTTTGCCAAATCACCCAACTGGCTTGTGACTCAGTTCTCTCCATCTGCTAATGTGCTAAAATGTTGGGCCGCACCATCTTCTGCACCTACTCGCCTCACAGATATGCTTTGAGGAACAATATTTCAAAGCCTCCCAGAGACTTTAGGTTAATTTAAAACTAATCACTCTTGTGAAGGGGAAATTAGTTTTAACTTTCGGAGTCAGTGAGTTTTTGAGGTCCTTCCTAAATGTAAATATTATTTTCAAAAGGGCAATTGATCTTTGACCTATTCGTGTGGATCAATGTATTTTGCTGTGCATCATATCAATTAAGATAACTAGTACAGGGCGAAATACCCTTTAATATTTTGATCAAAAGTAAAAAGCAGCAACAGTATAAACCTAGCTTTTCTGCAGTCAGTTAAATAAGAGCTATCAACCTGTGACCTTGACTGAATGTGCCACAACACCCAGCCTTACTAATTAGAGCTGTATCTTTAAGATATTCATGGTTTTAAAAAATAAAATTATTTTTCTTGTACAACTAAAGATACATCTTCACATTCCCCCTCCCTCAGTGCTGCCTTAAAATTGTGCCAAACAAAATTTTTCATTCTAAATTTTAGAGCATGTGTGAATATGATTTTATTCTGTGAGTGGTTGGTAATATTTTTTTAGAGTTGACATTATTTGACAGTTCATTTAAAATAATTATTGCTCCAAGTTGTCTTTGCTAATGTGAGATACCTAAAAAATCTTAAATTTCTCTTTAGACAGGCTTACACAATTTTTGAGATAGAAGTTAGAAGTTCGAAGAAAGTAATTGTTCTTTGATTGAACTCCTCTTAACTTACAGGAAATTGTTCTTTTGTGCTAATAAAAGTTTATGTCTATACAATGCCAAAGGAGCAAACAGTGAACTCAGAAAGGCCAAGAAAAAAAAACTTTGGTGTAAAGAAAACCAGGTAACTGGCTCGGTGTCACATTTAGACCAGTTACAGTGGTTGGAGGAGAGGAAACGGTAGAATTCTGGGTTAACAAAAAGAAAGAGAGATGAAGTTGATGACGGAGCCAACAGACATTTTTGCCAGTCAGTACTGGCCCAGACAAAGAAAGCCAGACTGAACTCCTTACCGTCCCTCAGGAATGGGAGAGCGGAGGTAAGGGTGATGAGTTGGCAGAAGCCATTTCCAAACGCTCCGCTGTGTTCTGCGGCAGTCCACCTCTGACGTGAGTTGGAAATACCCTGCAGTGGGATCAAGTCAGGTGTATTATTTATTCTGTTTCCCTGAGTGACTGTGTGCAGGGAGAAAGCACTGCCACTGGCCTCGTGTAGATACACCAGAGCCAAGAAGGCAGCCAGAGGCCTGTGCACCCCACTTTACTGCGTGGAGTTCCTGGGAGACCTCTGTGCCTTGTGAGTCCTTCTAGGGGACAGCCCTATAATCCGACACAGAGGCCCCTTGAGAGACAGCACACCAAGCACGTTTGCTCGTCTCAGCTTCCTTCACTGAGTTACTTTAAGGGAGCTTTGCCGTGCCTCTGCATCATCTCATTTGACTTTCCCTCTTTGAGATGCGAAGATGACCCCTCCAGTATATTTACCTTGTCTTAACAAGTGAAAAAGTGGCATGGTGGTTACATTAGTAATGCCTTCTAGAACCCAAAAGTCACAAACACTTGAAATGAAAACATAGTTGTAATAAGCCATATTTGTAAAACATACAACTGAGATCACTTCCAATTACTGCCCCTAAAAATCCAAAGTAGTGCCCTTTCCCTGAAAGACTCCTGAAAATCAGTGTCTTCTCTGTCCATGTCTAATTTGATTTCCTAGCTTGGTTAGGGATTAATGACATTGACACCAGACACACACGAGGCCATTTAATTACATACAAACAATCAAGCTTGCACATTTATACATATATAATATTATACATATATAATATTACACATGCACCTATAATCTCTTTTTATAATTCTATTCTATTCCCACCCAAGTATCTTGAAAAGGCAAGCTATTTGTGGGAAGGCTGCCCATCCTAACCGGGGAGAAGGACAAAGCAGGGATTCCGTATTCGTCTGCACATTATCTAAACACTAATTCTGGCTCTAAGAAGAGCTGTTATTTCAGCCTAATGGTATTTTGAGAAGAAAAGAAGCACCCTCTCTACCTGTTATGATATTGTATAGCAGAAATACTCAGCTGGAGAAATGAAAATTTTCCTCCCAGCCAAGTTATTGCAATATTAGGTAGACCCACCCAGAAAAAAAGTGTGACAGTGCTCCTATCCAAAGTATGGTCAGTGGTGTTTCTACGAAAGCAGTAACTTTTAAAAAGGCCCCATTATATATATGGTAATGTTCTAACTATGTGATATTCTGGAAAAGGCAAAACGATGGAGACAGTAAAAGAATTAGTGATAACCAGGAGATGGGGGGAGGGATAAATGGCTGGAGCATATGGGATTTTTAGAGCAGTGGAGCTCCTTTGTGTGATACTGTAATTGTGGTCACATGTCATCATACATTTGCCCAAACCCACGGAATGTACAACACCAAGAGTGAACCCAAAGGCAAACCCAGGGCTTTGGGCGGTCATGATATTCAATGTAGCTTCACCAGATGTATCAAATACATCACTCCTGTGCGGTCATGTTACAGACCTCTGTACATCTGCTCAATTTTGCTGTGAAACTAAAACTGCTCTAAAAAGTAAAGTGTACTTTAAAAAAAATTTTAAAGTCCCCATTGGGGAAAAAAATGCCAATTTGTTTGTTGGGTTAATCAAATCCAGTCATACGTTTCATCTTCCCTGGTTACTTTCCCCAGGAAATGATAAAATTAGGTAAGCTTTTCTGTAGATTGTGTGAAGAGGAGGAAGCAAAAAATAAAAGGCAAAAAACACATGCATAAGTAAATGTGAGTTCTAATTTCAGATCTGTCACTAATTAGCTATGTGACCTTAAGCATCCTATCACCAAACAATTATTGAGAATTCGATGTGCTAAGAACTCTGCTAGATGCAGGGACATACAAGCCAGAGAGAGAAAAGGGAAAAAAAAAAATCATTCTGATTAACAGAGACAAATCTCTGATAGAAGCAAATGACTTTACTCTTCCTGGACACAGGGAACACTATGTGCAAAGATATAAAAGTTCTGCAACAGAAGATACTAACAGGATGATAGGAGACGGGTGAGCCAAGATGAGCAAGCCTCTTAATCCCTCCAGGTCTCAGTCGCACAATACTTTTAAAGTAATTGATTTGTATTGGACTCCCTTCTTTCTGCTGACCCTATGATACCATTTGTTACTCCAGTCTGGGACCACCATACCACAGCTAATCAATTTATATGACCTCTCAGAGCCAGACTCTTGTGTTGGGTTTTCTTAACTTAGCAAAGGTGACTCATCACCTTATTCTAACAAAAAGCCTTGTTTCCTACAAATAGGAAGGTCTTGTTGATATTCGAATTCCAAGAAGAGAGTCCTAGCTTGACACTTCAATCAACAGTCATAGGGGCGCCCTTGTTTTAAATATCCAATTAAAATAAAGTGATGGATCTATGTGAAAATACAATTAACATGAGAAGTAAAGCAACGTAATGAAGCCTGAATCAGTGTCAAAAAAATCAAACTTTCTTAGCTTATAAACAAAATCTTAACTTTTAAAAAGCAGATTTTTTTTTTTGGTATTTTCTTTTCCACAAATCATGAAACAAATGTCAAGTGGAACTACAAAGGGCGCGCTCTCTCCCGGCAGTGGAAGCGAGCGGGTCACGTGGGAGAAAGGAATATTACTGTTGCTTGACAACATTATGCTCAGAAAATATCAAAAAGCAAAGAGAGTTTAAAATGGGTATTTACATATAATATCCATGCATATTTACATTTAATATCATATTGGATTTAATTTTATTACTTTTTGGAAGGCAATTGGGAGAAAAATAAACACAGCAGAATGTTATCTCATTGCCATGCAGAATCAATATAATCACATGGCTGATATAAACTCATAAGAAAACGCTTCTGACATTTCATCGAAGCTTCTTAATTTAGTATTTACAATGTCTGTGCGAAATGATATAGTAGTTTTATTGTTTAATTATGGAGATGGTAGAATGTAGCCGATTCCTGACTTTTCCCCCTTAATTACTACAGCTTGCTCTCCAATTGTCGAATGCAGAAGGATATAAGTTGGTCTCCTGTTAGGGCTGCTGTTGCTCAGATTTCAAATAATTTGTAATTCTCTCTGAAAATGATCTTTAAAAAAAAAAAAAAAGCTTTCCTCTCTATTACGTGGGCTTTTATTATGAACAGTAATGTAGCACCAGGGCACGATTATGGCGAGATAATCACAGTGCAAAATAAAAACGATACTTCGGAGCCCCGTAACCTGCCCGGAATGGTTCTTCCTCTTGCTGGTGTCCCTTAGATTTATTGTTCCTTCCTGTTAGGTGATCAGATCTTTGGGAAATGGGGGCTGAATTTTTTTATTACACACCATGTGTACCATTTTTAATGACATTATTTGCACCAGCAAATATATAATAAAGGGTTAGTCAGAATAGGGGGATACACAAATGCCTTGGCCCTCTCCCCAACTAATAGCGAATTCATGAGCCTGAGCCATAACCCAGAGTGATGTCTGTGGAGCAGAGACCGAGCTTCTGTTTCTAAAGTAATTTGGATTTGCAGACCTGGGTTAACTGATCTCTATGGTTAATGAGTTTGACCAGATAATCTCCGTTTTCCTCCATTGCTCCTTGGGTAATTTTAAAAATTCTTACTATGCCTTTGAATTTAGCACCAGTTAGATGTCTGTTTGCATTCCTACACTGCTAGGGTAATAGAAGAATTACTCCCCCCACCCCACTCCTGTTTCTCCCTCCAAATGAGCAGTTTTCCCATCCCTGGGACACAGTCCCCCACCCCAGGAGCCAATGTGAAAGATAAGGCTCTCCCCCAGCAACGTCGCCCATAAGGCAATCTCCACAGCAGTCGTTTTCCTGATTTTAAAGACAGATCTATCTTATGGCAAATGGCTCCATTTAAACAAAACAAAACAAAAGTTATAAAATTCTACTGTCTCCAGAACTGATAGTGAGTGATTAACATTCCCCACAACTTCACAGAGGCTGCCACGAGGAGCTCAGCAAGGGAGAATTGATCGAGTCACTTATTCAAGAATAAAAATGAGCAGGGTGCCAAGCCCGTTGACAGGGAGAGATATGAGTCCAGCCTTATCTTCATGTTATTGCCCTTGCCAGTTGCTATCACACTATTAAGATAAAGCAAGTTACCCAGGTTTATAAGCCACTGATTGGAAGCTGGATAGTGAATTCAGGATTTTTCTCCCTGTGAGAATTGGCTTAGCCCAGACAAAGGTGAGTTGGTAAACAAAAAATCTACTCCCTGGGAAACAGACTTAAGGAGCAAACCAAAGCACGTATGTAGCCAAGTCAGAACTTTTACCGTGCAATGGTGGGTACTGATCAAGTGATGGGAGCTGGTGAAGAGGGGAGCTCTGAGGAGTTTGATGGTACATATAGGCTTAATTACATGTTTCAGTTGGGCATGGCTCCTGTCGCCCAGACCCCTAGGAGCCATTTTTCCATCGATAAATGAGGTCCACCAAGTTCTAGTCCCTGTTACCTATGCAACTATTCTCTGTTACTATTTTTAAAACCGTGAAGTAGAGATTAAAAAAAAATACTTAATGCAATTACTGGGGAGATAAGCTATGTATCTAAGTGTGGTTGATCCGCATTCTTCATTGATTCCATATTGTCAATTGGCCTGCTCACTAAAATTACTTGTAACCCTCAAATCAATACTTGCAGCACTTTTGCAGTCATTTATGGACATGTCTAGAACAGCAAAAGACCTTGAGTTACCTGATGTACGTGTTCCCAGCTGAAGGAGAACAAAACATCACTGTACCTTCTTGTCTTAGCTTCCAAACCATAAGTAAGTGTATTCCTTCAGCTCTATTGTATGCCATGCTTTCTGCATTTTTGTGATTTTCGGTGGTGATTTGGCTGTTTAAAATGCCCCCCAAGCATAATGCTGAGGTGCTGTCTCAGGTTCCTAAGGGCACGACGTCTGCAATATGTCTTACAGAGAATATACGAGTGTTAGAGCAGACCGGCTTCATTCAGGCATGCGTTACTGTGCTGCTGACCATGAGTTCAGTGTTAACGTATCAACAATATATAGTACCTGCGGTGTCTTTAAGCAAAAGCACGGGTGTCTCTAAACTTTAAACACATAAAACAAGGTTATGTATCAGTTGGTTGGTGAAAATATGACCAGAGTCTGGCAGAAACTCTAACCAGCTTGCCTCTTCCCACGTCCCTCAGGCCTTTTTTTAGCCACCACCAGTTTGTGCTTGAATTATGGCTACAGCCTACTCGGACTCCTAGACTTCAATCTTTCCACCCATCATCTGAAGTCAAGCTTGAAGGGTCTTCTCAAAGTATAAATTTGATACTTAAAATCATTCAGTGGTTCTCCCGTGTTCCTAGGAATAAACCCATTTCAGAATGCGTAATGAACTGGGCCCTTTCCTTCTATCCAGTCTCTTCTGCTACTTTTCCACCCTGGCTCAATGTTCAGTTTTTCCTTTAAAGAGAGTCTGCTCCTTTTTACCTCAGGACCTTTGCACTTCCCGGACCCTTGGTCTGCTGGCTCAATATAAAATTTGCCTCATGGAACCCCATTGGGGTCTTTTGCATATCAGGTGAGCTATCACATCATCCAGGAAGGTGCCCGCACATTTGATCAGGTTTAACGTTCCACCATGCGAGCACAAAGCACCCCACACAATCCCCATCACAGGGTTTCTCACAGTGCACTGTACTGGTCCCTCACTTCTGCACCCCTCCCCCCATTAAACTGAAAGTTTCCTGAGGACAGGAACTTCCCCTTGCTGTCACAGTATCTGTAAGGCCAGCACAGGGCTCGGCATATAGTACATAGGATTTCAATATTTGATAAACACTCTGTCCCCTACCAGCTGTGGAAAAACCACTTTGACTTTGAGTATCAGTTTCAAACGTGTAGAATTAATACCCACAAATCTTGCAAAATACCTTGTACTGGTAGTCACTGGGCTAACTTTAGTCCCTGGGTTTGTTTTGTAAATGCACATGGTGTTGTTCCTAAAGATTGATGTGAATTCCTCAGGCGTAGCATGCCTCTCCAGTTCACTTCCTGTTTCCCCACTGCTGGAGTCTCACCTCCCTCACCAGTGCCTGCTCTTGAAGACATTAGAGTTTCTGATCACTGATTTATAGAATTGTTTGAGATGAAAGAAATGTAATGAAGCAGAAAACATTGTATCATTTAAACAGTTAGCACCGGAATCTCTTTTAATATGAAAATTGTTTCTGCTTGGAAAAATATTTTCATAGGAATTTGGAGTAGCAGTTGAGACTCTAGGGACTTAGCTACCATCTGATGCCAAAATTCTGGAGGAAAGGACAGAATTTCTCTGTATAGGAAGAAAAGAGAATTTGGAGTTATTGGCGTTGTCAGGGACAGGGAATAGGATTGACAAAAGAGCAGAGAAGGAAGAAAGAATCCACAAGATATCAGAAAGAATACTCTAAGGTGGGCTATTTTTGACCCTCAGGACAAATATATTTTTGTTTCTGTAAATAAAGCTGTACGGAGTACAGCCATGCTTTGCTTACATATCTTTTCCACTCTAAGGACAGAGTTGAGTAGTTGTGGCCGAGACCACGTGGTCCACAAAGCCTAAAATACAACAGTTACTCTCTGGCCTTCTACTCATTTGCTGAGCCCTGATCTAGGGAAATAACCCGTGGGCAAATCCTTCACTTGTTAGAGCGGCTAAACAGAAATTTTACAGTCCAAAAGGCCTAATGGGCAGTTAATGTGCAGTGTAAACTTCCTCACCCTCCTTAATTATTTGGGAAGAACTAGTTTGTTCATGAAGCTTCTATTGAAAGGACTTTGTATGGTAAGTTTGAAGAAAAGTTGAATTTCCCTTCCAGGACAAAGTAGTTTATTTTTATAAACGGAAACAGTTTATGTGGTCACGAGAGCTGCAATTTCTGCTCAGAATGTACAGAAATCCATGGGAGGGAGTTCCCAGTCAGGAATTGGGTAGGCTAGATAGACTGTTGGGGAAGAGTGCTTAATCCAAATTTACCCACTTCCTGAGGGAGGAAAGGGTGACCGACGTGAGTTACGTGTATAAATACCCCAGCATAGTGTCTGGTGCATAGGGCAGTCAAAACACAGCAGGAGTCCTGGCCAGGCAGCTCAGCTGGCTAGAGGGTCATCCCTACACCAAAGTTTCAGGTTCGATCCCCAGTCAGGGCACATACAAGAATCAACCAATGAGTGCATCAGTAAGTGGAACAACAGTTCAGTGCCTCTCTCTCTCTCTCATCGATAGTTTTTTTTTTTTAAAGTAGGAATCATTGTTATTAATATTATTATTATTTAGCTCATTTTCACCATTTATTTTATTGTTGTGATCATTGAAGACCAGAAACAAAAAATAACTCCCTGCAGATCCTGAAGAAACTCATAATAAAATGTACAGTGGACTCCTGAGCAACACTGGGGTTAGGGGCTCCGAGCCCCTCACACACAGTCAAAAATAACTTCGGACTCCCCCCAGAACTTAAATGCTAATATCCTGCCATTGGCTAGAGACATAAATAATCAATTAACACATACTTGGTACGTGATATGTATTATATACTGCATTCTCATAATAAAGTAAGATACAGAAAAGAAAATGTCATTAAGAAAATCATAAGGACCAGAAAATACATTTACAGCATTTACTGAAAAAAAATTCATGTATAAGTGGACTCACGTAGTTCAAACCCAATGTTGTTCAAGGGTCAACTGTATAAGAAAAATATTTATGGAGATATTAAAATTAAATCCAAAGAGAAGAGGCCAAATATACTTGCTGTGAGAACTAAGATGGCCTCTATAATTGAACCTTAAATTGGCTCTAAGTTTTCTTATACCTGGTATAATAAGAAATAAAGTATATTAGTTTTTCTCACATTAGCCCTTCAGGGCAAAATGGAAAACAGAGCGGTTCCCAGGCTGACTGAACGCCGTGAGCCGCGTGGAGCTTTCTGAAAGTGCCCATCCCTAGGTCTTGAGCCCCCTGTTGACCATCCTAGGGCTGAGGCCCAGATGTCCTCGGTAAAACCACCGTGGGTGATTCTCAGGTGCAGCCGGGACCCAGCACCACAAGGAAAGCGCATCCTCTGATTTAGAAAATTATAGAAGCGCATTTCAAAGGAATATATTTTTGGTTTTGAGATCTACTAGTATGAGACTTTTTAAACATCTTAGAAATGTTTTTAAAATTTATTATTTTAATTAGAGTTGATATTCAATATTAAATTACTTTCAGTTGTACAACATAGTGATTAGACATTTATATAACTTGTGAAGTGACCACCC
Organism: Mormoops blainvillei; assembly: GCA_004026545.1. Lineage (NCBI taxonomy): Eukaryota > Metazoa > Chordata > Mammalia > Chiroptera > Mormoopidae > Mormoops > Mormoops blainvillei. Next base: position 128,953 of record PVJD01000141.1, read on the forward strand.
CAATAAGTCTAGTAGTCATCGGACACCAAATATATTTGTTACGATATCATTGTCTATATTCCCTATGCTATATACTTTGCATCCCCAGGACTGTTTTTATAACTGAGAATTTGCACTTCTTTTTGTTTAAAGATTTTATTTATTTTTTTAGACAGAGGGGAAAGGAGGGAGAGAAACTCAATGTGCAGTTCCCTCTCGCACACCCTCTACGGGGGGCCTGGCCCACAACCCAGGCATGTGCCCTGACTGGGAATCAAACAGGCGACCCTTTGGTTCGCAGGCCAGCGCTCAACCCACTGTGCCACACCAACCAGGACTGATTTGTACTTCTCAGCCTCTTCACCTTTTTACCCATCCCCCAACTCCCCTCCCATCTGGCAAGCATCAATTTGTTCTCTGTATCTATGAGTCTGTTTCTGTTTTCTTCATTCATTTATACTGTTTTTTAGATTCCGCATATAAGTAAAAACCATATGGTATTTGTCTGTCTCTATTTGACTTATTTTACTTAGTATAATAACCTCTAGATCCAACCATGTTGTCGCCAATAGCAAGATTTTATTTTGGGGGCTGAGTAATAATAGTCCATTGTCTCTGTGCCACATCTTCATCCCTTCCTGTATCCATGGACACTTAGTTGCTTCCATGTTTTGGCTATTGTCAATAATGCAACAATGAGCGTGGGGTGCATATATCTTTTCAAATCAGTGTTTTGAATTTCTTCAGATAAATACTGAGAAGCAGAATTGCTGAGTCATCTGGTAGTTCTATTTTTACTTTTTTGAGGAACGTCCATACTGTTTTCCATAGAGGCTGCACCAGTTTACTGTCCCATCAGCAGTGCACAACCATTCCCTTTTCTTTACATGTTAGTCAATATTGGTTTGTTAATTTATTGACAATAGCCACCTGACAGGTGTAAGGTGCCAGCTCCTTGTGGTTTTTAATTGGGATTTCTCCGAGCATCTTTTCACATGCCTGTTGACCATCTGCATGTCCTCTTTGCAGAAATGTCTATTCAGGTCCTCTCCCCTTTTTTTAATAGGACTGTTTCTTTTTTGACGTTAAGTTGTATGAGTCCCTTATATATTTTAGATATTAACCCCTTATCAGATGTATCATTGGTGAATATGTTCTCATATTTAGGTTGTCGTGTTGTTTTGTTGATGGTTTTCTTTGCTGCGTATAGTTTTTCGTTTGATGTAGCTCCATTTGTTTATTTTTTTCTATTCTTTCCCTTGCCTGAGGAGACATAGCCACAATAGATATAGATACAGATACAGGTATAGATACAGGTGTAGATACGGATATAGATACAAACACAGATAGTTATAGATCTAGGTGCAGACAGAGATATGAGTCATGTCAAATAGTATACTATCTATGTTTTTCTTTCCTAGGAGTTTTATGGTTTCAGATTAGGCATCTGAGGAGTGGAGTGTTTCTTTAAAAATGCCAAGGTTGCTGCCATGGATCGGGAAGAGAATTGAGTGTTGCAAAGTTGAAGTAAAGATTACCGATGGGGCTGAGGAGTGGACTCCAGGCAGGATGTTATGTTTGTGTACCTGATTTCAAAATAGTGGCTGGAGCCCTCTTTATGACCATAAGCAACCTTGCTTTAAACAATTTGATGAAATGTTTTCACTCAACTGGGAGATGCAGCCGGTGGGATCTGCTTCTATAAGTAATAGCATGGCTGCCTCTAATTCGAAACTTATCTGCAGGGAGTATCTGGAGCAGGCTCTTCTCATCTCCAGAGGGCAGCCAATGTGGGTAATCTGTGTCATAAACACACGTCAGAGAAGAGCTCCATATTTTATTTTACTAAAAGGAGAAGGCCTGTTTGCAAGTTGATTGTGGCGTAATCATTTAATTTCCTCTGAGTTATCTCTACTAAGACTGTACTGTGATTCTGCAAAGATGCTAATCTTAGCAGTGGGAAATTATGTCATGCTGGCAGTATTTTAATGGCTTCAAGCCTCTTTCCCTTGGGCAGAGTTGGCTATCACTGCATTTCCCCTGGCCAGAATGTAACCCAAAGCCACTGCAACAGGAAGTTCCCTGGAAACAGCATATCAGCCTCAGTGCCTTCTCCATTTAAGAGAAAGCATATCTAAGCCTCACTATTCACAAGCGGGAGGAGCCAAGATAAACCAGAGATGATGAAGTTGGAAGGCCGCCTGAAATAATGAGGATGATAAGGATAAAAGAAAGTTTATATTACTGTACTAAGGGCTTTACATAATTTTATTTCATTGAATGCTTAACACAATCCTATGAAATAGGGTCTATTGTACCATATTTACTGATCAGGAAGTGGAGACTCAGAGAAGTGAACTGCCCAGTCTCAATCGATGAGTAAAATTGGCAGGCTTGGCCTGGAACCCAGGCAGTTTGACTGCAGAGGGATGTGCTTAAGCCCACACCCAAGAAGGTAGAGCGCCCATCTGATAAGTCTGATAAAACTGGACACAGCAAGTCTTTCTGGGTTGCGCTGCTGTCTCTGCATTTCCAGGGACTATTTATCCAGTGTTTTTCTTTGCTTATCTCTGACTTGGAATGAGAAAGAACAGGATGTACTAGGCAGCGCTAGTGCTGTGCACTCTCACGGTTCACGTGTTCCCCACGGGCAACAGGCAGATCCCTTTCTCCATGGCCTTTGCTTCATTTTTACCATCTCTACTTTAGTGACTGTTGCCATGATTCATAGCTGAGCTTGTGTACAAATTTCTATAATCTGTATTGGAAGTCTGTTTCGTGTCCATTTTCTAAACCACAAAGTCCTTTTAGCACCTTTAACCTTTCACCTTCATTCCAGCACACATGCGCTGCACTGGAACAAAGTCACTGCACATATACAACCACTCCGCGATACATTGCACTATTCACATCACTTAAAAGATTTGGTCTGCGTTTACACAATCAAAGCGATTGTCATTTCAGTGCAATCAATTAGTAAATCTAGCTACCTTAATCAGTTCTCATCACATCCAACTAATTTGGTCAGTCGATGCATAATGACTGGTAAAAAATGACCCCAATTAATGCTGTACCATGTTTTCAGCGTATAAACCTAGTCCTGATGCTATTATATATGTTGACTGCACAAAGCCCCAGGGGATAGTGTGAAATCCCAATAGATCTAAAAATCTTTGAATAACACACTATAGTCAGACGTTTTCCTGGAACTTGACAAATCAAGACAATCATACTGAGCACTGAGATTTTTTAGAGAATTCTGCACCACTGAAATAACTAGTGAATAACTACAGGGAATGAGGGGAGAAAGCACAAATTCAGGGACACAAAGAGGCAGATGGCCAGAGGAAAGGTCCTGGTTTTACCACTTCTCTTAACCATAAAAAAAGATATTCCACAGACACATATGTTTACTCTGCTAATGGCCTTTATCCATAGCACCATTACCAAGTCTAAGCGGATGACAATATTCTTCAAGTTTGCCCCCAAAATCAAACATGCAAAAGAATAAACAAAGTAACTAAAAGATTCAGTCTTTGGACTGCCCTTTTGTGACTTCTTTTTCCCTTACATTTTTCCTTGATTAGTTTTCAGTTTAATTGCAAAGGAATTGAGTAAAAAGGTGGAAGATTTTCCCTAATCCTATAGGTATAGTGTTGACAGAAGAGACAAATAAAAACTTCCCCCATTTGGCCTTTAATCCACTTGCTGAGTTATCATTTGCCTGCCTTCCAAGTGTTGTGACTGAGGGCAATTATTTCTATGGAAATATGGCCATAATAACCAGAACAGCAGCTATAGTTCATTGACCTTGTACTATGTGAGGCTGACATTATGAATTAATTCATTTAATGATCATGGCAAGCTTTTATAAGGTACTTTAGTGGATACTAATATCAATCTCATTTTACACATGAGGCAACATTGTATAAATTGGAAGCACAATAATAATTTCTTATAGTTTCATAGAACAAAGATCATCATGCTTTGCTGGATCAGCTGGAAATATAGCAAAATTTCAAAACTTCAAATCCTGATGCTCTGAATAGCAAGGTTTCCCCATAACGAAATAACCTAAGAGCCAAAGTGAAACCCCTCCGCTTGATCATTTATAACTCAGGCTGGGTGTAGAAAGAGTTCTTGTAGGGCCAGCTTCCTGGAGCTTCCCTTCCTTTCCTGCAGCCTTCCCTTCGCTCCGTAGCCTGCGCTCTCTCTCCACTTGGACCTTTTGTCCACTGTCTGTTGAAGAAGTGTGAAAGGCACAAGGCACACACAGCTCCATCCTGAGCTCCAGAGGTTCCAAGTTCAAGTGTCTCCGAGCCAGCACCATTTGGTTAATTCTCTTCAGTTTATTTTTTTAAAGCTCTAGTCATTGTATTTATGTTATGCGGTAGGTTTTTCTTTCTCTAAAAATACCGAGTCACGCCCTAAACAAGAGTCAAGTCTAGCACAGTGCAATTACTTCTGGTTTCCCCTTCCATTGGAGTCCTTCTTTCACCTAGAAAGAGAACATGTTAGCATTTGCTCTCAAACTGAACCAAAATAAAAAGCAAATGTAGACTTTTTCTCACCTTGAATTTTCTTTCATTAAACTGGTGGACATGCATGCCTGTACCCAATTATGAAGTGTGTTGGTTGCTTTATTGACTTACAATATATTCCAGGTTTAGAGCTGCAGAATCACACCTTCCCGGAAGAGCTCAGGAATTGCATCAGGGCTGTCATTCACACGAAAGGGAAGGCTGATTGTCAAGGCAAGATTCATGTATTTATGTTAGAATGAATTTGTATTAGTAATAGGTATGGAGTAAATGAAATAAGACTGATCTGGGATAGTAAATCTGCCAGACTTAAGTGAGTTTCATATGCAGTTGACAGCATGTAAATTTCCTAAATGTGATTAACAGCTTCATGCATGTGAGACCTATCAGCTACTGACAAAGCTTTCATCAGGGAATTTAAAAAAAAAAAAATCACAAATAAACAGATTTTTTTTTTATTCTACCTCTAAGATTTTTTTCCTTTTGCTATAGATTTTTATCCTTTCTACTTTTTTCTTATTTTAAGACTTAATGTGTGATGCCTTTACATTACACGTTCAGGGTTCCTATATTATGGAGTGGAAACAAAATTACTTTTAAGCTTGCTAGCTCTGATAGCAGGTAGCAGTATATTTCCTATTGGGGGTACTTCACTGACAGCTTATTAAAGTGTGCTGTCTCTTGTGTATATTAATTGTGGAGTCCTCAAATCCTGAAAAATCCATCCATAATCACCTGTTTGCAATAGAATTTTAAGACCCTGAGTATTTTTCTCTATCAACACCACTAATGTACTAACGTCATATCAAGCGTTACAGGACTCCAGGGGTTTTGGGTTATTTGATGGGTTTGGGGATTTTTTTATTTGTTTGTTTTTGGTTTTGTTTTTAGCATTCCTTAAACCCTAGCATGCAGCTTTGTAAAATAGGTACAAATTGTTGGCGAGTCTCTCTAATTCCAAATTCTAGGCCTATGTCATTTAAGAAGCTACTATTAAGTGGCTCTTATAACTGAACAAAGAATTTGTCAGAGGACTTCAAGTCACGGAATCACCCAGTAAAAATGTGAGTGGGACCCCCCACAACTCCCCCAAAGAGCCTTGTTTTATGCCTGAAAAAAAAATGAACAAACTTGCCTATAGAACAAGAATTACTAGTGTTAGGTTCATAGGACTTTATATTCTAGGGCCCCACACTTTCCAACAAAACTTCTGAATAAATGTATATACTTTTGGAGGGAAGGGGTAGAGTGCAGATTTTAGGGAGCTCTTTAGGGACGATTAGAATTAAAATAGATATGTTTCAATGGCACTGCTTGTTGGCTAATAGTAAATAAGTGAGTGGTCTCAATACTACCCCCCAGAGCCCTCACCGTGCCCAGGGAGCTGATATGCGAGAGCACAGCAGGGAGAAATACTACAGGAGGTCAGAGCTTCCTAGGGTGCAGACCTGCAGGGAGCTGAGGCAGAGCCCTACATAACTGAAGTGCCCCAGTTCTGCCAGCTCCTGGTGTATTCCAAAATGCTTTCACACACGTTTTCTCATTTGTGCTTCTCCACCTGCCTCCAGGCAATTGATGATTTCAGTGGACAGTGACACTTGGGGACAGCGTGCTGAAGGGAAACCTGCAGCATGGGGAGAGGAGGGACAGGTGTGAAGCAACTCAGATCCCACCCTAAACCAAACAGATCCAACCCTCTTCCTGGCCTCCTGGGTCTTTGAAGGTCTCTGAGAACTCTGCGTACTGGCCCTGGACCCACAGGGGCAGCATAGTGGCTTCATTCCCTTTCACTGCTCACTGCTGGGTACATAAGCTCATAGCCGGGCACTGGGCGGGGCCTAGGCACAGGACCCCCAGGGATGGATCCAACAGGCTCCTTGGTGCCCAGAAGGGTCTGGGAGAGCAGTTCATGCAGTTCATCCTCAAATACTATCTTCTCGGGCCTGGCTTTGTGAGCTCCTGGCTGCAGGTGGCACGGAGACACTTCAGCATCTTCCCTTTGGAGGAAACTTTGTACATGACCTCTAAAAAATAGGACCCTTTTTTACTTTCTATTTGAATATAAGCCCCAGAACAATAGGACTGTGTGTATACAATTTCTTCATCGTCACTATATTCCTAACGTTTAACATGTTTGGATGCTGTGAATGCCTAATTCTTACCTAACCCTCTTAAAAAGAGTAAACACCGCATGGCACAGCCAGAAAATTTTATCAGGATCCTGTGCCTTATAGAACCAAATATATTATTATTATGTACATTAAGCTGTTCACATTCCAGAAAGGGAAACAGAGGATGGGAGAGAAAGAAGCTCATTTACAGAGTACCTGCCATATGCCAGCCCCTCTGCTAGATCCTTTCTATGTGTGTGTTTCACCAGTCCTTCCAAAAAATGTATGAAGTGAGGAGCATAATCTCCATTGTGGAGATGAATAAATCAAGTTCCAGAGACATTAAGTAGCTTATCCAAGTCACTGGGCTAAAAGCGGAATACACCCACTCTCACGTGTTTGACTATAAAACTTTTCTCTTTGCTAGTCTGCCTTCCCATACACTGTGCCTATAGAGAAGAGGATCCCCAGAAAAGGATCATGACTATAAATAAGAATATCATGCTCTAATTTCAAGACCCCAAAGCTTCTAAACAGTAGAGAGGACCCAGATCTTTAATCCAATGGGATTAATAGACTGTGATGTAAAAGCAAGGTATTCATTCTTCTTAGTAAGTAGGTGAAGGCCGAATCTCCCAGTTCCTGAACCATGATGGATAATGGCCCCAAACTTCTCCAGCATTCTGCCCTTATACCTCTGCCCAAAATACCACTTAGTTCTGATCGTTCTTGTCCACTTACTTTGGTTCATTCTCCCATCCTCTAAAAGTAGACCCAAGTCAATAATTTTCCCCCTTTGGTTGTAGAAGGAAACTGTGAAAGTCACTCCTATTCCTGGAATCCAGCTTACAATTTATTGAACTAATGTGTGCATTTGCTTTTTAATGGTAGGGTCCTTTTATTGCCTAGAAAATCTGCAAACTGTTTTTAAAGCTTCATGTTAAAATTTGATTTCCTTAAGTTTAATTAAGGCTCTCCTTACATCATCTTAGATAAATGTCTAACTATCATGCTTTCTGTAACATAAATTTAAAAACTATTATTACTTGAGCTACATTCTTTTTGGGTTACATTAGCCAACATAATTTGGGAATGGCAATCTCTCCAACAAACAAACCAGTGCGCTTAAAGATAGCAGAGCTCTTCCAGTGAAATATTTTCTAGTGAGAAAGTTGGAGTGCCCAGTGTACTTCATTTCAAAATACTAATTGGATGCATTTGTTTTAAGAATCTGGACACATTGCACATGATGTTATGTTATGCAGTTGCTTTTTGCATAAGTGAACCATTGCAAAGCACAAATGGGGACAAAATATCAAGCTTTTGTAAAGCTATTAAACAATAGCCTATTAGTTGTCTTGGCCCTGAGTTTTACCTGATGCTTTATTACTGACAAATCTGTACCTACTATTATTCTATGTTCTCCCATTTCTGAAGTTAGATAATGAAAGAATAATGGAATAATATCTTGCCAAGCAAGACACTCCATCTGTTTTTGTTTGTTATTTTTTCCCATCCCATCGCCCACTTTCCCCAAATGCTTCCTCTAATGCAATAATTTTCCTTTAACACAGACCTATGATTTTAATCAGCCCATCTGTGTGGCTCTGTTTGGGGGAAGGGACTGAGGAAATAGCATTTGCTCATTTTCCATTTTGAATGTAAGGGCACTCAAAGCACACAGTTGCCTTCTGAAACTCAGAGTTAGCCATTGTAAAGACCATCCAAGAGTCTGCAGTCCTCACTCACTTTTTCTTTTGCTCAGTCGGAATTGTGCTAAATATTAAGCAAGGAGTTATGTATTACCTGGGAAGGGAGATAATTCTTAAAACCACTGTATTGATCAGAGACCACTCAGATCTTTATTCGATAGTGACCGGTCTCCTAGCTGTAGAAAGACAGAAGCCAAAATCATGAGTAAATGTGACAGGACTCTAGCGACTAGTTGAAACCAGATCCACTAGGTAGAGATTGTCACTAGGTACTAGAAAATGTTTTGTAGCCCTTAAACCAAAAGCTCATAAATTGAGTGAGATTTGAACGAGTGTACATGTGGAAACTGTCTATAGCTTCAGCAGATCTTATGGACTGGAAAGGAAATTAATGACAGTGGGGGAATAGAATAGGAGAAGAAATTGGCTGATATCTCTATAATTGACTGATAGCCCTTAAAGCACATGCAATATATTAGAATTACTGAATTATAAAAACTGCAGAAAATATAACTGCAAATAAAGCAACTGAATAGATTAAACATTATAAGTAAGATTTCAAAGAGATGACTTCCACTCTCCCCTTATCTCTTGTCCCCCCTACACATGAATTTGCTGTGCCGTACACAAAGAGTACATTTTTATGCCTCATTAGATAAAATGTGATGTCACAGAGTGACAGTTGCCAGGGGAGCTCTAATTTGGAATTGGCAATGTTATACACCTTAAGATTCTCAACTATAATGCAACATTAAAACTCTTCTCACTGAATTTCTTTAATAAAAAACACAGCTGTGAGCATTCACTCAAATATGTACTTGTGATGTTTTATTCCTATGAGTAATCACTTCCAGATTCGGCCTGACATTTGGAACTTTACTTCTAAATGGAAGATTTTAGAATTAACAAAGGCACCTTACCTCATTAGAAACAAAGCTGAACTCGTGGTGAATTTGAAATAACTAGACTAACGCTAACAAAAAAGCTAGTTCAAAAGCGTGTACATGTATCTGGAAATTGTAATTTGGACCAGATACTACTATTCTATGTGGGCATAGAAGTAACCTAAAAGGGCTTGGGACTAACCAACCATCTCCATCCCGGAAAAATACTTCACATCTGTCTCTATGGGTCATGCCAATATGAAGAATGTTAGCTTTAGGAAATTCTAGAAGCTCTCAAAAAGCAAGGGTAAAGAACAGGCATGCCAGAATTAACCATTCTGTTGAGAAATAACTTAAAATGTGAAAATAAAAATACCTAAGGTACTTAAAAATAAAAAACATAAAATCTTACTTTATTTGAGGGAAAGATGAGGGAAGCTGTAAATCCTAGAATGTGAATGAGTTAGGACTTTAGTGAATTACCATATGTTTTCTTTCTGTAAAAGCACCACATTTTACTTTCAGCTCCTCTCCTGCATTCTTCGCATCAAAATTGTCCCTGGTATAAGTGAAATTCTACTCACGAAGGAAAAATGATTTTCTACAAAGTGTAAGATAAGAAAATGGGAAAGTAGTGAACAAAAATATTAGCTAACAGTCAAATTACAAGAAGTGGGTCAGGGTCTTAGTTTGCCTCTTACTAGCTGCATAAAATGATATTAATGATACACAGCTCTTAGTGTTATTGTGAAGAGCGAATGAAATATCTGTGTTAAATACTTAGCCCACCACACAGCAGGTGTTCCTAACTATTAGTTCTTTTTTGTTCTCACATTCTAAACCATTCTCGTTCCAGTTCACCCCTTCTGCTTTATTTTCAAATGTCAAAATGTTTTAGGCTATATTCTCATACCTAAAAACAAAGCAGAGAAGTTATTATTTCTGAATTTATTTCAAGACCTATATCTGATCCAAACCTTTCACACACTGGAACAAGGCAGATGGTGCATTCTTTTTTTCTCAGAAATACAGATACAATGGGTGGGATGCAGTGACGATGAAATGGGTTTTATGTAAATTATTTAACCTTGTAAGTAATCACATGACTCATCCAATGATATTTCTTTGATGTTCACAACTAGTTCTAAAAACCTCACATTGTATATTGTACATGCACAATTTTATTTCCAATTTTCCCCTAAAAATTACAAAAAAAGTATAAGATGCTTGTATATGGAAGAGTAAATAATCTAGGGAAGGTAAGAGTAGAGTGGAGGTGCTCTGTTATCTGGCAATTAGATCTCCATGAACGATCAACCCTCAAGAGCAATTTGTCCTTTACGATTCTATTAAAATTGCTAACACGTAGTAAACCTGAACTCTCCATAAAATCTACACCTTCTTTTGGTTTATTTGTCTTTGCCTATCTTTTTAAAAATTATTTCAATTATTTCAGTAGACGATAACAACTGTGCAATTCTCAAGATAGAAAGAAAGCCTTCTTCCTACCGCTGAACCTGGTATTCTAATTCCTGTTACTAAAGGCAACCATTATTACCAGGGCTCTGCGATATTGTTCCAGAATAATACTATGCACACAAAAAGGTACAAACGTATTTGTCAGTGTTAGCATGAGGTGCACACTGTTTTGCCCCTGAAACTTGCATTTCCCACTTAATACTGTACCTTGTAGCTTGCTCCATATTAGTCATATAGAGATTCCCCATACTTTCTCAAGGCTACATAGTATTCCCTTGTATGGATGCACCAAGCTTTTCTTTAAACTAGTTCTCCTTTATGAGCATTAAAATCATATTTCAGTCATCATCATCATCATTATTCATTATTACAGAAATGATTTGGGGGGCTATTGATTTATTGGGCCTAACTTATTTCACACTTGAGTATATCTATAAGACAAATTTACAAAACTAAACTAATGATTTCAAAGACTGGGAATTTTTTTGAAAGGTAGATGCTTACCAAATTACTCCCGCGGAGGTTTTGTCACTTACACCATCACAAATGCAGGCAAGTTTCTATTTCCCTACATCTTATCAACACTGTTTATAGGCTGTTCGATCCTTGCTAATCTGTGAAAATAATCTCTCAGTGTAGAGTTTGCTTAGTATATTTTTGTATATCTCCATTCTTTGGTATGTGCTTTATTTTATATCCATTGGTCATGTTTCTATTGGATAGTTGGTATTTATGTTGATTTATGTCTTTTTATATTAAAAATAATAACTGTCATATGAATTGCAACTTTTTTTTTACAGTTTGCCATTTACCTTTTGAATATGATACTTCCGGTCATATAGGAAATGTTTTCATTTTTATGTAGCAAAATTTTTTATTTTCATCTTTTATATCTTTTGTTCTTTGTGTCACATTGGAAATACCCTTTCCTACTCAGAGATTATTGTTTATTCTAGCATTTTAATGATTTTAGATTTTTTAACCTTTAAAAATGTGCTCTTCTACCTGTATATTTGTGTAAGGAGTGAGGTAGAGATGTAATAGTTTCATGATATCTATCCATTTGTTATTTAATGACTATTACATCTTTTTCCACTGATTTAAGATACCATTTTTATCATATATTAAATTTTTATATGTTTTGGGCTTGCTTCTAATTTTCTACTCTGTTCAAACTACTAGACTCATCAGTTTTTAATTATTGTAGCTTTATTATATATTTGAGTTTAGAACTAAGAGTAGCCTACTCCCTCTTTCTCTGGACAATTTTCCTGGAATTTTCACTTTTTATTTAGCCACATGCACTCTAAGTTTGTCTTGATATTTTAATTAGATCACATGAAATTTACATAGAAAATTCTTAAATCTTCGTAATGCTATGTCTTGTATCCAAAAACATAACATGCTTTTATATTCATTCAAGCTTTTTTCTGAGTGTTTTAGTGTTTTAAATTTTTATTTATGTGCATTATATACATCTTATTAATTTTATTCTCAATTTGGACAGTGTGACTGCCTGTAAATAGAGATTTTACTCCTACCATTACTTTCATATTTATTGTCGGTTCTATATATGAAGGCTATTCATTTTGTGTATTAATTTTTCACCATTTTACTGAATCATCATGCTGTAATAGTGTGTTATCTGATTGCCCATAGTAAGTAAATAACATACCAACTATAAATATGTCTTCTTAATTTGGTTATTAGGTTCTATTAATCAGTGTATGCTAGGCTATGATGCAATACTAAATATCCCCAAGTTCTTAGAGGTTTAGCACAATAAAAGTTCATTTCTTGCCCAACCAAAGTCTGCTGTGGGTCCAGGTGATTCTACAGAAGAGTAATCCTCTAGGTGTTGGCTTGGCTCTCCCAGTGGCACAACCCTTAAAGCACCTTCCTATTAGCACCTGCTTCCATGGACACCATGCCACGGAAGAGATGGACGAAGAACCGGGTATCAGCAGTTCAGCTCAATAGGCCCACGTGTCACTGCTGAGTACATTTCATTGCTCAAAGCAAGTGACACAGCTACACCCAAATCCCAGGAGTGGGGAAGGGGAAGCCCACCACACACCTGGAAGTAGAGGCTATTAGGGGGCAATGCAAAGTGCCTTCTCCCTTAGTTCTGTTGTCCCAGTTAGCAAATTGCACCCCCAGCAGAATTAGGTCCTTAATTTACTTGTCATCCTGTAAGTAAAAATTTACATGTGCATGTTTCAAATTTTTACTTAAAATCTTACTAAAAAGAAATTCAAATGCACCTGAGGAATGATTCCAAGCCCCTTTCCGTTTCTGTGTGGAAGGTCTCTTGTGCCAGTTTATCCATGTTTCCTTAAGGAGGCCGCCCCACATTCTGATGCTATCCCACTGTAGGGTCTATCTCTTTGACTTTTTCTTCCATGCTTTATCCCTTTAATTCTAGGTTTCCAGAATTTGGTGAGCCACTACACTTTGTATAGGTTATCTTCATATAAGAGGTCTTTTTGACAACAGTCATACTTAAATTATTGAGTCCAATGATATTAGGGTAAAGACTCAAGAAATGGGCATTCCCATTTTCTCAGAAACTGAGCACCGGTCTAATGGATTATTGTTGGTTGGTGTGGATATAACTTGGTGATGGTAGGGGAGATTGAGAAGGCCGTATTTCCATAGCATTTTTTTAACTTAAATTTCCCAGTGCAGTAGACATACTATTATTGTGATGCAACTCACTGATTTCCTCTGAAATGATATATTCTGCCAGTAGCATGGTAGCATGGGGCTATTAACATAACAGAGACATGAATCTCATTTTATTGCTGAACTCAAGGCTACTTTAAAAAGTAGAAAGAAAAATGTTAATATATGCAGCAGAAGGTATTTTAAATAAATATCTGTCATATATAGTTAAACTTGTCCTTCCTTGGTGTTAATTATGGCACAATCAGAAGAGAATAGAGAGGAAAGCATTTATTACAGGTTGAAAAGCCAAATATTAGCTCTGTTCCAAAGGAAGCTGGGTGAAGTAGCAATTATATATTATTTTGATCATGCAGGGAATTCTTTAAAATAGATATTTTCTTGTGCATATATTATCGATCAGAAGGGAATAATTCAAATATAAACTTTAACTAATTGGCCATTAAGATGGTATTTTGGAAGTGTTAAAATTGTATTCCTTTAGGTCCTTTGATATATTTCTTATGTAAAAAAAAAAAAGATTACAGCCCAATAATCTCTTCTTCAGAATATTTGTCTCATATATTCCTGTTTAGACAGACCCAGATGGATCTGAGGAAAAAAAAAAGACCTTTCTAAAAGGTAATAGGCATTCTTAAAAAAATGAGTTGTCAGAAATTATATTATCATAGTCATCACTCCAGCCACTGAGAAGAAAGGACACAAAGGTCATACTGATAGTATCTGTTTACCAATTAAGTGAATAGCTTGCTTCCAGATAAAATTTGAAGAAAATAATACCTAAATATCTTTTCATAGGCATGTAGCATCTCTCCCCTTCTATGCTAACATTATTTAACTTGCTAATTATTAAGAGACAACTTGAATATGTTTGGTTTTGGTCTTGTGGCTTTTGAGGAGAGCAGATGGTGAAAGCAAAGGTATATGCATGTATACACATACATTCCTTCCCCTTCTACGTGTATCTTTTACAAGCAAAGATTTTATGTAACACAGTACTTAAAGGGAGAAGGTCTCTCTCCTCCTCCCCCAAGGCCTCAGAGGTAAGGAGTTAATGAAACGTGTCACAGTGAAAGAGAAACAAGTATTATTTTCATGTTAGGATATAAGTTTAAAAATGTATCTCTTCCTAGGGAAAATATATAGGTGGAACACATCGTCAAATGTACAAGTCAAAGAAATGTTTAAGTTGATACCATGATGATTGTGTAGATGAGGAAACTGGAACTCAGAGTTCCGAGAGCCACACAGCGTGTTGGCAGTTGCACTTCCATTGCAGCTCACTGTCCTGACCCACCTGCACCCACTTTTTCCCATTTTACCGCATAAGTGATCAACCCCTGGTAAATTATTAAAGGAAAACTATAAATTGGAGTAAGTCTACATCCTGTAGGGATTTAGCGTGTCCCCTCATAACATACTATAGTGTCTCAGAAGCCCAGGCACAGAGATATGAAGGTAACATATTTTTTCAACACTAAGATTCGGAATAGAATCCCAGTCTTCCCCAGTTCCCAGGCCAGTGCCATTTCCCTAGCACTGGGTCGTCTTCCTTTCCACCACAAAAAGAATACATCTTGCAGTCGTCACATTTGAGCTCATGTTTTTCTCAGAGCAAGAGAAACGTTCCAGATTAGCACTGGCTCTGATAAAGGGTAATCAGAGAAGAACTTGGTTGCCATCGGTCAAAAGTGAAAGAACACAGTATTTTCAGAACTCTGACACATCATCATTTCAATACTTCAAAGCTGGAAATGCCCAGGAAATGTAACTGCGAAAGCCGCTCTACTTCAGTGGGTATGCGATCACAACAGTTATCTGAAATGGTCTGATTTCACCTCTCAGTTTAGCCCTGAGTCTCAAATGACCTGAACTTGTCCTGGGGTCTCTGCTCCGCTCTCATTAACCTGAATAGGACATCGTCAGCCCTTTTGTGTCCTTTGCATTAAAAGCTTCATGGTTACAGCTACACTAAATCCCACATCCTCCCTAGGGGTTAAGTAGGCTTTCTGAGGTCCTAAAAATAAGTATCATATTTACAAGGTTCAATAATAGTTAAAAATTGTACTTCATTTTTAAAAAAGAAAAGCAAAATCATAAGGTTATTATGTATAGTTTCTTCTTTAGTTCAGTTGATGAATAGTTCATCAAAAACAGAATCTTGAGAAATATTTCATTTAATTAAGGGCACTGACATGGAGAAAGTGGAGTATCTTTAAATATTGTAAGCAGTGTTACCAGCATCTTTCTGGTACACAGACGAGAACACCCACTGGGCTGTTTTTCTTCATTTGTATAAACTAATTCAACCAGATGAGCAGCATTGACACTGATTACTGAAGAGCCTCGACTTATATATATCCATGGACCCTTTCAGTTTCTATATCCTCTACTCCAAGCCTATAGTTAATTTTGCCATCAAAGGCTTCATTCATTCATAAATTTCTGCACAAACCCATTCATTCACTCATCCGTCCATCCATTCATCCAGCTATGAAAGAGGTAGAAGTGGTCATATTGTGGTAGAGTAAGAGCTTGGAACTGTGAAGCAGTCTGTGTAATACCTACTGGAAGGTCATGAATATCATGAATAAGATTTGTTCCAGATTTTCTATTTGAGGCATTAATGGAAAAGAAATGTAATGTTTACTCCTATAAGATTTGATTTTGTTCTTTGCTAAAATCCAAAGGGGAGCTTTTGACATCAGACTCTGGCTACCAGTTTATGATCATAAAGAAAACTAAGATATAACCTAGAAAAATGTGCAGTTGTTCTGGATTGTATGATTAACATGGACACTGTAAAATTCTTCAGCAGGAATTGAACACTCTGTTTTTGAGTATGTTCAATAGCTAATATTATTGTTAGCTTATGACATATGGTGTATTTAAATGTGACAAAAGCAATACTCCAATCTAGACTATACCAAAAATGCCACTATACCTTTTGAGAGTTACTTCTTTGGATCCTGAATAGTTGTTGCAATTTACAGGACTTGGTCCTTTATGAAAATGTTCCTATCTTTGAAAAAATTAAATATAAAATGAAAGACATGGTTGGGGACTTTATTAATGCTGAAGGACATATCTGTTCTCACAAATCATTGATGCAAACCAGCTCACTCTTTTAGTTTTACTATTTCCACTTGGACTTTGTTGAAACTATCTTTGATAAAAGAGTTTAGAGTACATGGATTTTCATTGTTCTGACGTAGGTCTTTAAAATGCTTCATAAACATTATTGAAATAAGGAAAGAGCCCTAGACAGTCCCCAGTCAACGTCTGATAATCTTTTGTGTTTAGTATAGTTTCTTGTTGGGGCAGATAATTACCAAATTTTAAAATAAATTTATTTTATTTTGACAACTGATTTTTCCAGGAGTTAGGTTCCAAAGGTAAGGACTTTCCTATTCCCTATACCAGGTAAATAATATTCACTGGGGGCAACTAATGAAAGTAAGACTATGGGAGGAGATGGTATCGAGACAAGACTCATTTCTTATTATTCCTCCCATGTCGCCCTGCTCTAGCCACAGGAATAGCTTCCATTCCCGGAATAGGTCACAACTTCCTGTCTTCAGGCAAACTCTTCTTTCTCCCTGTAACACCTTCTTCCAAAACTGTCAATTGACAAGGACTTGTACCTCATGCAAGCCCCATTTCAAACGTTATCTCCTCCAAAAGCCTTTCCTGATCCCTTAATTAATGACCCCTTCTTCTGGATTCTCAGCATGCTATTTTCACCCTGATTTCACACGATTTCATCATACCTTTATTTTATTTTATTAATATCATTATTTATATGTCGCTCCAATGAGATTTTAAATAAGCCGAAAATAAAAACCTTATCCTATCTTTGTATCTCTGTGCCCCTTACAAAATTTTGACTATGGTAGGTGTTCAGTCAGTGCTTGGCTTCAGTCATTTTTGCAATTATGTGAAGACATTCTCTTTCTCCCCTTCATACCTTTGTCCATGCTGTTGTCCCCTCTGCCTGGAATACCTTCTCCCAAGTTCTATTCCCTTCTCTACCCAGCTCTCTTACTCAAGCATTGGGATCTCCTTCATTGTCATGCCCCTGTAGTAACACTTCTCAGATTATTACCTCCATCTGCACGGATAGTCAGGAAAGATTTGAGTCTCTCCTCTGTACTTCCATAGAAATCTGTATCTTCCTTAATCATGTCAGGATTTGCCTGATTCTATGATGGCTTATTTCAAAAGTAGTCTTACTCAGTAATCTTGTGAGTTCCTTGAGAACAGAAATCATTTCCAGCATGTCCGAATTTCTAAGACTGGCATGGTAGGCACTCAATAAATATTTGCAGAACAAAAGGGGTAGATAGATAGATGGAGGTATGGATTTTAAAATGGAATTTGATTGATAAATCATGTAACTTGCTCTTATTCTTATATTATTCTCTAAAAAAGAAAGAAAAGAGGAGATATGTTGATTTAACATATTACAGACTCATTGACTTCAGTTTTCTTCTGCTTTTGCTACTTATGGCATAACTATATTGACCCAGTTATTGCAATGAGGGGCCCACTTCACGGTCTGCTTTATTTTCTTCCATACTTTCCCTACCACTTAATTCCATCTACTTGGTTTTGAGGAGCAAAGAGATTCTAACTGGCTAGAAGTCAACTTTATGAGTATAACATACCCTCCTTAAGGAAAGAAAGTTTAAAAATCTCTGACTAGAATATAAACTACACTATTGAGAACTTGTGGTACATCAACCTTAATCATATATTACTGGAAATTCTGGGTAAATATAAACTTTCACCAACTTCCCATAGTCCGAGTTCATCAACAACAATAATGATATTTTTATTTGGAAGGCAGCATGTGGTTGTACAAAAACATTATAGACTTTTTCTACAGGCAGACCAAATTTTAAATTGTCTAACTCCACTTCCTAGCAGGACCTTAAGCTGTTACTGAGCCTCAATTTCTTCATCTGTACAATGGAAATAACATAGTACTTTGTCATACTGTTCTAAAGTAAACATATATGACTTACTTGGCACGGTGTCTGGAAGATACTTTCTTTTTCTTTTTCTTCTCACTCCTGATACAGTACTAAAGAGTTTTAAAAACAGATTTCTCATTATCTCTGCTCTCTCACATCCCTCACCCTGACCCCCTGTTATCATTTTTAGGTAAAAATGGGTTGAAATAAATATCAATATTCAACTCAGTAAGCTCCAGGCAGTGTTATGTCTCCCTTCTTGTTTTCCTGACACATCATGTGTTTTCTGCTGCTGCATCGTTTTTCACGCTGTTTATTTTAATAAGCCTTCAAACCGGATCATAAACCCCTTGAGAGGAAGGACACTGCTTTTATTTCTGATTTTGAGTATCTAGTAAAGCCCTGACAGTAAATGGTCAGTAAATGATTGATACATTCATTCATTTATTCAATAGCCAATCAAGACCATCCTAGAATTAAAAAAAAAAGAAAATGGGAAGTTGGCCACACATAGACAGAAGAGCCAAAATGAGTGGTTCCCTTTGCCATGGCAAGGATGTTTATGAGAGTCGCAGAACTGTCATCTTTCCTTTTATTATCTCAGGCAAGTTTTTCTTCCTCTCACACCATTATGGCCCTGTATCTAGTCACTGTAAGTGATAGAGCAAAAGGAACTTCAGTCAGGTCACACCAGCTATCAGACTCCCTGAATCACTGCTCCACCAAGATCCCAGAGCCAAACTCCAGTACACTACAGTGATGCCTAGTGGCTTGCGTTAAATAATGATGTCACAGCCAGGCCAAGGATGCCTTTCTAGCAAGGAGCAATAGGAAGAATGAAACAACTAGGAGAGAGTGTTTATTGAAATGCAAATGAATCCTTTGTGCATGTGCTTTAGCACTTCTAGGGAAAAGAAATCTGTTAAGAGAGCAACGTTTGTGTTGCTCCCTCCTTTGCTTATCTCTACTGTGTTATAGGGAACATATAATAATATGAAAATACAGACGAATTTTGAAGAGCGGATACTTATTTTAAAAATGCATACTTCCTCTAAAAATAGCAAAAGGGAAAGCCAAAGTTCCCGGAAGAGTAAATCAACGTCGATTCAAAGTCGTTCCTTTTCCCAATGGTCCGCGGACAGCAGCGGTGCCAGTGGGGCCTGCCCCCGCCTTGGAAGCTCCTGGCGGGAGCGCGTGCCCACGTCCCCAGGCCTGGCGCGCCGTCGGACCTCGGTGCTGTCGGTCCACAGGCGCCGCCTCTCAGCCCTCCTGGCAGCTGCTCCCCCTTCTCGGAGAACAAGGACCCTCCTCCTCTGCACTCTGGTAAACAGCAGTTGTTGTGAGAACTGGAGCTGGCGCAGCCCTTTGAGTTCTGCAGATGAGAAAGTTCTCTGGAAATGTAAGATACTAAAAAACGTTTAACCATCACAGGGAGACCATCACTCTGAGGCAGAATGGAGCTAATAGAGAAGACACATTTTTCATTAGCTCAGTTGAGTGAGACCTTTGCCTGGTCATATTTCTGACAATTATGTCATTCTTGTAAATGTAAGTTTTGGAGTTTTAAATATTTTCTCAGTTTATATCTGACCCAGCTGTCAAATGCCCCCTTTTATTCACTAAGGACCTTATGGACCAACATCTAAACCTTGGTCCCTGTGGAGTTCCTTCCTCAGAAGAGCACTAGGACTTTTTTAGCAAGCCACCCAACTTCTCCTAGACCTGAAATTGAGTATCACTTTTACTTTCTGTTTTTATGTCGTCTCTGAAAATTCTAAATCCATCAGTCCTAAGTGGCAACTTCTTAGTCTCCATTTGCACGTTGAACATCTGACACTGTTACAATTTAATGGTTTATAAATAGTAAACTCATATAGTCCCTAGTCAAAAATAAGCACTTTTTCCCCATCTTCCAAAAGATAATTTCTTGGATACTGTCTTAGCCCTGAAGTAAAAATGCAAGATTATGGACTTCCTTCCCTGTTCATCCCCCAGGGCCAAATCTAGCTTTGTTTTTGACCAGGTGATCAAAGAGGTTTACCTATAAAGGATAAGATGATGCTACCATTCAGGTTTTCTTCACAAAATCATGTCTTCTTACTACTGCCCCGTGATAAATAGGACCCGTACTTCCTGACACTGGTGAACAATGGGTGAAATGGATATTAGAAAAATCTCATTTATCTTCTGCTTTATTTCTTGATAGGGGTCCTTGTCACTGGAACTATTGTGTGACCAGCTCTGGAAAGGGCAACTCATTAGTTTTTCTTATCAAGATAACAAGGTCCTTTTAAACATCAAAGCATTTATATTTTAGATTCAATTAGGAGACTGCATAGAGGTATGCATGCCTGTGTGTGCACTTTAGAGCTTTTGCTTTGAGACAGAAGAGTGTTAGCTTTATTCTCACGGATTCAGTGTTCACTGCAGCTGGAATCAGTGGCCCGTCACAGTGGACCACATGCCAGAACTCAGTGTCTGCCTCCACAGAGCCCCGCAAAGGAGGGCTCATCAGCTAACCTTCATCGGGTCCCATGGTCTCACAGGAGGCAGAGTCCACCTGAGCAAGGAATGGGATGCAGAAACCCGTCTGCGTATTGAGGGACGTTTGTGGATTTCTTTTCTGAGGCGGCTTGTTTCAAAAACTGGACAAAAGCCCCTTTTCCAAAGTTTCCCCTTCGTTTCTTTGGCCCCCTCTCATGCCCTCAGCTCTCTTGACAAGTGCTCTTTTTGGAACATCTCACAACTGCCACCCGGACAACTGGGAGAATGTCAACAAATCAGCAGTATTTCTAATATGTCAGATGGAATTCAGCTTTTTCACATCGTTTCAAAAATCCTAGTGACAGGCAGACGAAGTGGGACAACTGTACATGGGGCACTATTTGGTAAATTTAGCCAACACACTAAGAGAGAGCTCCTCTCCACCAGCAGCTGTGAAAACAAACCCAAAATGGAAATATCCTGCCAGGGTTGTGAACGAGCTCCTGGGGATACTGGCCTTTTCTGAAAGCACAGTGATTTCTTTCAGAACAGTAGGGGTGCCATGTAGCTGGCTTGTTTAGTGGATATGGTAAGTAATTGACTTGCAAGGTAGCATCCCCCACCCCTTGCGGAATGCTGTTGAATTCCCTCTTGCTGAATGGATGTTTCAGGGAGAAGGTTCATTCATTGCCTTGGAATAGACGCACCACTCGTGACTCACATTCATCACAACTGTGATGAAGGAATGGCTGGCTTGGTGGTGGATAAGCTTCAGAGTGCTGGCGGGGTGTCTGGGGCATGGTGTGCCCCCTGTGTCCAGCAGCTGCCGGGTGGAGAACAGCCGCTTAATACACTTCTTCTTAAATGGACGAATGACTGAATGCAAAGATGCTTCTGTCTAAACTTTCTTTCTCTTATTGAAATAACTTCAGTCTGAGATTCTATGGGGGTGCCCTGTAGGGTAACCGAGTCCTGGTTCTGGCTTTAGGGATGGATATCAGGACTCTAGATTCCTGGAGCCTTGGTTTATTCTCATATTATAAGGGGTGTTAATGCAAACCTTTCCAGATGTTCCAATCCTAGGCCCTAGGTTTAGGATCCTGGGGGGCTTGACAGTTTACTCCTGTTTGAATGAGCAAATTCTCAAAACAAGGTCTAATACATGAGGTTGCTAACAATTTACTGTGCTGTGTTGGTCCTATTTTTCCCTGTCGGATGGGGTATCTAGACCACGTAAGTGGTCTGAGCACATACAGACCACTTGAGTGAGGACAAAAAGGGAGATAAAAAAATCACCCAAACAAAAATTCACCTATTTCAAAATGTTCCCAATTGCCAATCAATGAACACCCACAAAAAAAGGCAGACTATGCTCCTGGGAACCATAAAAACCAACAAACTCATGCACGTGAAAGCCACATTTAATTGATGCTAATTCCATAAAACATGGTCTGTCATGTGTCACCCCACCAAGAGTGCTTGGTTTTCTGCACATTGTCTCTCGGCCCCTTATCTTGCTCCCACACCATTTAACCAAGTCGCTTCCATTGCTACAGCACTTGACAGTGTTAAATATTAGAGCAATCACATCCATGTTCATGCATAATTAAGAAATGGATTAGATGCTTTGAAAATGAAAATCACGGCTATGACTTCTGAGGCTAGAAAAATTATCCAAATCCAGTATTACTTCCTCAGTTTTGTTTCATGAAATATTTATGACAAGTTGTGATAAAATATGGAGCCAGGATGTTCTGACTAGAAACAGGTGCCACCGAGGTGCCACAGCATTATGTGGAATTTGAGTGGTGCTTGTTTGCAAGAGCCCCCCTCTGATGCATCGGCTTTGCTTTGCACTTGCCTTGTCAGCTCTGCTATTTCAGTGCTAAGAGTGAAGAAATGGGCTGCAAAAGGGCGAGTGGTCTGCCCTGCCTTAACGAATTTTCCCCGCCTTTCGACGAGCTATAGACACCCTGCCTATTCCATTTGCTTTCAAGCTTCTTCCTTAGTGGTGTGAGCGATGATGAAGTAAAGAATATATCACATTTCCTGCCATCTGATATCCCCGTGGCCTTATAAATAGGACCATGGGGATATGGCTGACTCTCCCCTCCATCTAGAATTCAACCCTGAAATCTGAGCTTGACCACCTGGTTTCCCCTTTCATAACTCACAGCCCATCCTTTGCGCCTTCCCTCACTTCACACCCAACTCCCCTTGTCCCATTTCTCCTCCATGGTAAACCCTATGTCCCGCTCAGAGCTTGGCTGAAGCATCACCTACTGTCAGATTTTCTCATGGACCCTGGTCCCCGAGGTTTCCTGTCCTTTGATCCCACCCCTACCCCATCTCGTGTGTAGGTATGCATGAATATCACCGCTTGTACCTAAAAGCTGCTTCACAAATTGATCTCAACCCTTCTGTGTATTTTTAACCAGTTAAGAACAATTTGTAAATGAAAACAAATGTGGGTAGGATTTAGCCATCAAGTTCCAAAGCCATCTTTTTTTCTATAGCTGAAGTGTATGTAGCTCTTGCTTGGTGAGGATTTAGATGACTTATCAATAAGTAATGATTACAAATCAAGACCTCCAGTGCCTAAGCTTCTCGTTCCTGACGCAGTGGATGGGCACCTCTGGGGTGTGGGGGTACAGACTGAAAAGGCAGGCAGCATAAAGCATTTTAAGTCTCTTGCGTTGTTTTAAAACCTCATGTGAACATCTATCTTCCATGATAAATCTTCTCATTTTCAATTTTAAAATGTTTTAAATTACTCACCATTGAGTAAAAATGCTAGTCTAAGAAAGATCTCCTGGGCCTACAATACCAAATTTTTTTAAAAACTAGAATGCCATTGAACATCATCCTTTTCACTGCTCTGTGAAAGAGGTGAAACATTTGTTAGTAATTCGTTGTTACAGGAGAGAAAACAGATCTTCAGTTTGATTCACTTCCCTGAGTCACAGATTAGTGATATGCCAGGACTCAACCCCAAAAGTGCAAACTCCAAACCTCCTGCAAAAATTTTTTTGTTCTTCAAAAAGCTTCTAGTGTCACTGGTCTAATCATAGGAGAAAGTGTGTCTTTTACCCACCACTGGCTACCTAGAGGCAATGAAAAAAACTACCGCTGCCCTGGAACCGCAGTCCTCACGTCCCTGTTAGCTCAATCCGCTGCAGATCTTACATCCAGCTCCCAGCCTACTCCCTTCTGCAGCCAAATCCAGCACCCAAACCAGAAACCCAAAGGAACCTCAATGGCCTCCCTGTGTATTCACATCTCAAAGCTCCCTAGAGCACTTTATTGTTCTTGTTATTATCATACATCTTTTTTTGTTTGTTTTTTGTTTTTTGTTTTTTAACTAGGCTATCAAGCCCTTAAACATAGTAATCATCTCTTCTGCATCTCAGTGCTGTTCCTCCTCACTCAGCCCAGTGTCTGGCTTTTCATAAGTGCTCTTCTACACGTGTCGATCAAATGAATGAGCTAGCTTCCTGAGACTGACCAGAGAGAGTTGGAGCGGGTTAAAAAAATGTACTATTTCCCCAAGAGCCAAAACGGGGAATAATGCGACAATGAATACGTAGCACAGCATTGCTCCATGCCAGGCCACAGCTCTCCCCCTCTGTTGTATGTCCTGACATGCGGCATTCTGGAAATAATGGTCTGTAGCTTAAATGAGCCAGGTATGTATTCTGATTTCCTCTTACTGCCTGGTGAAAAATATGTTACGGTTTTGTAATATTGTTTCTTAATATCCAAGATGATTGACCATACCACCTAGCAACCTAAAGGAAGATATCCTCAAATGTCATGATTATTTATCCCAAAATATCAGAACAATTGTATTTGAAATTTGATCTTCTCAAAAATACCCCTCTAACCGTGTTCCATTTGATTCGATGACTGAAATCGGAGGGAGGGACCGGCTGCTTCTCAGCCAGGCTTTTTCCTATTACTCCACTTCTCTCCCCGGAGAACCAAGGAATTGAAATGTTACATGTTCTTCATCTTTTCTTATGATATATTGTAACTTCTCAAGGCTTGAGATTTCAATCCTGGATTTTCAGCTGATAGGCTAAAACTGATTTCCCATCTATTCTTCTTTGAAAGAGGTACTATGTCTAAAGAAACCATTATCCTCTGGTGAATTTCACTCTGGTGAAACCACAGATCCTCGCAGATAATCCTACACACTCTTTGGAGCCAGGAAGGGTGAGGCTTTCGTTTTTCTAAATGACCTAATAAATCAAAGGTAACTGCATTTTCTGAATTTAGTCACTTCACAACATTAGAATTTTAAAAAGCAGGTCAATTTTTATATTGGGAAGGTTGGAAATTGTTATAAGTAGTTGGCGGTCGCTTCTTTTTTATATTTTGTTTCCATATTTACTTGTATATTACTCAGGTCAATATAACCAACTATTTTGTCAGGATAAAAAATGAGCTGGACCATCCCCGGGATCGTTTGTATGTGTTTCACATGTAGAAACATCCTATAGAGAGGAAGACAGCACTAGAGGCCACTCAGCTCGTCCTAGATGACAGCTTTAATCCACAAGCATCACCTGTGTGTAATAATAGACTTGCAAAGCAGTTTCTAAGTTGAATCTAGATGTGTAACGATTCACAATTCTTGAAGAATCAAACAGATTCCCATAACCCCAGGTACCCCTGGAGTTCCCAAAACTCTGGGTCCTAACTGTGCACCTGCCAGCATGTAAAAGACCCCGCATATAGTTTAGACAAACTGAAAATCTCTGATCATGTCCACTTGCTTTTAGGGACACTCTGATGCCTGAGAGTGCATTCAGGTCCCCCGGATTGTGGCAGCCTTTCTGTTCACTTCTGCCACCTCCACATTGATCTCTGCAGGGAAATGATTTAGGTGGCTATTTAGAGCGATTCCTGAGAAAGCCCGGCAAAGATACCCGCCCTGCCATAATCTGCTCATTCTCTGTGGAGAGACATGGGCTTACCTCCAAGAACTCCAATTGCATGGCAACCTGCCGAAGACTTTCAGACTACCGAACGCTCTGCAAATGCTACTCCTGAATCCAAGGAATAATAAGGAACAAGGCAAAATACAGACTTGTCCCTTAGTAGTATTTTATTAAAGCCTCAATTTGAGGCAATAAAAGGAATTGAAAATAAAAATAAAATAAACAAAGCCAACAAAAAGCCCCCTGTTGAAAGTTTTGTGAACATTCAGTCACAATGTAAGCATCCACTTACACAAAAATAGCCTGCAAAAAGTGAGGCATCCTAGTCAGGGGATCAAAGTATTTCATTGAGCATATTTAAACTTCTGTTTTCCATCTTCCTCCCAGAGTGTTAAATCTACCCATTTTACCCGAACCCTCAGTTAAAAATTAGTTACCGTAATATTTCAATAAGTTGAAGACATGCATGTCCTAAATATATTCCTTAAAGTGCACAAAGGAACCTATGTAAAAATATACCTACAGCATTATTTATGAGAGCAAAAGAAGAAGGAATCTAAGTATCCACTAGCAGGAGAGTGGATTATTTTAAATTGAAATATAATACAGCATTTAAAAATGAAATAGCACCACAGGATACTGCTTCACATTTTTTAGGATGGCTCTAACCAAAAAGACAGAAAATAGTAAGTGTTGGCAAGGATGTGGATGAATTGGAATTTTCCTATGTTGTTGACAGAAATGGAAAATGGTGCAGACACTTTAGAAAACAGTTTGGGAGTTCCTCAAAATGTTTAACATAGAGTTACCATCTGACCCACCAATACCACTCCTAGGTATATACCCAAGGGAAATGAGTACCTGTTCACTCAAAGATCCATACATGAATGTTCACAGCAGCGTTATTCATAATAGGGAAAAAACGGAAACCATCCAAATGTCCATCAACTGATGAATGGATATATAAAAGTGATATATCCATAAAATGGAATATTATTGAGACATAAAAAGGAATAAATTACAGATACATACTACAACATGGATGAACCTTAAAAATGTTATGGTAAGTGAAAGACGGTAGACACAAAAGGCAAATAATGTATAAGTACATTTATTTGGAATATACAAAAGAGTCAAATCTATGTGGACAAAAAGTTAGTTGTTCTGCATAGTTTTCTGAGGAGGAGGAGTGATTGCTAATGGGTACAGGATTTATTTTAGGGAGGGACAAAAATATTCTAAAATTAGATTATGGTGATGGTTGCACATCCCTGTGAATATACATTAAAAAACTGAATTATATACTTTAAATGGGCAACTTTTATGATGTATTAATTACATCTCAAGAAAGCTATTTTCTAAGTTTCAAGCAAAAAAGTGAAAAGAAGTGATTAATTTCTACAGCATAATGTTGAGTAAGAAAAACAAAAGGATGCATGTTTTTCTATGAAATATAAATACTGTATATAAAATATGAATATATAAAACATAAATGTAAAATTTAAATATATACAGACTCCCTTTATATAAAGGATGGTACACAGGTGCATGTGTAAGAAAGGAGGGGTGAGAGGGGGAGGAATGGGGAAGCTCCTCTGGGGGAGACACACAAGGCTTTCAGTTCTCTTTGCAGTACCTTATTCCCTAAGTTTGACTGAGGCTACAAGACAGTCATTATAACATCCTTTATGCCATTTTAATTTTTTGAGCAATATTATAACAGGAATAATAATTACCAATAAGAATAGTCATCCAGAAGAGGCAGCTGAATCCTATTAGAATCTTCTTTGCCCTATTATCAACTTTCTGCTTCCGTTAGGCTTACACTGACTTGTAAAACCGAAGAAAAGTTAAATTTCCTATGATTTTTGGTGGTGACTTTAATCTCCCACTATAAAACTTGGAGAAAATTAGCAAATAGATCCTTACACTCATTTTATAAAATGTCAAGACTTTAACTTATTATCACTGTTTCTCTGTTGAGAATAGTTACTGAAAAATTTCTACCTGGTGATATCTTTTCCAGAATCCAAACCCCGAGTCTCTAAAGTTGTGGGCCACTAAGACCATTGTGGCTTTTTTGTTGATGCTGCTGCCGTTGTTCATTTGCTTATCTCAGTCTTCTGATGCCTGGCCTCCACAGTGCTGAAGCATATAATCCAATACAGATTGTCAAACAATCGCTTAACCAGTTTTCTTTAGAGCACATCTCCACTCTTTGAGATGATATTAAATTTCAAATCTGGAATCCAAAACAGTATTGAAATTGTTATAAGAACTACGATCCATTAGCTGTTTAATGAATATGCTTTGTTTTTATTAAGAAAATCAGTGCATACCTGCACACGCCGAATCTAGGAGCAGATGTTGTACAGACTGTCTAAGCTACCCTGTGCATTCATCTAACAGGGAACCCAAACCTTGGCCTGGTTGCCAACTTTTATAAATGTTTTTCTCATTGAGGTATTTAAGCCTATTATGCCTTTTTTCAAAAGTTTTCCAGTGGAGAAAGACATATTTAGGGAGCTTAAACATAGAATATATTCTCCTGTTACAGCCTCTGAATACATGAGTACATTCTATGTAGTCCATCTCTGTTTCTTCCAAGTCAAGGATTTAACATTTTAACTGGGCAAATTTACATTTGTTAATTTGTTTAACAAATTAACATTTGTTAATTTTAACAAATTTTGCTCTTCACAGAGTCTACAGGGTGTGAAATTGTCATGTTCTAGCACTTTGTCCATCTTGCCTGAATAATATAGAGAAAATGTGAATGTCTCTTGGAGAATTCTAGAACCTTCAAGTGAAGTGAAGGAGCATTTTTCTGTAGTTTGAGGAGCATCTATAGCACCTTACCTAGGGGTGAGGCTGGACTCACAAATGAATCTGCGTAACTTTTTGAGGTGTTTAAGGTAATGAATGCTCACTCGAAGAAAGCTTAAAATTATGTTTGACTTCTGATTATTAGAAAAAACAAGCATAGTTATCTAGTCTCTTGCTGTAAAAATGCTGTTCAAATTATTTTATTGAATGAAGAATGACACAAAGAACTTGATGATAAGGGTTTTTGTTCTTTAACATCTTCTTGACCTGTCTAATCCCTCAATTCCTAAAGAAGACGAGAGCCTATTAAGGAGATTGTGCTCTATATACAAATAGTTTGACACTGTTTTCATAATGAGAGAATCTTCTTCTGATTAGGTTACTCAGTCAGTTCTTTGCTTTTTGATAAAATACTTATATTTTTAAGTCTAAAATGCCTTCAGCATTGTAATATGTAAAGGAATTTCAAAGTGAGTACAGTCACATGCCCCATAACGATGTTTTGGTCAATGACAGACTACATATATCACGGTGGTCCTATAAGAATAAAATGGAGCTGGAAAATTTCTGTCACCTAGTGACTTTGTAACACAGCACATTACTCATGTGTTTGTGGCGATGCTGAAATACACTAGCCTACTGCACTGCCACAAAGTATAGCACTGACAATTATGTACGATATGTATGACCTGATAATGATAATGAACTTCTAGGTCATTGGTTTATGTATTTACTCTACTACACTTTTGTTATTATTTTAGAGTGTGCTCCTTCTACTTATTAAAAGAAACGTTTGCTGTGAAACGGTGTGCCCAGTATGCCGGCACCAGCTTCGCGCGTCTCGTTTACTGCATCTCTTGACTGCATCATTTGCTCTCATGCTTGATTTGATCTTGTGTTGCTTTGTTCGTCATGGCCCCTAAGCACACCAAGCCTACTGCTAAAGTTGCCAGTAAGAGGCCACATGGAGAGACTGATGTGGAAATGAAATTAAAACTGATTAAGGACTACAAAAGTAGAAAATCAGTGATGCCCATTCCTTGCCCATCAGGCATGTCCCATTCCACCACAGCTATGATTTTGAAGAACAACAACAAAGTGATGGAAACTTAAAGAATCTGCTTCACTGAAGGCAAAGCGACTAACAAAAATCGAGATGGGCCTGTATCAGACACAGAGGGGCTTCCAGTGACCTGGACTGAAGACCACACGCAGAAGCATGTCCCTCTCAGCATTGTGACAAATCACAACCAATGCACAAAGATTGTTTGCCACGTTAAAATAAAAGACTGGGCCCGACTACAATGTTGAATTTACTGCTAGCTCTGGGTGGTTTAAAATGATTCAAGAGTCTTTATTCATTACATAATGTGAAAGTGAGTGGTGAGCTGAGTGCTGACATGAAGGCAGCTGAGGAATTTTTGGAAACTCTAGATAAGCTGATTGTGGAGAAAAAATTACTTACGAGAGCAAATATTCAATATGAATGACACCTCTCTTTTCTGGAAACGCTGCCTGAAAGGACTTTCATTCATAAGGAGGCCAAATCAATGCCAGGTTTCAAGGCATTTAAGGATAGAATAACAGTTTTGCTTGGGAGCAATGTTGCAAGCTACAGATGGAAACCCTCTGTGATCTGTGAGCAGTGAGAACCCCAGGGCCTTCGAGCACATCGATAAACACACACTGTCAGTGTACTACAAACAAGTCCTGTAAAAGTCATTTCCCTTTAGTGATCACCTATTCTGTCAAAAGTCTGAAAGAAAAAGAAATTCATGCTCTCTCTCCCCTTCTCCTACCCTCCTTGTGCTTGTCTTCAAATCTCCTCCCTTTTAATGGAGTTTAAGTATGGAATCCATCTTGGGCAAGGTTAAGAAACTGGTAAACTTTCTAGTTCAGACCTCACCTGGTCCATGGCAATGACTTCAAGGTTACAGCCTCCCCTCCATTTCCCAGAGCCTTCCTAGCCACCCTCCTCGCTAACCAGAATCAGCTCCCCGAAGCACAGGTCGACGCTGGCCGTTGTGAGGCTTCTTTCGTGCCCTCAGCCCTACCTAGCTCCCTCCTGACGGCCTGCAGGACTGTTTCCTGGCCTCACTCGGCCTCTTGTCTAGTCAGTCCCACCAACCTTGTCTTTCCACTACTCAGAATCTCCAGAGTGGCCTCAGGATAACTCACATGTTCTGTGTCCGACTGAATAACGCCCCACCCCAAAGATGTGCACATCAACTCCCCATATTACTTTACATGTTCATGGGGACTTTGCGAGGGTGAGTAAGTTAAGGATCTCAAGATGGGGAGATATTCCGGGATTATCTGAGTGTCCTCAGTGTCATTACAGGTTCTTATAAGAAGGAGGCAGGAGGGTCAGAGGGAGAGTAGGCAATGTAATAACAGAAGAAGAAAGAAAGTAGATGTGACAGCGGACGCAGAGGTCAAAGATGGAGATTTGAGGGGCTGCTCTCCTGGCTGTGAAGATGGTGGGAGGGGCCATGAGACAAGTAGTGTGTGCATCCGCGATAAGCTGGAGAAGACACGGAAAGGGATTTGATTTTGTCCCCCAAATCAAAATTTACCCGCCATCTTTGCTTGCTATCAGCCTGAGTCGCTAATCTGACAAAGCAGAGTGTTCATGGATGATCACGACTTAAATATATCACCTTTCCCAGAAAATAAGAATAATGAAGTACAAGGTAATAGCAACGCTGCCAGGTAGATACCCCAAATTAGAAATTATGAGATGGAGGCTGAAGAAGGATAAGGAAACTGTCCGAAGTGAGAGTATGTTGGAGCAAAGGTCTTCCCTGGTTTGTCTAAATTCAGAATCCTCCTGCGGTAACAGTGTCACGCTGTCTCCCGTGGTTTTACTACCGCCGTCTTTAGCGAGCTTGTCCCAGTTCCGTTGGGTGGGTTTTTCCAACCCTCCTCATTCAGTGTCTGCTGTGCCCGGTAAAGCACTTACCTCTACTACAGTCCAAATACTATTTTATCTCCATAACAGTTACAATCAATTCCTTCAACACATTCTTTGAGGATGAGAAAATGTCTTATTTTTCTTTATATTCCTTGCATCTAATTCGGTATGTGCAAGGCTGTTAAGTAAACCACAAATGTGTGCTAGAAGAAAATGAATGAAGGAAGGAATTTTTATATTTTTGCAAATTATCATAAAAGAGTATGACCTATGTTACTTTTTTATAAGCAATCTAGAGAATTGATCTCTCTCTCTCTCTCTCTCTCTCTCTCTTTCTCTCTCTCTCTTCTCTCACCAAGTTAAATCTAGGGTAAATTTGAACCCAAATGGAACACTCAACACTATAAAATAGATGCATAGGAAAGCTAAAATATTGGAACTAATCACTTTGGTCTGTCACTGAGCTAACTTCATCACAGTTCCTGTTCAACAGAAGTTTATGACCAAAATAAAACTCAGAAAAAGATGTTTCTCACATCTGCTTTTTTTAAGTATATTTTATTGATTATGCTATTACAGTTGTCCTGCGTTTTTCTCCTGTTTATTCCCCTCTGCCCTGCACCCCCCTTCCCGCCAGGATCTCCCCCGCTCCTTGCTTAGTTCACGTCCATGGGCCGTACATATAAGTTCTTTGGCTTTTCCATTTCCTATACTATTCTTAACCTCCCCCTGTCTATGTTGTATCTACCATTTATGCTTCTTATTCCCTGTACCTGTTCTCCCATTCTGCCTTCTCCCCTCCCTGCTGATAACCCTCCATTTGTTCTCCATTTCTGTGATTCTGTTTGTATTTTAGTTGTTTCCTTAGTTTGTTTTTGTTTTTAGGCTCAGTTGTTGATATTTGTGCGTTTGTTGTCATTTTACTGTTCATATTTTTGATCATCTTCTTTTACTTATATAAGTCCCTTTAACATTTCATATAATAAGGGCTTAGGGATGATGAACTCCTTCAACTTCACCTTATCTGGGAAGCACTTTATTTGCCCTTCCAATCTAAATGATAGCTTTGCCAGATAGAGCATTCTTGGATGTAGGCCCTTGTCTTTCCTGACTTTGAATACTTCTTTCCAGCCCCTTCTTGCCTGTAAGGTTTCTTTTGAGAAATCAGCTGATAGTCTTATGGGAACTCCTCTGTAGGTAACTCACTCCTTTTCTCTTGCTGCTTTTAAGATTCTCTCCTTATTTTTCATCTTGGGTAATGTCATTATGATGTGCTTTGGTGTGTGCATCCTTGGGTCCAGCTTCTTTGGGACTCTCTGAGCTTCCTGGACTCCCTGGAAGTCTATTTCCTTTGCCAGATTGGGGAAGTTCTCCTTCATTATTTTTTCAAATAAGTTTTCAAATTTTGCTCTTTCTCTTCTCCTTCTGGCATCCCTATAATTTGGATGTTGGAATGTTTAAAGTTGTCCCAGAGGTTCCTCAGCCTCTCCTCACTATTTTGAATTCTTTTCTCTTCACTCTGTTTGGGTTGAATGTTTATTTCTTCCTTCTGCTTCAAACCATTGATTTGAGTCCTAGTTTTCTTCCCTTCACTCTTGGTTCCCTGTGTTTTCTTTATCTCACTTTGCACAGCCTTCACTTTTTCCTTCATTTTGTGATCATACTCAACCATTTCTGTGAGCATCCAGATTACCTGTGTTTTGAACTGTGCATCTGTTAGGTTGGCTATCTCTTTATCCCTTAGGTCTATTTTTGGAGCTTTGATCTGTTCTTTCGTTTTGGCCATATTTTTTTGTCTCTGGTGTACCTGTTACATTGTACGCTAAGGGGTGGAGCCTTAGGTATTTGCCAGGGCTGAGCAACCCCCGTGCAACTTTGTGGTGCTATATGTGGGGGAGGAACCTGAGAGGGAACAGTGCCACTTAACCAACTCTCCGTGGCTTTCAGTCACTTCCCCTGCTACCCACAAGCAAATTAGTTCCTGGGTGGGTGGGTTTGTGTACATTCTAGGACCCCGTGACTCCCTCCAATGCACTGTCCTGTGAGGCTGGGAGTTTCTCCCACTGCTACAACCCCCACAGATTTTTACAGACACAGGTTTTGAGGCTTTCTTTTCCCATGCTGGAACCCTGAGTTGCATGGTCTGTCTCACTCCTCTATTGTTCCTCCCAGTTTATCCGCACACAAATGTGAGACTGCCAGCTGCTGTCTCACCCTCCCCATCCTCCAGCTGCCACCTTGCCGCATCCCCTTCACCCCAGCTTCCCATCTCAGTCTCTACCTCTCCTACCAGTCTTGGTGAATATTTCTTCTTTAACTCCTTGGTTGTCAGACTTCCATACAGTTAGATTTTCTGGCAGTTCTAGTTGTTTTTTTGTTTTTAAACTTGTTGTTGTCCTTCTTTTGGTTGTGTGAGTGGGCAAAGTGTATCTACCTATGCCTCCATCTTGGCTAGAAGTTCACATCTGCTTTTTTTAAGAGTATATTTGCATACAGTGAAATGCTCAGATCTGCAAATCAAGGCAAAATATTTATATCACCCTAGAAATTTCTACGTGTCCCTTTCCTGCCACTTCCATGTCCTCCTCCAAAGTAATCACTGATCTCATTTCTCACTCTGGATTGGTTGTGTCTATTCCAGACATTCATTTAAATTGAATCATATGGTGTGTACTTTCTTGTGTCTGCCTTTTTCCACCCACTGTAGTATTTCTGAGATTCACCTATGCTGTTACATGCATCAGTAGTTTGTTTTCTTTATTGCTTTGTTGTATTCCATTTTAGGAGCACACCGCAGTTTACTATTCCATTCTTCAGTTGATGGACATATGGGTTATTTTGAGGTTTTGGCTTTTATGACTATTTCTACTGTGAATATTCTTGTACACAGTTTTATGTGGACATATGCTTTCATTTCTCTTGGATAAATGCCTAGGAGTAGAATTGCTAGTTTACATTGTAAACATATATTTGCATTTTCCCAGGTGGATTATGTATATCTACATTTTAGAATGTTCAAGGACCATATAAATTATTATAGTTGCCCTATTAATGTTAGAGTGTTGCAATGGTAGCTTAATCACCATGTGTCTTGGGTCTTGTTCTCCTGCAGTGGAGGTAGAAAATGGATTCTTGTGGAGGAGATATGTTGAGAAAGTGCTTCTGAGAGAAAACCACAAAGGAGTGAGGGAAGCAAGGTAGAGCAGGGAAGAGGCTAAGCAAAGAAGTGGTTTTAGCTGAAGCCCAATCTCATCCTTATCTCATAGAAAGCTCTGGAGTATCTCATGTTAAGGCAGGAGGGTTGGGCCTTTGTACCCACACTTCAGCTGATTGGTTGTTGAAGACATTCCCCCTCCATGGGGGTGGAGTCTGCATGTGGGAAATAACCTCCCAGACATCTCTTGGCTGTAGTGACTGCTGTGGGGATTGACAGCAATTCATGAAAGAAGGAAGGAGTTATCTAACATTCAACACTCAGAGCAACTGGGGCATGGCAACACCTGCTTGATAAAGGGGATCTGGCTGGGGCTCCAACAGTGTCAACTCTACCAGGTCAGTTACTAGAATACATGAATTCTCTCCAGGCCACAGTTTACCTAGACTTGTCAAGGACAGAACCATCATATGAAAAAAATTCACTCAGACATTATTTTGAATAACTCATGTCCATTGCCTAGATCAGATAACTCTAGATGACAGATATCTGTCTAGGCTCAGTATGTGCCTGACAACCTGCATGGCGTCTCAAGGAGTGAAAAGTCAAGAGTGGCTACCACCCTTTGAACTTCTGCCTGGTGACCTTGCATTTCAGGGATGGTGTGGCTATTCTCTGAGATATTTTAGTGCTGACCTAGTTCCTAGTGGTAGCTGCTCACCCCTGTATCTTGGTGCCTTAGTCACCACTTAATATTATAGTTGTTTTTTTTTTGTTGTTGTTGTTTGTTTTTTTGTAGCACTAGCAGGCTTGGCAGTCGCATGAGGAAGGACATGACTTGTGACCTGAAGGAAATTTATGTGCCTAAGAAGTTTCATTTTGCTCTAACATTGACTGTCCTCTGTAGACCTGTCTTTGGAGCAAATGGTGTCTTTTCGTGAGGGGCTTTTGAATCCTAAATTGACAGAAATAGGTGTAAAAGTAAACAACAAAAGGTCATAAAATGGCAAATAAATTAATTTATCTCCTTTTCGGCTGAACCAGCAATAGTAGAAGGACCAACAGGCAAAGGGGAGTTAGGAGCCACCAGAGGACCTCTGAAGCAGCAGCTCTGCTTTCCGGTCTGTTCATTGGAGTGCACATTAACTGCTTACCAAAAGAGAGGACTATCACAGCGTCTTAATGCATCCATGGCGACTCAGTGTCAAGATGTCTTTCCATGACCCTGTGGCATTTCGAATGAAGAAAGGCCCGTTTCAGCTTCTCATTTCACAGCTACTCTGGAGGGTCTTATTCTCAGCAATATAAGGAGCTATTGCTGCACTTCTTAGAAATGAGACAGTAGTAGGAACAAGACCTGTTATTAAAAACCCATCATATTTATTATTTCCATCAAAGAAAAGAAGGAAGTCCTCAGGCAGGCCTCGCTGAAATATTACAGGGCCTAAGGGTGAACTTGATAATCTTTCATTTTAAGCTTGCAGCTGCTGTGTACACTTAAAATACTGTGAGGGAGAACTTGCCTAAGAACAACCACCATGAAATTGAGCAACATTTATTAATCTTTGGTTATTTCTCCATAGTTGTTCAAAAGCACACAGCCACAAGTTAATATTTAGGACCACTCAAGTGGAATAGTCTTATAAGTTGGGGATGCCTCTTCAGTTTGCCCAAAGGAATAAACATCCAAGGAAAATCTAGGGTATTCACACCCTGATTAAGAGGAAGTGGTCTTTAGGAAGCCATTCATATTCTTTAAATTTTGGTCATCCTCAAAGTTCTATGACATTGATT
This sequence comes from Mormoops blainvillei, assembly GCA_004026545.1. Lineage (NCBI taxonomy): Eukaryota > Metazoa > Chordata > Mammalia > Chiroptera > Mormoopidae > Mormoops > Mormoops blainvillei. Next base: position 165,435 of record PVJD01000141.1, read on the forward strand.
TTGGCTGCCAACGCTGTCCAATCCACTTGATAACTTGGCCCAAAGAATGTCTCGTGTCAGCAGCTGAACCCAGGGGAAGACAGGCAGGAAGACATACCTAAAGTTCATTATTTCTCATATCCTGCCAAGTCGTTAGAAAAAAAAGAGTAAGACAGTTTGCGGATCCAGGAGATTACATGGTAAGATGATAAGAAAAGCCTCAGAAAGCTGGCCAACTGAAGTCTTTTAAAACTGACTTAATGTTTGAAATGACTGATTACTGATACCAGATACTCATGTCCCTGGCCCAGGCTATCTATCCGTTCCCTGAGAGATGAATCACAGCATGTAGCAGAAATATTATATTTCTAACTCAACAGTAGCAACATGTTATAGAGTTAGAGCACAAATAGATTCTTCAAGGTGTCATCTTCAGTTTACTGCCACTAGTTAACCTATTGGAACAAAAGAAATTTATTTCATCATAAATCACATTTTGAAAGAGATATTGACTTTGAAAACTTATGTTTGTTTAGCCTTATGGAGCTATTTTTATTTTTAAAAATTAAATATTCAATTACAGTTAACATATAATATTTAGTTTCATGTATACAACATAGTGATTAGACTATTATATAACCAATGAAATATCACCCCAATAAGTCTAGTACCCATCTGACAATTTATGTTAGTTTCCTTTTTCCATTTTATTTATTTATTTTTAGAGAAAGGGGAAGGGAGGGAGAAAGAGAGGGAGAGAAACATCAGTTGATTGCCTCTAGCACACCACCAACTGGAGACCTGGCCCAAAACCCAGGGAGAGCCCTGAACAGGAATCAAACCAATGACCTTTCTGTTCAGACTGGTGCTCAATCCACTGAGCCACACCAATCGGGTCTGTATATTAATTTTTAATTGAAATTCTTATATTTGCTAAGTTTATTCCTAAGTAGTTTATTTTTTGTTGTCATTGCCATAATATAATCTTTTTTCATATTGTATGGTTTTCAGATTTAAGAAATGATTTATCTTGTATATTACTCTTTTAAAAGACACCTTAAAGAAATTTCTTATTGTTTATAATAGTTTTTCAGTTGATTCTCTTGGACTTTATATGTATATAATCATATTGTCTGCAAAGAATTACCATTTTACCTCTTCTTTTTAATTTATATTTCCAAATTCTTTCTCTTACCGAATTGCCCTGGCTAATCCTTTCAAAGCAGTATTAAATAATAGTGAGGATAGCAGTGGGAAGACTTATCTCACCCCCAGCTTCAATGGTAATATTTCTAGTATTCCACTCTCAAGCACTCTTTTTTTTAGAATATTTAATTGATTATGCTATTACAGTTGCCCCATTTTTTTCTCCCGTTTATTCCCCTATGCCCTACACTATACCCTCCCTCCAGCATTCCAAAGGAACTCCTTTGTAAGTAACTGTCTCCTTTTCTCTCGCTGCTTTTATGATTCTCTCCTTATCTTTCATCTTGGGTAATGTCATTATGACGTTTCTTGGTGTGTGCTTTCTTGGGTCCAACTTCTTTGGGACTCTGAGCTTCCTGGACTTCCTGGAAGTCTATTTCCTTTGCCAGATTGGGGAAGTTCTCCTTCATTATTTGTTCAAATAAGTTTTTAATGTCTTGCTCTTCCTCTTCTCCTTCTGGCCCCACTGTGATTCAGATGTTGAAACATATAAAGTTGTCCCAGAGGTTCCTAAGCCTCTCCTCATTTTTTTGAATTCTTGTTTCTTCATTCTGTTCCGGTTGAATGTTTATTTCTTCCTTCTGCTCCAAATCATTGATTTGAGTCCCGGTTTTCTTCCCTTTTTTTATTTTATGTTATTTTTAAGTATATTTTCTTGATTATACTATTACAGTTGTCCCATTATTTTTTCTCCCCTTTATCTTCCTCCACCTGGTAAACCCATTCCATCCAACATTCCCTCCCTCAGTTCATGTCCATGGGTTGTACATAACAGAACAGAAGTTCTTCGACTTCTCCATTTCCTATAGTATTCTTAACCTCCCCCTGTCTATTCATATCTACCAATTATGCTTCCTATTTCCCTGTATCTTTTCTCCCATTCTCCCCCATCACCTCCCCACTGATAACCCTCAATGTGATCTCCATCTCTGTGATTCTGTCCCTGTTCTAGTTGTTTGCTTAGTTTATTTCTGTTTTTGTTTTCTTAGGTTCCGTTGTTGATAGTTATTGTCATTTTGCTGTTCGTATTTTTGATCATCTTCTTTTTCTTAGATTAGTCCCTTTAATATTTCATTTAATAAGGGCTTAGTGATGATGAACTTCTTTAACTTTACTTTATCTGGAAAGCACTTTTTCTGCCCTCCCATTCTAAATGACAGCTTTGCTGCATAGAGTAATATTCAATGTAGGTCCTTGCTTTTCATCACTTTGAATACTTCATTCCAGCTCTTTCTTGCCTGTAAGGTTTCTTTTGAGAAATCAGCTGATAGTTTTATGGGAACTCCTTTTTAGGTACCTCTCTCCTTTTCTCTTGCTGCTTTTAAGATTCCCTCCTTATCTTTAATCTTGGCTAATTTAATTATAATGTGTCTTGGTGTGTTCCTCTTTGGGTCCAACTTGTTTGGGGCTCCCTGAGCTTCCTGGACTTGTATGTCTATTTCCTTTGCCAGATTGGAGAAGTTTTCTTTCATTGTTTTTTCAAATAAGTTCTCAATTTCTTGTTCTTCCTCTTCTCCTCCTGGCACCACTATGATTTGAATGTTGGAATGTTTCAAGTTGTCCCAGAGGTTCCTAAGCTTCTTCTTTTTTTGAATTTTTGTTTCTTCATTATGTTCCAGTTGCATGTTTATTTCTTCCTTTTGTTCCAAATCATTGATTTCAGTCCCGGTTTTCTTCCCTTTACTGTTGGTTCACTATATATTTTTCTTTATTTCACTTTGAATAGCCTTCACTGCTTCCTTTATTTTACTTCCAAATTTAGTCATCTCTGTGAGCATTGTAAATGCCAGTGTTTTGAACTGTGCATCTGATAGGTTGGCTATCTCCATGTCACTTAGTTCTTCTCTGGAGTTTGAATCTGTTCTTTCATTTGGGCCATATTTCTTTTGTTTCAGTACATCTGTTATGTTGTAAGAGGTAGAGCCTTAGGTATTCACCAGGATGGGGCAACCCACTTCACTGCGTTGTGGCACTGTATGTGAGGCAGGGATCAGAGAGGGAACAATGCCACTTGTTCAGCTCTCTTCCCACTTTCAGTCACTTCCCCCACTACTCACAAGCAAATTGCACCTTTCTGGTGCTGATCCCTGGGTGGGTGGGTTTTTGTATGTTCTAGGACCCTGTGCATCCCTTCAATGGACTCTCCTGTGATAGTGGAAGTTTCTCCCACCACTGCAACCCCTACAGGTTTTTATAGCCAGAGGTTTTGAGGCTTTATTTCCCCACACTGGAACCCTGGGTTGCACAGTCTGTCCTGCTTCCCAGTTGTTCCTCCCAGTTTATCTGCGCATAAATGTGGTACCGCCTCGCTACTAGCCGCCACCTTGCTTGGTGTCCTTTCTGCCTCGGCTGCCTGTCTGTACCCCTCCTACCAGTCTGGATGAATATTTCTTCTTTAACTCCTTGGCTGTCAGACTTCCATTCAGTTCAATTTTCAGGCAGTTCTATTTGTTTTTTGTTTTTAAATTGATTGTTGTCCTTCTTTTGGTTGTACAAGAAAGCAAAGCACATCTACCTATGCCTCCATCTTGGCCAGAAGTTCCTCCATTTATTCAGCCTTCTGGAGCCTGTCTCAAAGAACTTTGAATTCTCAAAACAAATTAGTTTAAGAATTTAAAAAAAAACATTAAAGGTATATGCATATTAACATCCTTAGAGTCAAAAATTATGAATCTATTTAAAATCTGGATCAAAGGCAGGCAAAAGTGCACAAACACAGTTTTGATGGTCCTAGCAGATTGCAAGCTTTAAACAAATTTTCAGCAACTAAAAATTATAGACATATTGATATAATGATGTTAACAACAACCGATATGTCTTCAGAATGAGATGAGGCAGGAAGTGAATCTACTACTCAATTTCAATATTGTAACACTCTTTATTGCCACAAGTTTGGGGCACAAGCTTTAAAACATGGATATAGAAATGTAAACACAGGGGGCTATGAAACAAGTTCTGTGATAAAACATAAATGATACTGGAGATTTTTCTAACCTGGAAAAGTGAAGCTAAAAACTAACCTCACAGCAACCATTGGGTATTTGAAGCAATAGTTCAGAAAGGATACAAAGTGAATTTTCTTTATTTTTGCTAAAGAACAAGCCAAAGAGAAAGTGCAGAAGTAGAGTTTGGCTAGAAATTGCTGCACGTACTTTTTATTTTAACACTGAGATGGGCTATCAAGGGACAGCTTGGGATCCTAGAGGTCTTTAAAAATAGCTAGGCAGAAAACAAACCAGGATAGGAAACCATCTTAACCATTTGCCTTCAGTTCTGCAAAACATACAATAAACTGAAGAGAATTTTTGTGTTTGTCTTTATGGTAGTAACCCCAGGTGTGTGGTTTAGGTGAATCTATCTTCATATGCATATCTTGTACTTACATTCTTTCCCTCACAATGTCTGATATGAGTTGTATAAAAAGTTATTGAAATAGTTAAGACGTTTTTTGCAACTGCAGAAAGAGATTCACATTAACTGCACAAATGAAAATCATCATCATTCCAACAAATCAAATATACCCAAGGAAAATAACAATACCAACAAATGAAGCCAGTGTGAAGCCACTCAGCACTGTGGTACTGGATTAATCATATTGCTCTTTGAGAGTTTAAAGCTTTTAATCATGTAGTGCTCCAGTCTTTGGTTAAAATTTATGGGCATTTTATAGGTTTATTTTGGCCCCCAGGGCCCCTGTATTGCTCACTAAGTACAATGAAAACCAGTTAAGAATAAAGAATAAAAATTAATGTCAAACTGAATAAAGGAGCCGAAAAGGTCAAAACCTGTTCCTGGGGTCAATGAATATGCCTGCCTGTGGAAAAGACCATAGTAATCAAAATTAAATAGAGAGCTTATGCCCATAAATTTGTGGAAGTAGCTGAATTGTCTGCAAATCAGCTTTCCAATAATTCAGTATTACAAACACCTAGTGTGCACGGAATATATTGTGGATATATGTTAACATATGCGGAATCAGGAAAGAAATTTCTATCTTTTCTTGGAATCCAAATACCTTGAAATATCTCTTTAATTATCAATCCTCAAGAAGATGGAGAACAGGACCCTTCAGAAGACCCATTTCTACCCTGAATATAGGAATCCACCAGCAGGCATTAAAATTTTCGTATCTAATGATTAGTAGATCTACTGATCTAACCGGTACTTACTTTGTAATTGAAAATAAATGTAATGCGGATACAAAAAAGAAAATATGGTTCTATTTATTTAATCCCAATGTCAATCCATTGCAAATTAGTGTTAAAAGAAGGAGGATTCTATAATTTTGCAAATCATTTAGCAATAAACACTAGGATTTAGGATTACTCAGAGAGGTAGGTTTGGATACATCAGCATCTTGCAAATTATTCCTAAACGTCAAGGTCCACAAATTAACAGTTCAGTTGATAGGGAAATTCTAGGGAAATAGAGAGAAAAGTTCTGCAAAGACTATTTGTGCATGTTTATTCCACACAATCACCAGCAGTTGAAGGTCTATAGATGAAGCCAAGTCCATGAAGCCTGAAGTAGGTTGCTGTCCATCCTGCCAGGCCCATGCGATTCTAATGGCTGGGGACCTTCTCAGCAGCCTTCACCCTTCTCCCTGCTTGCAAAGGGCAGAATGTCATTGCATCGGTTCTGTCACTACCCTGGCTAGGCTCCCAGGCATCTTAGCTTTCCTTTCTTTCGTAGTCATTTCCCGGGTTTCCAAATCACCTCCTCAACCTGACAGTGCAAGTTCGTTCTTTCGATTCAGGACCTTCAGAGCGTTAACCTCTCCCTATTCCAGGTGAAGAGTCCCAGACAAGCCCCAGTGACTGCACAGGTTCCCTTTTCAGATTCCACTAGTCAGACCAGTACCAGGTGGAAGGGACTCCATTGGCTTGGTGTCTCCCCAGGGAATATGAGTCAAGGGAGGGCAGTTCCCTGGTTGGCACCCAGCACAGCCCCAGGTAGCCAAACCCTGGTGGTAGCTCTGCCTCCAACCTCCTTAACCCCACCATGACTTCTAGCAACCTCCACCATGTCTGCCCCGTGAGCATAGTAAAAGAAACCAGGGTGGGTCTCCGATGATAATGGGAGTAGCAGATGAAGAGGAAGGAAAGTCTTGAAATGATTTGTCTCAAAAAACAGCCAAGATTCCCACCTGAGGAAGGTGGTATACCATCAAGAAAGAAACTTGTTTGCTTGTTTGTTTATTTTTTGAGCATACATATGCATACACACACACACACACCCCAGAGCACACATTTATTAGCCAGGGGCCCTCCAAAATAAACCATTTGGGAATATGGTGCGGGGTGGGGGTGGGGAATAACAGAAGGGAAAATGAATATGTATTCTGGGCAATCCAAATGAATCGATTTTATTTGAAAATGTTTTTAAGATGGCAGGTTGAAAGGTGCCATTGCTAGTTGAATAAATGAATTGATTACTGGAATTGTGGCTGTCACAGTTACAGTTACTATTTTTCAAACAGCTGACTTTTAAAAATATGCAATAAAATCAAGAAAAATGTCTAGGGTCAGGTTCTTATTTTAGTAACTGCCTATACCAGTGGATGTTGTGAAAATCGACCCAGAATTTGTTTTAGAAAAAAATAACATATTCAGAATGCATTTCTGCCTTTAGCTCCTTCCAAGTGAATGAAAGAAGAGTGTGTGTTAGTGGCTGTGGGCTAATGTTCTCAGGTGTCAACATGTTGAAATGGAGATGTTTTGAGGCCCAAAAGGCCACAGGAATAGTTGCCAATCTAGTCACAACTATAAATCAGTGTTGAAATATTTCCTATAATTTAAAGAGCATGTAAGCTGGAGTTATTGAATATGTTCCCCAAATTTCAAGGAGCCTTCTTATTTTTATCTGCAGGAGCAATATTATAGCTACTGATGGATCTTTTAAGCACTCGGCAGTGTGTGGACTTATGCAAATTCGATTTTTCAAAGGTGCCTCTGTGAGTGCACATGCATTAGCTCCCAATCTGCTGGAACACCTGGGATAAGTGCACAGATGGAATCAGATGAAGGTCAGATTGAAATAAAATTGAGCCTTTCTGCTCTCTCCCGGCATAGCTTATACCATTTTCCAGTCAGAAGTATTCTGGGTATCTCCGAATGGCAGTCGGGTTTAGCTTTTTACCCTCAGAACTAACCCTGTGATTCTCTACACACCCTCACCACCAGCACAACCCTTTTGACTACATGCGCTACTCAATTATGTGCCTCAAAGAGGCACAGACTCACAAAAGCAGCTGTGCCAACCCTTCAGTTTACTTCACTGTTTGAAAGGATGACATGTACCATTAAGGCAGAGTAGCAGCTTGGAGGGAGAGCCCGAAATACCCAGAGAGTGAGAATGAGCATTTCTGGTTTTAAAAATTGCTTTAAACATTAGCATTTTTAACAGTTTTATTGCAATATAGTTAACGTTCAATAAACTGGACATATTTAAAATGTACAACTTGTACATTGACTGTACAATGTACAGTCAAGATAGCACCCCACATTTTCTTGGGGTTTCTTTTTAATCCTTCCTTCCCACCATCCCCTGTGTTCCTCAACACCATTCTACGATTTATAACTTTGGTCTGTTAAGGAGGCTAAGCCAGGCGACCAGCCGGGACACCTGAATTGGGCTGGCTGCTTCTTCTCGGTGCCACTTAGCATCTTCCTCTCTCTCTCTCTCACATTTCCCATGAAGTGGAAGGTATGTTTAGAGGCCTAGTGAAGTCATGTTATGCATTTTGAGCTAAAAACAGCATATGTATTTCATGAGGCATCACATCAAAAATATGTACTATCTGGCCGACCCAACTATTTCTATTTTACTTTTTTTCATACCAGCTTTTATTCGTTGTTATATTTTTATTCTTTGCTTTGATTTTAATGATTTATTTTTTTCTTAAAAGATGCATGTAAAAAAATCTAGCCACCTCAATGGGAATGTTATTTGGGTTATAGTTAAAGGAGTTCTAATGTTGCCTCTATTATAAAAAGTGTTTACATTCATCCTATTCACTCCTCACTGTGAAGAGAGGAGCTTAATGCGGGTTTGGTGGAAGTAGACGTGAATCATGGCTCTCTCATTGAAAGCAGTGTGGCCTTGGACAGTTTACATTATTTTCTCTGAGATTCAGTGTACTCACCTGCAAAATAGAGATTAATATGTCAGCCCTAAGTGCCTCAGTGGTTGGTTATATGAACCAAAAGGGATAATACATGGGTTGATGTTTTGTGAAGAATAAAGTTTTAATCAAATAACATTTATTATGCTGATGTTCCTTTGAGATAAGGAGGAATTTTAAGTATTATATTGCACAGGCAGAGAAACAGAAACACAGAGAGGGCAAATGACTAGAAACCAGGGAACAGAACAGTATCTTCTCAGCTCCTACCACTACAGTGGGTCCCAATTTGAAATTAGCGATTCCTCAGTAGGAGTCAGGACCCAAGCTCATAGCAGGGTAACAGCCTACAGCTCTATCTGTCATCTGCTGTCACTCCCAAAATGCAATCTACACACCACCCAAACTGGCTTATGTAGTTTCTCAGCACACTCCTTGCTTAACTGCCATTGCTAATGCCACCTCTTCCATGACATCATTTATCCTCACAAGATATAATTTCCTTTCCTACTGAACCATGGACACTTTAAACTGAACTCCTTTTAGAGATTTTACACACTTTTCATAGTCTCATTGCTACTTATTTAAGATTGCATGCTCCTTTCAGGTAAGGACTCAGTTACATACAAGCCTTAAACCTACACTCAACACAGCATATACTCAACATATATTTGGTGACGCAAATGAAATTGACTTTCAATGCCAGACTGAGTTTCCAGTGAGAGTACTAATACCCTTACTAATTGGCAGACCCAACTGTCATCATTAAACAAAACAAACAAACAAACAAGCAAACAAACAAAAAGATCACTTACCAAACAACAAAATTATGATTAAAAATTGATAAAAAATAAAATAGGTTGTTTATAGTTTAGCTCCTAGGATTTTCACTAACTATGAACATCAAATTTACATTGGAGGAATTAAATTGGAACTGTCTGGTAATTAATCATTATTCTAAGGGCTGGATGAACTAAACCCTTAACCTTTAACTGCCTTCGTTTATTTACCACACAAAGTCCTTTAATGTAGCCCCCAAAACAGCAGACCAGTTTGGCCCCGCTCCTTGTGCTTTTCTTAGACAGCTGGAAGGCAATGACAACTGTGGCAATTCGTGGTCTGCAGAATGAAATCTGCCAAGATTATTCTCTAGGGCAGCGATTTTCCACCAGTGTGCTGCAAGAGGCGCGCCAGTCTGTGTGCCACGAGAATACTTAAAACACACAATACCTGATTATTTAGTCAGAGGCACTGATCTCTTTTCCCTTAGACTATCAAATTAAAAAATGACAACAGCCAACACAATAGTGATCCAGTGTAAACGAATCAAAATTATACCTATTTTTTTTGTCAGACAGGCAGAAGTATATATTTTTTGGTGTGCTGCAGAATTTTAGTAATTAGTTTATGTGTGCCATGAGATGAAGAAGGTTGGAAATCGCTGCTCTAGGGACATTAGAGCATTCATTTACATGACGTTACTAAAGTACTTTGAAGGGTCACATTAATATATCCTCAAAATTATATGGAAACTAAGCAAGTAATATTTATACAATAGCCCAGAGAGTCATAGCCTGTGGACCGGGTCATTGGGTGCAGCTTTTCTACTGGGTGATAGAATGTGTGGCTACTGACAAGTCCTGGCATTAGCACATGAATTGTATGGTGACAGTAGCAACCAGGTGCCCTCTTTGGAAGCCTGGAAGCTGTCTTGTTTGGGCCATAGGGCAAACAGAAACTTAGTATTTCTCTAAGGTTCTCTGAGACCATCAGTATCAGAACGACTGAGGTACCTAATTGGAAATGCATATTTCTGGGGCCCCAACACAGCATATTGAATCAATCTTTCTGGAGTGGGACCTAGGAATCAGAGTTTCTGCACAAGTTCCATTAAATGACTGTTACGCAATAAAATTTGAGAACAGCCCTTGGTATGTTCTGCTCTGACTGCTACAGGGTGTAGTGGTGCCACCCTGTGGTGTTTTCTCTACAACCATATTCTTTGCTTAAGCAGCCTCGTGTTTAAGGCTTTAAATGCCCCCAATGTGGCCAAGTCAGGCTTTGGGGAATCCTGACCAGTATTTGCTAAACAATGAACAAGTTGCCACAGGGTCAATTTGATTGAGTTGTTCAGTTGGCCAGAACAAACCAGGAATCGATGAGTGGTCTGATTACTTAGGGCCACGTGAACAGTGGAACCAGGGGAAGCCAGGTAATACAATTACCAGGCGCTGACTTATAACAGTCGATCCAGGTGACTTTAAAAAGGCAGTCACTTTATAGGATGACCTGCGACTTTCTGTCTTGAGTCTGGAAGTATCTCTCTGAGCAGACCACTGGATGGAGGAAGGTCTGTAGCAAAATTCTGCTTCTTTGACATACTTTGACTCTCCTGCTCAGCTAGTTATCAGCCATCTTTATCATCCCTTTTTCACTTTATGACCTATAATTATATTATTTTATAGGAGATGCCCATGCTCCCAACATCTAGCAAAAAATGTTTCCAAACTGAGCTGATTCGTAGGTTGTTTGTAAAGGTCAATGAATTATACCTGATACCTCAAGAAGTTAAGTGAATACTTAAAACTGTTTAACCTTACTCTGACCATATTATACCATCTCTATTTTCAGGCTATAACCACCTCAGTCAGACATTAAGCAATGACAGTTGCTACAGAAGTTCAATGACCTGGCTGTTAGGAAACATGAGCTTTATGTGAGCTACTCTTCCAACATGGAAGATGATGGTGGTCTTTCTAGGTATACTGTGTAGACACTAAATGATGGTCTAAAGGTCAGATACCGGACCTGAATTGATCTCTGTGGGCACAGGGGACTAACTGTTGACGGGTTCAAATCCTCCTTATGATCAATCAATGTAAAATTGTTTACCTAGGCACATATTAGTTCTAGAACTGAGAGGTGCTAAAAAGGGGAGAGATATGAGTTCCCATCGTGGAGGAAGTTATAGTCATTGCTCTGAGCCTATGTAGCTCCACAGGGTAGAGGAGATTTTATAGACATTGGATCTAACCTATACAGGAAGGGTTTACTTAGGTGCAACTAAGTCAAAAAAAGAAAAAAGAAAAGAGAGAGAGACATCAAACATGCTATTCCAAGGTATGTGTATAAGCAACAGCACAGTATCCCCTAAACTCCAGAAGATAGCAATTAAAACCTTTATTTTATCACACTACTATGATAATTGTGATTATAATCTTTAAACAGCTAAGTGACTTATTTCTTCATGAAAACTAGGTAATAGTTCTTGAGCAATAGACTAAGGACAAAACAGCAATCTTTTATGTAGCTGAATACATTGCTATACTAGACTGTCTGTATATGTGTGCGTTTATTTAACATAATGTGCTCTATGAAGGGTTTTTCCTTCTTTTTTAAATATTTAGATATTATAAACACGGAAGCGTGCATAAATGTATATGTACAGCTTAAAATAATTATATGTTAATATCTATTTAACCACCATCAGACCAAGAAATATAATATTGCTACCATCCTAGAAGCCACATGCTATGCCCACCACCGAACCCTGGTAACCACTAGCATGATTTTTGTGATGTATATGTATGTATGTGTAGGAACAAATAAAAACTGTGTATACATGGCATTTTTCAAGGGTCCTCAAGACCATCCTTGCTTCTGACACGAGTTGCAAGTTAGGGATTCTCTAAAACCAGCCTTAATTCCTAATTTCCTGGAAGAACTCACAGAACTCATAAAAGCTGCTATTCTCACAGCTATGTTTAATACAGAGAAAAGGCAGAGATTAAAGTCAGCCAGGGGAAGAGGTACATGAGGCAGGGTCCAGGGGGTTCCAAGTGCAAACCCTTTAGTGATCCCCTCCCAGTGGAATTGTATGGACAGTACTTATTTCTCCCAGAAACGATGTGCCAGAATTTGCACACAGTGCTGCTAACCGCAGAAGCCTACCAAGCCTTGGTGTCCGGAGTTTTACTGAGGCTCAGTCACATCAACATTGTCGGTCATTCACAGTGCTGACCACGTCTCCAGCCCTGTAGATATCTCTAAAAGTGAAACTGATCCTACATCGCACAAGACCCTGTCTAGGGGCTGTAAATCACACTGGTGGCATAGATTATCTGATACAACCCAAGATCCCCCGGTAAACAGTAACATTCTTATCAGACAGACTATTCTAAGGGTTTAAAAATTATCTTCCAAGAGCCAAGGTGAAACGCCAGACCTCTCTTTGGGCAAAGTTAATTATTTCCTGCACGTATATGAATATATCTTTTTACCGAAAATGTCGTTTGGTTGTGCCTGATTTTGATCTTTATATAAATGCTCAAGTATTATATTCATTATATGCATACTTGATATAAACATGTAAACCTTTTGGACTTCATATAAATGATTTCATATGTACTTATATCTCGGGTTTTGCTTCTTTCAAGAGTTCTTTTTTATTCCATATTGAGTGGATGTTCTCGACATTCTTATCAAATATTAAAGAGAACCTTGAAGTCTTATTATAAAATAAAAAGGAGATTTGATGTAAATATGGTACAGCAATGCAGCCAGCCTCGCACTTGCTGTACAAATAGCCAAGTATTCCATTTTTTCATCAGTGTGCGCCTCGTGGTCTGCAGTGAGGGGGGGGCAACCGAAATGACTCCCAGAGGAAATATAGTCACTTTTATTTTAAAGCTCGATAAGCTATCACTCATCTATCTATATTGATCAGCCCCAGTCATTGGGATCTCAGCTCATTACTTCCCAGTGTCCCCAACAAAGATGAAATCAACCACGGCCGCAGCCGGGGGTCAACGCATTTTACCTTAAAGGACCAGGTGGTAAATATTTTAAGATACGTAGGCCATGTGGGATGAAAGCAACCACAGACAACATATAAACAAATGTGCGCGTCTGTGTTCCGATAAAACTTTATGAACACCAAAATATGAATTTTGTATAATTTTCACATGCTATAAAATATTATTCTTCTTTTGACTTTTTTCAACTGCTTATCAGGGAAAAACCATTCTTAGCTTATGAGTCATCTAAAAACAGGTAGCAGACTGGATTTGGTCCCTAGGCTATAGTTTTCAACCCTGGCTAGGTCAGTGGATTCAGGGGTTCTAGAATTGGGTTCAGGATTTCCATTTATAATAGAATATTTCTCACTGCTCCTAATTCATCGATCTTACACAGCTGACAACCACAAAAATGAACTATAACTCCTCTAAAACATTTTAGAACCCAGTTTGTATTGCTTGGCAAAGAAAATTTACAATAGGCAATTTTACAAGAAAGCATTGGATCAGAACAACTACCTAATGTTCTAGATTTTACCACCTAAATAAAACAAACTAAGCAGATTCCCATAATAACCTTCTGACATTAAATTCCTAAATAAAATTTCTGTGGCAGAAAAAGGGCATTCATTTTCATCCTTCCCCTTCAATTGAGACAGATAAAATAAAAGATATACCATAGGTATAAAAATCCCCAAGGTAATATAGACAAACCCTAGTAAAGATCTCATTGACATGGTTGTGACAAAAATTGGAAATCAAGTAATGCAGCACTGCCATTTTTGTGTGATGAGGACTGAACAAGTCCCCACTGCTAAATGTCACTCCCACCTTCACTTTAGGACAATGAGTATAATGAGTAATTTGCAATAACAAATAAAACAATATTCCTCTCACTTACTTTTATTCCAGCGTTTTCTTTAACCAAAAGTAAATGGTTTTTTCAAATTTTATGTTAGCCCAGAATATCTTTCGCAAATTAAAGGACTGAACTTAATTACTACTTCTATTTTTTCATCTTTAGGGCTACAGAACGAGAGAAGTGATCCAGCCAAGCAGGTAAGAGCTTACTTCTTTTGCACACTTAATGTGGATTACTCACTGCAAGGTTGTACTGGTGGTTTACTCACGTGGAATTGATTTTCTGTCTTTTATGCCTTCTAGTATATAAGCATTTCTAATGTTTCTCTTTGGATTTTTCTTCTCTGGATTTTCTTTACTGTTGAACCTGATTCACTGTCTCTTTGGATCACATTTCTATCAAAGCCTACCTGTTGTTGGATGTTGGCATTTATGTATGACCACTTGATTTAACAGTTCAAGTGCTTTTGTTTCATTTTGTTCATCCAAAATGTTGGCTTCTTTTAAAAAATATATTTTTAATGAGGTCATTGGAATAATGTTTAGAAAATTAGATCTGCGGGTATAGTTGTGAGGTTTGAAGGAATAGATCATATGCCAGCTCTATCACTCAGCAACTGACAAAATGGCACCCATGCTTAGTGACTTTCCTTGTCACCTACTGCCTGTTCGTACCACTCAGGAGGACTCTGTGGAAAGAGGTCATACTTATTTTGTCTTCTCTGTGACTTTGAATATCAAAATAACAATACTCAAATTTTAAAAAATAATTAACTCTCCTCCTTAAATAATTTAAGGCAGGGACACTTTCTCTGCTATAATATTTCTATATCCAGACCTAGTAAAGATTTATGCACTGCCCATTTTTCAAGACAATCCAGAAGATACATGGAAACTAATCAACCATTTCCAAGTCATCCTCACAGATAGGCTATTCAGAATCTTTTTTCTCCTCTTAGGTTTGAAATGTCATTGCAATTGAATTTTTGGGGACCACAAACTTTGCTGATAAATGATTTGTTGCTGATAAATGACTCCTATTAATAGCAGTTTAATTCATTAGAGCTTTTTAACTCATTTTGACTTTGCTGATTTTCATGCTTGTGTTTTTTTCATTTTTTTCAATAAATTCCATTTTTCTGTTTCTTTTCAATATTTTAATCCAATTACCAGCCCCATAAACAAGCACTTGCCACATCTACGGTAGGTGCACTGAACTGTGAGTAGCAGTGATTTCTGATTACAGACAGGCTAATTTTCAAGGAACAAAAGGAACAAAATGCAGTGAACTGCATAAAAGTATAATGGTAAATACCTTGTTAGGTGACATATGGCACAGATTTAGAGCACAGATGGGAAAGAAAAGAGTTACTTAATCCTAAAATACATATGCATTGCATGGATAGAAGTTGCTATCTGGCTCCTTTATTATCTACTTGGTTATAAAAGGACAAATATTTTATACATTTTATTGTTCAGGAGTGTTCTTTAATATCAGGATTAGCCTCTCTAATTGAGAGGGTGAAAAGGAAGCAATTTAGATTCTTTAAAACCCTAGAGTTTTGTCAACCAGGCTAATGGCAAAGGCAATTAGACAAGAGTCTCCAGGACTTCTGCATTTTCAATTTATTATACTTGTTCTTCCTTCTGTGTCCCCTTTCTTCACCTGTTTTTAAGAATTTCCACTTTTGTGGCCCCTAGTTATACACAGAAACACACACATGCATACACACAAATCTCACATACTTCCTGCACGTCTATGTATGATTACAAATGTCTTAGTGAGTTACCTCTGTTTTGTTCACATACTGCCTGGCATTTATGCCTTAGGACAAAATGACAAAGCACTGAAGAGGGAGGATTGTGACTGTTTTAATATGAGCTAACAGATGAGCAGATACTCTAGGGAGTAATAGGACAATCACAGATCCCTTCAAATCACAGGGTCAATACTACGAAGTAGGTCGCCCCTTCATCAGTGTGAAGGCTGACCAAGAGTATCTGTTGGAGGCAGAGTCAAAGCAAAGTGAATATGGTAACCAGATGCTACGGTTATGGACCCACCCTTATCTGGCCTACGAGCGATGGGTGTGGGGGAGGGGATGGGAAGCCCTTTCCATTGGCAGAGGGTTCAGTCAAATAAAAATAAAAAATAACAAGAGCTTTGTCAGGTTAGGGCAGCTTCCAACACAAGAAGAGAATGTCCTGCTCTGAAACCCCTAAATCAGGGAAACAAGGTTCATAGGCCACAGTCTTCAAGAGAACCAGCAAGCGCAATACGGAGCCGTCACAGCACCAAAAGCTATCTTACTGAGCACTTAAGCATTGTGAGTTAAGATCCCTACACAATGATGAATTCTCGTTGGCCACAACAAAGCTAACAAAGACAGGAGATTTAAACACAGATGACCACCAAAGAAAGAAGAGCTTGAAAGGGTTATCAGGGCAAGTTAAATGCAATGATGGGAAGGCAGGTAACCTCTGAATTGGTTCCGTGCACAGTGTGGATTTCATGAGGTAGCTAGGTCCGCTCAGACTCTGACCCCGCCCTCCTCTTCTCAAAGGCCGAAGGCAGCTGGATCATACATCTGCCTTCTGATGGTTCTGTACAGCGTGGTCTGACTCTCCTTCCTAATGCAGCTTTAACACATTTTTTTAGTCCTTTAGGCAAACATTAAATCATAAAATTTTGCATAGTATTTAAGAGACATTTAGCTGCCAAATGATGAATAAAATGGATGATTTAGACACTGAAATCCAAAGCTTGATGTCACTTTTATCATCTCATTTCATCGTATATTATAAACTACAGAGCTATAACTTATAGTGACAATGGCAATCGCACACAATGTATCCTGTAGATTCACTTCTAATACTAGCAGAATGTATTGTAGACAGACGGTATAGGACATGTACAGCTAGACCATAGGACTTTTGACTTTGGTTTCAAATGTTTTCTATAAGGTCTCAGGAGCCTAGACCTAAAGAATCAGGAGATATTCATTTGAATCCTGACTTAATTTGAGGCTGACTTTATAGCCCAGGACCCCTACTGGTAAAGAACACTGTCGAGGATCCTGGTGTGAAGCAGCCTGTTTCCTGATCGACCAAGGGCATTTGTGTGAGCTAGGCAAAGAGAATGAGCCCAAGTAAGACTTCAGTAAATAGAAACTGACATTTAAAAGGTGAATAATCTAGTTTGGTTTTCTACATTGATCAAATTCACTGAGTAATTGCTTAGCAGTCCTCTTCCTTCACTTGCCGGGTCAGAGGAAAGAGACCAGTTCCAAACGGTAATGGCGGGGCAAGGTGTGGATTGCCCTCTGTGGTTTGCTTCAGTCGCAACTGTCACAGCAATCTGTGTAAGCTATGGCTGTATACTTAGGCCCCTGTTGCATGATATGACAGGGAGTGTTATTTGCAATTCCTCTGTCAACATGGTGACAATATTGTGAAAAACTGGACTTCATTGTTGGTACATAGTATTAGATTCTTTCAATTTGTTGGTGAGATGGGGGCAGTGTTTTGCTTTGTATGGAGAGAAGTTTGAAGTTATCACCATGGAAGTCTAAATCGGGAAGCTTAAACAGGAAATTAAATTGCTGAAAGAAAACAAACTTTTACACGCACACGTGTGTCTTTCATAACCTTTGTTTACTCATCCCTTTTCTGGTCAAGAAGGGCGAGCTCCCCTTCACATTTTCAGAGTTGGTCTACCTCCGATGACTGGTCCTATGGTGTGACTTTCATGTCTGTATTTGAGACACTGAGTTTGGCTTCATTTTGCATCCTTGAGTAAATCTTAAATAATAGCTCCCCTACCTAAATTCCTGACCTCTTGTAATGATGTATTCCTTAACCCTTGTTTCAGGAAACTGTAGCCCTCACCTCTCATCTATTTTGGTTCTCTTTTCCTAGGCCTGACTTATGCCTGAAAAACCACTGTCCCTTTCCTGTCCTCAGGCTTGTACAAACACCCTATGCTTAAACCCCGGGGCCCCTTTTCCATTTCAGTTTTCACAGGAGAGCCTCACGGAGAGTCAGTGCACAGGTGGGCACAGTTACAAAGCACTGACACTGTGGCTCTGAGCTGTTTGCTAATAGACGCCCACAGTCTACCCAAAAGGACTGCCATGGAAATACTAAAGGTTAACATTCCTCCACCTCAGACTTGCTACTGAAATTAGCAGAGCTCATTTGAGAGATAAATTTGCTCTTTAAAAATTTATTTCCTCTGCATTCATTTTCTCTTTCTATTAATGGGAACCTGGGATCTCATAAAACTGAATTAAAATTATCAAATACTATTGAATCAACCTAATGAAAATTTTAACCAAGAGTCATTGTAAATTGGATATGTACTACACTGAGAACACAAGTCTTCATAAAGTAGATATTGTTCCTATGTAAACTCATGAATGGAGACTTTCTTGAATAAATTACTTCTTAATAATATCAGAGAGTCATTGGCTGAGTAAACATCTCCCTAGGGCATTCACTAAGAGTCTTGAATTTAAATGTTCAATAGAATTTCATATTTGTCACCTTTACTAATGAAATTTTCTCTATGAAATCATTATTAGCATAAGAAAGTTAAATTTTGTGTCCAATTTTTTGAATTAATGCAGTTTGAAGAACCTTAAGGGGTTGAAAGATGTCCTCTGGGAATGCAACATTTACATAATTTCTATTGTCCCAACATTTACCCTCCATAGTCCACTGTCAATTTGCTACCTGAGGCAGGAGAGGAAAATGATGATCAGAACCACCGAGTGTCTGGGAATTTCTTAGCAGAAATGCCTCAGAGGACCAGATAGCGAAATCATGTCTTCCATCCTAACATGTGACTTAAGCATCTAAAACCTTTGCTGTGTTCTTTCTAGCCACGTAGTCCCAGCAAGGGCTTTGGCAACTGCTTCCTGTATAACACCAGTGGACAAGTTTATCAAAATGGTTCAATGATTGCCTGAGTTGTAAGAATCATTTGGGCTATTGTTACTCTGGAGTTTGTTTTCTTTTTAATCTTTGGATTTAGGATTCTACCTGCATTTCTTTTATTTCAACATTGAAGCACATGCACTAAGTGTTCTCTTATCAAGACAAGAACTGTAGGTCATGTGATTTCAGCTTGGAATTATCTAGATACCCCATTCTGCAGAACCCTGTAAGATAGAATGTAAAATGTTTGCTTATAAAAAGACCTGAACTGCTTCTTCCACAGAGGAAGCAGCAAGATGATGCCTTGAGACTTCACAGACACCACTCCTATGACCACTCTGAAAGGAAGATGCAAACAGATTATAAACATTGTCCTCCTGTGCTGCCCAGATGCTACCCAGACTCCTTCTGTTTAGGTCTAACTATATTCCCAAATTTACAGATGGCTTTATACCACAACAGACTAAGCCAATAGGATATTTGTTGTATGTCTAGTACAGAAAAAGCCCTGGGTACAACACAGGGCCTTCAGAGCATCACTTCCTGACTGCTAAGTATTTATTCACTTTTATAAGAGTTATAGCATTTAGCTTTCCTAAAAATTGAATCAACACCTTACAACTACTACATGATGATTTGATTGTAAGAAAACCCTTTCTGGGTGCCATATTTTTATCACCTTTGCATAAAAAGTATAGTTAACAAAATAATAACATGAATAATTAAAACTAGTGTTTGAACATAATTCATATTGCTCTGAAAAATTTTTAACACATAGGCTAACAATATTAACAGAATTTACTCAAATGGTTTTATGCCAGTGAATTTTCTCCTAAGCAAACACCCAAGGAGGCATGCAAATGACCATGGCACAAGACAGATTCGCAAAGAACCCGGGTTAGCAAATAACTGAGTGTGTACTGCAGCCTCCACTAAGAAAACCCTCTGTTCAGCCAAAGAGTTTAAACAGAAGTGGAAATTGTTTCCACATTATGCTACAAATTCATTGAAATACATATATTCTAACAAAATTCTGTATATATACATAACATTTTTCTACTGAATTTTAAATCAAATCAAATCAAATATGACTGAAATCAAATATGGAACCCCATAGGAAATATTTTCCAGGTTGATTCACTCCACGAGTATAGGCTGAGAACTATCTAAGCCCCAGCTGACTTTCGAGGCAGGAGTCAGAGTAAAGGAGATTGAGAATGAGGTTTAAACGGTGACCAGCTCTCGGAAGCTGATGTGACAGGCACGTGCAGTTGCCAGGTGCTACAGTCTCTGGTCAGTACTGTGGTTTCTCTCTGTATCATTTGTACAAATTCTGAACTCTCTCCTCTTCTTCATTATCCTCCAAGACCGTAGGAATTTCTTCATGCCAGAAGATTCTCTGACCTCATATTTGAAATTTCCAGAACTTTGCAATTTCCCTTCTTTTGACTGGTTCCTTACAAAGTCTGCATTGCAGGTATCAGCCTTGAGGGTAGAATGTACTCCTGTCTGAAATTTCCTAATGTTTGAGATTTGAGTTATTCAAAACAAGTGTTTCCTGTCTTATCAATTCTGCATAATTAAAATGATCTATTTTTCTTCTTTAATGAATTATCCATGTCTATGATAATGGAGTATCCTACATATAATATGCTGATTTGCCAAAATAAAAGTGAAAACTAAATCAAGAGTGTGTACTGTCCCCATCAAGCCCCACATCGGTAAATACACTATAACTGTTGGCAGCAGTACAGGCCTTAACAACAGAACATCTGGATGCAAAATCCCAGATCAGCCTTCTTGAAGCTGCATGTCCTTGGGGAAATTTTCTTCTGTTGCCTCAGTTTCTGTTACCCCAAAAAAAAAAAAATGGAGAACCACAGTATTTCCTGTCTCATAGCGTGTGGTTTTATGGATTAGACAACATATTTTTAAGGTGTTTGGTATCCTGACTGGGACATGTTGTTGTAATAACATCGTGCCTTAGAACAAGGCAGAAGAAGTAGCTCTCAGCCTGGAGCAAGCCCCCAGTCCAGTTCTGGGAGAAACCAAACACAGTACCTGACTATAGGGCACAATAAATGACAAGCCAGGAACGCCAACAGCAAGGCCTGAGACTCACCGATGCGGCAGCGGTTCTCAGCAGGATGGTTCCAATGGGACGGACATGCGCAGAGTTGGTGATAAATTACCAAAACGGCTCTTGGATGACAGCTATTCATTGCAAATAAGGAGGACCACAGAAAGCCCATCTCATGCAGGGTGCCCCCAAGCACTGCTTTGGGGAAGGTGTAAGAGCTGGGAGCTCCCTAGGTCTCAGTGAGGGTTGGCGTGGCAGCCTCAAGCCCCTGCGTGGTACCAGTCATTCCATTTCATAGATCCTAGAAACTCGCCCAATAGGAGAGTGAACCTATGGTGGAATATTCACTTTAACTGGAGAAGGGCTCCAGGAAACCATCTTAAGCCAATGGAATTACTCACGGAGCTCAGAGTGGTAAAACAGTTCTACAGGTTAGGCTACGCCCCTGACATTATCCAAGCTGACTTCTTCACTGTAACACATCAATAACAGTACCCCCACCTCTCAGAATGTGGGGAAGGTTAAATAACAAAGATAAACCATGAACATACTGAGCAAAGTCCTTGATGGAAAATAAATGATGCACATATGCAACTTCACTTTCTTTGTTTTTTCTGATTCCATCTACTTAAAAAAAAAAAAAGGAGAAACCCTATGTTTTTACAGGATTACATACCTATTAGTTCTGAGGATAACCCATCCAAACCATGTAGCAGCCTCCTCAGTCAACCACAGATCTGGGTGGGGATCGGCTCCAACAACTTAGGTGTACAACGCACACATTTCGAGCTCAGCTACTCCCAACCTACTGCTGTTTTATTCTATCTCACTTTAGAGCTATCTCCATCTTAAGCATCACTCTTGATTCTAAAAGTCAGCAATGAATTCTGTCTTTGCAACTAGCGTGCAGTGTGGTTTTAGGTAAATATATATACTATGCTGGTAAAATTGTAAATATAACACATATAATACATATGATGTATATTTAACATGTAAGTAGAATATACAGATAAAATAGCACATATATACAGCATATATACCATGTATCTACTATGTATCTTATATATTGCATATATACTACTCTATAACATAGCTATGATAAATTTTAGTAGATATATATTTTACTATATTATGTATCTACCATAGACTGGGGTAGATATTTACTATTACTATAGTAGATGTCTATTATATACTATAATAACATATCTATATACATCTTAATTTCTTCACAGCAAAATGCCTTACTTTCCTCAGAGATTTTTTGATGAACAAATATGATACAGAATGCAAAAGATCCTTTGAAAAATTAAACATTATCCCATTTATACTGCACACACCTATCAAACTTACCAAAAAGAAAATCCCACAATACTACACATTTTGAAGACAATTCTGTTTAAGTTACTTTCTTTTTTGATCACTGGATTAACTATAGTAATAATTATCAATCAGGATAGGAGGGCATTTCTACAAAGCTTTTCAGGGCTTCAGTATAATTTATCAGTCCTGCAGATAAAGTCGCTGATATCATAACTACTTCTCAGTGCAGCCCCTGGGTCAGGCAGTATGCTAGAGAAGGGGATGTCAGTGGCGAATAATTCCTATATGGTCCTTGTCCTTGTGGAGATGGGTACTTGGACATTTGTTAAATAAAGACACAAACAAATGGATAATTATGAAACTTCACAGCTCTGTAATGGGTAAGAATGGAGCCCATAACAAGGGGGTGAGACCTAATCCTCAAAGCATTCCTTGAGGAAGTGACATTTGCTGCAATACCTGAAGAGCCAGATAGAAAGGTAGGGTGGGGGATGGAGAGGAAGTGGGAGGGGAGGGTGCCCCTCCAGGCCAAGGAAGCATCAGGCACCTCTTCTGGAGGAGATGGCTGCTTGAGGCAGAATGGCTACGTGGTCGATGAAAGGGAAGAAGGCCCACCATAGGGGAGCTCAGAAAGCAAGAGGAAGGGAGGCTGCCAGAGAAGTCTGGAATTTCCTGAGGTATTGCTGACTTGACCATCTTAAGGATTTTGGTTTGTATTCTAAGAGCCATTGATAAACTGCACCTGGCTTTCACCTGGAGCAAAGAGACCTGTATTTTCTAAGTGGCTGCTCTGGCAAACAATTGTGAAGAGTAGAATGGTGTCTTCAAAATATGTTCTAAATTTCACACATTTGCCTTCATCTTAGGGAAGACTAGTCTTAAATATACAGAAAGGGCATCTAAATAATTAAATGTTGACATTTCAATAAGTCCAGAACAAAACTAAAACCTCCACCTTAAAATGAAATTACAACCCTGGCTAGTCTGAAATTCCAGACAAGAATTTGGTTTAAAGGCTTTGTTCCTATTCAAATTCGAAAAATTAAGAAATAAAGTTTTTAAAAGGTAGCCTATAAATCCCGCCTGTCAGTTACACTTCAGTGAGGATCATTGAGCTCTTTAATGGAAAGAGGTCTTCTTCAGGAAGAGACAAAATAAAAAGATGGATAGGTTGGAATAAGTAACAGCTAGAGAAGGAAAAAGAGGACAATGAGAGGGCCCCCAAACCAGTTCACAGACTGTACTGTTTATTCTGATTACCAACCACCTCGTGTGAGGAAAGTTTGCAAGAGGCTCCCAAATTCCAAATTCTGGCATCATCATTCCTTCTGTTGTACCTCAACTCAAGGATCCAACCTGGATGTCTTCCTTTTTTCCACTGTAATAAATAATAACTCTGAAACCTAAGTTAAGATTTATCAGTGGTACTCAGATGTAGCAACTCATAAAAGCTCAAAGTAGCCTTTGCTTTTTTCCTGGAACAGGGAAGGGAGGGGGACACATGTGAGCCTTCTGCTGATGAATAGGCGAGGGCTGCTTCCCCACCAGCGGAGAAGGATTAGACAGACAAAACCCAAACACAGAGAAAGATGCAAATATCCCCAGGAACTGGGACACGTATGAGCCTCAGCTCCAAATGTCAATTACTGGAAGTCTCTAGAGCCTGGTTAAAAATAGATATGCAGGTTTCTTTGCTCACATGTCAGAAAGGGGCATCCCATCAAATCAGATTCCCATCACCCTCTTTTCACCCAATAGCTGAGTATCAACCATTTGCAACTGTAAATCTTGGTTACACTGCTGTCACAGGGTCTAAATTAGCATGCGCCTTCTCAATTATATCCAGATACCAGTGTCTTCAGGTTTTCACAGCATGTGCAAGATATGGGGACGCACAGAGACATAATATGTGTAAACATTACTATAACCACCCCTCCCCCCCAGGTAGCTTCTGTGTGTTTGTTCAAAGAAAGAGAAAGAGGGAGTACGGCAGGGAGCAGTCACAAATTGCTGTCAGGCAAGTTAGGCAAACCAGGAGGCAGGACAGGGTGGGGATGAGGAGGGCCACATCTCATTTTCCATTTCTGCCACCGCCTAACTTAGGGACTTTAGAAGGTCCCTCACACGGCATTTTCCCTCTTCTCCATGTTTTAGTGAATGCCTAACTACCCACCTTTGCTCAAGAAATACTGTACAAATGAATTAGGCTTAGGCTGAACTTCTCCTGCTAAAAGTGCTTAAATTTGCAGTCAACTCCAAATTAGACTTGGTAATTGCAGGAGCTGCAGTACAGATATCCCCAAATAATAGACAATCTAAAAGTCATTTTGACTTGATTCCGGTAGGCAATGTTTGATTTTTGAGGGAAGCAGAGGATCTGCTTCCCTAATTAGTTTTAGTTTTAGCCAGTATTAAACTGGTACATGTTCTATTTTGCAAGACCTGCCTGGCTTGAAACAAAAAGATACGGAATTAGGAAGGAGACGCCCAAAATGTAAATTTTGCCACTAAAAGGGGAAATATCCACCAAATGAACAAGATACAAACTGTCCATAAATCTGGGTTTAACTTTAGAGAGAGGAATGGGGGCGGTATGCCTAACTTGTTATTTTTTGCCAGAAGTTTCATTTTCGCTTGCCAGACACCTTTTTGTGTCTCTCCTCAATAAGTCTTTGAAACTGAACCTTGCTAAAAGACCCTCACCCCACCCCCACTAGGCCAGATGAATTGCTATGGCTGTGTCAGTGTCTGGGACATCTTCACCAACCTTATTACATCTCTGCAGTAGTTCCTTCCAGGGATAAGCAAGCATTTCTAAGAACTAGTCTTCCTTCTGTAAACCATTCCAGATCCATTTTGGGAGATGAACAAAATTTGTTAGAGCTCAGGTATACCGCTCTTTAAATACAAGTGATTTTATCCTCCTGACCATTTTCTGACATAAATTTTCTTCCCCAAAATAGGTGCAAAATAAAAGACCCACTAAAACTGACTCCACTCTAAACCATTGATGGTATCTACCTGGAAGGGCCATCCTATTCTTCCTGACAGCTCTCAGCTATACCCTGGGGTCCCAGCCAACCTTCTCAGAAGCTACAGACATTGTAAGACGCTCCTTCTTTTGCATCTTCTGTCCCGCCCTCCTGGTCCTTTTGAATAACCGCTAATAAGTTTACAGTTCTTTCCAAGTGCTAAGAACCGAGCCCTTCATGTAGATTAACTCAATCACAACTCTATAGGTACTTTTATTATAGAAATTTGACAGATGAAGAAAACTGAGTAGCAGATGAGACATTGAGTAAATTTCAGTACACAGCACAGCTAGCCAGCGGCAGAAGGCAAACCCAGCACGCTGATGCCGAGGCCCCTGCTTCTACTCTGTACCTCCCCCTAACAGGGAGACTGCCCCTACCCTGCCCTGGAATCTACACTTAATCCTAACTGCTGTCGCTCAACTAAGGACCCAGTCTACAATACTGGAGATTCAGCCCAAAACACAGCTTTACGTGGGTCTTTCCAACTATCAGCAGTCTCACAATGGCTCTCCATCCTCAGTTACGGCAGAAGGTCTGCAGATGGGGAGCAGTGTGTTTAAATCACTACACAGGTGGTTCAGTGTACAGCCACAGTTCAGACCCATCCATGGATAGCAATAGAATGGAGAGAAGGAAGAAATAATAGAAAACGACAAGCAATAAAAGTCTAGGTGCATTAGATTCTGAATCCCAGCATTACCCCTGGACCTGGGTCCCATTCTGCACATAAAAATATGTAGCCCTTTCTCAGATAAGGTAGAATTGCTGGAATTAAGTTGGACCTCCTTCTTTCCTGATGGAAAAAAAAAATCTTAAAAACCTGCTCAATAAAGCAGTGTAGTAGACTAAGAGACTGGGTAAGAGAATATGTGCGAGGTCTTTTCTTCTTCTAAAGACCCGTGATTGCAGAGAAACAATCTTACACTAATGCTAAATGGCAACCAGAAGATAAATTAAACTATCTTTTTTGCCTCAGTTCCTCACTTTGCATTTACAGTAGAGCTTCCATGGTTCTCACTTCAGTACTCTGTAAGCCAGATAATTATTTGAAACCCCCTGCAGTCCCAAAGCTATCTCTGCACAAAGATTTAATGCCTGAGTTCTATAGTGAGATTTCTGATTACCCAGACTTCATTATCTTTATGAAACAAGCAACAATCCATTTACTGACGTACAGGAAAGTTTTATCATAGACTGTTAAGTCTGAACTACCATTGTCAAAACAAAGGGATAAAACATATTGTGTGATTTACTTTCCTTGATTTTTTTCTGTCTGTTTGCCTACCCACTCATCTGCAAAATTTGGTAATTCACAATGGGGCTCTCTGTCATTAGTCTGAATTAGTAAGTTTCTACTGTATTTTAGAAATCAAATTGAAGTCCTCAGGAGGTTGAAATGCTTGAAATTATCTAAATGATTTTCATTATTGGAGCTCAGATTTTATTAAACATGTTATTACTTTTCAGAAATAATGAACAATAATATAATAATTAATAATCAAACATCAAGGGGTACTTTATTTCATGCTACCAAATTAAAAGGCTGATGATCAGCCACATAGCAGTGGAGTCTAGTCTCTGGTCTCGGTAGTCTGCCATCCGTGGGGAGGTGAGGCTGAGGTAACTTCCAGGCAGGCACGCTGCCCTCTCCCTCATCCTGCTGTCTGTCCACACTGACGTCCTAGCATGTAGTGTCTGTTGGGTCCCAACACAGGTTTTTAACCATGAAATAGAAGTTTTAACAATGTTCACAGAATTTAATGATAAGATAATGCCAGCATTCTCTTTTAAATGCCCCCCAGACCATCCTAGAAGACTTGAAAAAGCTTATGTAAGAATGCATGTCCTTTTTTTCTTTCCCTTCGTATCCATCCAGCACCATCTTCCTTCCATACTCTTCCACGAGTGAACATAAAGTTAAAGAATGAATTTGTGGAGCTGTGTGGATGTATGAAACCCATTTTCTTCTCCTTTCTCCTATTGCCCAGGATCCTGAAGTCTCTACAGTGCAGAAGTCTGCCTCTAACTCTATAGGAAACTTTTCCATAGCAACGTGGTAACTCTCTGAAGCATTTGCATTCCTGTTATGGCAGGAGAGACTATATTTGAACTTGAAAGTGGGGGCGGTGGGAGTCATAGTGGTGCAGGGTAAAGAAACATGTACACAAAAATCTCCAACTTCACGCCTACACACCTAGCACTTTGGAGATCAGAAAAAGAGTGTGAGTTTGGGCTTATATCCTCCCCTGAAAGCATCTTGGATTTCCCTTTTCACTCCCCTGCTGAAATCAGAACTAATTACTTTGAACTGTTTTAAATGTTCTTAATTTGCCAATCGTTCTAGGTATGGTCTCAGCCTGAGTCAGCCTCCCCTTCCCACTTCCTCCTTTCTGCGCCCCGCCCCCTTGCTGTTTTGGCCTCCTCGGGTTTCTTACTCCAACTCTCCCCCCGGGAAACCAAGCCTCGGAGTCTCTTCTTAGTGCACATTTCCCAGCGGTACTTAGTGTGTCGTGTCGCTCTGATGGTATCCTCCTCCGTGTGGACCGTACACTCTGAGGGCATGTTTGCTCGTTCACCTTTATCCCTAGTACCTAGCTTAACACTCATCGTATTTTGGTTTAATAAGAGTGGGTGAATGAATAGATGGACGACACTGATGAAGGGGAAATTTGCATGATTCCCTCCCCCTGTTCAGACCACCTCGCCTGCAGCCTTTCTCATCCCGATGGAGACCTCCGTCCAGGCCTTCCACCTACAGTATCTGAATTCAGAGCGTTTCCTATATCAAGTGAGGCCTCTAGCTTTCAGAACACTCAAGGATGGGGAGGAAAAGCATGGGCAGAAATAGGAAGAAGCTGTCCAACAGGAGACTGTGGTAGAATTCCTGGGCCCCTCTGTAACGTGGGGAGCAAGACCCCAGGTCTTCCGAAGGGCCGGATGTGAATACCGAATGCTAAAAATGATGTTGGTGGAGAGAAGGGAAGAAGGGAAAGAAGGGGAACAAGCCCGTGAAGTTAGAGAATCAAGAAAAATCAGTAAATTGGCACTTACAGATATAAAAAGCTGACCAAATGAAAAACTACATATTAAAAACTTGGATTGGCTATGTGGCTGTTAACACAAATTACATTCATTTGTGTAAACTGCTCACAAATTTTTCCTAAACATGATGCAGTAAAAGAATAATTTTATTTATCACAATATGCGAGTCACTGTTTATCCTTGTGGTCAGTCTTTTCTTGTTAGAATGGCAAAGCCAACATATACACTTTTTTCTTCAATTTTCTGTGAATTTAGCTTCATCAGCTCTAACAACTTTAAAAATCTATGGAGAACTGTGTGACTATCTATGCATATGTTGAATTTCATAGTCATTAAATGTTTTCAATAACAGAAATTAGCTTTATCTAAATGGTTTACCCATTTGGGAATAAAGTAGTAGCAACTAAGAAGTCTTTTCTGTCAGGACTTACCTTTAATTCACCTAAACTTAATTCAACCAAAATTAAATGAGTACTGCTTATATAACCAATTGTAGAAATGGCAAAAAGAAAGCTTTTGTTGGGCCTCTTATCCCAACTAGATCTTTAAGGAAAACCAAGCCCAAAACTAGCTAGAGCCAATCACATAACTGAAGAAATTATCAACCCATCATCAACTTCAACCCATCCTCCTCATACTAGACTCACAGCATCCCTTTCTCAGCTTCCACCTTTACAGTAGTAAAAATCATGGGCATTTGGTACGGAAACAAGGTGCCTGAATCATAGGTAATACTTAACAGGTTCTCAACCAAATGCCACCAAACCTGTAGTCATTCCCAATAATGGAAAGCAGGTGGGCACATGTATTAAAATTCTCAAGTAATTCAAAATCCTTCCTTAAGTATATAACTGTTGAGCATGAGTGGATCTTAAAGATATCCAACTAAACTTCTAGATCCTCTCATATTAGGTATTAGGAAACTAAGACCCAAAGAAGTCAAGTGAACTGCCAAAGGCCATGGAGGCAGTTTGTGGTGGTCAAGAACAGCACTCCAGGCTCCAGACGCATCACCCAGGGACCTGCCTCCGCCTAGACCTTTCAGCTTTGTACTTCATAGTTTCACCAACACTTCAGGCAGAGAGACTTGCCACTCTACGGGATTCCCTCTCTACGGGTCTTCTACTGGTTTGAAGGAAAGAAAACAAAGCAGAAAAAACAAATAAAGCTCAAAATTATTTACAAGTAAAATTTTGTTCAGTCCATCAAGGCTGGCCTACAAGTCAGACTTTAATCTTCCAAAAACATGCCGGGTTTACAAGAAAACTTCAATCCTTTGAGTCAACACTAAAATCAGGAGTTCTAATGTTTGGGGTGATTGGTTCTCCTCTGATATATCAACCTGGGTTAAATATTCAAATTCATTGGAAATGCTGGCTATTTGGTTATGATGCTGTAGTAGAAATATAAATAATACCTCAGTTTTATGGTGCTAATTACAGAAGCCAGACTGTATAATCAGTACACAATTTGATCTAGAAATCCTCCAATGAAGTGTGTACCCTCTGTCTAGACACTTTATTAAATGTCAGCAAAATCCTAGACATCTGATACCTTAGGGGCTTTTGATTATGTCAGGTAGAGTGAAATAGATTTCTTTCCTTTATTTAAGGTAGGAAAAATTGGGCAACCAAATGAGGTTAATATCGAATAACATGACATGATAGTTGTCATTAAATACTTGAATGGTGACAATGTTAGATGAATTCCTTGTTAATGTAAAGGCAAACTTATTTTTAAAAATGGCTGAAATGCAGTAGGACAAATTTTTGGTTCCTCTGGAGAACACAATCCCTTCTTATAGGAACTGCCCAACATGGAAATGACCAGCCACAAGAATCTGTGAGCAACTGGTCACTGGCAAAGCAGGAGCGGACTAGACGAGCATCTGTCAATGGTGTAAATGGGATTCCTGCGTTGGGTGGTGGGGTTGAACAGGATGACCTCCTTTTCCATAATTTCCTTCTAATAGCAGGCATTCTACAACTCAGATTTTATGAATTGATTTTAGTAAGGTTTGGAGTATTTGTTTAAATCTACTATTACTAAGTATCTAAATTTGGACTTTGCTAGGCCCCGTACAGGGAGAACTTCAGAGACATAGACCGAATCCTTACAAAATTAAATACATGCACACAACCACGGAGACAGGTATGATTTCACATTTTATACTTTTAGAGGTGATCTGAGTGGGAAGTCATGAAAACATTGAGTAGTTAAAGCAGGGGTTAAAAATCAAAAGGCATAAAAGAAGAAACATCAATGCAGTGTTAAATAAATTTTTCCTATGGCACAATATTTCATAGCACTGGCTTGGTCCACGGGCCAAGAAACACAGGATCACATTTAGTTGCTATAATGAGCATAATGAATAACTATGTAGGTAAAATCTCAGGGTTAGAATACACTCTAGAATCCCATCACCTTTGCAGATGAAGAAATTGAGATCCAAGAAGGCAAATAACTTCCCTGCAACTCATGGAATTATCACGATGCTGAAGGTTTGGGCACTGTTTCTAGCTAAACTGGGTAACTTATGTAAGGCCTGATGTCTTCAGACATAAGACAATGGCATTAAATGGTTCTGAAGAAGGAAAATCAAACAAATGACTTGGCACATATAAAATACCTCCAAATTAAAACATAACAAAACTCATGTCAGCACACATAACTCATAAGAAAGAAGAAAATATTATTGAGCTACATGATAAGAAAAGTCACTGACTCAATACAGAAGAGGAAATCAAAGGGAAAAGGTCATATATTTTTTTCATTTTAGAGCTATTACTCCTGTTTTTCTCTTTTTATTAACTCTTCGTGAGGTCTTTCCTTGGAGTCTAACATAAATGGTATTACTGAGCCAAGAATGAAATCTAACGTACATGATCAAAGTAAGATACTGAGAGTGGTTAAAATGATATTTAAGTTAACAAAATAATTCTGTTAGCATATTGGTATTCACCTTGACCCTTTACACACACACACACACACACACACACACACAGGACTAAAGTTTTATCTAAAAATGAGGTCGCCGTTATATAAACTCTATAAAGGCAAAGGCTATTGCTGGCCTGTGGTCTTAAAGCTGTCTGCCCTGCCAAGTATTATATGTGTAATATATGCTTAATAAATACTCACTTATGAAAAGTATGATGATGATAACAACCTTTGCCAAATGCCAATTACAGGACATCCAGTCAAAGCTTCATGGGTCAATACATCAGCAGAAAGGAAGCAGTAAATGGAATTAAAATAATGTATCTGTTTGTTCATTGTTAATGGCTGCTATGAATTTGAATTAGGCCAGTAATTGCTTCCCTGATATGAGAGCAAAATGCCAAGGTAAAGACTGTAATTAACATTCAGAAGGAATGTAGGCCCGGAGTATGGGGACACCTTTAAAAAGAAATCTCCAGTTTCCTCTGTCCCGTTTCCAAATCTCTTCCTAATTTCTTAGCCTTCCTTGCTCTCAAAATTCTGTTTTTGTTATTTTTGCTCTCTCCTTCCCTCACTTTCAACTGTTATCTCCAATTTTAAAGCCAGCAAAATTTCTGTGTTGGAAGAATGCTGCTTTTTTTCTGAGAAAATTTAGGAAATAGAACATAAATAGAACATGTTAAAAAATTCAACTAAGTAAATTTGAAGATCTAATTGCTTTATTCAATGATTCATGAGTCCGGCGGCCTCCCCACTAGCAAATATATAGGAGCTCCCAAGAGATATAGAGAAGGAAAGGCTTTTTAAAAGGCAGAAAAGGGGTGGGACGAGGAAGTTTTCTAGCAGAGTGCAAAAAGTGGAATGTTTCAGGCTTAGGTCACTTTCCTATAAGGGATGGAAGGCACCAATCAGGCAAATTACCTCACTTCTGCTGACTAGCTAACTCCAGGTTGACTGGGTGAAGTTTACATTCCCAGGAGAGGCTGGAACTGCAGTTACATTTGGTTTAAGTCTCGGTTTGCTGATGTGAGGCATAGCACCTATTGCTTCCCTTTTAACTGCCCCACTAGCAATAATAAGAATCCTGATGAGGAGAGTGTGGAAGGGTCTTTGAGATACTCAGTTTTTAAAATAACTCTTAATGTCCAAACTCCTCTGTATTCAAGAGGAGAAAAGTTGTTTCCTTTTGTCGTATCTGATCACCGCTTAATTGGGAAGGCAAGAATATGGCTGACCATCTTATGTCCAAAGGAAGCCAGTCGACACAGTTCCATCCATCGAGAAATAAATAGTAGTACTATAATAAAGTTTTGAAATCAAGCACTCCAGTTTTTCTGATTCCCATCAGTTGGGATCAATCTGTGACCTCTTTCTCCTTTTACCGGTTTGGAATGTGATTGCTTGATATATGTTAGAACATCCTCAATTTCCTCCCTAAACCATGGGATTCTAGAAGGAAGAGCAGGCTCCCTGAGGGAAGCGGATGGCTTGGGGCTTGGGTGAATAACACAGCAAGGAGTGTTTGCTCTGTTCATTCCTTTCCCTCATAGCTCCTAGCCTTGTACTAAATTCTTCTGCCCTGTAACGATGTTTTGACTGAGCACTTCACAGTATAGTCATGAAGGCTCAAAGAGCCCCATCTGCCTCTTTGCAAGGACTCAAACTCTTGTAGCACTAAAAGAGTATTTTTAATAGAAGACAGTTTTCCTTTCTAGGGTATGGGGCACAGGAACAATACATTTGAAACCAAACAGTGGCTGGAAAAATGCATTTCTCAAAGTAAAATCTCAAAGTAAAAGCATGTCGAAGTTGTAAAAAAAATAAAAGTGGAATAGAGAAATAGATTTGAAAAAGACTGCAGCGCCTGGCAACAATTAGTGTCCCAGGCAAAAATTTTCTAAGACTAGGATTTCATATCTGAGTAGCAATAATTATAAGGAAACAGAAAAGCACAGTGTAATCGGTGAGTATCACTTATTTAAGAAGAATGTACTAAGGATATGCTGTTTTATAAAGCATAGCCAAGCCTAGCATACGTATGTTTCTGATCTTATAATATGATTAAGAAAAGAATTGCTTCATTGAAAATCAATTGCACGGGATACCCACTACGTGGTGAGCTTCAAATCTGAATTTTGGCTTTTTGTTTGTTTCTTTCTTTCCTTCTTTCTTGGGATGACTCTAAAATGCTAAATTTTGTCTCAGAAGCAGTAGGGGTTTTATTTGCAATATTCAGGACACAAAAACTTCACAAGAAATGCTAAACTGCATTAATGGAATCAGTAGAGAGCTATGGGCATTTCTGTGTACTTCTAATGGAATACATTTCTCATTTTCTTTTTTCAAAGTGAAGCCAATGGCATAAATCAGAGATACTGATATTGTTATACACAGGTATAAGAGTCAGGAAAATAAACAAATGGGATTGTACTCTCAATCCATTTTAAAATTAAAACTAATGCTTGTTAGTTTCCTTTACATCAGAGTTTTTCAACCTTGACATTATTGGCATTTTTTGTTGTCAGGGACTGTCCTGTGGACTGTAGGTTGTTTAACAGTATCCCAGGCCTCTACCTACCAAATGCTACAGCAGCGCCTCCATCGACAAGCAAACTGCCTCTGTCTGCAGATATGGACCAGTGTCCTCTCGGGAGCACCACCTCCCTCCCCGTTAAGAACCCCCGCTGTATAATGATGTCTAATTGTGTCAGTCGCTATTGACCATAACAGAAAATTTTGAATTCATTACGTCATGGTTGCTATAAGTTTAACCAAGAAATTGCATAGACGGGGAACTATGACTTGATGAAATGCATAGTGCTATTGATTCACAGGTTTCTCTTCCTGAAAAGAGAAAAGAAAGAAAAGAAAAGAGGAAAGACCTTGTGTGCACCAGTCCCTGGGTTGCCTTTCTGAGTCACAGTGTATCATCTGCCGCCTGAGCTGTTCCACCCCTAAACTTCCCTGAGCGAGACAACATGGAGCAGTGGCTCCGGTTTGCATACCTGGGGTTAGTTATGACGACGGACCGCTTTGCCGTGAGAATAAAGGAGAAAATGAATGTCTTTATTCTTCTACCAGTTTACCACGGGAGGATGCCAACCTGTTTACCTCTGAATTTGCAAAGAAGGGAATGTGATAGGTGCACTGAACATAGGCAAGCCTCAACTTTTCCATGTCTTCATTTTCCTGTTTATAAGACAGATTGGTGGCCCTCGATTCCCTGACTTCTCTCATCTCCAAAGATTTTAGCATGTCCCCAGAGTTTTATGGAGTTCCTTGGCGACTGATAGGATATGGCCACAAAGAACTGGAATCTGTCATGACAGGGAACGCGCGATGCTTTCTGATGGCAGGTCTACGCAGGCTTCTGTTAGAGATCGCCGCCCCCCCCCCCCCCCCCCCCGCCGATAATCCATTACATAAGATTTGCATCTCACAAAATACAAGAATTTTCGGAGTGGACAGTTCTTACTTAACATTGTAGTAACACTTATCATGATTGAGGGCACTATTCTTTAATCATTTTATTTTCTTGATTTCCATGATACATATTTGCCTAGTTTTCCTACTACACCAGAGCCCTTTTCTTCTAAACTCCTCAACTGGATCCTTCTTTCTACAAAACATATAAATATTTCAGTGTTCTCAGGACTCTGTCCTCAGGCCTCCTCTCCTTATACCCACTCCTCCCGTGTGATCTCATCCAATCCCATGGTTTCAAATGCAATTCATATAGCAGGGATTTTTTTCCCCAGCCTAGACCACTCACTGAGGTCTGTCCTCTTTTATCCAACTCCCACTTGGCATCTTCAGATAAATACCTAGTGGGCATCTTCAACTTAACAGGGCGAAGGTACCACCGTTAATATTTCATATGTATTTTTATTTTCTAGTCTGCTCACACCCCAATCCTCTCCCAAATCTACACATCGTCCTTTCTGTGGTTCACACTCATATCCAGCTCTCCAAAATAAGTCTTGTGTTCCTAATCCAACCAATGCTCACCTTCTCTACTCTTATACCCCAGTGCAAACCTCTGGCACCTCTCTTCTGGATCAAGGCTATAGTCTTCAAACTGTTGCTCTGTCAACAACGTACTTCTAAAGCTTTAAAACCTTTGCTTCCCATTATACTTGAAATGAAATCCAACCCTTACTAAAGTCTGCAAGGTCTCTAAAACCTGGCCTTCATCTCTTCCATCCCTCCCCTTACTCACAACACAATTGTCCCATAGACTTTACTTCTGGCACACAACACAAAAAGGGTCTTTTGGCCTGCTATTCCTCGTGTTTGTGACACTCATTCCCCAAATCCTTGTAAGGCTCCTTCTTCTCACCATTAAGGCCCCTTCTTCTCACCAGCTCCAGTGGTGCCTCCTCAAAAGGCCTTTGTCACCTGTGAAAGCAGCTTCCACCTTCTGTCAACCGAGTGGAACATTAACCTCTTTTATCTTACTCATAGTGTGTATTCCTGAAATTATCTTATTTATTTGTTTCATGTCTATTGTCTGCTCTCATGGGTAGAATGCATGCCTCTTGCTGGCAGTGACTCTGTTTTGTTCATTGCCATATCTCTGGAGCCTGTAACAGTGCCTGACACAGAAAAGTTAAATAATAACTTGTAAGCTGACTGTCTCGATGTCATGCAAGCCATGGGGAAAATCCATGAAAAATTCAGTGCTAGCTAATAAGTGAGCTACTTGGTTCTGTCATATGCCTACTTACCTACCACCAGAGTGAGCTTCTTTGTCTTGATCTGCAGATAATCCTGAATTGCCCTTCAGTCATTTTAAAGCCCATATATTAACTAGTCAGGTGAACTCCTGCTTCCAGATAGCTAGCTAGCATCAAATGCTGGTTGACATGCAATTCTGCTTTCATAATTTTGGTTGCCTCTAAGACCCAGTGATGCTGGTACTCTTAGGCAATTTGATCAAGCAAAGGATGAGTCATTGTGAATGAATCAAATTAGCACCAAAAGAAAGTATGGGCATAGATACCTTGAGAGCAAAGAGATCAATGTAAGACTCTACTTTCAGACATTTAGATGGTGATTAAAAATGTAAATCAAATATCCTTGGGTCACTAGAACATATGAAATTTCCTTTAAGAGCAGCCTTTAAATTGGGACAACCTACTAATGCTCATTTTGTACATTTATATCACTCTTATTATGTCTATAGTTATTTTCTTGTTACCAACATCATCAGCATTATTGTTGGTAAAAGAAATTTCAGACTGGAAAAGCAAAGAAAGCATTGGTACAACTGCCAATATTGACCTAAAATATAAAACAAGATGGTAGTGAAATTATAACTAATTAAAGGCTAGCCATCAAAATTAGGAAGCCCTGTTGGTTAGACAAGTTCAATTTCAAGAAGAAAAGAAAGTGTGAACTTGGGGGTGGGGGGTATCACAGAATCTACCTTGCATCTTTCCACAGTTTGACAATTAAGTGAAATTCACATCAATTGAGATCAAGGATGCCTGTAGGCTGACACAATAAAAGAAAGCTTTATATACCCATATGACATGTTGACAGAATTACAATCATTTTGGTACTAGAAGGACAGGGAATTTTTGATGAGTTCCTTACAAGGGATATCTTTTA
Organism: Mormoops blainvillei; assembly: GCA_004026545.1. Taxonomy (NCBI): domain Eukaryota; kingdom Metazoa; phylum Chordata; class Mammalia; order Chiroptera; family Mormoopidae; genus Mormoops; species Mormoops blainvillei. The sequence goes on from PVJD01000141.1 coordinate 202,368, forward strand.
ATCATAAGGAAGATAACTTCTTCAAAATATAAAAGTGAACATGTTGAAATGCTTACTTTTTTGTCTGCGTGCTTATATTTTAATTGGCAAATAATTATGTTGGCTTAGATCTACAAAATGCTCTTCCTCTTCTTATCCCCATATCATACAAACAAAAACATTTAAAAAGTCATAGATAGATTCAAAAAAGTCTAACTTACTGAAAATAATTTATATTGCTGTTAAAGAGGGACAAAATCTCCTCTGCCCTCAAAGTTTAGCTGGCTGATCTAATAATCAAATAAGCATGAGACAGGTTAGCAAGAGAAAATAACTAAATTTGATCCATGCATATGTATGGCAACCCCACATTCATGAGAGGGTCAGAGACCCCACATGCAGGAGAGGTTCAGAGATGGAAAGGGGGGTTGAGGTATATTAGACTCTGAGGGCTCAGGATGAGGTAATGCACCTTGGCAGGGGGGACCTCAAAGCGTCATTATAGAATGATAAAAACAGATGTTAAGTAAATACAAGTTTACCCGCCATACAGGTAGGTTGAAAAAGTTATTGCTGATAATCCCTTAGAGGCAAGGCCTCTAAGTCAGATTCTGCTAGGCAGTTATGAGTGGGGGTCAAAAGTTTTCCTGAGCCTATAGCTACATTTGTGTTTATCTCAAGCCAATCCACATGCCACGGGAGCACATGTTGGGGTGACTTGTTCTGGACCCCCACACAACAAAAGGGTTTTATTTCCACCATATAAAAGATTCATCCCCGGATGGCTTTATAAAAAGCTCTCCTGTGTTTTTCACTGTTCTGTTGGAGATTATGATTGAACCGAGATGACAGAAGGAAGGAAATTTAAAGTTCACCTTCTAGAAGCCATAAACAATTGAAGAGCTATCAGAAGTAAAAATAAAGCATCTCTGAAATCATTAAATGTGTCAATAGGAAAGTAAGTTAACATTTTAAGAACTTCATGGATCATTTTAAAGAACAAAAATATGATATAAAAAAGAACATTGGTATTTCATCAAAAGCCAGGAAGGAGAGAAAATATGCCCTTTGCTTTCTCAGAAACTGGGGAAAGAAAAACAAGTTTTTCCACACTATCTCCTTAGAATTTTTAACACTCTAGCCTCCAATGCATAAACCAGACAATCAAATTGTATATATGAAGTAAGTTTTCATATATCAGAACACTTTGGCTCAACGTTCAGTAATCTCCTTTTACCTTTAAGTGGCTAATATTTTTCTTGGACAAAGATTACTTTTCATTGTTTTATGAAAACATCTTTTTTCAATATTTACCAATAACTACCTTTATAATCAAAAGTCTTAAAGTATAGTTCCCTTTAATAATTTGTTCCATAATATTTTGTGTTAAGACTGGGTATAAACCACTATAGCATTGTTCTGTGAAATCAAACATACCTGACACATTTGCAAAAACTCTAGTAGAAGACCAGGTGGCCAAGATTGAATCTGAGTCCCATTACATAGCTATCATGTCCTCAGCAGTCAAATAGCTCATCAATCAGCTTGCCTGGTAGAGTTACTATAACAATCAGATGGGCTGAGCTACCTGAAAACTCACTGTGAAGCATAAAATGCTACACACAAAGCTAGTAGAAATAGTGATATTTAACACCGGTATGGCATTTGCATTTATAAGCAACAGATGACTAGAAAGTTCTTCCATGGTGTCCATGAAAGATTGAACCTTCTGACATGTCCTCATTTGTGGTGAAGTCTCACTATCTCTGCTATGTTATCTGTTCTTTTGAAATCAACTAGAGTTAATATAGTCCAGATATGGTTTGCTCTGTATTTGAAAAACAAAATTTATTCCTCGTAGTTAGAAAAACTGTTTGAACATCAGTAGAATGTGATGTTCCATGTGGAAGGAAATAAGAATGTATTCAGCTGATATTCCTCACATGGATAAGAGCATGGGTAGAAATTCTATCACAATTAACACTTAAGAGCAATTTTGATCCATTCTTCTACTAATATTCAAAAGATGCAGATCATAGTTTATGAAAGTTTTATATTACATACACTTTCTATGTCTAAAAATAACTGACACCAATTTTTTAAAAAATAATTCCTTCAGGGTTTTTCACTCTTTTTTTTTAAATCGAGTCAGAACTACTTTCCGTTTATTGAGATGTTCTCCTCCCCGTTTTTATTTTAAGCCTGGGTGGCCGCCATATCTGAATATCACATACCAAAGTGGTCAGTTTCAACCAAAGCCCCAGAAAAGATATCCTGTTGCTGGAGTGTTCCTAGCTCCTGCAGTGTTTTTGGATTTTTTTTTTCTTTGTTTTTATTGCCATTCCCAAAGTTTACACCTAAATCTCATGACCCAGTTGCTTTCATTAAGCTTCCCATAACTAATCAATGCTAGTGAGATGGTCCCATAATTTAATAAAGCAAATAAAGTCTGGGCGTCTACAGATAAGGATGAGCCATGGGGGCATGCGAATCATAGTTTTTATCAGAGACTCAGTGGGATCATAATGTATTTTTTCAATCTGTACCAAAGGTAGTCGCAGGAAGCTATTTTATAGATTTCTTGGTAATCTGAGCTGATGTTATACCTGTTACAGGACTATTGCAATAAAATAGAAACACAGCAGGATAAAAAAGATACAAATGGTGATTTTATAACAGTCAATAAAAGCATGACTCTATAGTAATGGAAAATTTGTTCATGAATTGTGAAGTATCAATGGCTCAGTTGGTTTAGTAATAAAATAATTTGTGTCCTACCACTGGAACTTTTTTACCATGCTAACATGTACCTTTAATTTACTGTTTTTTCCTTCCCTTTGAGAAAGTAGTCACCAAAGGCAATGAAACTTATTAAGAAAATAATGTGTCTTAGTCAAACACAGACACCTAATCAAAACAGCCTTTTAAATGACTTTTTAAACTACTTTATAATCCATTACTTTTATTCATGAAAGAAAATTTCAGCCCATTATGTGAAAAATAAATTTATATAATCGTTCTTTCATATAAATGAGAATGAACCATTTTATGTATAAAATAGTTAATCTCATGTCTCCCAAATTAAAAGCTTTCATTACCTTTTAAGTCACATGTTGACCTATAGGAGGTAAAATACAGAAAGAATGGATCATCATTTTATGTGATGATTTATAAGAAAACAAGAAAAAGGAGAGAAAAAAGGACCAGGATCATTTGAAGGAAGAGGGCAGAAAAAATATGATATTCTATTTGATCTATCAAAGTATGTTCTATCCAAAAGATTTATCCCTGACCCTCTCCAAAGGGAACACTATTACACAGGTTTCTGTTAGTGTCTTTGTGGATATTAATTTGCTAGGAGAATTTGCTTCTCCCTCCTCCCCTAACCCCAGGGTTCCCAAATTATTACAAATAATTAAAATAAAGGAAGAATCCTGTTTCCTAGTGAGGCTATACTGTCAAATTTATGAACTATGATTATTCTCCCACAGTGACCAGAAGTATTAATGTGTATTTAAATTATGACTTTAAATTTAGTGTTAAAGACAGGGAGAGAAGATAATTATTATCTCTATAATATGGGAAATGAAATCTGGAAGGGAGAAGAAGCCCTTTATAAATGCTTTCTTGCCTAACAAGCCAATCCAATTCTCCTTTAATTTCTAAGATTTTAAATAAACAAATCTGAGAGCTATATTTGAGAAAAAAATGGGTGCTATCTTGCTCTTAGCAGGGAGTGAAAGAAAACTAGTAAATTTGGATCAAAGAGACCTCTGTTCTGTCCACTCTTTTGCCCTGTTGGTGACTTTCCTACCAATGAGTCTAAAACTTCTTACCAATCATTTCCATGTAATAGAAAAGCTTTAAGTACCTAGAAGCAGAGATCCTGACAGTGTCACCAGCAAACTCCACTGCACTGTGTGGTGCCAATCAATATCACAGCCCTATTCCTTTGCTCTGCTTAGTTTGTCTTCCTTCCTGTTGGCATGTCTTCCTCCTTCTCTGGGCTGGTTGCAGAGTGAGGCTCACCTCTCAGACCAACCATACCGACGGGACGGGAGCCATACCAAAATGCCAGCACTTCAGTTGGTAGTGTTTGCAGCATTCTCGAAAGTAGAGTAGGAGCTGCTCTGCCTGATTGTGTTTGCACAATTAACACAATATGAAATGTGCCAACACAGCTAGTGTGTAGACAACATGGTGCTGCAAACACAATCATGGCCGCACAAGAACTCAGTGGTGCTTTGCATAAGGGAAATGGTTGGGTTAGTTTTCCCACTCTCTATTCACTTAATTTTGAAAAACAAACAAACAAACAAAAACAAATGTGTGGGAGGCTCACCGTACTCCTGCTAAAGAGTTTGGCTGAAACCTGAGTGTCACTAGGAAGTCTCCTCCAGGAAGCCGATGAAATTTAGGCCACCAAAGGTGGTGCCCTGTGCAGCTCTTGTATCCTCCTCACATGTGGGTAAAGGGCCAGCCAAGCAGGTTTCCCATAAGTGGCAGGAAACTTGTCACCCTGGGATAGTGAACCTGACTGCACTGTGCACCAACTCCCCAGATTTCTTTAATCTGAACATTTTAGTATTTTTTTTAATTTAAATATTTTAAATTATTTAAATTTGGACATTCCAAGATGGCTGAAGAGTAGGTGGAAGCTACACTTACCTGCTCCCAGCCTCAAACTGGATTTATAGCTAAATTATAGAGTAATCAACCCGAATAACCAAATGAGGGCTAGCTGAACTGAAATATTATAACCAAGGATTTAAAAAAGAAGCCACATACAGACTGGTAAGAAGGGAAAAGAGGCAGAGAGGGCTGGCCCCTGCACCCAGGAATGGTGGCTGAGAAGCTGGAGGGATATCTCAGCAGCAAAACTCCCTTATCCCAGGAATATGGGGTTGAGACCTCATGCAGGGACCCCCAACCCAGAACAACAGACATAGGAAGAGAAGACCTCATAGCGTCTGCTGGTGAAAATTAGTGGAGATTCAGTCTGCCTGGAAGCAAAGGGAGTCAACTGGAGACCTAGATGCTACCTTCCGAAGGACAAGCACTCCTATTGTTACAGCGCCAGCCTGGTGAGTGCACTGCCCGGTCCCCTGACAGTTGCCAAGGCCAGTCTACCATGCTTGGGTACTGCAGAAGCATCTGCTGGCTGTACATAGTAGTGACTTTTGAGGCAGTCTTTTTCTGGGGAGGACCTTTTCAGAGACCCAGATAGTGACTTAAGTATGGCTTTGGAAAGGGTACTTAGTCTCCCACACCTCGAATGCACAGCTGGCACCCCCCAATTTGTTGAATCATTTAGCTGATCCAGTACTGCTAAGCTTAGTTATGCTAGAGAATCAGAGTGTGTTGCAGAGCTGGGACTTTCAGACCCTGGCTCCCGGGGAAGAGTTTGTCTAGAAATCAAATGGGCAGGTCCTGGGTTGTTGCTGCTTTGTGGGGTGGGGGGAGAGGGCACTCCTATCTCCCCTGGATGCTCAGCCATGCTACCCTGGGAAGAGGAAGATATGCATGGCCCTCTCCAACAGGTTTGTGAGCACCACTCCCAATGGCAGACTGTTGGAATCTGGCTATCCAAGACCCAGATATCCTGCCCTCCTGAACTCAGCCCTGCAGGGAGAGGAAGAACTGCTCTGAGCTGAGACATTCAGAGTGCGAGTCCCTCAAAGGCTATTGTCTTAGACCTTGACAAAATGCTTGACCTCCTGCAGGCTGGGCTGGCATCACCCGCAAAGACTTTTGATCTGTCCTCCTGAGCATGATGCCTCCATCTGACTGAGTTTGCTCCTACAGAAGGCACAGCTGGCTGTGCCCAACCTGAACATGCAGTGCACCTCTTTTGGGAAAATTAGAGTTGGAGACCCTGGCAGAGATGGAATGGTTTGCTGCTACAGTAGGGGCCACTTGCCCCTCATCAAATGCCTGACCACATGACCCCCCAGTAAAGGACTCACTAGCCCTATTCCCGTAACCCTGTTTCCCCCACCCTTCTGAGCTCACAACTTGTGGAAGGGCCTATGGGTTGCAGCCAATTTGGGTCCACTCTAGTCTTTTTTCAGAAGGCCCTGGGGGAACACCAGGCTACCTCAAGGGGAAGTGGTGTAGCCGGCAGGTGGAGGCTGACTTCAGGGAGCCTCAGTCCTTTACAGATCTGTCCCCAGCTCTAAGCTTGAGGAAGCCAGCCCTTATACATAGATTGGCCCCTCCCATGCACACCCAGGCTCAGTAGGTGCAGACACAAAGAGTGAACAGCATGGTAGCTCTACACAGGTAGTAGCCTAAGGCCAGTTACACACAATGTGTAACATCAACCTGTACCTGAACCCCACCCAAGTGAAGCCAGAATGAAAAAAAAACAATGGTGGGATTCAGACCACACCAGAGCTCGACCCAACTAACCACACCAGCAGCACACCGAAAGGAGGACTCCAGCAGGCACCAGACCCTGCTGGGAACAACTCTGCTTCAGAGGGGAACCCCTGCACAGCATCCCACACAAGGTTTACCCTTATAGTCAGCCAGCCTAAAGGGTTAACTTTAGCCATGGAAAAGCCAACAGCACTCAAGATTCAACTACAACAGGAGGGTGCACATAACCCACAAAAAACATTTTTAGGGCACACAGCTCATGTGATTTGGAGGACTGCCACTGAGTGCAATAAGACCCCTTATCATAAAGCAATCATAACAAGTTTGGGAGTCATAGAAGACCTACTTAATACACAGAGAAAAAACAGGGGGACAAAGAAATATGTCCCCATGAAAGAACAAGAGAAATCCCTGGAAAAAGAATGAAATTAAATGGAAGCAACCAAAATACAAAATGCAGACTTTAAAACAATGGTTAAAAAAGATGCTCCAGAACTTTAGGGGAAGAATGGACGATCTTAGTGTGAACTTAAACAAAAAGATAGTAGGCATTAAAAAGGACATAGAAACCATAAAAAAGAACCAGTCAGAAATGAAGAATACAATATCTGAAATGAAGAATAAACTACAAGGAATCAACAGCAGGTTGGATGAAGCAGAAAAATGAATCAGCAATTTAGAGGTCAAGGTGACTATAAGCACCCAAGCAAAAAGAAAAAAGAATTTATAAAAATAAGATAAGTCTAAGTGATCTCTGGGACAACGTCAAGCATAATAACATCTGCATAATAGGTGTACAAGAAGGAGAAGAGAGTAAGCAAGGGATCAAGAACCTGTCTGAAGAAATAATGACTGAAAACTTCCCTAACCTGTGAAAGAAAAAGTCACACAAGTTCAGGAAGAACAAGAGTCCCAATCAAGATGAACCCAAAGAGACCCACACCAAGACACATCATAATTAAAATGCCAAAGATTAAAGACAAAGAGAGAATTATAAAAGCAGCAAGAGAAAAGCAATTAGTCTCTTACAAAGAAGCTCTCATAAGGCTGTCAGCTGATTTCTCCACAGAAACACTTCAGCCCAGAAGGGATTAGCATAAAATATTCAAAGTGATGAAAAGCAAAGACCCAAAACTACTCTATCCAGCAAGGATATCATTTAAAATTTAAGGCAAAATAAAGGGCTTCCAGACCAAAAAAAAAAGTGAAAAAGAGAAATAAAAAAACACTGAAGGTGCTCATTACAACCAAACTAGTATTGTAAGAAAATTTTAAAGGACCTGCTTTAAGAAGAAGAAGAAATTGAGAGAAAGAAGAACATAGGTATAAAGAATAAAATGGCAATAAATAAGTATCTATTAATAATAATCTTAAATGGAAATGGATTAAATGCTCTAATCAAAAGACATAGGGTACTTGGATAAGAAAATAAGAGACCCCCCTAAGAACAAGACATAAACACAGAATCGAAAGTGAAGGATTAAAAAAATATATTTCATGCAAATAGAAACAAAAATAAAGTTGGGGTAGCTATACTTATATCAGACAAAACAGAATTCAAAAATAAAAAGACCATAACAAGAGACAAAGAAGATCACTACATAATGCTAAAGGGGTTGCTCGAACAAGAGGATGTAACCCAGCATGGACAATGAAGAAGAGATTGACTATGGGAGAGAGGGGCAGCCTGGGTGGAGGGGGCAAAAGGGGAAAAAAATGGGACAACTGTAATAGAATAAACAATAAAAAATATACTTTAATGATTAAAAAAAGAGGATACAGCCCCTGTAAACACCAATGCACCCAAAACAGGAGCATATAAATATATAAAGAAAATTTTGCTGACATTAAGAGAGAGATCTATTGCAATACAGTCACAGTGGTGATTTTAACACCAACTGACATATATGGATAGAATTTCTAGACAAAAAATTAAGAAGACAACAGCGACCTTAAATGACATACTGGATCAGATGAACTTAATTGATATTTACAGAACATTTCATCCCAAAGCAACAGAACACACATTTTTCTCAAGTGCACATGGAACATCTGAAAGATAGACCACATGTTGGGACACAAAATAAGCATTAACAAATTCAAGATGATTGAAAGCATATCAAGCATCTTCTCTGACCACAATGGTATGAAACTAGAAATCAACTATAATTAAAAAACTGAAAAATATTCAAACACATGGAGGATAAACAGCATGTTATTGAACAATGAATGGGTTAACTGAGCTCAAGGAAGAAATCAGAAGTTACCTGGAAACAAATGAAAATGTACACACAACAACCCAAAATCTTTGGAACACAGCGAGAGCAGTTGAAGTTCACAGCATTACAGCCAACCTCAAGAAGCAAGAAATATCTCAAATAAACAATCTAGCCCTACAGTAAAAGAACTAGAAAAAGAACAACAAACAAAGCCTAGAGTAAGTAGAAGGAAGGAAATAATAAAGATTAGAACAAAAACAAATGACATAGAGACTAAAAAAATAATACAAAGGATCAATGAAACCAGAGCTGTTTCTTTGAAAATATAAACAAGATTGACAAACCATTAATCAGACTTATCAAGAAAAAGAGAGGACCCAAAAAATAAAATCAGAAATGAAACAGGAGAAGGTACAGCAGATACCACAGATATACAATGGATTGTAAGAAAATACTATGAACAACTATATGCCAACAAATTGGACAACCTGGCAAAATGGATAAATTTCTAAAAACAAACACTCTTCCAAAACTGAATCAAGAAGAATCAGAAAACCTGAATAAATTGATTACAACAAATGAATTGGAAACAGTAATCAAAAAAATCCCAGCAAACAAAAGTCCTGGACTGGATGTCTTCACAGGTGAATTTAACAAACATTTAAAGAAGAACTAACATCTGTCCTTCTCGAACTATTCCAAAAATGTAAGAGAAGGGAAGTCTTCCAAGCTCTTTTTATGAGTCCAGCATTATAATAATTCCAAAACTAGATATAGATACTATAAAGAAAGAAAATTGTAGGTCAATATTCCTGATGAATATAGATGCTGAAATCCTCCACAAAGTATTAGCAAACTATGTCCAGCAATACATCAAAAAGATCATACACTGAGACCAAGTGGGATTTATTCTGTGGATGCAAGATTTGTAAAATATTCACAAATCAATAAATGTGATACATCACATAAACAAAATGAAAGATAAAATCACATGATCATATCAATAGATGCAGATAAAGCATTTGATGAAATCCAGCATGCATTTATGATTGAACTCTCAGTAAGGTGTGAATAGAGGAAGCATACCTCAACATAATAAAGGCCATATATGAAAACCCACAGCCAACAAAATACTCAATAGGCAAAAACTACAAGTATTTCCCTTAAGATCAGAGACAAGATTGGGATGTCCACTTTCACCACTCTTATTCAACTTCCACTAATGTGGAAGTCCTAGCCAAGCAATCAGACAAGAAGAAGAAGAAATAAAAGGCATCCAAATTGGAAAGGTGAAAGTGAAACTGTCATTATTCAAAAATGACATGATATTTTATATAGAAAACCCTAAAGATTCTAACAAAAAACTACTAGAGCTAATAAATGAATTTGGCAACGTAGCAGGATACAAAATTAATAATCAGAAATCAGTTGCATTTTTGTACAAGAATAATGAATATCAGAAAGAGAAACTAAGAAAACAATCTCATTTACTATTGCAACAACAACAAACAAAATAAGATACCTAGGAATTAATTTAACCAGGTAGGTAAAAACCTGTACTCAGAAAACTATAGTATATTGAAGAAAGAAATTGAAGAAGATATAAATAAGTAGAAATAAATACCGTGTTCAGAGACTGGAAGAATTAACATCATTAAAATGTCCATACTACCCAAAGCAACCTATAGATTTGATGCAATTCCTATTAAAACATAAATGTAATATTTCATAGATCTAGAACAAATATTCCAAAAATTTATATGGAACCAGAAAAGACTCTGAACAGCTTCAACAATCTTGAGAAAAAAGAACAAAGTTGGAGGACACACAATACCTTATATCAAACTATACTACAAGGACAGTATAATCAAAACAGTCTGGTAGAGGCATGAGAACAGGCATATAGTTCAATGGAATAGAACAGAGAGCCCAGAAATAAACCCACTCCTTTATAGTCAGTTAATATTTGACAAAGGAGGCAAGAACTCGGTATTTGGACCAGTCTCTTCAATATAAAGTGTTGGGAAAGTTGGACAGGTACATGCAAAAAATAAACTAAAACTAGACCACTAATTTACACCATACACAAGAATGATTTCAAAATGGATAAAAGACTTAAATTTAAGTTGTGAACCATAAAAACCCTAGAAGAAAACATAGGCAGTAAAATCTCACACATCTTTTGTAGCAATATTTTGCCAATATACCTCCTTGGGACAGGGGGACAAAGGACAAAATAAACAAATGGGACTACATCAAACTGAAAAGCTTTTGCACAACAAAAGAAACCATCAACAAAATGAAAAGGTAACCCACTGAATGGGAGAACATATTTTCCAAAGATACATATGGTAAGGGATTAATTGCCAAAATATATAAAGAACTTACACAACTCAACAGCAGGAAGACAAACAACCCAATTTTAAAAATGGGCAAAGGACACAAACAGACACTTCTGCAAGGAGGACATAAAAATAGCCAACAGAAATATGAAAAAATGTTCAACATCACTAGTCATCAGAAAGATGCAAATTAAAACAACAGTGAGATTCCATCTCACACCAGTCAGAATGGCTGTCTTTGATAAATCAACGAACAACATGTGCTGGCAAGGATGTGGAGGAAAGGGAACTAGTGCACTGTTGGTGGGAATGCAGACTGGGGCAACCACTGTGGAAAACAGTATGGAATTTCCTCAAGAAATAAAAAATGAAACTGCTTTTTCACCCAGCAGTCCCTCTTCTGGGAATACATCCTAAGAATCCCAAAACACTAATTCAAAAGACAGCTCAAGTGCCCATCTGTAGACGAGTGGATAAAAAACTGAGGTACATTTACACAACGAAATACTACTCGGCTGTGAAGGAAAAATAAAAAAGAAAGAAAGAAATCTTACCTTTTGTGACAACATGGATGGACCTGGAGATTATTATGCTAAGTGAAATAAGCCAGTCAGAGGAAGGCAAATACCATATGATCTCACTTATGTGTGGAATCTAATGAACAAAATAAAAACAGAGGCATGAATCCGTTAAACACACTGATAGCTGTCAGAAAGGAGGGTGTTTGGGAGACTGGATGAAAGAGGCTGAAGGGATTAACCAAAATAAACATATATATATAATGCATAGACACAGACAACAGTGTGCTGATAGCCCGAGGGCAAGGGGAGTGGGGGAAGGTGGAGATGGGCAAAGGGGGGAAAATGGAGATGGAAAGGGACTTTGCTTGGGGTGATGGGCGCACAACGCACTGTGCAGGTACGGTTTTATTGAGTTGTACGCTTGAAACCTGTATGGTTTTGTGAACCAATGCCACCTCAATAGATGCAATAAAAAATAAAATAATTTAAAAATATTCAAACTTAAGTAATTATTTAAATATTCCCATTGTTCTAAGGAAGGTTGACTAGCTTCTTTCCAGAGTAATGAACTACTGGAATCTTTATATTGCTTTTGCATGTTGGATGACAGTGGCCAAGTGCTCCCTTCAACTCTATGAGCTTAATCAGGGCCAAATTATCTGATCTCCTTTGCATATAATTTAGTTATCTAGTTGTGTGACCTTAATGTCTCCATGCCTCCTGTAATCTGTAGAGGAGGATTTAAGTGGTATCCATTGCCTACAGTGATTAAAAGGAGCAATAGAGATAAGATAGCACTGCACGCAGCAGCATTCAACAAGCACTCAATAACTGTTAGCTACTGATTCTGATTTTGGTGGTGAGGATGACAGCAAACCATAACCTACTATAAAAAGGACAAAAGCAGTTGTTTGCAGTCCATTGACAGCCATCCAGTTAGTCACAGCTGAGGGCTTACTATTAGCCCCCTCATCTGCCCAAATTTCATTGTTTGGGGGAACCTCGTTCAATTTGAAAAATATATGATGTAGCCCATTGAAGTGGATGCAGTGAGGCTTCTTTTCACTAATAGAGACTGGAAAATGTGATGGTGAATACTGAGCCCTGGGTAGTTGGAGGCCCTGGGACTCTAGCTTTGGCTTAACCACTGGGTAGAACATGTGGCCGGTAACTCATTTATGAATAGAGAAGTAATAAACCCTACTAATAGCATAGGTTTAGCAAAGCAAAGATCAACTATATATGAGAAATATATTTTGGTCATTTGAATGAATAAATAACAATATTACATTTTCTAAACTCCTTCATCCAAAGTAGCCCTTATTAATCATGAGTCCAGTCATCCTTTGATCTGGACTCAAGTAATCTTTTTCTTTTTTTTACTGGTTACAATGTATTAAGAGCCCGCCATGAGCCTGGTGTCCTGCAAGGCTCATGGCATAAAATGTTTCTCACTCTCACAATCATACTTGGGATTATATATTGTCCCTGGCCTGTAGATGAGGATGCAGACTTAGGCTCAGTAGCCCCCAAGCTCACATAGGGATGAGTACAGAGTCTGGGTTCAGACCTTGGGCATGGAAACCCAAGCTCTTCCCCTATGCCATGGATTCTTCACTGTGGGTCAGAGGGTGTTGGGCCCAAGTTGCCTTGATGAGCAACTGTTTTCAAAGCACAATAAAATGAGCAGAAATAAAATCTGAGGAAACCCAGCTGGGGAGGAAAACAAATGCAAATCCTAAAACTATCATTTAAAACCCCACTGGATACAAAACAAAATGTTCTACCTGGTAACAGATTAATAAAATAATTAAGCCATGTTAGACAGGTAATGTTTTCGTCAATTTAGTGTGGGTAAATCACTCTTGCACAGATCGCAATGCCTGCTCAGAGACTATAAACATTTGCATTTTATGAGTTTTTAAAAGCATGTCTTATTTTAAATTCAAAGCTTTAATGTCACATACAACTGCATTTGATGAAAAGTTATTCCTGTGTCATTTGGAAAGAGAATCCAAATAATTGGGTTTTGGCGGAGGTTTTGAAGTAGGGTGAGGTCAATCTGTAAAAGTAGCCAACTAGATCTAGTTTGACATATTAATCATTTATTTATCCCTACTTAATGCATTTTACCCTGTTAAATTACAGTGAAATCTCACTTGAAATTTAACAGCAATCTATACCCAACCATCAAACATTTATTGTCTGTTTAGGAAAAGTAATTGGTGGAACTCAAAGCTACTATTTGTTCTGTTTGATTAATGTTTACCAAGTGGAATTTTTGGAACAAAATAATACATCAGTGGTCCTTCCTCTACTTATCAATACCTTATCTTCTGATCTTGCTTTGCATCATCCTTTGAAAATATAGCACAATGAGTATTTTTTGAAATAAATTGTAATTTCTGAAAAGAATTTGTGTTTCCCCCAGATGTATCGAGATGTATCACCTCTCAAAATTTACTTTAGATCAACAAATAATATATCCCCTTCTCACTACATTTGCCTTCTCAGGATCACTAACAACAGCCAGTTACAGCAGAGAGCAGCATTCCTCCCTTCCTGGTTCCTTTCTCATTGCATTACTTCAGGTCAATGCTATAACATCTGGGCACAGCAAAGTGCCTAGTATGTGCTACAGGTTCAGGGTTTTAGGAGTGAGTTAATGAGCATTCCCATATGTATTACTATACTGATGATAATGGAGTCCCTCTGGCCCACTGAACTGGTGATTTCACTGACTAAACAGGCATGGCCTAGGCAAACATTTTAAAAATAGCAAAATGATGTATAAACATAAAGTCTTATTAAAATTGCAGGCCTTTGGATAGTACATAATAAGAAATACTTTAAAGAAATTGAAGGGTAGGAAATACCTGTAGACTCATAAAAATTTGCATAGCTTAAATAACCTTGATCCCTAAAATAAATAAGTTAGTGCAGTTTTCTTAAAGCCTGCACTGAAAAATTGTAAACAAAGCAATGTCGTATTTCTCCCCTCTCAACCCTGACTGATAGCCAAGTTCTCATGACAAAAATATTTTTGTAAAAAAAATTATTTCTCAAGAATAGAATTTTGTAGTTGAATGCTTAAAAGACATCAATATAAGAGTTTCAACAGGAAAAGATTCTGCTTTGTGAGAACCATAAGTGGCACCTGATCTGCCATGACCAGCCATCCTATGATGACCAAAGAAATTAAGAATAACTTGTGTGACTTCTGGTCAAGATGGTGGCACAGGTGAACACAGCTTACCTCCTCACACAACCACATCAGAATTACAACTAAATTATAGCACAATCATCACTAAAAACCATCAGAAATCAAGTAGAATTGAAGTCCGACAACTACAGAATTAAAGAAACCACATCCATCCAGGCTGGTAGGAGGGGCACAGATGCGGAATGGGCTGGTCCCATACCCACATACAGTAGATTAAAATTCAGAAGGGATATCTCAGGAGTGAGGAGTCCCAGCCCCACATCAGACCCCAGCCCAGTTTTCCAGTGCGAGGAAGGTAAGTCCCCATAGCTTCTGACCGCAAACACCAGCGGGGACTGAGTTGGTAGAAGAAACTTCTGGAGTCCCAAGCAGTTCCTTTTAGACAACCTATATACAGACTTATTCAGACTCACTCCCTCTGAGCTCCAGCATGGGGGTAGCAGCTTGAAAAGCACCAGTAGCATACAGGGAGGGGACAGAAGTTAGGGGACAGGTTTCTCTCAGAGAGAAAGGCAGGCAAAGGTCATTGTCCCTTTTCTGAACCTTCCTTCCACAGGGCCACAGAGCCAGCAGAGAGGTACCAATTCTGAGACTCCATCAACCTGGCTAACACTGTTTGTCCTGCCCTGGATACCCCCTGAGACTCAGCCTCACTCAACTTATGGATTCACCTAACCTGTTAACAGAAACTTTTCCATATGAATGACTGGTCTTGGCAAATGCTTCACAACTTGCTAAATCCTTTCAAACAAGCAACAGCCAGCCTCAGGGAGTTTCCAGCCCCCATACTTCTTGCTAAGTGGCCCCAGGCTCAGCACTAGCAGCAGCCAGCCTAGATTCACAGCTTGACTTCACATGGGAATCTCCAAGCTCAGCACAAGTATCAGCCATGTCAGATTGCTATATAGGCCAGGCAGGGTGGACCCAAGCAAAACACATCTGGGGGCTGATGTTGGCCTGCACCACCTGGGAAACCCCAAGGCCAGCACACCCAGTAGATAGCTACAGACCACACTGGAGCACCACCACCCTGCCCCAGCCCCACTGATCCTCCACAGAGGGCAGAGGTTGGTGGTCAGTGGTCATAGCTAATCCTTGCAGCTGACTGGCCTGTGTAAATCCCTGCCAATGACCTGCCAACAGCAACCAAGGCTCAACTACAAGAGGAGGGTAGTTGTCCACTACTTGTCCCACACAAAGGGCACACCTCAAGTACCCAGCTTGGGTGACAGGGGATGGTGTGCCACTGAACCCTACAGGACACCTACTATATTAGACCATGCTACCAAGAGACAGACTCAAAGCAGCTTTACTTAATACATAGAAGCAAACACAGGGAGACTGCCAAATGAGGAGACAAGGAAACAGCCCAAATGAAAGAACAGATCAAAACTCCAGAAAAAAGAACTAAACAAAAGGGAGATAAGCAATCTATCAGATGCAAAGTTCCAAACACTGGTTATAAGGATGTTCAAGGAACTTAGTGAGGACCTCAACAGCATAAAAAAGACCCAGTCAGTAACAAAGGATACACTCATTAAAATAAAGAACTATTTACAGGGAAACAACAGTAGAGTGGGTGAAGCTGAGGATCAATCAATGATATGGAACATAAGGAAGCAAAAAAAACATTCAATCAGAAAAGTAAGAAGAAAAAAGAGTTTAAAAAATGAGGATAGTGTAAGCAGCCTCTGGGACAACGTCAAGCAATCCAACAATCACTAGGGGTGTCAGAAGGAGAAGAGAAAGAACAAGAATTTGGAGATCTATTGGAAAAAAATAATGAAAGAAAATGTCCCTGATTTGGTGAAGGAAATAAACATGCAAGTGCAGGAAGCACAGAGAGTCCCAAACAAGATGGATACAAAGAGGCCCACTCCAAGACACATCATAATTAAAATGCAAAGGTTAAAGATAAAGAGAGAATCTTAAAAGCAGCAAGAGAAAAAGCACTTCTTTACCTACAGGGGAGTTTCCATAAGACTGTCAGCTGATTTCTCAAAAGAAACTTTACAGGCTTGAAGGTATTGGCTGAAAATATTCAAAGTCATGAAAAGCAGGGACCTACAGCTAAGATTGCTCTAACCAGCAGAACTATCATTTAGAACTGAAGGGCAGATAAAGAGCTTCCCAGAAAAAAAACTAAAGGGGTTCATTACCACCAAACCATTATTGTATGAAATATTAAAGGGACTCATTTAAGAAAAAGAAGAAGATCAAAACTATGAGCAATAAAATGGCAATAAATGTGTGTCTATCAACAATTGAATCTAAAAAACAAGCTAAGCAAACAAGAAGAATAGAGAGTGAATCATGGATATGGAGAGCGTTTTGATGGTCACCAGAAGGGATGTGTGGTGTGGGGGATTGGGTGACGAGGTGAGGGGATTAAGAAGTACAAATAGGTAGTTACAGAATAGCCAAGGGAATGTAAAGTACAGCGTAGGAAATGGAGTAGCCAAAAAACTTATACTCATGACCCATGGACATGAACAATGGTGGGGGGAATTGTCTGAGGGAGTGGGGGATGCTGGGTGGAGGGGGCCAAAAGGAGAAACACTGGGACAACTATAATAGCATAATCAATAAAATATAATTTAAAAAAAAGAATAATGTGTGTGAGCAAACTGCATATCCTCGCTGTATTCCCAGAATCAAGTTTTAGCATTTTCTTTTACAATGCCATTTGGACTATCTGACAAGAGCAAGGCGACTGCAATAGTGAGACCTAGGCGCTGTACAGACTAGGATATAATAAAGCAAGACCCTTCCTGTTCTGACAAGGAAATGATACTTCTCTTCCTTAATACTGGATCTTGATATAAATCTTATTTTGGTTCTTCTAAAAGGTAATGCTAAAGTCTTAATGATACAATTGTTTCATTCCTCATAAATCTTTATGTACGGTGATAGAGATGGGTTTTGTCTTTTCTCTGAATTTTAATTCAGTGGTATCTTTGAGGAACAGTACCTTTTAACCCAGTTGTAATCAATTGGAAATACTAAACATCCCAAAGTTGACCTTTTCCTTTTTCAATGTGACTACGTGCCTGGGTGTGTGCTTTCTGCGGGACAACTGTTCTTATTATTGTTGTTTTCATGGGAAGCTTTGCATGATGAGTATATAAATGTGAATATAGTTCTCTCAAAAAATGGTCAAATATTTCTTGACTTTTGATAACGTGAAACAAGAGAGCTGCTGATTCAAAATGGTTTGAGCAGTGTCCCCAGCATCCTAGAAGGAAATTCTCAGTGGCTACTCAAACAGATCTGATAAAAGAAAAGCTCTATATTGGAGACTAGTAAAGACTCCTCAGTGTTTCGCAAATATGTTTTCAGCTTTTTGTTAATTATCATTTGAATAATGTTTGAGTTCCTGGAAATTGATCCAGAAATTCCAAACAGTTCACCAATTAGCATTTACCTTAAAATGTGAATCCATTTTTTGAAGTGCGCTTAAGCCATCTAGAATACCCCACATCTTATATAGTCCTTGTTTTCAAAGCACAAAACCACACTACTTATATGAAAAAAGAGAATCAGCGATGTTCTGTCAGAAACAGGAACAAAGCTCAGAGAGCTCTCCAAAGTACCTGTGTGTCACTCTAGGAAAAGAGAAATGAATTCTAGAGGAGTTGAAAATTAAAAGACTGGTATATAAATCAAGAACAGCCAAGTAATATACATTTGCAAATGATTAGTTATATTATTTAAAACCACATCTCATTAGCAGTATTCTTCAATTCTTGGTCGATAGTAGCTCTAAAAATCATTTTAAGGATAGTTAAAAGACAAGGTTTTTGTGTTTTTTTTAAAGCATACATGATGCCTGATCTTTAAAGACCCAATAATATTACATATCAACCCATTAAACCAGAACAAAGTAGAATTAATGTACTGCTGTTTCAGTAAGTGAAAGTTTGAGTTCCTGTCTCTTGTGTCCCAAACCCAGCCCTTTGACAGCTGACTTAGGAGCTGCAGAGAAATCAAGGCCCCACCCTTGAACTTTAAAACTGTGGTAAATCACCTTATCTCTGTATTTAAAAAAAAAAATTTCTATTCCTGTTATTTTGAGTGAAAACAAATCAAAAACAAAGATAAAAATACCTGGATAGTAATCATGACATGATTTTACCCCGAGGCCATGTCTCTAGATTGTACAAATTTGGGGGAGTCATCTCACCTCTCTTGGCCTCAGTTTTCTCAACTAAAAATTGAATTTATAGTTTAATCATGGATTGTTTGACTCTGTGTGCTTTAAAAGTGCAAGGTTGCACTACAAACTAATTATGTGGATTTTGTCAGTTAGACTTTTCAGCATGGCATTCATATTGAAAGATACCAATTATTCACAGTATTTTTCTTTCAAGTCCTTGCCTCTGTGAATGTTTCTAGCCCATGAATTTCTATATAAATGGCTCAAAAAAGGCCCTCTGGAATTTACTTAATGATCATGTCTTTTGCAATGTTTAGAAGAGGCATTAATTTTGATATAAATTTAGAAAGCTCTGAAGGGTGTATGGTTTTTAGTTAATCCTAAAATGTACTGCTCTACTTAAAACAGTGCATCCTGATTAATAGAACTACTTTTCCACCCCTGTTTTATGCTGCTTTGAAAACGTGTTCAATCTCAGCACTAACTTTGGTGAATTATTCTTGGATGTACTTTTCCTTTTACCAGCAGTCTAATCCTTAGCTCAGTTATTGGCTGTAATTTCCCTAAGGGTAGCTTTCTTTCTGTATTACTGAAAAATCAATTTTTTGTTTCTGGATATGAATTGAAAAGTGACTAATTAGCTGCCACTAACAGAATTAATAATAATAACTGCATTGGTAAGTGCTTACATTTATTTAGGATATTCTTTCAATCAGAGGAGGATAGAGCCTGTCTCTTGTTTGACAGGGTGATAAACAAACTGAATCAGTGTGATGGATTCAATCTCCTAGGGTGAAATATAGTAGCTATTAAATAGTCCATAGCCGTATAGGATTGAAAGATAAGAACAAATAAAATTTCTTTCTTTATTGCCTTATGGAACGTATTTCCACTGCTGGTGGTCCTCCTTGGACTGCCAGAGGAAAATCCCAACTTGCTTGTAACAAAATCCACCTCCCATAACTTATGTTTCCACCTCGAATGCAGTGTTAAGATGGTGTGTTGAAAAGGGACAAGCACGGGCTTAGAGTCAGATAGACCCGTCCTCTAACTCCATTTCTTCCACTTATGAGCTTGCCAGCGTGGGCCAATAATACAACCTCTGGGAGCAGCGCTGTCCCCATGTGGTAAGTGCAACATGGGGATGGTGGCTCTCTTAGCAGGATGTTACAACAATTAAGTGAGGTACCAATTTGGGTTGCCTGGTATCTATTTCGATACTCCACATGTGATAATTCATGAGGGAGGAAAGTACAGAATTGGGGTCCAGGACTGAGACCAGGGCTGTGACCCTTCCCCCGTGTTTGGCTGGTTATCATCTATGAGTTTTTTGTCTTGCTCATTTGCCCCTTTCCCAGTCTTTTGGCTAGAGAGCAGACCTTTTTTTCTGACATTTTTTGAAGGGAAAGAAAAACACATTTCTGAAGTATCTGCCTTTATTTCTACCTTTATAAGCATCTTATACAAAACATAAGCTAACCTCTGTATAATTAAGAATAATGCTATAACCCTGACAGGTGTGGCTTAGTTGGTTGGATTGTGTCCTATAAACTGAAAGGTGGCAGGTTTGATTCCAGAGCAGGCACCCATGCTGCAGGTTTGGTCCCCAGCCAGGGCGTGTTCAAGAGGCAACCGATCCATGTTTCTCTCTCTTTCTCTCATTCTCCCTTCCTGCTCCTCTCTCTAAAATCGCTAAGCATGTCCTCCGGTGAGGATTTTTTAAAAATTGCTGTATTGACTATCATAACTGCATAACATAGTAGATGCAGGTGCTGAAAGGGATTACTCCCCACTCTAAGTTAAATATGAAAAGTTACTTTCAGGCAAAAATATGGTCCTATCGCAGTTAAATCTGTTCACTTCCATTTTCCTATGCCAGCTTTGTTTTCTATGCAGCCACTTATCCTAACATTATGAGAGATTTTTGTCCCTTCTTCCGAATACTTCCCACGTCATTTCTAAACCACTGCACTGTGTATTGATATTGAACTAAACTCCTAGCTGGCTTTATAAATCCTCATCAGCAAAAACATGGAACACCTGCCCTCGATTGCTTTACAAAGAAAAACAGGGTGCCATCTTAGAGATTCCTCTACGTATACAATAACTTTGTCAAGCAGAAAATATTTTTCTGTTGAATCCAATTCATTTTTATTGAGCACTACAATAAGCCACATACTGAGCTACTGGGAACACAAAGATGAATAAGACCCTCCCCCAACGCGTTTACAGGGGACTGAGGAGGAGGTCACACACACTTAAGCACAGGTAAAGATGACATGACTGATGCTGGCTTGGGCAGGGAGAAGGGGGTTGCAAGAGCCTCTGAATAGAGGTGACCTTTAATCTGGGCCTAGAAATATGAGAAGGATTTTTGTTTGTTTGTTTCAAAGAAGTAAAGGACTAGAGAAAAAAAAATACAGACATGAGCATGGCAACATGAAAGTACCCAGAGGAACCCAGGACTTGGCACAGTGCCCACTGCTCAGGACGTTCTCAGCAGATATTTGCAGAGGTGTCAAGGTTGCGTGGTAAACAGGAGAGGGTAGGAGACAGTGAAAGGACTTGGTGAAGCATTTCTCCCTTGTCATTTTCTATTTTATTAAGCACCTTTACTATTTCCTTTCTTTTCACCTACCTTTAGTATGTAGTGATAATATGTGCGTGTTGCAAGCTCCACAAAGTGAGAAGTTACTCTTTTAGAAAAGCAGATCAGAAGCAGGCTTCTCTCTTTCTGGTTTTTGTTTTTTTTTAAACCATGAGAACGTGAACTGGTTAAATTATTTTGCCACCTCTAAATGTGGAATATAGTCGAGTTCTGGAAGGGAAAAGAATTGATTGCCATAACAAGGTCTACTGCTAAACTGAACATATGTTGCTCATAATGTCACTTTCTAAATCAATGAAATTATCATTATAGAACATGTCGACAAATTAGACATGTAAAGTGCCGGCTGTATGTGGGAGAGATGTAATTTGGCTCCATAAAAAGAAAATTAAACAATAAAATATCATTGACAGATGTAGTTAGCTAAAGGTTTTGAGGTTTAAATACCAATTTGTGGGAAAAAATTATGCAGACAAACCAAGGGTACCAGATAAAAATACCCATCTTCACAGGAAAGGAAAATTCAGTCTTTTGACCAGATGTTCTAAGACCTTAACTGTGGCCTTTCTTTAATAGATGAGCATGCTGACGGTTCCTAACTTTTTCAAATCCAAATAAAGTAGGCTAGTGATGATAAAAATAAATAAATAAAACCAACTGACTGTTTAATTTCTGTCCCTGATTTGAAAGACCATAGTAGATTAGATTAGATCAATAATGCCACGTTCCTCCTCACCGGAGCTCCTTCCAGTGGAATTTGTCTTGTGTTTCTCACCTTGGAAAACAACAAACCAAAAAGCCACAGATTGCAACATTTTTGTAGTTGTGGTTACTTGTTCCTAACAATAATAGCATCATGGTATTGTATAAGAGTCTTAAAGATAAGTATGAAAAATAAGCAATAGAATGACTGATGATAAGCTGATTATTATTACTATGAAATCTGTGCATTGCGACCTAGAGAGTAGAATAAGTGAAAACTGATCTTCTTTTATACACCAACTACAATGGTTATTTCTAGTGGGTTTCAGATTTATAACATCATACCTGGAAAAGCGGACAGACTCACACTTAACATTGAAGGCTGGGGCAGAGTAACAGAATATAAGCAGCAGAGAAAACTTGACGATGGCCTTTACAGAGTATTCGGCATCACCTACAGATTAAGATAGTAAACATGACATATACCAAGACTGTAGAAATATTAGAACATTTTAACCTCAACAAGATTTACTAAGGGACTTCTCCAATCTCTTCTAAACCCTCTGCTTTTTTTTTTCTACACTGTGTCCACTAATCTTGGGAAAAACAGTGGGCTCATCGTGCTGTACTCGAGCACTTGGAACAGTCACTTGCATACTATCGTAACTGAACAAACACATGTCAAAGTAATTTACAGGTGGATAGATGCAGAGGCGAAAGGAGGAAGGTTAAAATATTTCCCACCTGAAAACCATTAATCCTGTTTATAAAATAATTCTCCAGACACTTGCACATTCCAGACACTTGGGAGAGTTGTAACCCTGGCCCCCACATAGCTGACCGGAGCTGCATGAGCAACAGTTCTGCCCACCTGCCGTACGGGGAAGTGACCCGAGTCACTTCTAGGCTGGACCCTCCAGTGCTGGCGTGAGGCCCAGCAGAGCATTCTTTCCCTTTCTTGGTGCTCATGCCAGCTGTTCTGACAGCCTGGATCCCAGGTTATTTGTATTGAGAACAGTTCCAAGCTAACCTGTGGACATAATGCAGGAGTGAGAAATAATTGTTGGTCCTTGAGGTTATGCTGGATGATACCATAGGGAAAGATGGAGTGGACATAATTATTTCCCAAGAAACATTGCTTACCTATTAAAATGCCACATAATATACATCTTTGCAAATATCTTGTCCTCACTCCCAACCTCCATCCCATTTCCAAAGGAACAGGTTTGATCGGACATTAAATATTGCAGCAGTCTATACCTGAGGATTTTCCTCCAGTGGAAAACTCTTTCCAAGGTGGTATATATGCTAAGGAGACAAGGAAGATTCTGCAGAAGAGCTCACATACACACAGACCCCCCTAAGTAACTGTATTCCCTCCCTCTCTTTGTAGCCAAAATAGAAAAATGTGGTGATATAAATAGAGGATTATCATGGTCATACAGGTAAACATTATTTTCTTTAATTTCCAACTAATGTTATTAAATTGATGGTTCCATTATAGCCCATGGAACATAATTAATAGGGAAAAAATGACAAAATTATATAAAGTGGGAAGAAATGAGAATTTAACATAAATGACATTCCCATCTGAAAGTCGTGGGTAGAAAACCTCTCCAGCATCTGTTATGGAAATATGGAAACTGGTATTTTTAAATGCAGTGTGAAATGTAAAATAAAAAATAAAATGTGGTTAGTCCATATCTGAGGATCTTGCTTGTCAAAATAATGCTTCCCAAAAGAAAATCATTTTGAAAAGTTACCCCTCAGAACACGGCCACCAACGGTGCTACTTTCAATAAATGGTGTATTTCGTATTTCCATGCAACACTCAGCACTGCAAGCCTACCACCCAAGACAACCCAAGAGGAACAAAAGAAGGAATGTACTAGTACAAACATGTAATCTCCAGGCTGTGTGAGAGGATCCACATCTCAGCGGGCATGTTGGGAATGGAGAGCCCACACCCAAACTCCCCATGAAGAGAAAGAACTTACAGTGGGGGTCATGTCACCGGCGATGGAAATTAAGAAGGAAACACCAAGCAATAAGAAATGTGATGTAGCACCCTGGCTGGTATGGCTCAGCGGGTTGAGTGCCAGCCTGCAAACTAATATGTTACCGGTTCGATTCCCAGTCAGGGCACATGCCTGGGTTGTAGGCCAGGTTCCCAGTTGGAGGCACACAATCTCTCTTGCACACTGATGTTTCTCTCCCTCTCTTTCTCCCTCCCTTCCCCTCTCTCTAAAAGAAAATAAAGAAAATCTTTTTAAAAAAAGAAAGAAATGTGATGTAGCATGGAATATAGTTGACACTTGAACAGTGCAGGGATTAGGGTACCAACCCCCCACATAGTCAGAAATTCATGTACAACTTTGAACTCCCCCAAAATTTAACCACTAATAGCCTGCTGTTGACTGGAAGCCTTGCCAATAACATAAACAGTCAGTTAACACATATTTTATATACTATATTATACACTATGGTCTTACAATAAAATAAGCCAGGGAAAATAAAATGTTAAGAAAACCATAAGGAAGAGAAAATACATTTATAGTACTATATGTATTTATTGGGAAAAAATCCTTATAGAAATGAGCCCACACAGTTCAAACCCATGTTGTTCAAGAGGCAACTGTAATTACCCTCTGGAAGTTAACTAGGGGACCATTTGTTTTTAATTTCAAAAATAGCATCAGAGAACAATCCAGCAACAGTTAACCAAATGATGGAGACCGCATGCCTCAGAGTGAAAGAGGGTTCCTGATGCGTGTTTTAGCACCTGTGTCTCCTTGCCCGGAGATGGGGTGTTCCCGTAGGCCGGGGCTGCCTGTCAGTTTCTCCAAGATTTGTTATTCTTGTTTGGATCTGCATGTAGCAGATCTGTAATCACATCCATAATTTATATTTTTCCCTTCTAACTTTTCCTCCTTCTATCTGTCAGTAGAGATAAATGTTCGAACTTCAGTCATCAAAGAAAGCAACATTAAGCATGTAAAGAAAAGGAAAGTGCGCCCAGGGAAGGAGCAGAAAGAGGGTAGCCCATGGGAAACACCTCCCTTGGGACTTAGGTCATCCAGGGACATCCGTGGATGGTCCTAGGTTTTGTGGGACCTCTAATCAAATTGGTAGACCCTCTTTAAGAATAATACAAATTACAACACAAAATAGCTTAAAAGTAAGTATCAATTTATAAAGAGACATCACAGGAAATTAAAAATATTATAAAACATTAAAAATCCAGAAGAAAACATACATGTACTTATTAATAACTTTTTAACACATCTCAGTAATACTGTTTCTTCTGTATGATTTTTTGGTTGCATAGTCTTTGCTTACCTTTTGGTATGATAACAATCTTGCGTTCTTTCTTACGAAGAAAATGGAAAGGTATCCAGTCTTCCAGAATGACTGATCAGAAACCGGTGGTGATTATTATTATTATTACTGGGAGTTCTTCCAACTTTACAATTTGTAATTTGTAACAATATGTACATATTTAGGATTGTTGTTAAATTTGGAAGAGCCCCTTCAATTTTCTAGTAGACTATGAGATTTGGAAGAATTTTCTACAGCAGAACCTCTGTCTCTGTACGTTTTACATCCAATTTTTCCTCTGCCTCCCACATACTTCCAGTGCAGGGTCCTATCAGGAACTGTTTATGTCACCATTAGACCTCTGTCCCTGTATCAGCATGTCACAGGGCGAGGCAGGTTGGCCAAGTGGGCATAGGTGCAGCCCTGGGAGACTTTCCTAATCCGGGATGTTGGCAAGCTAATTGTCCACAGAAGCAGCTCAGCCTCACCTTCGCGAGGATCCCAAAGTGTGGGGGACCATGCCAGTGACATAAGAGGAGGCAAGACAAAAGAAAAGAAAATGTGATTGGGAAAAGGCAGCTTTCTCATCGCTGTCACCATAATATCTAATTTTTTAAATTTTTTTACCAACATACGAACTTCTATAATAGGGTGACCCACCATCCCAGTTTGCCAGGACAGTCCCAGTGTCAGGACTGAAAGTCCTGCATCCCAATCAACCCTTTAGTCCCAGACAAAGCAGAAGAGGTCACCCTATCTCGTACACACATTTCCTGGGGACCCTCCCAGGGCCTTGAGTTTGGGGTGTGGGCTGTGCAAGTGAAGGGACCAGGAGCTCAGACTTTGCCGGCCTCATGGTCAGTCTAACCCAGGCTCCCAACCTTGCCCTGCCAGCCGTTAGGGTATGATGCTGGGCAGTGCACTTCATCTTCTGAATTTCCTTTTATAACAGGTATAAAATAGGGTTGCTTAAGAGGATTATAACCATTTATAAGCATAAAGTATTTTGAACAATGTGGGATTATTATTGGCGATTATTATTACAGCCTATTATTAACATCAGGACTCAAATGACTTCCATGGGTAGATTACATCAATATTTTAGTGTGAGGTCAGTAGTAAAAAATTTTAAAAAGTTAAATTCTGAATTTCACTTTACAGTAAACTTTTCAGAATCCCATCCATGTCACATGTCATGAACTATTTCTGTGTAGCAGTATGTTGTGGAAACAATGCCAGTATAAACACAGAAGCACAATAACCGAATTGTTTTTGTGAAATTTAGCATCTCAGAGAGAGAGCAACCATGATATGCTTTATACCAAAAGCAACTTCGTAACTAAAACCCTTGCAATTAGTGGTTTGAAAAGGAACCTCATGAGAAATAAAATGAATAATTTGCAAGGGAACTAGAGTTGAGGACTAATGAGTATTTATTTTATTTTATACAACCAACAAATTCTCTTGATAATTTCAGTGTTAAGTCACCATGGTATCCGAGAAGTTGTTTCTTATTTTTAACTGAACCCTATTCTGCTGTAACATGAACCCATTCATCTTGTTTGCATCCCTGCAGTGATAATAAATGGTCAACATCTTCTTCAGAATATTTCCTCTCCTTGTGGACAATTATTGCCCCTTCATTTTCCCTAGCCTAACTGTGACAATACTGTGCTTTTCCATCATTTATGAAAAAAGCATCGTGACAGCCTGAATATAAACTGTGTGACAGCTTGCTTGCTGTCTTTTCTGTGCCTTAAATTCAATAATACTCAATACATACCCAATGTATAGTCAATAGACACCTGCTAAATGAATAAACCTGCCGATAGCTCAATGTATGAATTTAGATAAGTCACCAAACCAAAATAGACTTAATCATTCTCATCTTTAAAAGAAGGAAATTGGACTAGAAAATCTTGAACACCCAATCCAGTCCTGAAATTCTGCCATTTTAGAATCTATTTTTTTCATTCTTTTTCCTGGATTCTTTCTGAGCAGACAAAACAAAATACAAAACCCTAAAAAAAAGAAAAAGGAAAAGAAAGAAAAAGAATCCAGCCCAATCTATTGGCAGGGCTTTATCCTGGCCTCTTGTGTTATTTTCCAATAAAAGCTCATTAAAGCCTGTTTGCTTTTAAAATAAAAGTGCTGGGAATGTGGTTCGTTATGTAGCTCAGAATTTCTTGCTCTGAGATCATACCAATTTTTTTTTTCTATTGCGGATCTCCTGTTTTGCACACCTGTTTACAGAACTCTATCGAGTGTGTCAAATTGATAGAATTTGAATATCTGTAAATCAACACCTGATAAAATACTCCACAGTGACAAATAACAACAACTTAAAAGAAATATATTGGGTTTTGTGTTTGTTTGCCTGCTTGCGTCTTTTGGCTCACAGAGCCAGACCTATCTGGTGAGATGACTGAGTTAGAGGAAAAGTAAGAAAAACTTTAAGCCTAGTCTTTTCAGTAGCCAAAATATGCTGACCATCAATTTTGTAGGATTCAGCTAATTCAAGATGACTTATCATTTAAGAAAAAGAGACCACCAAGATCAATCTATTCAGTAGTGTCAGGTAAGTATGGACTAATAATTTTGATAATGATGATGTGGTGCCTGTCATACAAGTTTCTGATACTCTAGGGATTGAAAGAGTCTATGTGGAGGGAATTGAGGGCAAGTTGAACTGCCATGGGGCTTCCGGTGCTGGGAACTTCTAAAATTATGTTACCGGCTCCAACCTGGTAGTTGACCTTGTAGCCATGGAAAACCTCATTGGAGACTCTCTAGATCAGATTATAACTGGAACTCTTAAAAACTCTTTCCATCAAAGAGCACCAGGAATGAAAATCTAAGATCTATACCTACAACTTCAAATAACTTCCTGTAGCCCCAACTGTTTAGCTAGATTCTTTGATTATCAAGCTATCACCCTCACGCTACCAACACAACTGAGGAAGATGTCTATATCAATGTTTTTCACATTACATATCATGAAATTAATTGTGAGTCACAATGAACATTTTTACGACAAAATAAAATATCAAATATCAAAAAAGTCAATGTGCCTTTCAAATGGCACAACTTAATTCCACAGAGAAAATTACTCAAGTAGGATGAGCTGCCCCTATCTGTGTAATTATAAATTATAAATAAGTAATTAAAGATTAATTCTAAATCTCAGTAGGCCCTCTGACAGATCGGCCATCTGGTTGTTCCTGAGATGTTTAAAGAACCTTGGTACTTATAAGCCCCAATCAATGGCAAGACCTTTTAGAGAGAAAAAGTACAAGAAGTTTTAGCATTTTGTTCTTTAATGCATTTATTTGTCTCATCTAACTACTCCCTAAACCTTCAAAGTTTTCTGATGGTTCTGTTTAATGGCTCATATAATGTTCCTATAATTCCCTCTAATCCTCAGTTTTAAAAATCTATAAAGATTTAGGAGATTCTAGTACTTTGATTCAGCCCTTTGTCACTCCAAGTATGATAAACATCTTTGCATGAAGAATTACTTAGTCACACTAAAAGACAGATCTAGTATCTCACACAGAATTATCTCCAAACAGCTCTTTCCAAAGCTTCCTTATGTTTTCCTTATCCTAGGTAATGTATTTCTGCCAGGATTCAAGACTAGCAGAAAACTGTCAGCTGTCTGGATATTGTTACTTTTATCTTGCCATTGCTCTGCATGTCAAGGCAAGACACTAGGTAAGGTAGGCAAGGTTAAGTTCATTAGCAGAGTCATTCGGATAGCCTTCAGCAATGCAGAGGGTCCTGCCATTCTTTGCCCCACCCCACCCTGCTACCCAACCCCCTCCCTCAGAATAAATCATCTTGGCACTACCTCTTCTCGTTCGAGCCCTACATTCTCCACTTCATGGCAAGTTAGAGTGGCCTAAGAAAGAATGGCAGTTCATCTGCACATTGCCTTTTTATTTCAACGACCTTGAACTAAGGTTAAAAGAGAAACACCCAGGCATAATCTAACAGGCCATTTTAAGAAATGAAGACATGGCACATATCACTTTAAGCGTATTGGATCTCTCCCTTGCTAGCAAGTTTCCAGTGGCCTCCCATTACACTGAGAATAAAAGGCAAGCTCTTTGCACACCCTATACATTTGGGCCTCTGCCCATACATCACACACATCACGCTAAATCACGCCAGCTACACAAAAGTGGTGTAGAGAAATGGTATGCTCTCATTGATACATGCTTGCTGGTAAGACCATGGGTTGCCGCAGATACTCTAGAGACCTATTTTATACTATGTATCAAAAGACTTGGTGTTTCATATACTTTGACCCCAACAATTCACTCCTTGCTTTTTTATCCTAAAGAAATAATCAGTGACACATGAAGATAAATGTTCCAGCTTAGGATGTATTGCGAGACTTTTTAAAAGTAATTGAAAATTTAAAACCTTCTATATCTCCCTCTATATCTCTACCAAAAAAACTATTTAAATAAACTACAATACAGTCATAATTCTGAAGCCATTAAAATCCAGCTGTATCTTTAAGTGTGGGATGGGCTTAGTGACTTCCTTCCAAAAAGTACCATGTGAAAAAAATAGGAAAAAGAATAATTCTTACGGTGGAAAAGCCCTACAAACAAATACCTCATGCAGATGACCCATGTCAGTATCGACGTGACTGCCATGAACCACGCTGACATAGGTGCCCTTGATAAGATGTTATGAGAGTGGCAATTTACCTCTGTGGTCTTCCTCCAAGGTAAGGTTACTCTCTAATCTTGTCTTGAGAAAACATCACATTCCGATAGAGGGACTTCCTACAAAATGCCTGCCTAGTAATTCCCAAAACTGTCGAGCTCATCAAAAATCAGCAAAGCCTGAGAAACTGTCACAGTCTAGAGGACCCTAAGGAGATATGACAAGTAAATGTAAAGTGGTAATCCTAAAGGGAATCTTGGAGCAGAAAGGGAGCTAGGTAAAAAAAGCATATAAATCTGAATAAGGTATGGACTTCAGTTAGTAATAATGTATCAATACTGGTTCATTAGTTGTGACAAATGTATCACGCTAACGAAGATGTTAATGATAGGAGAAACTGGGTGTAAAGTATATGGCAATTATTTGTGTTACATTCTCACGTTTTCCATCAGCCTAAAACCCTTCTAGAAATTAAGGTCTATTTTTGTAATTTCGCTTTTTAACAGTTGACATACAATATTATACTAGTTTTAGGTGTACAGCATAGTGATTAGACATCTATAAACCTTACAAAGTGATTACGCTGATAAACCTAGTGCCCATCTGACCCCATACGCAGCTATTACAGTATTATTGACTATATTCCCCATGCTGTATTCTACATCTTGGTGGCTGTATTCATAACTGGCAATTCGTACTTCTTAAGGAAAAGGTACTCATTCTCCCCTACTTGTATATTTCTATTGATATGAACTTGTGCCATTCTATGGGTTATTTAATGTCCAATACTGTTCCTCAAATTGTTCCAGACTCTGCCATTAGAAGCTCCTTTGAGTTGACCCCTTTGTCCTTTTGACATGCTCCCAGCTGTTCTGGAGCAATTGCTTACTTATGGCACCACAAGATACCCCTGGCCCCTCTTACACTTCTCTGCTCCAACCCTGATATCCACCACCTCTCTAAGGAACTCTGGTTTCTTTTACTGGAAAATGGTATTTAGAAACCAAAATATAGACCCAAGATATGCTCTTAATATTGGGACATTATTGCTTCTAGGACCTCTGAACAGAGGAAATATATATATACCAACCACATTCGCACCCAAACATCTACGTATCTATAACAATCGAATTGTATAGAGAGATAGATACCAGTATAACACCACAGGTTTATTTCACCTTTGTTGCTTATAACGCCTTTCTCCAACTGTAAAAACCTAGTCTTTATTATCTGTAATTTATTCACTTATTTATTCAATCCTGATATATACAAACGGTAGTTTCAGAACTGCTAACACATATCCTTATAACAAATTTAGTAATTAAATTCGTATGCAGTTTTTTGGCCTTTAGATTTACAGTATACAATCAAAATATTGTTTTCCAAAATGACTTCCGTTATTTCTTTTCTTCTCCTTCCCCTTTAGTGTGATTCTGTCATCAATTTATAAAAGGTCTATTTGTTATTGCTAGTACTTTACTTTGGGTTTTCCACACATCTTGGTTTAATTTATTTAAATTTTCTTGGGTATGTGAAACAACACCGTGGTTCTAAGGGTCAGAGCGATACAGGAGGGACGCTCGGAGGCACCAGTCCCTCATCAGCAAACTGCCCATTCCCACCCTCTCTCCCCCTTTCCCGCCAGCCCCATCTGGGAAACCAGTCCCTTTACTTGCTGGTTTCTCTCTACTGTATTTCTGCTGCGCAAATGAGCAGATACTTGTGTATTTACTTGTGTCTCCCTCTTTTTTACATGAAGGTTGCATACTATCGATCCTCTTTTGCACTTTGCTCTTTTCACTAAATGGTATATTCTGGAAATTTTCTATCAGCTCAGAGAAATCCCCTCGTTCTTTTTTTAAAAATTAGTACAGTCTAGTTCTCTATTGTGTGGCTCTACAATACTGTATGCAATTCTCCTAGGTATGGGTGTTTAGGTTGTTTCCAATGTTTCTCAATTACAAACAATTCTATAAGAAATAACTATATACCTGTATATTTCCATATTGTTGTAGGTATATCTCCACAGTATATTCTTGGGGAGTGGGACTGCCGGGTCAAAAGACAGTTATTGCCCAATTCCCCTCAATCAATTTTATATCACGTTACATTATTACTACCAGTGATGTATGACAACAGAATGTGTCATTATTGCTTTTTAATCTTTGCTAATCTGATAGGTGAGAACTATCGCAGGCTATTTTTAAATTAAAATTTAATTTAAAATTCAAGATTAAGCTTTAAACATATTAATGTTTTCCCCCGTATTTAATAGCCTTTTTATATGCTTTTCTTGAATTTTCTGTTTGAAATTTTCCCTCTTTTTTGGATTTTTGATCCTTTGTCTCTAAATTTCTAAGAGTTCGTTACATTTTAAGGCTATTGCCCTTTGTCTGTGATAGATGTTACAAATATTGTCTCCCGGTTCATCAGTTGTCTTTTAGCATCGTTTATGGGAGGTTTTTTTGCCATGCAAAATATTTTAATTGTTATCTAGTCAGATGTATCAATCAATCTTTTATTACCTCTGACTTTTACATAGTTAAAAATCCTTTCCCTACCCCAAAGCTAAAGAGGAATTCACCCACATTTTCTTCTAAAGCTCTCATGGTTTTATTCCAACATTTATCCCCATAGTCAAGTTAAAGTTTATTCCCATGTATAACCACACACCCCTTTCTCCACCACCTCTTTACAGGAGCATTTTCCCTCAGGTGAAATAAACTTGGAATAAATGAGGCTAGAGGAAGTATGCATTAGGTTAGCCATGGAGAAAGAGAACTTTAACTTAGAATTGTGAGAGGCAAAGCCAGTGCTCATTATGACTAACGGTACGGAGGCGTCTCTATTCACCTCTCTAGCTTCCATTCTCTGCAACCAGGGCCACCTGTCTACCCTAGCCAGAGTCTTGTACCTTGCTGGAAAGGTGCACTATGGCAGGTTTATGATCCCTATTACGAAAAAAAAAAAGTGGCATCTTCCTGCCAAGGAGGGATTCCAGTTTATGCTCTTTGACCTGAGGTTGAAATCTTTACTTTGTGGTGAAACATTCTGAATGTTACTCAGGACATTTCTGTCTTTGCTTTCATGGTATCTACTGCTACATTCACTTATTCGTTGACTTAAATACTTTTTTGAGCATCTACTATGGGCCCCAAACTGTTTCAATTTCTAGGTAAATGGTGAAGAAAACAGTCTTGGTTCCCATGGAATTTACCTCCTACTTTAGAAGATACTTCTACAGCTCCTAGGTTCCTCTGATCTCTTAGCAGTCTTAGTCTTTATCCAAAAAAGTCTCTCCAAACTTGGAAAACACCCAGGGATGCCTCCTGGGATCAGTGTGAATGCAGCTGGCAGGCTCCCTTGGAATGAGAGGTGGTCTTTAGACAAAAAGCAAGCTTCTTTGGACTGGAAGAAATTGGAGCATTTTTGATGAAAAACAAAAATGACAAGTTACAGGTATCTACAATAATACAGTTTTTTGTAAAGTGTTTCATGTTATGCAGCCAGATAGAGGACTGCCCTTTGAGAAACTGAGGATAGCTCTAATCTCTAAATGACTACATATAGTTGGCCCATTTTCACCCCTGATGAGAAGACACCATCTGCCCAAACTCACTTTGGAGGATTCCCTCACTGACAAGCGACATGCAAGTGCAATGAATTTTTTAATTGGAAAGTGCTACTGCTCCATTTTGTCTATTTCCCACTCATTTACTTAATGTACAAGCAGCATCTTTGTCTTTGTGACGCTCCATTCCTGTTGTTTATTCCACACCTGAAGTCTTAATCCTCTTTTTGACATTTTAACCATAAGTGGTTGCTATGGAAATGATTAGAATGTCACACACAAAGGATTATTACTTTTGGTTGGATAACATCCAGACTATACAAATCCCGAAAGACACTATTTAAGGCAAATATTCCAATGAGATTTTAGAGGGAAAATAGGTTATTGATATAAGTAAAATGCTCCAGTCCAGCATCATTGGTCATCTCCGATCATTCTAAGGTGTGACACACAGTGACAAAATTTTTCTTAGTAACTCCTTTTCCTTCTTCACATTGTGTTCTACTGAGTTTTTAAAAATCTGTTTGTAAGTTGATTTTTTTCCTAAATAATTCAGATAAGATAGTTTTACAAATACCCGAGACAGTGAAAATGACCCAGCACTGTTCAAAGGTACTCTAAGGTCTCAAGCCCCTACAAATACAAAAAAATATCATCAGCTCACTCTACCACCTACATATTAGAAGCTATACTCTCTTCTAAACACATATTTTTCCTACCTTTGAGTTTAAAAAATATCAGTGTTATTTTATGTTCTGAATCATTCAAATGCATACAATTCCAGTGCCTGGAAATGGTCAGTATAATTATTCACATTTGTAAGAAACATGGAAAAAATCTTCTGGTCATATATTATCAGCAATCAGACATGAAATTTAGGACTTATTTGTTTTAGTGCATTTCCAAAGTGTTTAAAGAATGCTTTTCAAAGCAATCCCTATGATATCTGTTTATTCCCAATTAGGAAAAATTGGTACAGTGATCATATTTTCCCTAAGCCATACCCACCATCCCTAGCCATTGAACTGTGGCTGCCACGCACACCTCATCCCATTCATCCCAGCATGTCTCACCCTCCATGTCAGTTCGCAAAATCCTAGGTAATGAAAAGACATTGCATTTTTAGTACAAAATATGCATTTATATCTTTGCCCATTGTGTTAGTAAAGATGATTCTGTCCATTTTTTCAGCAACAATTTATTAAGTACCTACTGTGAGTTGGGCCCTTTATAGTCTGACATTTGGTTGGCCAGTACAACAGTTCATTTTTTCCCCTCATGCTCTAACTACAGAATCAATATTTGTAAGTCAGGGAGGCTCTCTGTGAAGAGAAGGGATCTTTCCCTACCTAAATCCACTCTCTACCTATATTGGAAACCAATTAGCAACCTTTCCTGTTTCTAGTTTACCAACCTTCTCTGGTATATGGGCTCATAGATGGATCTCAAAATACCCCACTCACAACCAGACACAACCACAGCAACAGGGCTCAAGAACACCAGCTCAGAGACATGGATGTTATTTTATTCCTGTGAGAGGACTTCTTCCATAAAAGATATGCGGAATGTGCTTGCTGTCAAACCCATCAAAACACTGCCATGTAAAGGTATAGGGGGGAAAAAAAAT
The DNA here is from genome assembly GCA_004026545.1 of Mormoops blainvillei. Lineage (NCBI taxonomy): Eukaryota > Metazoa > Chordata > Mammalia > Chiroptera > Mormoopidae > Mormoops > Mormoops blainvillei. The sequence continues at coordinate 237,695 of PVJD01000141.1, forward strand.
CTCTGATGAAAACTGAAGGGACATTTGCAAAGAGACCTGTTTTACAGACATGGTCTACTTGATTTTTCTTTCCCATCATCACGGAGCAAGAGAGCAGAGAAGTTACAAAACTGAGGTTTGGACTCATGTGCAAAATAACACTGTATTTATCAGAACTGCTGCTTCATCACCTTGATTTCCTGCTAAATTGTTTTCCCCTTTTTACTCATATCTCTTTTTATAGCTTTCCAGTCAATTTTATAGCCCATGTGAATTTGTTCAATCTCTGTTCCTAGATCCATGTAAACATTTTCACATGTATATCCAAATTCTTCTTTGTCTACACCCCTACTGAGCTCTCTTTGAAGTGGAGAACTTGGCAGATCCTTCCCAGCAAAGCAGCATGCTTCCTCCTGGTGGGAGGGCGGGATCGAGTTGTGTGTGTGTGTGTTTAACCTCCTTCTAACTAGTCTGCTTGCCAATACTTAGTATGATTTTAAACCAGTTTCATTTCCCTCCAGTGAGTATATCTATCCTCAGAAAGACCGCCTGTCTTTGTTCTGCTTCACTCTTCATGGATTTTTTTCCCTGCTGGCCTCTATCAGATGGAAGGAGGCCCCTCTAAATAACTATGGCATTGCCCAATCATCAATACTCCCTATGTTTGACCTTGACGTAGGTAGCTTTGGGTAAGTCGCATAACCCTTGGTAATTTCCCCACACGTCTATACTTGAACAGGGATGATATTCTGGTCATCCCATCTATCTTGTGATAAAGGCGGGCAAAACATTTTTTAACGTTACCTGCATCATGTTGATATTATTTCCCTCCTGTCACTTGGCTTGGATGACATAAAGATGGAAATTAAGATTCCCAAAGACAGTGTCCTTCTTTTGCATTTATGCCTGATTATTAATTCCCCAACCTGCTTAACTTCTGCCTGTGCCATTTCTCATTTTAATTAGAGGGCCAGTCCAGGGTGTGTATCCTTGCATCACCTAGATTTCAGCCGTTCATCTAAGGCAAATGAGCTGCCTTGCCTTTGGCCGCTTCCTTTCACTGTCTTACTTTTCAATCTTGCAGCAGGATTGGTTATTAGGAAAACGGAATAATCCGTATTCTTGGTAACAAGGAAATCTGCAAAAAACCAGGATAACAGAGTGTGGTCAATATTGACGTAGACTTTTAAAAAACAGATATTTAATATTCAGTTATGCATTTATTTGGCAAAAAACATGCTATGATCATTGTGTTTGCATATAGAGAATATAAGACCATGACTAGCACTGGCGTCCTCTTGGAATGAGGCTGTGTGAAAAAGCTCAGCCAAAAATCGACCTAGATTTGAGATTGATTAGCCATCCTATATAGATTTCTAATCCAAACATTTTAGGAAGTTTGAGTGAATTACTTTAACTTCTGAATGAGGTCAAACCTGAAAAACAAGTTCTAGGGCCTGTCGCAAGAGACTTCTCATTATCTTTCTGCTACCTCTCTGCTTAGGACTGAACAGGAAGCAACAGTCACCAGGAAGCAACTTTTAAAATTTTTTAAACCTGTTCCTAAATCTTTTTGACTTCAAAATTAGAGATTTGGATGATATTGGTTTTAGAGCTTCTGTTTGTAATAAACATAATAAAAGGAAATAATTATACAATTAAAGTATTAGAATCATAATTTAAATATCTCAAACACTCCAAAACTAGATAACTGTCATTTCACTACTGAATCATGTTCGCTAACAGTTTTGCGAGCAGAGCCTTTGCTGTTTCGTATCACTGTGCATGAAACAGAGAAGTATGAGAGCAGTAAGTGAGCGTGTTAACTTCTAAGTGAGAGCCGGGTGGCATCAGAGTGCAGTGCCTCCTCAGCTATGGCTATTTTGAAGTAAGTGTTTAGAAACTATTTAAATTTACTGAATAATAATCAAGATTTTTTCCTGAGAGAAAATTCTCTTAGGGAATTTTGAAAAAAAAAAACAAAACTGACGTAGTTCCTGGTGCTGCCCAACTCGGAAAAGATCCATCTTTGGGGAGCCTGTCAGCCAGTGGGCCTATAGATGGGTCGTTCTTAGCTATCACTCAAGCACTCTAGGGTGACAGAAGCTTAAGGTCATGCCTCTTCCAATAAATATTCATGAAGGGTCTCATATACCATGTACTGTGCTAGGCATTGAGTAAAACACTATAAATAAAATAGATAGTGTGGCTTTTGCAGTTTTTAGTCAAGTGTGGGAGACAATAAACAAGCAAGCCAATAAATAAATGTATTTGCAAAGTATGGTAAGTGCAGAGAAGGAAATAAAAAAGGCACATTCATAGAGAGTGATGGGTATTATAGGATGTGGCATATGCTCAGACCTGAAATATGAGAAGGACCAGCTTTGTGAAACATAACAGTGAAGGGGGAGATACCAGCAAAACAGGACAGCTGAGGTGGGTGCGCTGAGAAGGACACTAAAGGGACTGTGTACAATGCAGGTAGTGCCTTATGAACTATGGTAAGGAGTCTGAGTGTGTATTTTATTAAAAATACTAAGTGCAAAAGTCAGTGTTTTATTGCCTTCAGAAGAGGAGGGGCATGATTCTAGAAAGTCTTAAAAAACAAAGTCTCTCTGGAAGAGGCCAATAGTGGAGGTGCGAAGACCCAAAAGAAAGACTCACCAGCGAACTGATGATGGTGGCCTAAGTCAGGGGGTAGCTGTGATGACGGAGAGAGGTGGATGGATTGGAAGCGGTTCTGAGCAGGAAGCAACAAGACTTCCAAGTGAGGGAGATAAGAGGGTCAGGATGATTCCCAGCTTTCTGGTTTGACGAAACGTGTGGACGGTGGCCCAATTTGCTAAGCTGGAGAGGAGGGACAGAGACAGGTGATTTTTTTGTTTGTTTGTTTTACGGGGGATTTATGGCAGTTATTAAGAGTTCAGTGTGTGGGTGTGCTAAGTTTGAAATGCCTGTAAGATAATCAAGAAAATTGTGAAATAGACACTTGGATATTCAGATTACAAATAGTTACTGAATGCCTACTTATGTGTCATACGCCATTCTATTATGATAAAGATAAGTGATTCTGCACCAAGGAGAAGTTCGGGCTTGATAAAAAACCGACATAATGCCGAGTGCTGACTTCGTTACAGAGCGCACATCGCCTTCTGCTGCCCCTCTGACTGGCTGCAACTTGAGGCACGTTGTGACCAGCTGGGAGTTCTAAGTGCTCCTGAAGCAGGAACTAAAGTACAGCTTTAATGCTACCCTTCAAAGTGTGGATTAAATGGCACCTGAGTGACAGGAGTCAGTTAATTACATATACTAATACTCAATGTGCAAGGAATATTATCATTTATTTATAATAGCAAAATATTGATGCAATCTATCTAAATGTCTAACACAGAAGGAAAGGTTAAATAGGATATGGTCATGTAAAAGAATATAAAGTAGTCATTATAAAAATGTTTGAAAAAAATGACACGAGATAAAATGTTTAATTAATGGCATAAGATAATATTTTAAATATGTAAGTGAAAAGTAGGCTAGTAAGATACATTTATAATATGATTTCGGTTTTCGTTAAAGACAAAGTAATATACACATAGAAGAAAAGACAGAGGAAATGCGTAAAAATGTTGATTATAGTTATCGGTGGGTGATGAGATTTAAAATGATTTTCGTATTTTCCCTATGCTTTTAAGTATTTTCAAAATGTTTTGTAATGAACCTATTCTACGGTTCCAAATTGAAGGCGGTGGTGATTATTCAAAAGAAAAGAGGATCATGGTAGGAACTTGGTGGAAATAGGAGGGACACATCAACCTGACCTCTACCTTAAGTTAAATGTCAAGAATAATCTATGAGAAACAAGTCTATTACCTCCTCTTAAGTCACTGAAAGGATCAATATTTCTGTTATTTCTAGCCAGGAGAGCATATAGAGAGAACTTATAGGGAAAGCCTGCAAAAGATTGGAGAGACATTCTCCACAAGGGATGGAAAATAAAGTAACATGTGAATTTGTTATTGTTAATCAACATTTATTGTGCAGTTACTGTGTGCCAGGCACTCTTTTAAGTACTTTACATTTAAGAAAGACAATCGGAGAATGTTGAACGTACACTAAATTAATTTGGATTAAACACCATTCCTTTCCCTTTAATTGCTCTGATGTAAAACAAGAAATTGGAAAAGTTTAATTATTAAACAAATACATACATGCAAATATATGTGTGTTCCTTCTATATATAAAGTTAATTAAGACAAAGTTAAGATTTAATTAAAAATGTTGTCACTAATTCTAGCCACAGTGATAAGATGGAAGAATACAATGGTTGTCACCTGCCTGTCCGATGATTTAGCATTAATTAAAGCCCAGCTGGTAAAGGTGTCCTTGAAACTGAAGTGGTGAGACAAGGCCACGCTGTAGTTGCCATGGGCGGAGGTAGTGAGGTCCCCAGAGTCACTGAATTTGTTCCATTGTTATTCCAACTTAAACATTAGGTCTATAAAATTCAAATCCCTTTGTTAAAGCATATATAAAGACCTACAGAAATAACAAACATCACTTTTCAAAATAATTGTTTTGGGGCTTCAGAAACATTTCAGAGATGTCTAGAAGCCCCTGAATACTTCTTGTGCTCTTTTTGGAATGTAGCAGGCTATGATCCCATTGAGCTAATATCTCCTTCTCTAACTAATATTGGTGTGTTGAGTTTGTGGGAAATTTTTCTGTAATCTCGTAATACTGGTTTGGAGGTCTGTTTATAAAGCAGATTTTTTGATAGCCCCTCCCCCATCCATTTGTTTAAAAGTATCGCTGCCTTACAAACAGTTGCACCGTATGGAGAGACTGCCCACTACGCTTTAGGAAGATGCTTGCTCTAAAGTCAGCTAGCTACCTATAGTCTCAGAGTGGAGGAGTGAATGTTCTGGAAAGTAAAAGAATATAATTCCTTTTTTATTTAATAATTTTCATTGCATTTTTTCCATTACCATTTAGTGCCCTTATACCCCTCCCCAGCAATCACCACACTGTTGTCCATGTCCGTGAGTCCTTTTTCCTGTTTGCTCAATCCCTCCCCCCGCTACCCCACAACCCTTAGCTGTTACCTTGCTATCTGAGTCTGCCTCTATTTTGCTTGTTAGTTCAGCTTGTTCATTAGATTCTGCATATGCGTGAAATCACATGGTATTTGTCTTTCTCTGCCGGAGACAGAATCAAGTTTGCATCTGAGAAAAACAGAATAGTAATATAACTCCTTAACGGGCAAAACAGGCTGCCACAGCAGAGCCAGCACACGTGTCAGTCACTTCGGAACTCTGTCCCGGTGGTGCCTGGTGCCATTTTCTCCCGTGGTTCCTTTCAATAGAGCTTCATGCTGAGGAAGCAAAGCACTGCACAGCCTCAGTGTGGATCAGCCCGATTTCCTAAGGCCTGTATGTTTCATGACTAAGCTTTATTCATTGTTACCCCCGCTCAGAGAGGAGTACAGTGAACATAGAGATAGATCAGTACAAATTTTGCACTGATTTTGGAAAAATAAGCTTAATATTATACTTTAATGAGTCCAGATTAGGTGTGTTGGTGAAATATATGATATTTCCAATCTGTGAGAGGAAAATTTTTCAAAGGTTGAGTGAGAAATTACTCAAGTGTGGTCTCCAGTGCTAATGTATTCGTGTGTTGCCAAGCTCCCCTCACCTTATTTTCTTTGACTGAAGTTTGAAATACATTCCTACATCGAACAGACCAATATCACCCCTGAGAAATGAGGGGCTAGTAACAACAGATTATGACCTCCTTAGGCCATTGAACTAACAAATGTGAGGTTTTACCTAACCCGCTGGTGCTCTCACTGAAAACACTCAGGTGGACACAGGGAAGTGTCGGTATCAGCATTTACAACAACGGGGAATGTACTAAATCCAGACTCAGGTTCCATTGGACTTGTGCTCCTCTGGGGAGGGACTCCATCCTGTGATCCAGCCCATCAGTACTCCTGGATGTTATCTGTTACTATCAACCACTGCTCATCTATCCATCACAGAGGGGAACACTCCTGGTGCTCTAAGATGCCCCTAGGGACAATCGGACAGCTAGAGCTTTTGCATAAAGGTGGCTCTAGAAATAGGACATGGCAGGAATGAGCTGCTTCAGTGTTTCTTTACATTTCGTGATATTTCTGGAGATCTCAATGAATTTCCAGGCTAAATAATTTACTGATACTCCCCAGGGCAGGGGTTGAGGGGAGTGCTAGTAGTAAAAACATTTCTACTTCGATGTGCATTCAAATGAAATACTGAGCCTCACTGTTATCCTATTGGTAATCCCTGGTTCAGCAGACCCTTAGTTCATATGTTAACAAACCAATATTACATGTTTACATATGGTACAGCTGTCCACAAACATAACATAATGTACTTAAAGACAGGGATTTGCAATTGATGTGACTCATCAGCGAGTTGTAAAATCAACGTGCATGGCAACTTCTCCTTTTTTATTTTTAAATAGAAGATTTATAGAACTAAATTAATTAGAATGCATCTCATATTTAAAAAACAAGTATGGCTTAATAAAATATTTGTTTCAGTTTGTGTGCATTTGGTGAGTTTGTATATATCAAAATGTGAAATAAAATTTAAAACCAGTCATAGGAAGTTTATGCTTCTTTGATAATGAGTTATACTTTTTAAAATTTCTCTCTGAAAATGAATGCTAATTTCCAAAGCTCTGTGTGTGTGCCTGTGGATGTGAGATTCTGCAGTAGAATGAGTCACGTACAAACTGAACTAAGATGTGAAGCAGAGACAGGGGCAGAGGGCAGGCTGACAGCTCAGGGGAGTGGGAGTTAGGAGGGGAATCGAGCAAAAAGGAAAAAAAAGAGGAAGAACTCATGGCCACAGGCAACAGTGTGATGATGGGGGTGGAGGTGGAAGAGGGTACAGGGGGATAAATGGTAATGGAAAAAACACAATAAAAAATAATGTAAAAATAAAAATTTTAATTTTACTTTTTAAAAAGGAATGAGTCACCAAAAAAAAAAAAAAGTTACCATAGAGTTCCCATAGTCTCCATATTGCTTCTAGTATTTCTACTTAAAAATAACAGAATATCCTCTTGTCTTGCTCACTGGTAGCATTATGGAAATTTGCTAATGAACAGTGTCTTATGACAAGTGAACCCACTCCCAAAAACGAAATGTCGTCAAAGATTGGGAAACATAATACCATGTTAATTGACTGATTGTAACTTTTATTCCTGGGCAACTAAACAAGAGTAACATTTCTATTTCTTGTATAAAGAAATTCAGAAGCCTTTTTAAAATTTTTATTTATTGATTTTAGAAAGAGAGAGTAAGGGAGGGAGGGAGAGAGAAATAACAATTTGTTGTTCCACTTATTTATGTATTCATTGATTCATTAGTTGATTCTTTTATGTGCTCTGAACGTAGATTGAACGAGCAAACTTGGCAGGTTGGAATGATTCTCTAATCCACTGAGCTATCCAGCCAAGGCCCAAAGTCTTTGGAAGAGCTCCTAAGATGAGCAGTCTGCTTTAGAAAGTATACAATTTTTGTGAATTTCCAACCTCGGGGAGGAAGTCACATGCCCCTGACTTCCCGAATTAAAACTAAAGTTATACAATGGACTACACAAAAAACATAGGACCTTCCTAAAGTTATACATACAATGTCAGGGCAAAATTGATGACATCAGGAAAACAGGCCACATTGCTTAACAGGGATACTTAATTTGAAATTTTGATATATACTTACAGGTAAGGGTTTATTATTACCAGGATGTTCATCGAATCAAATGCATAGATGTAATTAAATTGCTGCTTGTTGAGACATGTTTTATAGCTCTTATTGCAAGTAAATATAAATAAAGGTTGTTTGGAGAATGGTGCCTTTTTAACATTTGGCTTGAAAAGCATCTTAAATTAACTTTAAATGATAAAGCTAAAGCATTCTCCTTCGTGTTCTTCGTGATACTGGGGGGGAAATGAAGACACTGGACCGGCTTCAGGTGGTAGATGTGAGTAAGCTGGATCATAAAGAAATAGCTTTGGATTGAATTCTGCTGTCTTGGAATTCGATAATATAAGGGGTGCATAGTTGAAGGTCTATTTTTGTCATTCAAGGAGTTGAGTCCTGATTCTTTAGATCTTTTCTCTAGGCTTCAGCCATTTTTGGCAGACTTAGTCTCCTGCTCCCTGCCAACCCAAGCCCTCCTTGTAGACCTGAATTCTACTCGTTCTTTGAAGCCCCCAAAAGTCTCCCTGCCACTCCCAAGCCTCTCCTGGTTACCAAAGCCTTAAATGATAAAACCCTCTTGAATTCCTGAACCATGGATTATCTGCTTCAATTGATAATAAGAATATAGTTTGTGTGTTGTGTTAGTAAGTACTACACTTTTAAATTTACTCTGTTTCCCTAAATAGATTAATTGCTTCCTTTGAGTAGTGACCATCAGTGGATTCAAAGATAACACTAATCGGTATCATTAAATTTATTTCAAGGTCATGTCTAGAAAAGACAAACACTGGGGCGAACACTGAAAAGAGAAACAAAGAAAAAATAAGGAGTGATAAAATGTGTGCTTATAGCCTCAAAATGTCATAACAATATTTATATTAGGATATATGGAGTATTAAAAATAATTAACGGATAATTAATATAATCTTTTATCATTTTACACCACATATTTGGAGTTAGAGTGAGAGTACATGCTTCTTCCATTCTCACATTTATCTTCTATTGCCTCTCCTTCAGAGTATATTAGTATTTCAATTATTTTGGATGACTCTGGTTGTAAGTAATAGAAAACCCAGCTCAAATTGGTGCCAACAGTAAAGACATTTATTGGCTGAAGGCGCTGGCAACCCAGAGGTAGGATAGGTTTCAGTTTGCCGTAATCTTCTGGCTCTGCTCCATTTTCCTAAGATTCATTTGGTTCAGCCCTCCTATGTCTGCTGGCTTCCTCTTCAGATTGGTCTTGAGATGGTGGCAATAGTTCCATGGCCAGTGCTTGCACAAGACAAACTGTCCACAGGGGAAAGGGAAAGGGTCACCTTTGTCAACCGTCCTGGAATGGCAGGGAAGGACTTTCCTAGGGTGACCCTGCACATAAGGTCCCCATGCCGTTGTGCCTCTTGCAGCCGTGGGCCAGCTCTGATTCCCCTAAGACACCTGAGTGTGCGGAAAATCAGAAGATGCATTAACAAAACTGGGGTGCTCTTGGAAAAAAGAAATAAGAGTAAAGATGCTGAAAAGGCAACTGAAGAACGACCCCTACTCCAACTTTTCAAAAAACCTTTTCTTTCCAAGTAGAACCAAAGCACACCATTCTAGTGACCATCTCTCTGTTGCTCAGTACGTGCGTTGGCTTTGTGAAATATAAGTGTTTCCTGCACAAAGAGCTTGTACAATATTTTCCACAATAGTTTCACAGATATATTCTTGGGAGAAGCTAATAAATATTTAATTATTTTGGAGGAATCCATTTCATATAACATCATGGATAATTTTTCCTCTGTATCCTGTTTACTTCAAACGGTAACAGGAATATGGTAATATGGTAATTCACCAAAATTGCTAATGCTGTTTCTTTCCATTCCTATGTAATTTCTTTTGGAAAAATGCTATACTTTGCAGGTCATTTAATATTTTGATACAGCAGAACTATCAAAGGTGCTGTCTATATTTAAAAGTATTTAAGAAAATTTAGTTCACTGGTTGCCAATGGTAAAGTAATCTCTCACTATTGCCATCATAGCTTTTCATAGTAAGGAAATATCATTTTCATCTCTTCATTTATAAGGGATACAATAAGAAAATACCAGTTAGCCCATATCTGATAGTCACATTATTAGATATTTAAGGTAAAGTTATTATATTTGGGGTACAATTTTTTCTCCTAAAAATAAAATCACTCCACAGTTTTCAACTAGAGATTTTATTTTCACTTCTCCTAAGTTAATATTACATTATAATCTTATTTTATGAAATCTATATTATATTACATAGGTTTATTTTATGTTTGTTTAGTAATTTTTCAGTGAACATCAGAGGTACTCAAAGGAAGTAAATTTCTATTGGATATGTCTTTCTGATATGCTGACTTTTAATGGCTCAGTTATATTGATTCAATTAAATTAACTGTGATAATATTTTTATGGATTATTTCATTTTTCTTTTCTTAATTTATCATTTTATTAAATTTCATTTATAATTAGTAATTTTCTAGAAATCTTTGTCCTAGAACAGTATAACTATCAAGACCCAATAAATCAGATTGACTTAAAAAAATCAATAGTTTTTATTAAGCACTAGACAAAAGGCCAATGGCCATAATAATAAAAAGAAAACTTCTATGAATTCATCAGAATCAGCAATGGCAATAACAAATACACATACATACACATATGCATATATATATACATATATGTCTGTGTGTATATGTATATGAAACACTATAAAATGAAATAAGCAAATGAAAAAGAAAAAGCAATGATTAAGAAATATATAAAAAGATATTTGACAGCCTAAAAAAAGAAATACCAATGAAATCAACTATGAATTATTTTCTAAAATTACAAGAATAAGCTACTTGTGTGTGTGTATGACTTGTCTTTATTTATATGTGTGTGTGTGTATATATATACATGTGATTGAATATACACTGGTGATATAAAACAATATTGCATAATGGCAAATTACTTCTTTTTTTTAGCATAAACTGAAAGCAATGTAGAGATAAATAGAAGATACAGTTCTTGCTCTTGTTTATCCTGCCATTGAATCTGTGATAAGGCAGATTTTATATAGTTTAAAATGTGTAAAGAATTCTTCAGTAATGAGGAAGCAAAGTTTGTAAAGTAGGCCCCTTGTAGACCCAAATGATTTGAGCCCCAGGGCTTTTCATTTATTGATGGGTTCAGATGCCTACACTCTCCCTATAGGTACCACAAATAAAATGTTGTTAGCAGTTGAATGATATTGACAGAGCTATCAGCAATCTGTGGGTTTTCATTTTGAACTGTAGCATCCTGAAATAAGTTGAAGCAGAAATAATATCTCTGTGTTGAAAGATTTCAAATTCTTTTTATTGGTAGGTGAAGTACTGGGCCAAAAATAAATGACTGAAGAATGCTTTGAGGGGGTAGAATAACAACTAGATGGCTGACTACAATTGTGGAAGGGAAAAACAAGAGGAAGGAAAAAGAAAACAGCCATGTATTGGTGCATTAAGCTTCCATTCACCTTAGGCTCTTTATCTAGTTTCATCAGGTTTACCTCTCTGCTTCCTTCTCGTCAGAGCTCTAGAAGGAATTATCAGAACCTCATCCCTTTGGCAACACTTAGTGAGAAACCCCGGGAGGTCAGTGATATGAGCCAGTATAATGACATCTTCCTGCCTTGAACAAAGATAGCATTCATCATCGTTTAAGTAGGGACACGATGTTGCTAGACAAAGCCTCAGCCATGGATGACATCAATTTCCCATATGGAGTCAGCCCTTGTCCCAATGCCTGCATGGAGTAGAATTCTCAAGGCTGGATAGTGAGACCCTTGCCAGAACTTCAGGGAAAATTAATGTGCTAAATCAGCTGGCTAATCATCTGTATCATTGATCTTAGTGGCTTACTGGGAAAAGATACAATAGTTCAGACATGGCATGGATGTAAACAAGGAATTACAATGTGGCATCTGTGGCATAATGGATGGACTTGAGTGTATTTAAATAATATGGAATTAAATAAAGCCACCCAGTCAAAAATAAGCATCTCCATTTTCTTCCTTTATTTCATACATTTCTTGTTCTGACATATACCTCACTCAGTTTGCCTCAGTTCAATACAGTGGGCCTCCTAACTTCATTTGTCTTTTGATTAATACTGTCTTTGTTGAATAAAGCTACTCAGAAAACTTCTTCTATCCCCTAAGTGTCAGACAGCCCTCTGGATGTTTATAACCTTGCCAAAAGCTGAAGTTCTCCTCAGTCGGCATGGGCCTTTGCTTCACAGCAATATGAGATGTCTAATCAATGATTGCTTCATAACGCAGTTCTTGCCATCCATTCTCTGAGCCTGAGCACACCATACAAATTCATCACTGAAGCCAAGTCCCAAAGGCATAATACTCCATGAAACCAAGATGAAACAAGAACACAGAGACGAAGATGCCAAGCCTAACACACACGTCCCTGCAATAAAGTAGGTATCAGCAAGCGTTGGCTGAACTCAGGGACCTTGCTCTGCAGCCACCATGGCTCCCACTGGGCCGCACCCTCAACTGGAGCCACATGGCCTCAGCAACACGTGGGAGAATCACCGTTGCCATAGAAGGTTTTTGCAGTAGTTTCATAAGTTTAACTATTTATCATTCCCTCTTCATTAAAAGTAAGAGTAGCAATATGAGATGCCATGTTCTTCCTAAATATATGCCTCTTGGAAAACCATACAGAGCAGAAAATCACTTTCTTGAAATGAAGTGCTATTTCTGATAGAAATCGTAGCCAAAATAGCCAAGTTTTTATCATCTCTGCTGCGGTTCTCCTGACTCTTACCCTTTCTGCCATGGCACACCCAGACTTCCTCCTTACTCCTGAGACTGCGGGACTGCAGGTGTCGTCTGCTAGTGCTCTTTGGACCCTCACATGTTCCAAACTGACACTTGGGTCCGTAGTAGAAAGAGATTCTCCTACTGTGACTTGGTTTGGTGCCTTGTGTAAGAAGAGCCAGCCATTTCATTGGTTGATTCGTTGCATGTATTTGCTTAGTAAATTATTATTCATTTATTTACGAAATGGTGCATACCTTGTATTGAGCCCTGCTCAACTTACAAGATGCGAATAACCTAGATGGCTAAAACTCATGGTCTGGTATGGGAGCTGGGCATTAAATATAATTACTAAAGCAGTAAATTAATGATGCCTGTGATCAGAGCTGTAATGGAGAAGCAGAGGGGCTGTGAGACTGCGAGTGCATATTCGCCTAATCACGGAACTCCGGAAGATTTCCCACGGGAAGCGACATGTCAGCCGGGTCCTGAAGGCTGTATAGCGCTTGTCCAGGCAAAGACGGTAAAAGGCCAAGAGTGTTTTTAGCAGAAAGAACAGTGTCTGTAACAGTGTTGAGAAGAGAAAGAGCTCTATGTGAGGGAGGAACTGAGAAAAAAAACCCCAGCCAGGCATAGTGAAGGAGAAAGATCGACACGATAAGGCTAATGATGTTGGCAAAGGTCACATCATGCAAGGCTTCCTCTGGCTCGTTAAGGAGTTTGGATTTATCTTAAGAGCAACGAGAAGCCATAGAAGAATTTTAAGTTGAGTGGTAATATGCTATAATGAGCATTTTAAAAGATCACTCAGTGCTTTGTGCAGTGTGGGCTTGGATGGTGGGAATTAAAAGCCTGCAGATCAGTTCGGTCAAGAGTCTTAATATTATGATGACCTGAATTAAGTAACAATAGACATGGAAGGAAGTGGACAGCTGAATTAAATACCGTCCAGTTAAAACTGGCTGCAATCGATGATTTGGGGAATGTGGGGAAAGGGAGTGTAAAAGGTGGCTCTCGGGTTCTAACATTAGCAGTTGAATGGGCAGTGATGCTGTTTTACAGTTTGGGGGAATACTTGATGAGGAATAAATTTGATAAAGATGACATGTTGGTTTTTTTGACAGGTTAAATTTGAGAGACTTATGTGAAATCAAAGTAGACATGGTAAATATGTCATTAGACATACAAGTTTCAGAGAAGTTGTGGTGGTTAATTTTATGTGTCAACTTACATGGGCCATGGGGCATCTAGATATTTGTTCAAACATTATTCTGGGTACATCTGTGGGAATGTTTTTGGATGAAATTAACATGTGACTTGGTAGACTGAATAAAGCAGATTACCCTCTAAAATGTGAATGGGCCTCATCCAATCAGATGAAAGTCAGAACACAACAAAAAGGATGACCCTTCTGCAAGAAAGAAGGAGCTCCTCTAGTCTGAATGCTTGACCTAGGACATCAGTGTTTTCCTGCCTTTGGACTTGAACTAAAAATATGATCTTCCTGAGTTTCTAGAGCTTCCACCTTTGGTCCTCCTGGCTTTCAGGCCTTCAAACTTGAACTAAAACTACCTCATTGGCTTTCCTGGGTCTCCCGGCTCCCAGTGCAGACCATGGAACTCCTCAGACTCCATATTCACATGAGCTAATACCTTATAATAAATCTCTTCATATATATGAATTTGAACTTGAAATTTCTGAGCACATAGGTGGTAAACAGAGCCATTGGAACTGATGAGGTAGCCTAAAATTGGGAGAGGGGGAAGAGATCTTAAAACTGATCTCTGGGGCATTTCAACATTAGAGGTTGGGTAGACAAGGGTAATTCAATAAAGGAGACAGAGAAGAAACGACTGGAGGGGCAGCAGGCAAAGTAGAAGACCACGCCATTATGGAATGTATAAGGAGAATGCTGCATGAAGGGAGTGAATGAGTGTACACTATGGTGGATTTAAGGAGGTGACCAGGCAGTATTCATTGAGCTGAGTAATATGAAAGTCAATGCTTGGAATAGTATCTAATTATGAACTGTGCTACCAGCTATCAAATGAAAGTAGTCTGAGGCATGACTTGGAGTTGAGGAAATAGAGATATGGAGTAGGAAGGTCAACTGAGAATTTGTTGTAAGAGATAAAAGAGAGAATACATTGTAGCCAAAGCATCTAATATAGATGCTTTTGATTTATTATAAAAATGGACTCATGAGTTCTGGCTGGTATGGCTCAATGGATTGAGTGCCGGCCTGCAAACTGAAAGGTCGCTGGTTTGATTCCTGGTCATGGCACATGGCGGAGTTGTGGGCCAGGTCCCCAGTAAGGAGCATGCAAGAAGCAGCTGATCTATGTTTCTCTTACACATTGATGTTCTCCTCCTTCTCCCTCCCTTCCCCTGTCTCTGAAAGTAAATAAATAAAATCAAAAGAGAGGAAGGAAGGAAGGAAGGAAGGAAGGAAGGAAGGAAGGAAGGAAGGAAGGAAGGAAGGAAGAAAGAAAGAAAGAAAGAAAGAAAGAAAGAAAGAAAGAAAGAAAGAAAGAAAGAAAGAAAGAAAGAAAGAGAAAGAAAGATAGGGGCTCATAAGATTATGGACCCCTAGAAGGGGACACACATGACAGATTTTTACATGTCGATAAAGTTCAAAGTAGTGCTCAGGAAATGAGACATTACAGAATATCTGGGAAAGCTTAACCTGTAACCTTTTGGAGAAAGTTCTCAGGTCTCAGGAATATTGTATTCATACATAATATCTATTTCAATTCCAGAAGGGTAAAGAAAAGAAAGGTTTTTTAAAAAACTATGTTTTTAGAGCTGTATTTTCTAGTCAGCATTAGAATTTCATGTTAGAAGTTGGAACATATATTAGAAGTCCTAGATTTTAATCCAAGAGTTTTCATATACAATCTTTTAACCTCTCTGAGTCCATTAAAAAATATACTTGATGATACTTGCTCTGTGAAACTGAGAAAGTGGCTGTGGGATTCTGATGAGAAGGTGTATTGTTAAGTATAAAATGCTGGTAATTTGTATTTAAGGAGCAACTGCTTTTTTCCTGTGCACAAATATGTGGAGCAGTTCCAACAGTTTTCAAAAGCTGTTTAACCCCCATTTAGTGTACAAAAATGCAGCCATTTCCCTTGTAGTGAACCCTGTGCAACTGCTAATGAAAGAAATTTATTTGATAACGAACTTGGAAATAGAGATTCCTGAGGAGTCCAAGAATCTGTAATTAAGAGAAGGAGGCCCCCAGCTCACACACCCTAGGCGGGCTCTCCAGGTCAGGAAAACCCCGGCCAAACGGTCTTAGGGCTGAATAGCCCTTTTGTAAGGAATCTTGTACCTTCTGTAGAATTGCCCTGAATATGAAAGAAAAGGAAGAGGAAAGGGATGCAGAAAGGTAGAAAATGGCAAGTGAAACTGAAACACATAACACTTCTATCTTTTGAATAGTTTTTGCAATTGTGTGGTTATTCAAACTATAGAGCTGTTTTAAATAGAATGAGGTGTGAGCATGGGAACAGAGTGTCAATGTATCCTCACTAGGCAAACACATAAAATCCAGCTGGAAAAAAGACTGTTGGAACATGGAGAAAAAAAAGGCAGACAATTAAAAATGCAAAACAGAAGAAGACTGTCTCCTCCAATATTTATTTGTGACAGGTAAGCTGGTCCATCACATCACCTGAGCCCTGGAGAATTGTGCTATTGTATTAATTACTCTCTTTAGTGACTCTCTGAGCTTTGGACTTTTTAAATTCCAGGATGAGCAAGCTCTAGTGGATATGGCATTGCAGATGTAATGAATTAGTATTTCATGCTGTGCTGCTGCCTGAGAGTTTTAAATGGTAACCCACAAACTAGCAGCACCCAGCGCTTTTAGTGTTCACTCAGCCCTTCATTCCTGTTAGTAACAGAGCAACTCTGGGGTCATGTGAAAATTCAAAAAAAAAAAAAAGGAAAGAAAAGTAGATGTCAGTGGGACACTTCAGGAAAATTAACGTGTTTTGCTGTAAGACTGTTTATGATCCATTCTATTGTGTACATTGACAAGAAAACCCCAACAGTTCATATTTAAAAGGTAAGTCATGTGTCATTTGAAAATTCCAAATCAAAGGTGCTTTGACTGAATTGTTTTAAAAGGTGTGCTTTCCACAACAATTTCATTTGGCATATTGGCACCAGTCATACACTGTGTCTTCACATTTAGCCATTTCTACCTGCCTGACCTGGGATTCCACATGCATCACAGGTATAAATAAACATGCTTGTAGCAGAACAGTTCAGAGCTCCAACACAATCGCTCATGAACACCTAATCAGACAATAGAGGGGCACTGTATATTGCTCAAAGCGACTTCTGGGAAGAGGCAAGGCCAAAATTTCCAAGAAGAGGAAGGAGGCTGGAGATGGGTGTCTCAGGCGGGAAAGGCACCACGCTTAGGTGTTAATATCAGAAAAAGCACATATAAAATGGCCCACCTTCTTTACGTGTCTTGTAATCTGACTCTTCCATTCCTTCTAATTTTATTTAATAATATTATAAATTATTATGCCAATACTTCTTTAAAATTTCTTGACCTGGGAAACACGGTCAAGAAGAAAAAGGTATCCCTCACTTTTCAGTCATGCCTGTCTTACCCCCACTACCTGTTAAACATCTGCTTCTAGATCTTCTGTACAAACTAAATATCTCTGTTTCAAATCTCTGCATTCTTATTTCAATTTTGTCTTGGCCAGGCTCCCCAGAAAGCAGAGCCTGAGGCAAGAGCTTCTGTGTAGTATTTTATTAGGGAGTGCAATCCCAGGAATGCAGAACTCAGAGAAAAGAGGAGTGACAAGGGAAGGTGAGAATCAATACAAGCGCAGGTGATCATTACCCAGCTGGCCACCTTTGGGGATCGAGTGTCACTGATTGCTTGATCTTTTAGGAATGGTATCCAAGGAGTCATATCAACAACTGTAACTTCAGACCCTGTGTCTGGGGGAGGAGGAAGGAAAAATGTACCTGCCAGTTCTCACTTGCCATTGGTCAATGTTCAGGTCATGGGATAACCGCCCCATACTTCTGACTCGCACAAGTGTAGCACTGAGCAAATCTCAAAGCCTCTCCTGCTTCGGTTTTTACAAAACTAGAAGGCCTAGGGCAAGAGGCAGGGATGCTGCGTGCAATGATAAAAGGTGGTATTCGTTTGGTTGTGCTGGCCTGAAGCTGGCCAGAACCCAAGCAGGGCTGACGTGCGGCAGTGGGTGAGCCAGGGCCAGTGGCCTCAGCCCCAGCGATAGGGAATCTGGCCGACTTATGCATGCCCTTGCCTTTTGTTCACTCCCCATTACAATTTTGGCTTCACTGCTGTAAGAACAGGATGCCCTGAGAGTGCATATGAAACCAATCAGTCTCGGTGTCCTTTAAGGTGGCAGCCAGCCTCAATCTGTGAGGACTGAAAGTGAAAAACTGGGTGAAGGAAGCTCCAGTCCCCACTCCTGCACTTGGTCCAGCAGCCATGACTGATCATTCCCTCCCGCCCGCTCTACCACACCTTTCCCCCTGCTCGGCCAGCGCTGGGGCTTGTCTGTGCTGTTTACCTGGAGGACGGACCCGCACTGGTTGTCTTTTCCTCGCCAGGCTGTGGTTGCTGCCGTTTCCTCTTTCTCACCATCATCACTCCACATCAAAGCACCAAGAGACACTACCGTGAATCTTGGATTCCAGGTGTGCTGTCCCCGCCCCATTGTGCGGCAGCCCGCCTAACGCCGCTCATAAGATAAGCTACCAGTTTACAATAACTGCTCTCTTGGCCTCTGGCACACCGGCCTGAGAAACCAGGCGCTTCTGTGGAAGTGTCCTAACAACTAATCCTGGTAGAAGCTAAAATTGCAGGGACAGGAAACATAAATGCCCTAATTTGGTCGCTGGGTGATGACAAGAGAAGCCAATCCTATTTCTGTTCCTTTGGTTCCAAGAATCATATATTCTAACTGCTGAGAACACAATATATGTGACACTGGTTAGTATGAACTGCGCGAATACTAATGCATACAGGATCACACACTGCCTGCCCTCTAGCATGTTTCCCTAAGCTGATTGAGCTTGTAGTTAAGCCTTAACTTCATTAAGCCTTTAACAGGTCAGTTGCATAAGGCCAGCTCTTTGGGATGATGAGTCACAGAGAATAATGACATGATTCTCTTGCTGTGTGACCACCGTTATACTTCCTTTGCCATAAATGTGTCTGAGATGATCTTGTGTGGGATAGGTCAGTGGGTTGAGGGCTTGAGAAGAGAGAAGATGAACCAGATACAGAGAATATTTAGGTTCTGAGGACAAACGTCTGCCTCCATTAGGGTGGAAGTGTCTGGTGGAAGTGTCTGCGCTAGGGTCTGATGGGGTTCCTTGAGGAATTGTGCGTGCAAAGGCTCAGCATCAGTCTCTGCTGCTAGAAGGCTGAGTACTCAGCAGTGGCAGTAGCTAGGTCAGCCTTCGTAAGAGGGAACCCATGACATCGGACTCATGTTTAAGCCCCATCCCTGTCACTGTGGTCACTCTGTTCACGGACCCATTACAGCTTCACTGAGGTTGCCAAAAGTGCAGCTGCTGGATGACATCACAGAAGGAGCTATGCTGCCCCCTTGTCTCTGAGATACCAAGATTTGAGTTCTTGGCGCCCACACAATTATGCCCAGCTGCATGCCTTCCCCACAGCTCCATGTCCCTGATTCTCCAATCTTTTTCCTTCCAAGTCCCTGACCAGCCAACCAGTGCATCGACATGAAGCAAAGTTCCAGCAAGTTGAAGCTCTGCGAATTTGATTGGAGCTCAGGAAAAGTTTGCAGAAGCAACTATTGAGCAGGGACAAGTGGCCAAAGGCCCCAGAGACTGGTACAGTCGAGGGCACCTGAAGGCGATGCCTGTCTGATACAGGAGCTTCCCACCTTTGTCATTTCCCTTCTCCAGATCTTGCTTTTTGCCCCCTGATTTTTGTTTTCTTATAGAGTCAATATCCCTACAAATCACTGTTATCTAGATTGTAGAATGTATTTTATGACAAGTATTATTGCATTCATGAGCGAAAACGACTGGAACTAACATAAGAGTTTTCTGAGGATCTGTTTTTAATGAATAAATAGGAAGGTAACGTGGCATAGCAGTGAGTTTGGAAATTTGCTTTCTAATCTTGGTTTTGTTATAATCCAGATAAATAATCTTGGGTAGATCTTTTGAGCTTTCTAAGTCCAGTTTCAACTGTAAAATGTAAAATATGTGAGTCTAGATTTTTTAAATCGGTTTTAAATTATTAAATATAAATTATATAAATATAAACATAAAAGAATTGTGTGTTTAAAGTTGCACAAAATTAGCTTGGTTTCCATTCAAATGCTATCTCTTTTATCTTTCTGTATTTCATTAATTTGCTAAGCAAACCTTTGTGATAGTCACACCGTGTATGTCAGCCTAGTCCCGAACTGAACATTCACAAATTAGGGTCTCAATCAGTGAGCTTGGGATGTACCCAAAGGAACAGGTGGAATTAGTGCTCCCGCAGAGGGAACTGTGAGCAATCTCCATCAGTGGCCAAAAGCTGTAAACTCACCATTGCTTCTTATTCCTCCTTAAGGCAGAGCTGGTTATAGAGAAGACACTCAGGATTCCCCTTTAAATTGTCCCCATGAGATAATTAAACACAGATCCTTCATTTCCTAGGAAGTCTCCCATATGGGTAAAAGATGTGAAAGATCAAGGCAACATATGTGAAAATGTGTCAAGTAAAAAGAAAACTCACTTATTTGAACATCTTAAAAAATGAAGATAAAAAGGAGAGTGCCCAGGGAGTCATGAAAATTTAGCTCCAGGCCAGAGAAATGTTGCTTTCAATTTCTATACAGCAGAAGGAAATTTAGAACATGCATATCATTTCATTAAAAGGTATACCCTTAAAAATTTATATCATCAAATTTGAATGAAGGAAACGGCGTAAGGTAAACTATCTGGCATATGCTGATTTAGCACTTACTCAGTAAACAGAATCTATCACTCGCTATAAAAAATATATATAACATCTCGTTAAACACAAATACGGAGCGGATTGCAAAAGAATATGGAAAAAAGAAGGGAGAAATAACCCCCACCTGTTATTTCGCCCATCCTTTAAGCTGTTCTTGCCCAGGTGGCTCACTGTGTCCCACGTGCCTGCACAGGTTTCTCTAAGGGGCCCATCCCTGCAGGCATCATTACATACATGAATATAAGTGTGAACAGCGAAAGTGAGAAACTCTCCTACAGCATTTCAAACTGAAACACGTCCGCTGAAAGCCTTTTGCTTCATTGTATAGTTCGGGCTTCAGCTTTATATTTGCCGGATTGGTTTAGTTATGACATTGAAAATTCCTCTAGGTATTTATACATATATGGACTTATTCCTTGATTTAAAGCTGAACATGTTGCATAAGTAAAAATAAGCCATTAAACAAGTAGCTGTTAGAGCAGCATGCTGGGTTTTAACTTGGTCAATCTGATACATTTGTTCCCTGACTTCAGTGTTTTCTTCCAATCTGTCTGTATACTAGAATTGAGTGGGGCACAGACATCAGTGTTTTTTAAAGCCCATCCCGCCATCCTGTGATTCTTCATCCTTGACTTTGACCTTCCCCCTGTCAGTAAGTGCACTCCTCTCTTCGCTTCCTCACCCACATGGCCCATACCCCACTGCTCCTCTTGTCCATCATTCTCCTGCCAAGATTTACAATGAAACTACACCTCCAGTTCAGCCCCACACTTACCATATTCCACTCTCATGGAGAGAATTAGCCCAGACTCGTGATGCTAGTGATCCAGAGTCCCGTAAACTGGGCTCTCAAGGCTGCCCGGTAACTTTTAAAAGTTGTCTTCATGTGTTGCTTCTACTTTTCAATCAACCAAGAAATATTCATTGAGCACATACTTGGCATTGTTTTAGATGCTGGAAATATAATTTCAAACAAGACAGAGGAGCTTATATTTCATGGAGGGAAACAATAAATACAGACAAATAAACAAATTGTTGATATGGAGATCCGAGGCACACTGTGAACAATCTAAAATAGTATCATGTGGTAAGAGGGTGACAGTGGGTTGTATACTGGTGGTGTGTCTCCACCTCGCTCAGGGAAGGACTTTTGGGTGAGGTGACTCTTTGAGTTAAGACCTGAAATATGAGGAGACAGGCCTAAAAATATCGGGAGAAGAGCATTCCAGGCCAAAGAGCAGCAAATGCAAAGGCCCTGGAGTAGATCCGAGCTTGGTATTTTTTAAGGACAGAAAAGAGGCCCCTGTGTGTACAGGATGGTGGTACAGAAAGCTGGGAAAATGGCATCGTAGAGATAGACAAGCGACAGACCCCAGAGACCTCTGAGGCCATGAGGGGAATGTCTGATTGGATTCCACGCGTATGATGGCGAGGCCCAGGAAGGCATGTGGAAGGACCAGCAGGGGCCCCACATGATCGATGGTGGCTTCTCCATGTCCCATTCGTTCCTTGGCCTCTGGCTCTATTTCGATCATTTTTCTCACAATAATTTGGCAAAGGTCACTGCATCCTCCTCGAGGCTAAGTGTACTGCATTCTCTTCACTTCTACTCCATGGCACTTGTCCCAGTCACCCAGTCCATTCTTCCTAAAACCTCCTTCCCACGAGTTCCACAACACCCCTCTCTCCAGAATTTAGTTCATCTACTCTATGTCCTTCCTGACCCCTCTGTCTCTTTTGTGGAATTCTGTTTTCTAGACCCCCTTAATGGTTAGCATTCCTCAGTATGGTGTCCTGGGTTCTAATTTCTCCTTATTTATAAAATCTCTTCTATTCCATAGGTTTTAAATACATCTCTGTGCTAATGATGCCAACACACTGCTGCAGCCCAGGTCTCTTTCCCAAGCTCGGGGCCAGAGTGTACAATTGGCCTCTCTGCATCCTCACGTGGATGTGCCCAGTGCTACAAGTTCTCCATGTCCCAAGCTGAATTCATAAGTATCTCTCCAAATCAGAGCCTCCTTCTACACTTCCTTAAGGAATGCCACCTCATCTAACATATTGCTCAGGCTACAGCCGAATATGTCATACTGACGCCTCTCTCTCCCTCACACTCAACATCCAATCAGTGGCTCAGTTCAATCTGATCTTACCTTCATAGCAACTTTGTATTCAACCTCCTTTCCTCCCCCCACAACTGCCTCAGTTCTGATCCTCTCCCATCTCTTGCCTGTCTCAACCCCACACTCCCTAAATGGTCTCCCTGCCTCAGGTCTTGCTTCCTTTTAGTCCATTTCTCAATTGCAGTCAGGGTGGTGTTTCTAAAATGCAAATCAATCGTTCCTTCACCTCCTTAAAATCTTTAAGTAGTCATTTACCACAGGCCCCTTTGTCTTGAGATGAAACCAAAATGCCAAAACATGACTTCAGAGCTCTTCATGATCTGGCCTCTGCCTATCCCTCTCCAAAGTTATTTCCCATCCCTTCAACCTTGAACTCCACACCCCAGGCATAATTGACCATGGGCAGTCCTTTGACTCCTTCCTTCTCACTCCCCTCAGAGTGCTTCTCCCTGCCTGCACAGCAGTCTTTGGATGACACCTCCTGTATCTTTGGCAAACTTAGGTCCCAGCTTCGAGTTACTTCCTGCAAGAATTCTCCAAACTCATCCTACCTCCCACCTGAGTTTCCCAGCCTCTCATATGCTTTAGTGATAGCACCAGAGACCAAATTTTTGAAAAAGAAAAGAGAGCCCTGGCTGGTGTGGCTCAGTGGATTGAGTGCCGGCCTGTGCACAAAAAGGCTACAGGTTCCCGGTCGGGGCACATTCCAGGGTCACAGGCTAGGTTTCTGGTTTTACACTATCAGCCCCCAAACTGCTTCCAGATGAGAGCAGATGTTGGCACAGCCAGATTAGCACAACGGGGTCCAGAGAGAGAAACCTCATACCCCATTTTTTAATAAGAACCCAGCACAGTAGCAGCAAAACAATGACTGAGTCTTTGAAACTAGAGAGGAAGTAAGGAGTTTGGGGGCATGGAGAATGTATCCTACTTTCTTGGGCATAGTGATAGTAGCAGTTAAGTTCCCAAGGAATAGTTGACAAGAATCTTAGGCAACTAGAGTGACCTGCAAGAGGAGATGACTACCCCTGGAGGGGCTACGTAGGCAAGACTGTGGCGTGTGCATGTGTCTTTCTGCGTGGATGTCACAGCACACACACCTCCTTAGACAGGCAACGCAAGCAGAAGGTGACTCTCCTGTTTCTAGAACCTTGATAAACTGTAAGTTCTCTGAACTTAGGCCAAGTCTAGGAAAAGGGGGAGAGATTATGAGCTAACTGATTTTTAAATGAGGGTTAACTTAATTGCCCTGGGGAAATAGGAACTCAAAAAAGAAAAAAAAGCAAGTTAAAGAAAAATAAAGACACATCTTTTGCACACCTGAGCTATAAACTGAGATTTGTGTTGCCCCGCTTATCACTCTGAATAGTAATCATCTATCTGCTTGTCTCCTTAACTAGACCATAAGTGCTTTATGGTGTTCTATCTCTGGCCTTACTCAGAGCACATTATCTGGCTAATAATGAGTGATCAATAAATCTACACAAAAAGAATAAACAAATGAATACATGTTTTAGAATAAAAGATGAGCCATAATTAAAAACTCAGAATTACGGTCAGTCGGAGAGAGAGACAAGGGTATAAGTAGCTCTGGAGCAGTGGATTCCAGTGGAGATGTGTACACATGGGGCAACTGGAAAACTAGAGGGAGAAACTAAAATTCTTGCTGGGAGTCCTGGAAGGCTCCATGGAGGAGATGTGTGTTGCAACCATTCAAGGCCAGAGAGGTTCGCCGGCTTTGGGCAGACAGAAGAATATTCATGGAGCCATGGGGATGTCTGACATGCCTTTATTCAAGGGTGGGCGATCCACACACGCTGCAAGCTGTGTGTCCCCGGCATGTCTCTGCATGTCTCTCTGCATGTCACACATTCCCCCTCTCTCCACAGGAAGCCTCAACTCCCTTATTTACTAAATACAGACAAAGCCAGCAGAAAGCCAGAATACACAGCATAACAGTGAGATTCTGTGCAAGTGAGCCCACTCAGTGTTATGGGGACCATTTATTGGACCCAGTCTCAAGGCTGTGAGAACACATAGCTTATCTTGGTTCCCCAGACATCTGGGTGAGGGAGCCAGACTGACTCCTTTTACCCTGCAAGGGGACATTTGAGCTTAGATGTGAAGTTAGACAACAGGTCTTGGTAACCAATTCTTCCCATATACGGCCTAGGTAATGAAATCAGCTGTTCATAATTTGTCTATACACCATCTCCTCTGAGGGTCAATGCAAAAATAACAAAGATGTATCATGAAAGACACAGGAAGAGGCATTTGGAAAGAGCCTGACAGAATAGTGTGCATTTGACCAAGTGTGAGCCATTCTTTCTTTGTCCAACTCTTTTTTTCACCTACTTCCACGGTGTCATCTCCCCATAACTTACATTTGTATCATGGGCTATAGTTCACAAACTATGTTACCCTTCCATGTTGTAAAATATTGCTAAGGTGTAAGGAATAGATCTAATTTTCTGGAGCCAGAAGTTTTTTAGGCTAGTTTTACCCTATTTTCTCTGCCGTAATGTTTTCCTGTTAGTGTGAAAAATAAAAAGGGGCCAAGCACTTTGCAAATGTAAAATCCTTAATCAAAGCAATGTCTGACTTGAGAAACAGCAGGCTGCTTTATTCTCTGTCCCCTTCCATTCTGCCTTTGCAAACCTTTCTGTCTCTCCTTCCATTCCTTCTTCGTTTGTTTTGCTCTCTTCTTTCCCTTCCTCTTGTCCTTTCTTCAGCCCCTGTACCCCTTGCTTCCTGTGGCAGCATGAAGCTTTCTGTTATCAAGAGTTGGTCCCAACACATGGGACTTCTGGCCAAGATGGAGGCATAGGTAGATACACTTTGCCTCCTCACACAACTAAATGAAGGACAACAACAAATTTAAAAACAAAAAACAACCAGAACTGCCAGAAAATCAAACTGTATGGAAGTCCAACAACCAAGGAGTTAAAGAAGAAACATTTATCCAGACTGGCAGGAGGGGTGGAGATGGAGATGGGAAGCTGGGGGTGGAAGGGACGTGGCAAGGCAGCGGCTGGTGGACTGGCAGTCCCACATTTGCATGCAGATAAACCAGGAGGAAGAACAGGGGAGTGAGACAGACCGCGCAACCCAGGGTCCCAGCACAGGGAAAAGAAAGCATCAAAACATCTGGCTGAAAAACCTGTGGGAGTTGCGGCAATGGGAGAAACTCCCAACCTCACAGGAGAGTTCATTGGAGGAGCCCTGAGGGCCTTAGAACATAAACAAACCCACCCACCCAGGAACCAGCACCAAAAGGGCCCAGTTTGCTTGTGGGTAGCAGGGAGAGTGACTGAAAGCTGCCAGAGCCAGTCTAAGCAGCATTGTTCCCTCTTGGACCCCTCCCCCACATACGGCGCCATAACACAGCCGTGTATGTTGCCCCACCGTGGCGAATACCTAAGGCTCCTCCTTTTACAATGCAACAGGCATGCCAGAGACAAAAAATATGCGCCAAGGGAAGGAACAGATCAAAACTCCAAAAATAGAACTAAGCCATGAAGAGATAGCCAACCTATCAGATGCAGAGTTCAAAAAACTGATAATCTGGATGTTCACAGAAATGGTTGAGTATGGTCGCAAAATGGAGGAAAAAGTGAAGGCTATGCAAAGTGAAATAAAGAAAAATACACAGGGAACCAACCGTGAAGGAAAGAAAACTGGGACTCAAATCAATGATTTGCAGCAGAAGGAAGAAATAAACATTCAACCAGAACAGAATGTAGAAACAAGAATGGAAAAAAATGAGGAGTGGCTTAGGAACCTCTGGGACAACTTTAAATGTTCCAACATCCGAATCATAGGGATGTCAGAAAGAGAAGAGAAAGAGCAAGACATTGAAGACTTACTTGAAAAAATAGTGAAGGAGAACTTCCCCAGTCTGGCAAAGGAAATAGACTTACAGGAAGTCCAGGAAGCTCAGAGAGTCCCAAAGAAGCTAGACCCAAGAAAACACAAACCAAGGCACATCATGATTACATTACCCAAGATTTAAGCTGAGAGAATCTTCAAAGCGGCAAGAGAAAAGGAGACTATTACCTACAAAGGAATTCCCATAGGCCTATCAGCTGATTTCTCACAAGAAACCTTACAGGAAAGAAGGGGCTGGAAAGAAGTATTCAAAGTCATGAAGGGCAAGGACCTACATCTGAGATTACTCTATCCAGCAAAGCTATCATTTGGATTGGAAGGGCAGATATAGTGCTTCCCAGTTAAGGTCAAGTTAAAGGAGTTCATCATCACCAAGACCTTATTACATGAAATGTTAAAGGGACTTATCTAAGAAAAAGAGGATCAAAACTATGAATAGTAAAATGACAACAAACTCACAGCTATCAACAATTGAACCTAAAAACAAAAACAAACTAAGCAAACAACTAGAACAGGGACAGAATCACAGAAATGGAAATTACATGGAGGGTTATCAGTGGGGAGGGGTGCGGGGAGAAAGGGAGAAAAGGTATAGGCAATAAGAAGCATAAATGGTACAAAATAGACAGGGGGAGGTTAAGAATAGTGTCAGAAATGGAGAAGCCAAAGAACTTATATGTAGGACCCATGGACATGAGCTAAGGGCGGGGGGATGCTGGTGGGAAGGGGAGTGCAGGGCAGAGGGGAATAAGGGGAGAAAAAAATGGGACAACTGTAAGAACATAATCAATAAAATATACTTAAAAAAAAATTGGTCTCGGCTCTGCTGGTCACAAACTGAATGATCAGACCATCTAACCCAGTGGTTCTCACACTTAATCTTCATCAGATTCATCTGAGGAATGTTTTTTGTAGGGAGGGCTGATGTTCATGTCCTCACGAGCTTTAAATTCCAATATTTGGGGCTGAAGCATAGACATTGGTATGTTAAATGCTTGCCCAAGAGATTCTAAAGAGCAGTCAGGTTTGAAAACCACTGATCTGAACTCTCCCTCCAAACCTTAATTTCTTTTTCGTTAAAATGGAATCATTGGCCTGAATGATACGATGTCTCTCCCAAAGGCCCATATTGGTGGATCCCTGAGGAAAGATTTGGTCAGGATGAGGAGTTACAGAGGACAAGGAGGCGAAATTGGTTTTAGGTGAGATGGGAAGAGAAGGAGAGAAGGTGGATTCTGACAACTTTTCTGTCCACCTTTAGTCCTAATATTTTTTTAGTAGAAGGTTTTGTGTTTTTGTTTGCTTTGCTTTGCTTTGCTTTGTTTTTCTCAAGAGGAAGAGCCCATACTTCCTTTGAAGAAAGTGCCTTTTAAGTCATGTATTTGGACATCTGTAATGAATTAAATACTCTGGCCCTTTTGTCTTTTGTTTGCTTTGTTTTAATAGCATCTAAAGCCAAATGACCATTTGGTGGTATGTCCTAATCCCAGCCCCCCAAATTCTGTGCATGTGAGTATCTGGCTAGAATCAAAGATTCTTGGAGGCACTCACCCTGGGCAGTTTTAGTCAGAAGGTTGACTGCCAGCACGTCTTGGTGTTGCTGCGGTGGCAATCCAGCTCAGTTACTCTAGAGATCTTCACCCTCTGACCTAAGAAAGTGGCTTGATTATAGAGGGAAACTTAGGAGCCCAAACATCTGTGGCCGTATTTGCAAGGGTTTCTATGCAGGACACCATTATCTAGAATCCTACACATCAACACAACTCTAATTAGTTTAACTTGTCATTGGGTTTATTACAGACTCTGAATAACTGTTCCACTTGGGGCTCAGCAGGTTTCAAGAAGCAATATGCCTTGTTGATAAAACATCCTACTCCTCTTGAATCATCACAGAAACACTAAGAAATCAAGTGATTCTGTCAACAAAAGCATTTTGAGAAAATGAACCCTCTTACCAAAAGTGCTAGTCTTCAGCGTTCTTCTCCCCCTTGCCAATAAACAGCACCTACAGGAAGCCCATAAAACGGTAGCATTTTGTTTTGCTGTTTTCCTCAGTGCCTCACCTTGAATACTCCACTTTGTGAGGGAGAATGTATTCACCTTTCTTTGCCCTCTTGCAGCCAGACAACCGTTCAGGTTCTCTGTGACATCGGCTTAGTAAATCTGAGGTTTCACAGCCGTGGTGCCTTCGAGGGCTGTGCTGAGTCTGACTGAACCCTTGATTTATTTTGGGAGAACACCAGGTGGGTGGAGTTGGATGACTGAGCTTCAACCAAGGATACCCCCCTTATTAGTTGTGTGGCCCCAAGTGTTTAATTACACTCTCTGATTTTACATTTATTTAGTAAATCTAAAAGGCCACTGTGAAAATCAGGGGTTAGAGTGCCTATGAATGTAAGTTTGAAAATCCTATACACATTTAAAGTACAGTTCTTATCGTTTTTCAGAAAAATAAGGAATTTCTTCTCATTAGGGATTTTTGTAATTCTTGGTCAGTGATAACATCTTTCAGCTGGCATAAAGTATCTGTTATGGGTTGAATTGTGTCCCCCCAGAAGATATTAAAGTCCTAACCCCCAGGACCTGTGGACATAAGGTCTTCGTAGGTGACCCCATTAAGATAAGGTCATTAGGATGAGTCCTAATGCAATATGCCTCTGTCCTAATAAAAGAGGGGAATGTGAACATAGAGATGGAGACACACTCTTCTCCGAGAAAGAGAAGACAGCCATTGA
This sequence comes from Mormoops blainvillei, assembly GCA_004026545.1. Taxonomy (NCBI): domain Eukaryota; kingdom Metazoa; phylum Chordata; class Mammalia; order Chiroptera; family Mormoopidae; genus Mormoops; species Mormoops blainvillei. Next base: position 266,966 of record PVJD01000141.1, read on the forward strand.
CAAGCCAAGAAATGCCTGCAGCTACCAGGAGCTGAAAGGGAGCCTGAAACAGAATATCTCTCTCGGCCCTCAGAAGCCATCAACCTTGCCGGCGCTTTGATCTTACTCTTCTAGTCCCCAGATGTGAGACAATAAATTTCTGTTGTTTAAGCCGCTCAATTAGTGGTATTTTGTTACAGCAGCCCCAGCAAATGAATTCGCGATTATTTTTGGAAGATCAAATGCTCTGCAGTGAATGTTTAGGTGGCAATCTTTTCAGTCTTCCGCAGGGCTCTCCCAAAGCAAAATAGAACTGGAGGTCATGATCTCAAACGGGCTGCCTTGGGGTCATGTTCCTGGGGTTTCCATGGCTTGAGATACTTAGTTTAACACACTTGGACCCATTTCACCTGCCTTCCATGTGCCCTCTCTGCTACCACCAGATGTCATGTCGGCAGGCTTGGACCTGTGAATATGTGCAACCATAACCCGAAGTGCTTAATTTTAAAATTATCAATTTTTCAAGAAGAATTCCAGTGTATCTGCCTGCTGAACCCATTATGAATGATTACTGTCAAATATAAAAATTTAGATTCATAAAACTTCCTTGTGCACTTGACTCAAGTTTGAATTACGACCTGTCCTCATCTCGATGCCTCAGTGTGGCCGATGAAGTCCGTGTGGCACAGTGTTACTGACCCACCTACAAGCTAGCATCACCTGGAAGATTTTTAAAGTACCGATGTTTGGATGGTGCTGCACTCAGCGATTCTATTCCAGCTTCATACGGAGGGTGCCTTGATGCTGGGATTTTAAAGCTCCCTGCCACGGTTGAGAACCGCAGGTAAAGGGATGGAGTCTGCGGTCAGCCACGGGTGAGCTTGAACCTCTGCTCCACCGTTTAACGCTGCTCCTTTGGGCTTGCTCCCGTTCCCTTTTGGTGGAACATGGACGGTAATAATACATACCTCCTAGTGCTTATGTGAGCATTAAAAGAGAGAACACATATAAAATTCTTGGCCGATATTGTTATCAAGAACAAAAATTCCCTTTAGACTAGCTGTATATAGATCTCTGGTAATGTTGGGAATTTAGAGGAGGCAATAAAAATAATCCTAGCCTCTCCCATCACAAAGGTACACAGTCGATCAGTAGCAAAAGTTAGAAGTGGATGATAAGTATTCAATCACCCCTTGCGATTCATCTGGAAAAAAAAAAAATTCCTGTAAAGGGTTAATTATTTTAAAAGGAAATTACAGAGCAGAAACCCAGGAATTATTTCTATATTTCTCAATCAGCTATGACAAGTTTTCTATACTTTGTGATTCAACTCAAGGAATAGAAATCAAATTAATGAAAACCATTTGTTTTCTAACCTTATTTGCAGTATGTCACAGGAAGTAAGGAGAGGGTTGGGGAAACACATCTCCATACCGATCAGAGGGTCTGCCATCTCCCTTGAAAGGTGAACAGGAGTAGGAAGCACTATAATTTAGCAAAATGACAGCGCTAAACATGGTGAATTTAACCTCTCTGCACCTTGTGCCCCTTCAGGAAATACTTACCTCCTACTCCTTTCAATCTTTATTTGCCTATAAGGATTATATTATTAAACTACTTTAAAGCACAGGCTATTGAGTAATCTATCTCCATTTTCATAGCAAACTCATCATTTCAGAAAGCTATTTTCAAGTTTAAAACTGAGTAATTTTTATATAACTACTTTTTAGAAGGAAAACATGGACAAAATCGGGCAAGAATTACATTATGTGTTTTGTGTTGTAACTTTAATATGTGTTAAATATTCAGTTATAAAAAGTTCCTCCTTGCATTTGTAATTATAAACTGACACACTCATTTAAACATTGTCAACAAGATATCAGAATTCTCACTTTTTAATGCTTCAGTGGGAAGAAAGCCCTCGAGGTTTGATATCACACATTAAAAAAACATTTCTCATTTTAAAGGTTATATCAAGCTTTTTTTTGAAAATGAATTACACTATGCCCTGGTCCAATAACGTCAGCCTAATAGTTAGAATACACTTGTTTTGATGCTATAATAATTTGGACAATTTTTTCTTTTTACTTAATACTTTAAAAACACAATATGCTTCCAGTAAAATACAGGAATTAGGCATAAACAATGGCTGGTTAAAAATAAAAGCCAGATTTTTCTCTCTGTTTTCCCAATTTTTATAACATACCAGCTTTATAAACAATAGCAATGGCCAAGCAATCTTGTTTCCAAGAAGCCTCACCCTTTAAACATAAGACACCGGAGGGGGAGGTGTACACAGATTATTATATGTGTGCAGCAGTGATTCTGCAATTAATTTGTTGTGAGCTTTGTGAAAAGCATTCTTTGTCCCTACATAAAGAGAGGGCTTTGTAGTTTTTGCCAGTTATTTTATCATAACCCTCAATCAGCTGAGCCTATTACATTCTTTCTTTTCTAGATCGAGTACCGTACTTGTTGGCTGCATTCCTGTTTTCTTTTTTTTAGTCCCCTTTTGTAAGGGGACTATCCAGAGAAGCCTGGGTCTAAAAGATGGCATGACAGTGCTAATTAAACCTTGAAGCTTTCTTTTTTTGTTTCAAAAGCCACGCCTGTCCAAATGGTTATTGGATGTCCTAATATTTTAAATAATAAAAGACACTTAGGCCAGTGAACTGCCAAAATTGTACCATCAGTGGACTCTACCTATTAAAAATTTATTAATATCACCTAGCTATTAACTGAGAAGGGTAGATAGGATTTAAAGGGAGAAGAAAAATGCAGCTGAAATTAGGCCAACAATGATTAGGTTGTGCCACAAGCAAGTAAAAATATAAGACAAATTTTTAGACCCTTATTTTTCAAAGAAACTTCTGGCAGCTTAGAAATAATGATTTTATAAATAATAACATTATCTACAACCATGTAGCTGTGTGGACGTATTTCGAAATATAAGATCAGAGACAAATGACAGAATAGCACCCTTCATTTTTTTAAAAACTACTTTACAATTCCTAAAAGGATTAGTAAATATATTAAATAATATGACAGGAGTTCATAGTTTTCTGATTATGAAAAGAAACACATGGAGAGAATTTAGCACATAGAAAAGGTAAAAAATAAAATTAAAATGACTGAAATTATGTAATAATGTATCATTTTTGCATTTTTATTTTCAGTCATTTTTGCATTCATACATATGAGCGTGAATGTTGGAAGTCACAAACTTGAAGCCCCTTAATGTGTTTTGTTTGGTCTTCAGAGAGTGTGTGTGTGTGTGTGTGTGTGTGTGTGTGACAGATAGATAATGTTGAGCCAAAAAACATTAAATATTCAAATTCACATATAAAATAAGATTTATGCCATCTCTGAATCAAGTGCAGGATTTGGCCACATTTGGGCTCTACTCCTCAATGACAAAAATAGATTAGAACTAGTTAGGGCACCTGTCCTCAGAGGGCTCCTTTCTCCAAGTAGCCCCATTCCTACCTCTGCATCCTATTACTTAACATGATGCTGAATTTCCCCTGCTAGTAATCATACTTTCCTACAGTAGAGATAAAAGTTGGGTGCAGGGGAGAGGAAAGATAACTACAAAAGAGAATGTTAGACCAAGAAGGCTGAATTTCTTAAAAAACTGGAGAAAGGGAGATTATTGAATTTTAAAAAGCCTCTTCCCGGACAGCATCGCTCACTGCGATATCTCTGTGCACTCCTGGCAAGTCAGTTTATAATCCCTGCTAGCAATACAAAATATGGATAATATATCATATGCAACATGTTGTGACCTGCTTTTTCACTTATTTTATTTTGAAAATCTTTCAGATTTCTTCCACCAAAACATAGTTGTAATGGCTTCATAATATCCCATTTTATATTAATCACATTCTATGCAGGTATTTTTAATGCACCTTTAATTGTTGGATACTTAAGTTACCTCTAATAGCTCATTAATAGGATTAGTACTGTGATGAATACCCTTCTACGTAAATCTTAAGAACAAATTTTAGAAGTGAAATTTCAGGGTTGAATAGTAGAAATATTTAAAAAATGTTAATACATACTATCAGATTGTTTTCTAGACAACAATAAAACATACATTAGTGGGCACATGTAATGGTAACTCATTCTGCCATTGCATATAATCATTTAAAGGTGTTTATCAATTCAATGAATAAAACATATTTCATTTTAAACTTTTATTTCTGTGATTCTTATAGAGATTTTATACACATGATTTTATTTGAATTCCTTCTTCTGTACATTTTTGTTGTTGGCATTAGCCCACATTTTTTCTATTATTGTATCCCTGGGGTTTTGCTCCATTGTAGATACATGTTTCTTAATTTGTCATCCATATTTTATTGTTATGTATGTGTTTTGATAAATGCAATTTTAACACACTTTTCTTCATATTTTTAACATTTACTCTGATTTAAAATTTTCCTTTATAATTGATTTTACTTAAAAGCAGAGAAATTTATCAAGACAAAGATTTGGCTCTTCTAGATTATTGTCTAATTTTCTGTAGTTCCATTTTTTACATGGAGCTCTTCAATATATGTGGTATTTTTGTTTGTTTTTTCCTAATATTAATTGAAGGTTTCATATTTTTACCTCCATAGAATTACCAGTTTTTCAAATGATATTAGTTGAGTCATTATTTTGGTTCTTCTGTTTTGTTTTCTTTCATCTATTATTTTTCTATTCAAGGAAAGTATGAATACTGTGTTTAATTTTGCGCCAATAGAATCCTATGATAATTATTGTCTAGATATGCCTTCTGCTCCGCCAGCCCCCCTTGGAAATATCTCCTTCATAACTGTACTTACATGCATGTCCGTCTCCCTCTGAGCTCCTGAGGAGCTGCTCGGCTTTTGTTTCCAACACACTCAAAGACTTTGATCCTTTGTAAACTGTAATAGAATGTGTATAAATAATACATATACTGAGGATTAGAGCGGGCATCATTTCCTCCTTTAAACGACCAATTAGGGATGGATGTTTACAAAGGGAAGTACAAAGGCAACTACATGGTCATCATAATGCTACAGTTACCTTACGGAGAAAGGATACTTTTACAGGGAGACAAATGAATGATCAGTACATCGTTTAGTGCTCTAAAAAGAATAAACCTATGGTTTTTGCCTCCTGCCTTGATGTATGAATTACATACATTCATGGGCAAGTTTTATTTAAATCGCAATGCTCATTAATGGAATTGTCCAGTGGAATTGCATTTATGATTCTTAAAATGCTTTACCCTTTTTTTTTGATTGTCCATTAGCAGGTGTCCCTTGTGTGTGCATGACAGTGTGAGTCTAAAGCCAGACTGTGTAGTTTGAGATCATGCCTTGGCCACCTACTCACTAGGAAAATTATTTTCCCTTGTTGTACTTTAGTTTCCTCATCTGTGAAATAAAAATAGAGTTTGCCTCTTAAGTTGTTATGAGGATAATGTGAGTTAATTTTTGTAAAGCCTGTAAAACAGTTCCTGATACGTGGTAAGTCCTATATACTTGTTAATTAAATCAGTGGAATTTTCTCTTATTTTCACATCTAGGCCCTTCTACTCACAACTATGTCTCAGTTGTTTAGTGATCTTAAAAAAAAAATGCTTAAGTACATTAGAGGGAATTAAACAAATTAGTGAGCTCCCAAAATATTTTGTAATCTAAATAATTTTGTGAAATACATCTGGATTTTTACATATTGAGTTATCTTAAATTATGGCAAACTGCAGTTTTGTTTTCCTCTTTCTAATGTAGAACAGGAATAAATAAGTAAAACAGGAATTAGAGGAACCAGTTGGAGCTGCGTCATAGTTGCTAATTACCAACTTCACCAGTCAACGCAGAAGTATTTTCAAGGAACTCAAATCCCAATTTAATAATAAATAAAAAGTTCTCATTCAATGGAGACCTTAGGAGTGTTGGGCATCAGGTGGCTTTTAAGTTGATTGGTTTTTTAAAATATATTTTACTAGAATAGTAAAAATCAACAGTATAAATGGATATAGGTCCTATTCCCCTTAGCTCATATAGGGCTTAGTTTAATACAGATCACAAAACTATTCTTTAAAGGTTTCAATAAATTGTTTTCTTATTGTTGGATACTTTTCATCAATACTCCTTAGCGTGTATAAAGCAGACCGATGCTGGTCTGTGGATTGTTTGTTTATAACAAATTTTAAACAAATGTATAACTATTAGGAATAAGAGTTTAGAGATATATAGCAATTTGACAGAGTAATCTTATGCCTATTAATGCAATAATTTTGAAAATTGGGAGTTATACCTAGGAACTTTCTTTTTTCCCCCCAGTAATTCAGTTTTATTATATTTTACAAAAGTATTGGTCAGCAACATATTGGAAATTTAAACGAAAGAAAAAGGAACATGGTCCTTCACTATGGCAAGAAATACTGCCTTACCTACTAGACGAATTGGACAATGCTTTGGTGCGCTAATGGAGCATTTGATTGCCAAATAAACACTTTATGCAGTCAATCAATAATCAATACTTTTGTTTGTTGCGGTTACTACTTTGAATTAAATTAACGGGCCGTGAAGTATTTAAATCTGTGTCTTCAAGTGAATTTGTCGGACACTTTAATTCCACTTAGGTTTGCTGGTTTATTCGTAGAGGGTAATAACAGAAGGCTTATTTGTCTTTTTCTCTGAGTGATAAAACTCTCTATGTGTGGTTAGGAAGTCCTTCCTGGCGGGCAGATGTTGACATTGTTGCATTGACTGGAAACTGGGCAATAATGCTTGACTTTGCTCTAAAACTCAGATTTCCCTCTTAAAATCCTATGAGGAGCCCTGTCTTTAGGCACACAAACATCTGAGTAATCTTAAACTGCCATTTAAAGAAAAACAAAACAAAAAATATTATAAAATCAATGTCGCAGGTTTTATTCCCTGCCCTGGGATATGGGGACTTCCTGAACAATGTATCTTCCTTCTGGACGTTTCTTTGTCCCTTTGGGTATCAACCCTGTGTGCGAACATAAATAGCCTTGATATTTAAAAAAGGATATTACACAGCTTTGAAAAATCTTATCTTCTTTGGCAGTACAGGAGTTAAACCTCTTTTTTTTTTTTTCCACTGTATGTACCAAATTTGGCCTGTGATTCCTTTGAATGGCATGAAAAGCAGCAGGCTGGGTGTGAATCTCCTCCCCTCTCTTTCCTTTCTCACTTTTAAAATATGCCTGGCAAAGACCCAACACTCCCCCTCCCCCAGCTTCAATCCATTTTGCCCTCCTGTTCAGCTGACTAAGACTCCAATGAAAGACGAATTCCTTCCCAATTGTTAGGAGGGCCTTCGCCTGGTAAAAAATATTCCATACATATGTAGACTCTGAATAACACATTTGGTCGTTTCCCATGCTTAGCAGGTTTTGTAGCTGTCTCTTTAGAGACCCTGTAGATTTTTTAAAATTCCCATAATAGCAAATTTTTTAGTGTCCCATAATAGCTATTTCAACTCATTGACAAAGCACCAAAACACAGATCTTTGTTCATGGGGTTTTCATTGTATCAGGTGTTGTGAGCTAAACATGAAAGCACTTAAAATCCCATTAAAGTTATAAATGAATGCATTTATTTAAAAAAGGCAGGGGGAGGGGGAGAAACACCATCTTTAGAAGTTTATCTCTATAGACACCCTTAAAGTGAGACTATGTACAATACGCATTCTGTGTAACTGAAGATGAATGGTTAATTATTCAGCTGCAGATTTCTTACTGTAGGAGCTGATGCCTGGTGCAAAAATAAGAAAACACAGCAGCTGAGTAAACTGTCAAGTCACTATATAAAATAAATATAATATAGGAATGCTCTCAAATTTTATAAAATGGCAGCTTCAGTGCTTTCTGAACATATTAAACGTATCAACACTTATAATGCAATCAACTAGTCGGTCTAAAGACAAGAAGGCGGCGTGTCATTTCCTAATTCCAATATTGGAAGATATAGGCATACTTTAATCATATCACTGCTTTGTTGAAAAAGCAGCTTGAAATGGGGCTTTTTTTGTTTGGTTTGTAACACCTAATACAATTTAAAAAAAAAAAAGCTTTAAGAACTGTTAAATAAATCCATGTTGATGCCTAGTCAATGACATCAAGGTACCTTTACAGAACTCCATAAAAGAAAAAAAGTAATCACAGTGATGTTGCTATTTTTAATTAAAGTCAGTCTAGCACAGGGTTGCCAGATTTGGCAAATAAAAACACAGGACATGAAGTTAAAGTTGAAGTATAAATTTTAAGCAAATGATTAATTTTTAGTGTAAGTATGTCCTATGCAATATTTTGGGATGCACTTACACTAAAATTTTACCCTTTGTTTTTCGGAAGTCCCACTTTAATGGTGTATGTCGTACTTTATCTGGCAACCCTTGTCTGTCATCCTTGCCACACTGCGGTTTGCTATGAAAAGCATGCGAAGCCGGATCCTATTTCCAGGGTCAAGAACAAGTGTTGGAGTTTCTGCGCTTACTCCATCTGCCAACTTAAAGCCTTTGGCATATCCACAAGACCAGGAATGCTTCTTTAACAGAAATAGAATACATCTCCAATTAGTCATTTCAGTTTCTTAAAGGAAGAGAGAAAGACCTTGCCCACTTGAGAAAAGGTAAGAGCTGGCAAGTGGGAAAAAGGAAAATCTGGAACAAGCAGGAGGGGAAAGAATTTTTATCAGGAAGTAACAGAGTTGGATACAAATAAGTTGGAATCAAAAAAACAAAATACTTAGCCTCATCAGATTCCTAGGAAACAGAAATTGGAGACAAAGAGAGAGAAAATTTAAAAAGGACATAAAGAAAAAAATTGTATTTTTTCCCCTAGGAAGGCCACTTTTTAAAAAATTCCCGATGATCAGAAAGTTAGACATTTATGGGAGAGAAATGTCCAGACACATCATACCTGTCTTTCTGAAACTCCATTTAATAGTTGGTCCAACTCCCAGCTGGTAAAGAATGCTTGTTTTTCTTCTTTCTTCCTTCTGTTAATTCACACCTTTGGGTGCTTCCTGCACCTCTAGATCCTATATGATAAGCTCCCACAAATCCGCACCTCTGGCTTCTATGACTTTGCCCACAGCCATATGAAAATCCGCCTGAGATGCTATATGACCGGGGCAGATTTTCTGCTTGCTGACTCGATCTGAGCATTTCCCTGGGTATTCTGTGAGCATCTGGGTGCACTATGAAATGCAGATACCTTGGCTCCTGCTGGTGTCTCTTCACTGACATTCTACATTTCAATTTGCTTCCTGGTGGCCATAACCCCAGTACTTGTGGAATGCACAGGCTCATAGGACTTGTGGCTTGGGGTTTGGGGTGTTTGTTTGGATGAAAGAGGTATAATTAGTGTGGTTGCTTTTGTTTTGGATTTGGATTTTGGTTTTGGTTTCTGTACTTGAGAGGGAAGGATATCAAATATAAAATTTTATATCATAAAATAAAGAAATTTTATGCATATGAAAAGAAGAATTATGAGCCTTCTTGCTGGTAGTAGTAGGACAATCATGAATATTGCTTTAAATGGGTCAGTTCCTCTTTTAACACATAGGGACCATTCAGAAGAGCCAACCACTAAAGAGCCATTATAAGAAACAACAAAATAATTTATTTTTATTTTTTAAAATTTTTATTTATTGACTTTACAGAGAGAGAGAGAGAAAGAGAGAGAGGGAGAGAACCATTGATTTATTCCACTTATTTATTTATTCATTGGTTGCTTCTTGAATTTACCCTGACCAGGGATTGAACCTGCAAACTTGGAATATCAGGATGATTCTGTAACCAACTTAGCTACCCAGACAGGGCTATTATTTTATTTTTAGTTTTAGTTTTTGTGAAGTAAGACTGCTTTTAATTTATTTTTATATTGAATTCATTGGGATTACACTGATTAATAAAATGATATAGGTTTTAGGTGTACAATTCTATAATAATAATAATACATCACCTGTATATTGTGTTGTACGCTCACCACCCCAAGCCAGGACAACGCTCTAACCAATCGATCTACCTGGGCTATGGCTATTAGCTGATCCTTAAAGGGGCAAATTCTCAAAGCATGAGAAAAAGAAGACAAATAAAATGAAATCTTGCAATTCATACCATGACATAGAGGAAAATTATATTTTTTAGCCCAACTTTCTCAAGGTTAAACTCAACCTTTGTTTTATATATAGAAAGTTTATTACTATTTTTCCTGAGTTACAGATGAATAGTTGGCCCAGTTTTGAAGAAGCAATATTTTTGCTTGTTTTTTTATTTGTTTGCTTGTTTGTTTTTAGTGAGCACCCTCAGAATTGAAGCTGAGTGACTCATTCTGAATGTCTTTTTCTTAGTAGGGAATGGATCCATTTGATGTGAAGCTATTCAGAATCAATAAAAGCTTAGGGAAACAGGGAAATGGAAACTGGCAATATATAAAGCATGGAATTAATCTATAGCATATTAAGAAAACGCTTGATCCTCAAAATTAAGAAAGAAAACAGCAAAATATTAGTCCATTTTGGACTCAATACAGCCTCTAAGAAGATCATTTAACTCCCTCATCACCGGATACTTTCAGGAAGTGGATTTCCAGCTGTGTCCTAGACACAAGGGTTTGTCTAGGGCACCTTAGGAGTGAAAACATGAGATTTGAGATTCGTGCAATCTCTCTTAACTCACCCTTAACCTGATCCGAGCCTCAGTCCTACCCCAAAACACAAGCACTCACCCTGCTTGAATATTTCTGGTGGAAGGAGGGAGTGCCCTGCAGTGGTTGTTCCAATGGGTCCCATAGACCCACCTTCTAGATCCCACAGGTAGCCCCGCGGATGACTAGCCCTGTGAGCTCAGACCAGTTGCTTTTCTTCTGCATGCCCAAAGTGCATTAACAAAATGGGGCGCTACTGGTAACTCAGCTCGTTAACTACTTAGTTATGAGGACTGAACCAGCTAACACACCTAAATAAATTAGAACAGTACCTAGTACCTGGTAGTAAACTCGCACTATTTGTTTCTGTTCTTGGGCTTGGCACAAGATTTTATTCAAGGGAAAGTTTCTACTGCCTTAAAAAGTTTTGGAAGGACTACTGCTTCAAAACAGTACCTTATAACTTATGATCAAACCTTGGCCTTTTATCTTTTGGCTGAAAGCCAAGTCCCTCCCCCTGAACACCAAGGGTTAAAGACATTCCCTTCCTTTCCCAGATCTGAATTCAAGGGTGTGCTGGTTAATGATACAAGGATGATGATAACATGACAGAAAGTATTTCATTATAATCTTTTGTTTTTCTCTTGCTAACTTTTTAAAGGGAGAAACATTTTATTCATTATCTATCTAAGCATTCAGAACTCTTTGGAGGTACACACTACACAAATGCTGTTATTATCACCCACATTCGGTGAAGTACTTGGGGATTAGAAGTGTTATGTAAATGTTTACACATTATTACACTGTGGCCCAAGATCCACAGTGGGACAGCAAAGACAGCCAGAGAAGAAGCATGAAGCCCCAGAGAGGCAATGGTTTTTGTAAAAGGTATGAAATTCTCTTTAATTTTAGCATAATGATAGTTGCATTTCTGAAGAGAGCCATTTACAGTCATTAAGGAAAGTATACATGGCTGTACAAGAGAAACACATCTAAACTGAGGACTTGCTGAATATTTTAAGCATGGGGTTCTTAGAGAAAAGGGTGATAGAGAATGGATTTAAAATGCCGTGAGAGGCATTTGGAATTGACTAGAAGAGCTTCCTGACAATAAAAACAGCATGCTTCCCAAAGCTGTCACCACATCTTTCCCAATGGAAGGAACCCCCTTCTCTTTCTTGGTATGTTCTGCCTAAAGGCAAAAACTTGGAACCCCTCCTCCCAGCTGACGATTTTAGGCAGTAAAGTCGTTACAGAATGTTGAAGCCTATTCTCTTTAAACCTTTACTCTTCCTTGTGGAGAAAGGCTCTGATTGGTGCGAGAGAGTCCTTAATACCCCTAACATTGGCTAAACTCTTTTTAACCAAGAGATCTACATCAGTGCCTTTAGCTGCTCCGTGTGTCTAGGTACAATAATCATTTTGTTTGACCAGTAGAGCTGATTTTCCATTTATGGTAATGATCTTAAAAATTCGTTTAAAAATAAGTGTGAGAAAAAAGAGGAATTTGATATAAAGACAGAGGCTACCAATTAAAACTCCTGTGGCATGCAGATACACTGGAAATCTTGATGGCCCACGAGACCATGGTCTGGAAGTCCCTGTAGGAGATGATTTCAGGCTTTTCTAATTCCCGGATCCTTGAGGACGGGACAAAAGAGGTTCAGCTGCGAGTCTTAGGCAGGACCCGGGAAAGCTTGAGCGGCAGTGCTAATGAAAATAAGAAATCTATCCACTCACAAAGGAGCTACATCAGCACGGGCGGGAGAGCTGCGGACCCCTAGGACAAAACAATCCTGCTCTTGGTATTTTAAAAGTATCTGCTACGCATGGTTTCAGATGATTATTGAAAGGAGGTTCCGTTTTAAATAAAGGACAAAAGATATACAAATTAAGGAAGAAAAGCCCACACCCTTTTTTCTTAATGTTCAGAAAGATTCTCTCCCCCTCTTCATGTTTTTTAAAAACACAAGAAAGAAAGGAGGGGGGGGGGGAAGCAGTGTAGCAAAATCTCCGCCAGAAAACACACGTAAATTCTAGCTTGTTAGCAGCCCTGCTCCAAATTATTTTTGAAAAACAAATCCTAACAGTCATGTAGTTACAGCCTCCCAGGGAAGCTCAAAGCCCAAGGCTGGTGTCCCAGAACCCGAACCACAAAAAAAAAAAAGAAAGAAAGAAAGAAAAAGAAAAAAAGGGAAAGAAAGAAACCTAACCAGTCTTCCGACAGGAATATGAAAGCAAAGTCTCCGAGGCAGCGGCAATGCCCCAAAGGAGGAGAGGGCTGCAGCTTGCAGTAATCTGTAAATGATTGCGGGTAAAGTCTGGAGGCTTCAGGCTTGATCTGTGTTTGTTCCAAAAGAAAGCCAAGGAGGACGGTGTTAATAAAGAGAGATTTAACGGAGAGCTGTGCTTGGAATAAAGTGGGCTACAAAAAGGTCAAATTTGATCAGTTGGAGCAGATTACAAGGGCCTTAAAAGGTGGTGTGGAGAAATGAGCCGGGGCTGGGAAGGAATATAGCGCCAGATTGATTTGGGGGGTGGAGAAAAGCCAGGACAAGTGCTTATCAATCCTGCAAGTAAGAAGAGCTGTTCTGGGCGCCCCATCGCGCTGGTCTGAGCCAAGAAGCCGGCTGGCCGGTTCCTTCCCCTGCACCCACCCCTTCACCCCTCCTCTCGGATTGGATTCGCCTTCAGCTGCCTCTTAGACAATGGATTCCTTAATCTCTGACTTGGACCCACTCAAAGACTGGAAAGTTTTAAGGTAGGCCTGCTTTCTTTCTCTCCCATCACTGTTTCAGTTCATGGCCAAGTTCTTCCCCACCCCCACCCCAATTAAGGCGCGCTGGATGCGAAGTGCATTGCCCGTGGTGGCTTTCAGTGACAACTAGATCTGCGTGGAGGAACACTCCGTTTGGATAGGGAAACAACTCCAACACTTGTGCGAACCGAGGCGTGAGAAGTCTTGTTTCACTCCAAGAGGCGAATGCGGTGAATTTTAATGAGAGTGTGCACAGTTTTACTGAAATGATTCCTGACACCAGCTCACTCACAGGAACCCGTTCTCATATTTATTACAGTATTTCATGGGCCTGGAAGAGATAAGAGGGGATGTAGCAAACTTTGGGGGACTTCCTATTAAAAAAAAAGCGAACTCTTTCCAGAAAACATTATTCTTGCTCCTCTTTTAACAATCTGAGGAAATGTGTTCCTCCTCTGACCTCTCTTTCTCCCCAGGTCAAATTTGGGAAAGCTAGAAAAAAGCAGTTGACCCTAAAACTGAATGAGTAGAGTTTATGAAATGAGGTCCTTCTCTGAGTGCTCCTAAAAAGCCGAACTCTGACCTTCGCATCTCTCAGCGGCCCAGGAAAATTAGAACCAAGGGGCTCAAAGTGGCAAATTTCATGTATTCTCTCAGCTGACTCTTGGTAGAGTTCACAGTGAATTCATAGGTGTAATGTAATACCAAATGGCATTTCCCAGCCAAAAGCACTTTTAGCAAGTTTTAAAATATAAGGAAGTGAAATCGAGGGATTTTTTAAAAGGGATTCGATATAGGATGTCAAATGATTCCAGTGAGACTAAATGTAGAATGAAGTGTGCGTGTTACTGGACCTCTTTTTTCCTGACACTTACCTTGTATTAATTAGCTAGTACTTATTTCCCTGTCATGAGTTCTGCCTTTGCGTTTATCCACTTTTCTTATTTTTCAAAGCAACAATATTATAGAAAAGAGCAAATTGAAGGAAAAAATAGCCAATATCCATCTTAATCATTTTCTTTTTATAAATTCTTGCATCCTGCTTTCTAGAGCTTTCCGTGTACATGTGTTATACATCATATTGCATGTGCCATTTTATAATCTGCTTGTTTTTTCAGGTAAATATCAAATATATTTTCATGTTACCTACCATTCATAACCATGCTATTAATGGGTAAATAAAGCACCATAATACTGGTGTACATTGTTTACTAAATTATCATTTGTTGAAAACTTAAGATTGTTTCCAGGCCTCGATTTGTATTAACAACAATACAAGAAACATCTTTGTGCACATAGATTTTTGCTTTTGTTAAATAATTCCACGGATTTCTAGATAAAATGGCACAAACAATTTTGTAGTTCTGTCACTGATGTTTTCTTCTGTTTGGATGTTAAATCTGATTTGTAATTGAGAAATGGTACGGTACGTCTGTAACTGTTCTGATGCCGCTCTTAGAATGAATTTCATTCTTTATTTCTTTAACTGGATTAGTAGTCTACTCCTAAAATTGAAATATTTCATTTTTTAAAGATTTTATTTATTTATTTTTAGAGAGGGGAAGGGAGGGAGAAAGAGGGAAAGAAACATCAATGTGTGTTTACCTCTCACACACCCCCTGGCAGGGACCTGGCCCGCAACCCAGGCATGTGCCCTGACTGGGAATCGAACTGGCGACCTTTTGGTTCGCAGGCCGACCCTCAATCCACTGAGCCATACCAATGATGGCTTAAAATTGAAATACTTCTTAAAACGGTTTTTTAAAATTTGCTTTTGGTGATTGACTTATTAATATTATTACACAAATGGATACTATGGGCCATAGCTCTGGAATGTGTGTGACGATTACAAATTTTAAATATGTAGCCCTCCAAAGGCCTTTTTTAATGATCCCAATTCTTAATCCAATTAAAAATCAGTGATAATGTTGCCTTTCCTCTACATGTGTCCCTCACATAAATGAAGTTTACTTTATTGCTAGAGTAAGTAAAGTTTCCCAAACTTGGAGTGGCAAGACCTGGCAAAGAGATATATTTTTACATCAACTACATTGGGTATGCCAAGTTCATTCTGTCCTCACCTCTTCTTGGCAAGCGTAATTTCATCAGCTTTTTAACTCTGTGTAATCCTTTCCTGAGGTAAGGAATTATAAAGGGAATAGTGTTTATGAATTGATTTTATATTCCTTAATTGTTTACAATGAGGCTTTTCTTGGCTAATTCTGATTCATCGAACCAGATTAAGTCACCAACAATAAGTCTCAATCGTATGTGGGAGAAGCAAAGATATAACCTGACCTTATAAATGGGACAGCTAGCAGGAGAACGAAGACGTCTATGCTAATGCCATACAGAGTTGTATGTGATATGAGTTTCATCCGTAAAATGCTTTACAAATCCAAAGGTGAGAGCCCCCATTCGGTAAAGAAAAGGAACACTGTTACTGCCCTTGTCTAATTAACAAATGAGCAGAATGCTTAATTTGTAACAGTGGAAAGGCTTTCAAACCTGTGTAACCTGGAATGTTTTCAGATGTTTGCTCCAGGTATGCAGCCTGGAGTTCTGCCAAACCTGTTGCTCATGAAAAGTGATCGCATGGAACAATTTTTAAATCTGCTGACACCATAATTTAGTGTTTTAAGATATGATCTGCTGCTGGGATACAAGTTCAGGTCATAAACCTTCTCCGCTACATACTTGACATCATCCTAGGTGCATTTTGTCAAGTGGAAAATCAAAGCAGTGAATGGTGCTATTGGCTGTTTTACTGGTAATTTAATGTCTGTGTTAAGGGGCATAAAAGAGCTCTAACTCCCACCCAAAGACACCAACAATTTTCAACAGTGATAGTCTTGACTATTGGAAAAGGACAAATGCAAAATTTCACTCAAAGAAAACATTCAAAATCAGCTAAATCAAGAATAATATTATTAGTGTACAGAAGAAAAAGGACATGACAATCTAGTAAACTTCAGGTAAAAAGAATTAAAAACAAACCTGGCAATATGTTTAAATACAAGATTTTATGTCCCTAGATATTACCTGATGGGAAAAAAAAAAGTTGACAGTGAAGGAGAGTTAACAGGGGGCAGACCTCTGAATACCTGGCCCCTGTTATACCCCTACCCAAGCCCCTGCTTCACCTCCGTGGAAGAGTCTAGAAAACCCCAAATCTAGTTTAAGCGTACCATTTAGGGATGAAGGAATTGAGTACACAAGATGACGTGACAACATGAGGTCACAAAATTCATTAATGGCCCAAGTTGCGGCTGCACCCTTTTCTTGAACTCCATCCTGTCTGCTGAGGGGTTGTATTCGCCTTCTCTTCCCGTCTCTCATAGTCTAGGAGAGCTCAGCCCAGACCTCTCCCCAGAGTTCCCAGACTTCTCAGCACAGCCAATGATATGTCTTAACGATGACTCAAGCTGAACAGGTTGTAAACCATTTCTATAATCTCCCCCAAGACCTGGTTCTTTTCTGCTATTCACAAGCTTGTGAGTCACACAGCCATCCAGCCAGGTACTCAACTGGAAAGCTAGGCATCCTCCCTAATCCCTCATTTTCCCTCTAATTACATCCATACGGTCACCATCTCCTGTTGATTTCAAATCCTAAACATCTACGGATTCTTCACTTTTCTCCACCTTTCCCTGCATTTATCTTGTTTGGATCAGAAATGTGTACGACTTCCTAACAAATCCCCTGCTTCAATTCTTGCTCTCACAGTCTAATATTTTCCACACAAGGGGAATGAAAACACTTTGAAAGCCATTAATCATATCATGTGACTTTTCTATTGAAAAGCCTCCCCATTACTGTTCAAATTCAAGTCAGTATCCTTATTTTAACCTACAAGACCTCATCTTACCTATCCCTGACTGCCTCTCTAGCCGTATCTTCCTCTCTCCTCACAGACCATGTTGCTCCAGCCACTCTGGTCTTCTCTCTCTTCCTCAAACAAGCCAAGCCTATTTTGCCCTTAGGATATTTGCACAAGTCATTCCTCTCCCTACCTGGAAATCTTTGCTATTTGTAGGTCTGGATGCTGCTTGTCATACAAGTCTTCGCTCAAATGTCACCTCCTCAGTGAAGTCATCCCAGACCCCACAATTTAAAGTCATTCAAAAGTCACTCTCTAGCATATCTCCCTGACAGGTTAAACCATATAAAATTGCCAATATTCAACCATTTTGACCTATTAAAAATATTTCAATTTCACACGGTTTAATTTTCTCATCATAGCACTTACCAATACCTGCTATTTTTACATGTTATCTCTTTATTATCTTTCTCATTAGAGTATATGGTTTGTATGGTTAACTGGTATATACCCAGGACCTAAAATATTTCCTGGCACAAAACAGACAATGAATGAATGAATGAGTGAATAAATGAGTTGAATAAATGAAGTGGTCACTGTTTGTCTTCCTCATCGCCTTTACACTCCCTAAGGCCGGAGGCTTTACCTATATTGTTCACACTCGAATGCCCGTATTTACCACAGCAGTGGTGATATATTATGCGGAATGAATAACTAACCCACTCCTAACTTCCCGTGTACTAATTCTGTCTCCATATCCTCATCTCTGTTTCAGTCAGCAAAATGTCTGAACTTGATAACATGGAAAATTTTTACTTTCTCTAGGCATCTTGTAGACACCTATTATTCAAGCAGAATTTATTCCTTCTACACAAGAGAATGGTCTAGATCAGGACTGGACAAACTTCTATAAGGGCAAAAGGGTCAATACGTTAGCTTTTGATGGCCACGGAATCTCTGTGGCAATGATTCAGTTCCTCCATGTAAAGTGAAAGTAGCCACAATGTGTAAATGACTAAGCTTAGGTGCAGTCCAATAAAACTTCGTTTACAGAAACAGGCAGTGGACGGGATTCGGCCTGTGGGCCATTGTCTAGCTCTCATCTGTTATCTAATGATTTGACCCACAAGAAAATAGAAGCATTTTTGGTGTACAGTTGGAGAGATGTTTTCAATCTCATCTGACAAAGAGCATTTCATAAAGTTGCCTTATTATTGGGAAAAAGTTTTTAAAAGATCTTGGTAATATTTCAAAGGTCAAAGATGTTTTAGATCATGAGCACTTTATCTCACAAAGATGATTATAATCTGGAGAAAATTTATGGCTTACTGCATCCCTGAAATGTTTGGATGAGACTGAATGCTATATAACAAAATACACTTTGACCTGTTCCCTTTCTGAGTGTGTGAGAAACTCCCATTAATGAGAACAGCACATGTGGATGGAAAAAATAGACCAGACCCTGACATGTTTGGCCTCCATTCCTTGTTTTTCATTGCTTTCTCTAGCTCATTTAGGAGACATTTCCCTTTCAAATGCCTGATAAATCTCCCAAGATGAATTCCAAATTCACAGAGGAAAGCTTGCTGTGTATTTTTGAATGAATGCCATGTGTAGATACTCTTCAGCTTACATTACATGACAACTTGGAGATACTTGGAGGAAGGACAGGTTACGTGGAAGCTCTGTTGGTGTCCCCTGAAGGTAGGCTGCCATCTGAAGTTTAGGGTTAGTCGTAGAGGATGAGATAAGAATTACGAATGCTTTCTATATGCCAGGTATCATGCTAAGTGCTTTGTACTTAATATCTCATTTAATCCTGGCAACCACAGTATGAAATACGTGCCCCCATTTGCCACAACGGGGACTTGGTTTTTACTAACTGAGCCAGAGCACTTAGAAAACAATGTCATATACTATCCTGACATAGCACCTTTCCTTGGTACATTGGTAACTTGACAGAGCATGTTACCTTAACTATGCCTCAGATGGGAAAAGATTTGCACCACATTGTTCTTCCTTTTCCTACAGGAAAGTGTGAAGAATCATGACCTACTTACTGCAGGGTACTTTTTTAAAACTTTTGCAAGAACAAGGGGGGAAGTAGGCTATGAGAATATAGAGAAGATCATGTAATAATTCTCTAGGTGGAATGAATTACTATATGTGTTTATGAAAGTGAACACAAGATCCGGGCCTCTTAAATAATTTATTATATTGGAGAATAATCTACTTTTCACAAAGCATGACTAATGTTGCACATGATATAACTGATAATGACAAAGGTTATTATATGATCACATGAAAATGCGATTGCATTTTCATCTCATTCCAGCCTTAAAAAAAACAAAAATACCCTCATGAGTTGTTTCCATTCCATTGACACAAATAATCAGTATGAAAATATTCATTGAAATTATTTTTCTCCCTTTTGAATGGTTCTGTTTCCATTCATAGTGGGCTAGACCAGCAACATCTCAAGGACAAAACCAACAAATCCAGATCATTTGAAATTTCAGAGAAACACAAGAAGAAATTCTTCATGTAATCTCCCAAAGGTCAGAGACCGCAGTGAAGCTATTTTCCCAAAATAGAAAACCACCTGCTATTTTTATTCCAACATTTGGGAATAAAAAGCAGAAAGTGCCCCCTGCCTCCTTAACACCCCTCAAACGCTATGTGTTCAGGCTCAAAGTCCCAGAATACTAGACTCAAACGCCGTAGGGTGTGCTGTGGGAAAGGACTCCGCGGGCAGGTTTCCTATCTGTTCTTATGCAGAGCCCCTGTGTTTAGTTCCCCTCTGCATTTTAATACAACAGGACAAGGCACCTCAAGAGATCAACCACCCACCCTCTTCTCTTCAATTCTGTGTTAGAAACATCTCCACTCCCCGCACCCCATATTCTTCCCGAGGGCACGGACTACCTTTTCCACCACTGTGCCTCCAGCATCGCCCAGCCCTGACCCAGGTTTGCTAACTTCCTACTTTCAGCTGAGAGCTCTTCAAGAAACCGCCCCCCGCCCCGCTTCCATCCCCCCTCCCAAAGGAAGGGAAATGCCCTTCCCCTGAATGCTCATAGCACTGAGTCTAAACCTGAGATCTCCAAAGGCGAGTGCATATTTTCTCCTTTGTCATATTTATATAAACCTTTGTTCCATTCGAAGACTTTAAACTCTGTGTGAAGATAGATAAGATCCATGTCTGATTCATCCTTGTGTCCACTTGCATCCTATCCAAGACCCTGCATCCATTGTATCCCCAGACCCTGCAGTTTGCCTAGCCAGTATTTGAATGGACATCACATTCTTCATTGTAAGATGAGAGATTGAACCAGATTATGTACCTAAGGGTCCCCATTCCTAAAATCATATGATCTGTGTGAGTATAGAACAAAGAAGCACTCTCCCACACATTTCAAGTCCCACCTCTAAGCCATACCATGCATCCTTTGCCCACACCGTAGAGTTTTTCTGGAAGCAAAGCAATTCTCTTTATATTGATTCTCATTTTCCTTCACAGATCTTTTATTCCCAATCCTTCTGTAGAGTTGATAGACTGAACTACAAACCTGTTTTCAGATGTGCTGTCTCTGAACTCAGGCTATATTATAAATCAGCTGTTGCAGGGATGCATTCTGCTGACACATACTGACATTAGCAGTCATGTGACTGTCCCTGCAGGGCTGAATATTGCAATCTAACCAGGCTGCAGGTGTTACCCTTAACCATGGCTTGGGAACTCCATTTTCTTTTTCATTGCACAAGTTTTTCATTCTTATAGAGACACAAATGCCTAAGCCAGAAAAAAAAAAAATAGAATCCTGTGGAAATGGCAGTTTTATATATTTTATTATGTTTCCTGGTGGATAAGTGAAAGATTTTGTAAACTGGAAAAATGTTGTCCTCCTATAAGTTTGGCATTTACAAATGGAATTTAATGCTTCTTCTGAGCCTTGGCACAATGCTTTCCACCATCATTATCTTCATTATTGACCATAACAACCATTAGTGAGTACCCAAAGGCTGGCATGCTCTTCTCCATGAAGACATGTGTGTTTAAGAGGTTTGTTCTAACCTGAGCTGCTCAGTGTAAGTTTGCTTCACAACCCTATTCAAATCGGCCACTTGCCTCATTGCAACTCCCTCAACACTTAGTTATCACTCTACAGAGATGTGGTTTAAATAACTATTTGGATTGTGGTTTAAATAACCATCATGTAATGATCGACATATAACATCTTAGTTTCACTTATACAACACAGTGACTTGAGATTTGTACATATTGAGAAATGATCACCACAGCAAGTCTAGTTAACATCCATCACCACACATACTTACAAATTTGTTTTTCTTGTGATAGGATCTACTCTCTTTGCACCTTTCAGTGTGCAGTATGGTATCATGAAGTATAGCCACCATGCTGTACACATCCCCAGGACTCGCTTTGTAACTGCAGGTTTGTACCTTTTAACCCCCTTCACCCATTTAGCACACACCCCCACCTCTGGAAACCACCAGTCTATTCTCTGTATCCATGAGCCTGTGATCTCAATTTGTTTATTGTTATTGTTTTATTTTAAGATTCCACATATAAATGAGATCATATAGTATTTCTCTTTCTCTGACTTATTTTCCTTGGCATAATGCCTTCAAAGTCCATCCATGTTGCTGCAAATGGCAAGGGTTCTTTCTTTTTCTGGTTGAATAATATTCCACTGTGTGTCTATACCACATCTGCTTTATCCATTTATCTTCAATGGGTACTTAGGTTGGTTCCCTGTCTTGGCGATTGTAAATAATGCTGCAACGAACATGGGGTTGCAGATATCTTTTTGAGTTAGTGTTGTCCTTTTTTTTGGAGAAGTGCCCAGAGCATAATTGCTGGATCACATGTATGTTAGGCCTCTTTCTAATTTTTTGAGGAATGTCCATACTGTTGAGCACCTTTTCATGTACCTGGTCATCCATATGTCTTCTTTGAAGAAGCGTCTATTCAGATTATCTGCCATCTTAAAGTTGCCTTATTTGGTTTTTTTGTTATTGAGTTATATGAGTTCTTTATATGTTTGAAATATCATATATTATCAGATATATGATTTACACATACTTAACTCATATTGGTCGGCTGCCTTTTCACCTTGTTGATAGTTTCCTTTGCTGTACAAAATGGAATGTGTTTTTAATTTACTTATCCATTTCTTTGGGTTAGAGAATAACTTCCGGGAAAGCAGAAGCCACATCCCCATTAGAAGGCCCAGGATGACAGGGTGTTTATGAAATGTGCACATTTGTGAGACATAAAACATATAACTCTTTTACACCCAGATGGAAAGTAAAGTTGGGTGCTCTTAAATGGCATCATGCTCAGGCAACCCAAGAACGTTTGGGTCCTGACGTAGACCCCTCATGTACGAGTTTCCAGAGGGACTAAGGATAGAGGGACCAAGATGGAACCCATCAGTTTATTAACTGAGGATTCTAAAAACCATTTGTTTGGGAATCCCTGGCGGGGTGGGAAATTCTATCAAACTTAGCTGGCCTTCCCCACTGCCACTTCTGCCAAACCTAGACCCTCACAGCCTGAAAGAAACAATCACAGACTGAAACACAGTAATAGTGTAGAATTAAATGTGTATTGGTTCAAAGTCCAAGATGCATAAATCTAATGAGTTCAACTGGACAGTTAGGATACCTGTTTTTTTCCTGATCTAATCTAGATTGTTCCACAAAAAACTTCTGCTCAGTTTTACATTGAAACCTCAGCCTATTAGTTAGGAAGGTTCCACCTGCAGGTGACCAAATAGCGAATGTTTCCGGTGCATTTTACAATGGTCTAAACCAAGGGTTGGCAAATTTTTTCTGTAAAGGACCAGTTAGTAAATATTTTGGGCTTTGCTGACAAACCATATGGTCTCTGTCACAACTGCTTAACTCTGCCATTGTAGCACAAAAGCAGCCAGAGACAATATATAAGTGGATGGGCATGGTGGGATTCCAATAAAACTCTATTTACGAAAACAGGCAGAGGGCTGGATTTGGCCCACAGGCCACAGCCCGCTGACTCCTAGGTTAGCCAGTGGATCATATATGCTCCACTGAGATTTAGATCTTTCAGAGCCAAATGGCCAGGACAGCAGGAGGGAAATCGGACCAGAGAAAGCAGCAAGAGAAAACGTTCCCCCCATGTTATGCCCGGAGCCGGCCTACGCTGTCCTGGGCTTTAGTCCCTGGGAAGGAGAGTGAGCAAAGAGTGAAGGTGGGATAGTTAGACTTTCTCCGACCGGCCCAGGATCACCTTTCATTTTGCCGTATGGAGGCAAGTGCAGAGCACACTACCTTTTACAGAAGACCCCACACTTCTAACCCTCCTGACCTTGACAGTGACCTGGAGTCTCATCAAGTCATAAGAGAAACTCATCCCATTGGGGAAGGGGCACAGATTATGAAATGAGACCAAGGGAGGGAAGAAAACCAGATCCTTGAAAAGTGTACCCCGCAAGGATTACTGGAGTTGTGGAGGGAAGGCCGCTGGGAGAGTTTACTGCCCATTGCCCAGGAGAGCAAGAAAATGACTTCTTAAAGAAATAAAAGTTGACTTTCAGTACCTTTGGTCTGTATCCACAATTGCTGCCTCATTACCACAAAGTCAACCTCTCCTTTAGGATGTGGTCAGACATTTTATTACTGAACAAAAATAAAGCTCATTCCCGGATTGATGCTAGATTGAAAACATGCATGATCATAACAAGCAAAGAGATTTAGCATCTTACAAAAACCCGCATTTCCTACTTATAACAGGTACCTCTACAGAACAAAAATACTATTTTTGAAGGGATTTAAGATGATGAACTGGCCCCAGGCCAAATAAAGTATCATGGCGTTTCAGCTTCCTCATACATTATAAGGCTCCTCAGAGATCAATCAGTTATAGCTTCCTAGAACTTTAAACCAACATAATTTCACATCAGGGAATTTACATTTTAAGGCTTACTCACAGCTACGCAGCAGAAAATGGGAGGGTGGACGAGCAGCAGAGTTCAGGTATGAGAAGTTGGGTGATGCTTTCTGTGTCGCCACCCCGTAGGTTCTCCCTAGAAGACATGAGTCAGGAACAGCCAAGCGTGAGCTGAGTTCTCCTTGAGTATGAGAGCTCTCTCTACTTTTGAATCTTAATAAATTAGCACTTTACAATAAATTGCCCATAAATTACTAGATCGAAAAGGTCGGTTTCCTTTGTTAAAGAACTAGAAGTATACGAGAACAGGGCTTCAAGAAAATCTTTGGAGAGGAAAGTGATTTGAGGCAGAATTTCTTTCTGAAAGACTAATTTCATTAGAACTTTTTCCTGAGTGGCAAAAAAACCTCCCTGAGCACCTGCCCTCGCCCAGATTCCAATCAGGTCCCCTCCTGACTGCTGCCTTTGTCCTCCTCCTTCTTCGCTGTCCCCTCTCCCTTCAAGGAGCAGAAGACAGATTTCACCTCTGGGCACTTGGCATTGGTGATGGGCAGGTAGTGGTAGGAAGGAGCAGTGCTGTGTAAGTCAGAATTTTCTCAATTTTATTTCTGTAGGCAAGGAAGGAAAGGGTCTTTGTTGTCATCTTTGAAAGCGGGGGAAGTGTATTTGAGGAAAGTAGCTCCTGAGGACATAGATTTTGTTTTATTAAAATCCAATAACTGGGTTGGAGAGTAAAACCTGTGTCCCTGGTCCCTGGATGAGTGTTTGCCTCACTGTCTTCTCTCATTACAGAAGGCAGGCAGCAAAGTGTTTCCCCGTTTATTGAGCATATCTTGGGCAGAGCTCTGTTACCAGAACTAGTGTGTTGTGCTTTTGAAACCTGGTTTTAAGCTCTGTCTGCAATCAGGCAGAGCTCTCTAGAGGAGAAAGCTATATTAAGCTTTAATTCTCTAGTTAATTTTTTGTTTGTTTGCTGCTATAAAATTGATTTCCTTGTCTTTTGCTTATTCTCTGCAGGTCACCATTCAGTAAGTCAGCAGTCTCTCCGGCACTCTCAACCAGCCCATTAGTTACATGGGGATCAGAGAGAAATATTTTGCATATAAACTTCCAACATCATAAAGTAGAAAAAGAGAGAGTAAAAGGATTTGAAGTCCTGGACTCTATTTCATAGCTTGGGTTTTTCACCCTGGTAATTGGTTTTAAATCCCTTTTGATCATCATTTCTTATTTTTTTGGCAGGCAATGTTTTTTCTTTATAAAAACAGTGAATGTTTTTTAACTTGTGGTAACAACATTCTCCCACATAGATCTTTTACTTTCATTGACCCCTGCAACTGTATTAGCTCAGAACTTTAATCTCCAAACCATAAAATGAAAGTTTAAACCACATCTTGAGGCAATAAGTTTCTGTCTTTGCTATTAGTACACACAGAGGCTTTTGTTAATGAGAGATTCAGCTAAGGGAAAAATAAACCTGTTCTAGAAGGTCGCAGGAGATGCCCTAATGTTTCACAAATCTATTGATTTAAATACATCGGACTTCTCTTTTTATGTCATTTAAAAAAACTAATCAAAGGCAAATTTAGTTAATTTTGTGTTATAAGGTGATTCTGAGAGCTGCCCCTCTGCTTCTGACTTTAGAGAAACCTCTCTTTAAAAAGATATTTGCTGAAAACCTAATCTACATGATTATAGCAATCAACATGTTTCGAGTATATTGAGTGTATTTTGCAAATGCACGGTTTAATTATGACATTCTCTGTGTCCCTTTTCCTATAATTATTTTTCTCTGCATTATGCACATAATGAACAGCCAAAGAGCTGTCTGTAAGGGGGGAAATGAATAAGTGGAAAATTAAATGTCCAGTTAAGTAGCGACAAGTCTCTGTACAGATATTGAAAACAAGTCATATCTTAAAAATACAGTCCATCCTTCTGAGGGGCCTTGGATAAACAAACTTAGTATTACTCAAGCTAATCATATGGTACTAATTTGCTGCCTTGCTTTTCCATTAAACTCTCCCCAGGTGATTCCATGTAACAATTGTGTTTGGTATATTCCAGATTTAAGTACTGGATTAAAGTTTAGCAGATAGTCTTTTAAAAGACAGCATGTAACCAGAGGCTGTACTAGAATTTTCAACATGAAAACCTCTACAATAGGAAAGATAAAATATATTAATATGCACTCTTCTGACCCTTCCTTAAGAAAAAAAATTGGGAGTTGGAAAAAGAAATGGAAAGTCTGTAGATCAGTGTTATGTGGTGTCAGCAATTCAGACAGGTGACTCGGAAACTCGTTCTGAAAGTTTCCAGATTGCACGCAACAAACATGGCAGGCAGTGGAGGAGGAGAGATTGCATGAAGAAAATTAATGCTTCACATGAATCAGAGGAAATGGACACATCTGTTTATATTAGGCTGCCTTTGCCCTGAATTTTGAGCATTAACACTGCTACGTAGTAAAATAACGTTAGTGAACCTGCTCCCTTCCTGAGCATTTCATGTTCTAATTTGTTTCTGAGGCCTAACATGTGGTGGGAGAGTGGGCTTCAGAGCGAGAGAGACCTAAATTCAGATCCAGTCCTCTGCTTAGTGACTCTGTGACCTTAGACAGGCAATGATCTGAGGTAGCTTACCTTGAAGGGTTGCTGTTAACTCACAGATGATCTTTATAAAGCCCCGGCACATAATTCTCACACACACACACACACACACACCAAAAACCAAAAACAACAACAGCAACAACAACAACAACAAACAAGCTAGTGATGCTGTATCACTTGTACATAAAATCAAACACTTCTGATCTTCCTGGGGTTTATTTTGTGGTTAATAAAATTGTTTAGACACCACCTATATGGAAACTGCATTTTGAGGCTACCTAGCAAAATTTTAAGAGGTAATCATGTGCCATTAGTTTTGTGTTAATAAGCAGACTTGAGACCTGTACGAGCATCTTCAGTGACCCTCACACTTGACCTGCCAAAGGGAGACCACCATGTGGTAGGCATGGGCACCCCGGTTATAGCACCAGGTTCCCAGAGCAGAAGACTCCAGCAGATCCAGCTTCCCAACCACTCAAATCGTACATCCAGAAGAAGAGTTTCTTTTTCCACTAGAGACGAGGTTCGGCTTCCCTTAAAGACATGATCAAA
Organism: Mormoops blainvillei; assembly: GCA_004026545.1. Taxonomy (NCBI): domain Eukaryota; kingdom Metazoa; phylum Chordata; class Mammalia; order Chiroptera; family Mormoopidae; genus Mormoops; species Mormoops blainvillei. The sequence continues at coordinate 294,299 of PVJD01000141.1, forward strand.
GAAACTACCAATTTACAGGGGCAGATTAAAAAAAATAAAATAAAAAACAGTCAGCCTGTTTCCTGGGGCCCGAAGAATGCCCCAACCTTCAGAGCTCCCACAGGCAGCATGCCGTTTTCCATGTGGAAAGTTGAACGTCTGAACCGTGATCAGCCGGGTTTACCGTGTGTGCGAGGTCGGGGGTTGGAGTCGAAGGTGGGGAGGTGTTTCTTTTGGCAGAGGTATGCTTGGTTGATACTGTTAATAGCATATCACAAAGTGGATTAACTAAGAGGGTTCCAGATCAGCCCTATGGGAGGAACCCAGATTTGGGCTAATCGTGGTTGGAGCATTTAGCTGGTTGTGTGATCCCTGAGAAGTCCATGACCTCCCTGAGCTTTTGCGTTCTTATCTCTAAAATGGAGATAATACCTATTCTATATACTGCTTCAGGTTGTTGGATATTCGAATTATGATAATATGAAGTATATTCAAAATTACAATTGCTTTGATTACATTTTAGTTATATTTTAAACTTTATTTTGATTTTTAAAATGACATTGAAGGAGAATGTGAACTACTTATACTTAGCAAAAGGGGACCTGAGTAAACTAAGCAGAAATAGTACTTGGCGGTAACCAGATTAATAGGAAAAGTGCCCAAATCAACCTAGCTCAAGAGCAGGCAACCATGGATTTTATCAAGAGTTTAGCATGGAACTGCTTTTGCGGAATCCTAATGGTCAAGTCCGGTGACCTAATTTTAATCTCCATTGTACTTCAACTCTCAGAAGTATTAATATGTTGATTCATCCTTTTCTCCTTAAGAAGTTCCCCGCCTTGGCTTCCAAGAGATTGTCCTCCACTGCTCTCTCTTCTGTGATCATTATTTCTTCCTCTTCTTTGCTGGCTGCTCCTCTGAGTACATAGGCTTTATCTTTGACCTTCTTTTCTTTCATTCTCCACGATGTCACACAGCCCTCCAAGAGGACTGAATGGAATTTGCAGAAGTGTTTTGTTTTGCTGTGAGGATGTTAGGTTTTAATCTGACTTTGCATGCCATGCAACAGAGCTCACATCCTCCAGTTTACACCCACTGCCACTTGTCTCCTACTTCATCATTTCACGGGTACCTTTTTAGGGTGGTCCCTGGAATATGTGAACTCACAGTTCTCTGTACCTGCCCCCTTAACACTGCAAAGTTTCTAGTACACATGCGCAAAGACTCCCAGTTTCAACTTCTCTCTGGAAAGCATTTTGTATATTTTACCACCTACCCGGTATCCTATGGAGATCTAAAAATAAAGTTTAAATGTGTACCAGACTGAATTCATCTGCCCAGCTCTCTCCTCACCTTGATCAGTGACTACATCCATCTCCCTGTTCATCCTCGTTAGAAATCATGGGCTTACTTATTTAGTGTTTTTATTCAAACATTTACTGAGCACCTTATGTGTACCAGGCAGTGTGCTAGAGCATTCCTTGGTGATCATAAAGAGACCTGGCCCCTGCCTCATGGCATTTACCATCTAGTTAGAAAAGTATTTATGAGACGATACAGACATAAATACAAAATTGCACCTGCGCTAAGGGGCAAATAGAGAGTACGTAGTGCTATGAAAATTATATATGGGCCTCTAATCTAGTAGAGATATCAGGAAAGGAGCTCCTGTGGAAAGTTGAGATCAGAACACAATGCAGGACTTTAGCAAAGAGGGCAGGAAAAGGGGTTTAGACGTATTCTAGGCCACGCTGAGGGTTTTGTTCTGTCACGCCTAAGGGCAATGGAAGTACTCACATTGTTTCACGGAAGGAGTGCCACGGAGATATTTACACTTCCAAAAGTTCACTCCCACAGTCGTAGGGAGAATGAGCACGGGTGTGGGAGGGGCATTTCAGAGGCGATTACCCATGCCCAGGCCAGAGACCACAGTAATTTGGGGTGGGATAATAGCAGGGGGATTGGAGATAAATAGGCAGATTCAAATGATATTTATGAAATAAAATCTAAGGATTTGGAGTGGTATTAAATATGGGGGTGAGGAAAAAGAAAGTATGAAGGACAACACAAAGGTTTCTGGCATGGTAGAGATGTCATTTGTTCAGATTAAAAAAAGAGAACCAGATTTGGGGTTGATTTTGGACATCTGCATCTGAGGTGTATCTAATATACGTAAGAAGACATTTCAAGCTGAGAGTTGAGTATATGGATCTGGAATTTTAGGGAGATCATTAGAGAAATTGATTTATAATTCATTTGTGTAGGGGAGGTACTAGAATGCACATGTGGTGATTAAATGCATACATGTGGCATTAGCATGGAAAGAGAAGAGGATCTAAGACAGAGGCTTGAAAATGCCAGTCACCAATTGCTTAGCTCTTGTCCCTCGCCACATACATTTAATTGTCTTTAATTCACTTTCTTCTTGGAAGCACCTCTGGAGTTAAGGTCCTTCTCATCTTCCTTAATCCTCCTGCCATAATGAGGTCCTCATCATTTCTTTCAAATGCTGATAGATTATGACGGGGCTTACTGGCACTTCCCCCAGACTCCAGCGCTTCCCATGCTGTTATGCAGTTATTCTCTTAAAAAAGACAAGTGTGATCTTGTTTTTCTACTACCCAAAGCTTCTGGGGCTTCCTGTGCTCCCTCGAAACACACTATTTATATGTCTACCCAGCAAGAATCTCATTGTATTGTAGCTACTTATTCCAGAGTCTTTGTTTCCTCCCCAGCTGGAACGCAACAAGCTCTCCTATGGAGGCAACTGGACTTCACTCACCTTTGCATCTGCAAAGCCTAAAAGGGCCTTTGGCATCCAGGAGGTATGCAGTCGTATGAACTCTGCTGCCCTCTGACCTTCACCAAATGAAATCATGTCATGTGTTTCTGCCTCTATTTTCCTCTGCGCAAATATAGATAACAGCTATTGGCCTTGTACCTACTACCCCAGAGGCTCATTTTGTTGCAAGTTTAAGAGGTCTTCCTGCCTAAAGTTGGGGGTGGGGGGGAGCTATAGAAACAATGCTTACAAGAAATAACAATAATGCCTATGCAGTCATCCATTTTTAAGTCAGTAGTTAACACTGCTTTACTAGTTTAGGCATGACACTATTTTTACTCAAAATAAAATGCCCTCAAAACCCCATCGGATTAAATTCCATAGATTAATTATGTGTTCAGTGAGAAACAGCTCAAACTTCAATTTCAAGAACCTCTGGAAAAGGTGTCTTGTTAAGCAAATAACTATCTGTACTTGTATGTAGACCTGATATACTACTTTACTATTTTCCCCCAATTTAGGTTCTTTTCCCATTCTCTTTTTATATATATATGAAAGAGACAGAAATAGAGATAGAGATAAATAACATTTTTGCATTGAAACCTAGTTATTTGGAGTAAAGAAAATTAGATTATTTTCTTATTGCAAATTTTAATTTTTTATTTTGATTGGAAAACAGCTGACTGACCCTAATAGTTTCCGTAGGATTGATGCATTCAGAAGAATCTACTTAGAAAAAAAAAAAGTTCTGTACATTTCTAGGATTTTCACTTGTGAGGAAGTGATGGATAAAGATAAATCCAAAATGGAATTTTTAGAAGTTATTTACTTACTTGATACGAGCTTAGATGTATGTGGGCTCTTGAAAATAAGATATTTTCTTGAGTTGGAGCAAAAAGGCCTTAAAAATGACATATGTAATTCTATTCTTGTTTTCTTGAAGAAAAAGATCATAATCAGAAAGCACTTTTTAAAGCATTTTTGGTACACAGAAACAAAGAAAAAAAAATATATATATATATATTCTGTATCTTCTAGAGTTCTAGTTAAAAATAAATCTATTGTATAATTAGCCTATAGTTGAAATTGAATATTATATCAAAGTCAAATATTATGTCAAAATTCAGTATCTAGCACTGTCTCAAAGCAGTTCAGTTGCACTGATTCTGCACTTACAGACCTTTCCAGCACAGTCTTATGGGATGAGAAGGGAAGAGTAAGAATCATAGCAGTGGCAGGGATGGACATTGGTCATAGGGCTAGAACCCCATCTGGGCTATAGAAATGAGGAGTCACAATTCATCTCATGCTATGACCCTTCAGATTTAAGATTTCCTCTTCCTCTGCACATAATGCTTTTTAAACTATAGGCAAGATAAATAAAGAGATTTTATTAACTGAGCTGTATGTGTGTATGAGTGTGTGTATATAGTTTTTTGGTTTGAAAAACCAAATGTTTGTGTGTGTGTTTTCCTACAGACAAAAAAGTGGAGTGACTGGGTTGTGTTGAATATGTGTAAAAGCAATCAAAACAATTTTATTCATTTAAAAATATTCAGCTAAATGTAGAAATAATAGTATTAATAATCAATCCTGTATAATTATAGTATCATCTGCCATCTAAATAATAATTATATACTAAGCCCTATTCTGAACACTTCAAATCTTTTATATCATTTCATTCTTGCAACAACCCATGAAGCAGATACCATTATCATCCCCGTTTTATGGATGAGAATATTAAGGTCCTGGCTGGGTAGCTCAGTTGGTTAGAGGGTTGTCCGGATACACCAAGGTTGTGGGTTCGATTCCTGGTCAGGGTACATACAAAAATCCACCAATGAGTGCATAAATATGTGGAACAACAAACCTCTCTCTCTCTCTCTCTCTCTCTCTCTTTCTCACTTTCTCACTCGCTCTCCCCCCCTCACTCTCCCCCCTCTTCCTCTCTCCCTCCCTTCCTCTCTCTCTCTCTCTAAAATCAATGAAAACAAAAGTTTCTCTAAGAAAAACAAAGCACAAAACTTGCCCAAACTCATACCATTAGTGTGTATGCTTATTTCAGATCTTTTGACAAACAAGCAATAACTGCATTAAGCAAAATATATATACACATTTTTATATATTTACATATAATTACACACATACACAGAGTGTTTTATGGCTGACAGTATTGAAAACTCATCACAACTGAGAGATTCAAGTTCATTTTCCCTTCCAGTACTATTTAGAATTTGTTCTTAGTATACAAATTATCTTAATTATTAAAGTTTAAAAGTAGAAAGACTAGCCTCTTAAAATCTATGGAAGAACTTTATGAAAACCCTTTGTTTTATCATCTAAATAATGAGCTGTGTTATATGCATCACCTGCACTAAGGAATGTTACTAATAGTGCTTGGTTTGTATTTGCTTATTTATTTGACCAGCAAAGACAGTTTTCCAGAATTTTCTTTTTGTTTCATCTCACAATATTTCTCACCTCTCAATTTTATCAGCAGAACCCCAAAATTTCAAATGCATATCTGGAACCTGAGATCCTCTGCCAAAACCCTGAAGCAAAAAGAATAAAAGTAAACTAAACTTGAAGATGTTTGAAATTCTTGTCAAACCAGACTTCACATCTCAGATATTCCCAGTTCCTTAGCTCCACGTGACTTTGGGATAATAATTATGCACAATCTCTAACTGGAGCATTAACACATTTAATGTTAAGCCATGCTTTTAGTAAGAATGTAAAGTGTAAACCTACTTAAAATGATCACTTTCTTAAGCAATGTCAGAAATATTTAGTCTCCGTTGCTGAACAGACTTGTGAGCCAACCTTAGCCAAAGGAGGTCAGCCCAGATATGTGCCTGCACATTCAAGCTGCCAAAAAACATAAGAGAATGTTTAGAACAATGAATTGTAAGCTGAAGGTTTTAGCTCTCATGGAAAGTTAACTCTCTAGCACTCACTCATACCTTTGATTAAGAGGGAAAATCAGGGAAAGAGCATGGAACGAGGCCACCGAATGGAAATATTACATCAGACAGTGACCTTTCTGCTTGTCATTGTTTGTCTTCTCTGCTTTCTTGGGCATACTGTTTTAATAAGCATTTGTAATTTTAATCTGCGCGAGCATTTTAACAGTTTCCAAAGAGACTCAGAGGCTCATTTGAGCTGTTTCGCAATTGGACATTGGCGTTTATTTGGAGATGGCTCTAGTAGGATCATTAGCTTCGGTCCCCCCGGTGTTCCCCTGTGTGATTTCAGTGGGTCTTTTTGGGGAATGCTGCTAATGTTTTATACTTCCAACCATGAGAGTAAGACTTCTGTGTTCATATAACCTTTCACAGTTCTCCAGTTAATATTTGCACCACGTGTTTAAATATGCCCGCTATTTTTACTTTACTCTAGACATCTAGAGCATTAGTGTACCTCTCCACAAGGTTACATGACATAACAGCAAAGACCACCGAGGACTCCAGGCTGGGCATCTCCCCGACTAGGAAGCTTCCAGTAAATCACTTTATCTTTCCAGACCTCAGTTTTATCTGTAAAATGATACACTTAGACCAGATCATCTCTCAGATCTGGAGTTCTGATTGCATGGTGCTTATAAATCCATCTCCAAAGAATATCTTAAGGTTTAAGGGGCACGTTGCTCATACAGAGGTGTTTTAAAAATAACGATAATATTGTCTTCCTCTAATGAGCATGTATTCTGTGCCAGGGGTCATACAGAACTTGAAGTACAGCCTCTAATATTAATCCTTACAAATTCAGATTAAGGAGCTTAAATAAACAAATGCCAGAGTAATCAAATCATAAGAGGTTTGGTTTCTGATAAATTAAAACCTCTCATTTGAGCATTAATTTATTAATACAATTAAACAGCTTACTCCTACTTTCACTGAATCAATTTCATGCAAATATTTAACAAATATTAATTGGACAGGGAAAAATTGTTAGTCCATTTATCTTGAGCTGGCCCTCCTCAGAGAAAAACCATCATTATTCACATTTGACAGGAAAGGAAGCCAAGGAGCATGGAGGCCATGTAACCTGCTCAGTTACTCATCCATATGTGGCCAAGATGGACTTCATACCCACAGGACTCAGGCTCTCGGGGTTACGAGATTTGGCAAACAAAAATATAGAACAACAAATTCAATTTGAATTTCAGATTAGCAATGAATAATTCTTCTAGGATAAGTATGTCTCAAAAATTGCATGGGATATATTATGCAAAAAAAATTATTTGTCTTTCACCTGAATTTCAAAATGAACTGGGCACACCGTCTCTTTACTGGACACCCTATTTACGACAGAATTCTGTGAGGAACTCTGACCTCAGCGCTCTAGCAGATGCACTGGGGAGGAGCAGGAGGAGGCTTTATCTCCGGGAAGTTTAAAATCCAGATGATGAAACTGAAGCAGTAAGTAAGTAGAGAGAACATGGAAATATCCAAAAAAGCATCTGACTAGCCTTAGAAAATAAAGAATGCTTGTTTTGCCTTGGGACACTTGTTTTGGATTTTTGCCTTTGGGATCTAGAATTTGCATTGACATAAGCACCAGGGCAGTTTGTGCAAAATAATCACCAGAAGCAAATTTATAGATCTTCCGTGTTTAGAATTGGGTGGCCCCAAGAATCCACAGAGTCAGATCCCTTATTTTATAGATGAAGACATAAATACGCACACAAAGTCAAAGCTAGCAGGGACCAAAATACAATGACCTGACTCCCTTCCCAAGGACCTGTCAGGGAATGGCAAGTGGAGGAATGTTCCAGGTGGCATAAGGCTAATCAGATAGAGCTAGATAATGACAGGGCCTCCTGGAAGTTTTTTTGGGATCAGACTGTTTCTGTGGGTAGTTAAGTAGGGAATTCTATCCTGCCCCAGATCCCCAGGCCACCAAGGAACATGTTTTTCTCTGTGTTACAAATAGTTTTATACTTTCATGAACAGATGCTACTGTCCACCCACGAATTTTCAGGAGCTAAATACCTAAATATCAGGTTACCCAGGGATTTTTGCCCTTTTTCCCCCATTTTACTAACTTGCTAAGAATTATTTTATAGCTAACATGCTTTCAGAAAATAGGGAAAAAGGAAATGTAAAGCATTTGTCTTTGCAACCTGAGAACAGACCACTCTGGAAAAACATTTGGCAAGGAAAAGTGTTTAAAGAAATAACTGAACAGGATTTATCCATAGATTTTACTGATGTATCACGTCCTTGACCCTAGCTACCAAAGATGATTCAGAGTAGACTGTGGGTGTATTAGCACTTCCTGTGGACACAGAAGTCATTCTTGTTACCTAGGGTGTCACAGTGAAGCTGGATGGTGCTTGGGAATCAGAGTTAGTTCTCAGAACATTTCTCAGAAGTACTCGTGGTTTTATTTTTCTGTATGCGGAGAATGTTGTTACACAAAAATGTGTTTGTGTGTTTTGAAAACTGTGTATGTATTTATTACAAAGATGATAAAGGCAAAGGATGAAGATCATGAGTAGAGAAGTATGAATTACAAATCTCATTTGTCACTAGTGTAAATGTTTCTCCAGAGCAGAATAAAATACCTTTGAAAATAAAACTAATTTGTATTAGGGAAATAAGAAACAAAACCAAAAGATATAGCCACATAAACATTAGGATGGAATTATCAAAAGAATATAGCAACTGTTGGTGAGGATGTGGATAAATTAGAATCCTTGTACACTGTTAGTGGGAATGTAAAATTGTACAGCCACTATGGAAAACAGTATGGCAATTCTTCAAAAAATTTAAAACAGCATTATCTTATGATCTGGCAATTCCGCTTCCGGTTTGCACACAAAAGAATTGAAAAGCAGGGTCCGAAAGAGATATTTCTATACCCATGTTCATAGCAGCATTATTTTTTTTTGACATTGGATTTATTTATTTCTTTTTGGTATATTTTATTGATTAGGCTATTACAGTTGTCCCAGTTTTTCTCCCCTTTATCCCCTTACCATACCTTTTAGTTCATGTTTATGGATTGCACATATCAGTTGTTTTGCTTCTCAATTTCCTATACTATTCTTAGCTTCCTCCTGTTCTTTTCTTTGTCAGCGTTTATCACCACAACTTTCCCCAGCGCCACCCATCCCTACCTCCCACCGTCAATCCTTCCCCATTTGACTTTCTCCATGAGTCCTTTATGCATGTTTCTTGATGACACCCTCTTTTCCCCTTATCCCCCTCCCACCTCCCCCCTGGTTACTGTCAGTTGGTTTTTTATTTCAATGTTGCTGATTATATTTTGCTTGCTTGTTTATTTTGTTGATTAGGTTCCACTTACAGGTGAGATCATATGGTATCTGTCTTTTACTGCATGGCTTATTTCACTTAGCATAATGCTCTCCAGTTCCATTCATGCTGTCGCAAAGGATAGTAGTTCTTTCTTTCTGTCTGCTGCATAGTATTCCATTGTGTAAATGTACCACAGTTTTTCGATCCACTCATTTACTGATGGGCACTTAGGTTGCTTCCAATTACAGTTTTTAGCTATTGTAAATTGTGCTGCTGTGAACATTGGGGTGCATAGGTTCTTTTGAATTGGTGTTTCAGGATTCTTAGGGTATAATCCCAGCAGTGGAATTGCTGGGTCAAAAGACAGTTCCATTTTTAGTTTTTTGAGGAAATTCCAAACTGTTTTCCACAGTGGCTACAGTAGTCTGCATTCCCACCAACAGTGCACTAGGGTTCCCTTTTCTCCACATCGCCACTAGCACTTGTTTGTTGATTTGTTTATGATGGCCATTCTGACGAGTGTGAAGTGGTATCTCAATTGTGGTTTTAGTTTCTCTCTGATGGCTAGTGATGCTGAGCATCCTTTCATGTGTCTCTGGGCCCTGTGTATGTCCTCCTTGGAGAAGTGTCTGTTTAGGTCCTTTGCCTGAACAGTAAATCACTTTACTGTTTTTTAATTGGGTTGTTTGTCTTCCTGGAGTAGAGCCGTGAGAGTATTTTATATGTTTTGGAGATCAAACCCTTGTCCAAGGTATCATTGGCAAATATATTTTCCCATACAGTTGGCTCCCTTTTCATTTTGCTGATGTTTTCTTTAGCCATGCAGAAGCTACTTATTTTGATGAAGTTCCATTTGTTTATTCTTTCCTTTATGTACCTTGCTCTAGGGGACATATCAGTGAAAAGATTGCTGCATGGAATATCTGAGATTTTCCTGCCTATGTTCTCCTGTAGGACTTTTATGGTGTCACGACTAATATTTACGTCTTTTATCCATCTTGAGTTTATTTTTGTGTGTGATGTAAGTTGGTGGTCGAATTTCTTTTTTTTGCATGTAGCTGTCCAGATCTCCCAACACCATTTGTTGAAGAGGCTGTTTTTACTCCATTTTATGCTCCTGCCCCCTTTGCCAAATGTTAATTGACCATGGAGACATGGGTTTATTTCTGGGCTCTCTATCCTGTTCCGTTGATCTGTGTGTCTGTTCTTATGCCAGTACCAGACTGTTTTGATTACAGTGGCCTTATAATGTAGTTTGATGTCAGGCATTGTGATCCCTCCTACTTTGTTCTTCTTTCTCAAAATTGCTGCAGCTATTTGGTGTCATTTATGGTTCCATATATGTTTTTGAAATGTTTGTTATACATATGTGAAATATGCCATTGGTATTTTAATAGGGATTGTGTTGAATCTATAAATTGTTTTGGGTAATATGGACATTTTGATGATGTTAATTCTTCCAATCCATGAACAAGGTATGTGCTTCCATTTTTTTTGTGTCTTCCTTATTTCTTTCTTCAGTGTTGTATAGTTTTCTGAGTATAGGTCTTCAACATCCTTGGTTAACTTTATTCCTAGGTACTTTATTTTTCTTGTTGCTATAGTAAATGAGACTTTTCCCTGATTTCTGCTTCTGATATTTCATTGCTGGTGTACAAAAATGCCTTCGATTTCTGAACACTGACTTTTTTTTTTTTTTAATAGTCTGAGAAGGACAGGGGTTAGCTCTTCCTGAAATGTTTTGCAAAATTCTCCTATGAAACCATCTGGTCCAGGGCTTTTGTGTGCCTGGAGTTTTTTAATTACTGTTTCAATTTTACCAGCTATTATCAGTCTGTTCAGGCTTTCTGCTTCTTCTTCATTCAGGTTTGGAAGATAATATTTTTCTACAAATTTGTCCATTTCACCCAGGTTTTCAAATTTCTTGGCATAGAGTTGTTCATAGTACTTTCTTATAATCCTTTGTATTTCTGTGGTATCACCTGTAATTTCTCCTCTTTCATTTCTGATTTTATTTATTTGCATCCTCTCTCTTTTTTTCTTGATGAGTCTTCTTAAAAGCTTGTCAATTTTGTTTATCTTTTCAAAGAATCAGTTCCTGGATTTATTGATCCTTTGAATTGTTCTTTTAGTCTCTATGTCATTCACTTCTGGTCTGATCCTGATTATTTCCATCCATCTGCTCACTCTGGGCTTTGTCGTTGTTTCTCCAGTCCTTGGAGATGTAGGATTAGGTTGTTTATTTGTAATGTCTCTATGTTTTTCAGGTAGGCCTGTATTGCTATGAACTTTCCTCTCAGGACTGCCTTCGCTGTGTCCCACAGGTTTTGGACTGTTGTATGTTCATTTCCAGTTGTTCCCAGAAACTTTTTGATTTTCTTGTTGATCTCATTATTGACCCATTCATTGTTTAATAGCATGCCATTCAGTCTCCATGAGTTTGAATGTTTTTGAGTTTTTTTCCTTGAGATTGGTTTCTCGTTTTAAGCCCTTGTGATCTCAGAAAATGTTTGATATGATTTCAGTTTCCTTAAATTTGTTGAGGCTTGTTTTATGTCCTATCATGTGATCTATCTTTGAAAACATTCCATGTGCATTTGAAAAGAATGTGTAGTTTGCAACTTTAGGATGAAAAGTTCTATATGTCTCAGTTAAGTCCATTCAATCTAATGCATTCTTCAGTTCCACAAATTCCTTGTTGATATTTTGTTTGGAAGATCTATCCGTTGTTGACAGTGGGGTATTAAAATCCTGTACTTACTGTAAGTGTATTGCTATCTACATCTTTCTTGAAGTCTCCAGGATTTTTCTTATATATTTGGGTGCTCTTATATATTTGGGTGCATATAACTTTACAATGTTTATGTCTTCTTGATGGATTCTTCCCTTGAGTATTAAGAAGTGTCCTTCTGTGTCTCTTTTTATGACCTTTGTTTTGAAGCCTATTTTCTCTGATATAAGTATTGCTACCTTGGCTTTTTTTCCTGTCCATTTGCTTGGAATATTTTTTTCCAACCCTTTACTTTCAGTCTGTATAGGTCTTTTGTTATGCGGTGGGTCTCTTGTAGGCAGCATATGTGTGGGTCATGTTTTCTTATCCATTCAGGTACTCTATGTATTTTAATTGGAGCATTTGGTCCATTTACATTTAAAGTTACTATTGATTGGTAGTTATTCATTTTTTCCCTTAGTAGTTGTGTTCCTCTCTCTCTTACTCTTTTTCTTCATCTTCTTGAAGCTGTCCCTTGAGCATATATTGCAATGCTGGTTTCTTAGAGGTGTATTCTTTTAGCCTTCTTTTGTCTGGGAAACTCCTCTTGTCATCTTCCATTTTAATTGAGAGCCTTGCTGGGTAGAGTAGTCTTGGTTGCAGGCCTTTGTTTTTCATTATTTGGAATATTTCTTGCCATTCCCTTCTGGCTCGTAGTGTTTCTGTGGAGAAGTCTGCTGCTAGCCTTATTGGGGCTCCCTTGTATGTTACTTCCTGTTTCTCCCTTGCTGCCTTTAAGATTCTCTCTTTGTCCTTGATATCTGCCATTTTAATTATGGCATGTCTTGGAGAGAGTCTGTTTGGGTTCCTCTTGGTTGGGACCATCTGTGCTTCCTGGACTTGTGAAACTTTTTGTCTCCTCAAATTAGGGAAGTTTTCCATCATTACTTTTTTTAAAACAGGTTTTCTGTCCCTTGCTCCTCTTCTTCTCCTTCTGGTATTCCTATTATACAGATATTATGTTTCATTTTGTCTTGCATTTCCCTTAACCCCTCTTCATTCTTCTTGAGCCTTTTTTCATTTTCTTGCTCTTTCTGGGAGTTTGTTTCTACCGTGTCCTCCAGCTTACTGATTTGATCCTCTGCTTCATCTAACCTGCTTTTGATTCCTTCTACTGTGTTCTTCAATTCAGAAATTGTATTTTTCATTTCCCCTTGATTCTTGTTGATAGTTTCTGTGTCCTTTTTCATGATGATATAGTTGCAGTAAGTTCTTTATAGTTTCCCTGTAGGTTTTTGTAATTCTCACTGAGCTCACTGAGCCTCCTTATAACCATTATTTTGAACTCAATATCTGTTAGTTTACTTACCTCTATTTCATTTGGTCTTCCTGAGGATTCCTCCTTTCCTTTTGATTAGGGGTTGTTTCTTTGTCTTCTCATTAGTTGGCTGCCTGAGCAAAACCACAAAGCCCAGGAAAGAAACCCATGACAGCAAAAAATAACTACCCCCTTGAATCCCACTATCAATAGCAAATGAACCATACTAATAAACCTGTAAAGAGTTTGAGACTCTTATAAAAAGGAGAGAAATAAACTAAAGTATAAAATCTAGTGACTTAATATGCACCTACTCGATGTATAAGAAATGAATGTTAAAAAGGTATGTAGTAAAGAAAATATCCCAAATCATGGAGAAGACCACAGTGGATTTCATCCCGATAGCCTCTAGTATTTACCGCTTTTTTTTCTTTCTGGATCTGCCTCTGGTGATGTCAGATGTTGACCCTGCCTGACCTTAGGCAGCCTATTTGAGACTTCCCGGGATCTACTGTCTGTGGCTATCTCCCTCAGTTGTTAATCTAGTCACTCTGTGCTCAGCAGTCAGGCTTAAATACCATAGAGTGGGGCAGAATCCCTTCTGGGGTTGGAGCTAATGTTTCCCCTCAGGCTGCCTCTGCTCGGAGGGGAGTGGTCTGTGTGAGTTTGATGGCTGCTGCCTTATGGGGGCTGATTCAGCACTGGGATCTTGGAGGCTACTCTCTCAGTTCTCTCCCCAAAGTCTCCATCCTCAGTCTCTCCCTAAGCTTCTCTCATCCACTCTTCCTCCCCTTTGCAGGGATCTACTGTCTGTGGCTGTCTCCTTCAGTTGTTAATCTAGTCACTCTGCACTCAGCAGTCAGGCTTAGACACCACAGGACCAGGGCAGAGTCCCTCCTGGAGGCAACATTATTGTTTTATTTTAGGCTGTTGCAGCTCAGGGGAATGGTCTGCCTGAGCAAGATGGCTGCTGCCGTGTGGGGGATGACTCAGCACTGGGATCCCCATGGCTGCTGTCTCAGTTCTCTCCCCAAAGTCTCCATCCCCAGTCTCTCCTCGGGCATCCCTAGCCCACTCAGCCCCTGCCTTTGCTGGAGCCCGGGGCAAGTGGCTGCAGATGAAAATTTATGCGTTGGCCCTTTAAATAGCTCGTTTAGTCTCCAGCTGCCAGTCTCTAGCAGAGAGCAACCCTGCCGCTTTTCATAGCTGGCTGCTATCTGTGTATTTTTTGGGCTCTGGTGCTGTACATTGGGGATCCCCGCTTATTGTTTAGACCCCGCTCTTCTCAGGGCAATCCAACTGGCTGCTTAAATATACCTCTGGTACTGCCTGAGGGTGCCCAGCCAGCCTTCTCACGTCTCTGCCGCACTCCTTACCGGTCAGGTTGTGCTGAACTGATTCTCCTGTCTGTCCAAGGTTATAAGGCTTCTCTCTCACTATTATTGTTCAGTTGTTTGTTCCAGGTGATTTCTCCACAATTTAGTTGTAATTCAGATTGGTCCTGGGAGGAGGTCAGTGTGACTTCCATTCACTCCTCCGCCATCTTGATCCTTCCTTCCGTAACAGCATTATTCACAATAGCCAAAAGTTGGAAGGAGCCCAGGTGTCCATCGGTGAACGAATGGATAAACAAAATGTAGCATATACACACAATGGAACATTATTCAGCCTTAAAAAGGAAATTTTGACACAGGCAACACCATGGGTGAACCTTGAGGGCATTAAGCTGAGCAACATAAGCCAGTCACAAAAAAAAGACAAATATTGTATGATTCTACTTATGAGGTACTCAGAATAGTCAAGTTCATAGAGACAGAAAGCAGAATGGTGGGTGCAGGGGGTGCGCAGGGGGGTGCAGGGAGATGCAGGTAAAGGACAATGGGGAGTTATTGTTTCATGGATATAGAGTTTTAGTTTTCCAAGATAAAAAGTGTTCTGGAGATTGGTTGAACAGCAATGTGAATGTGCTTAACGCTACTGAACTGTCTGCTTAATGGTGGTTAAGATGTTAAATTTTATGGGATGAATATTTTATCATAATGAAAAATCAATAAATAAGTCTAATGTGGTCATTTACTAATTTACTAAACCAATATTTGTTGACCATCTACTATGTTCCAAACAATATTCTAGACCAAGAGTACCCAGTGCTAAGATTGATATTCTGAGGTACTATCATAGGCATTCAGTAAATAATCACAGTATGAAATGAATGAAAAAAATATTAAGTAAATGCATAGACTCTCTGGAAACAATGCTACATTTATCACGGGCATAAGGAGAAGGTAGGGGGTGGGGTGTTGAAGAAGTGTGGCACTTATTATGTATTTGCCTTCCATCACTGTCCCCTGAGTCACAAAATGAAAGGTAGCACATACCTCCAAGAAATACCAAGTCTAGAAGAAAAGTAAAAATTGAAATTAAAATTATTGTAATGTGAATTTACAAATTGTGATACCCAGAACGAACTCATAACAATGATCTCCTGTATGGAGGGATGGTTAATTATCATCAATCTCATCTCCTTTCTTTTGTTATCTTCTCAATGTATACAGACTACTATTTTTATCTGAAATACTGACTTTCCAACCTGCCTATGCTGTCCACTTTTAATTCATTTTGATGAAAGCTAAAACAAACAAGCAAAGAATGGTATGATTACAAAAGCAGTCATTGCATTTGCTTATTCTCAACAGAATTGTTTACAAGTGCTTTTCTTCAGAAACCAATTCCTAACTCAGGAGTCCGGAATGTTATCTTTGTCCCTATGTAATTATTAACAAGCTGTAGCCCTTGACTGGATATATAAGTATGACATTCTCTCTGAGACTCAGTTTCTGATTAATTATATCTTTAGTCTTCTGGAGAAGGTTCTTTCCAGAGATGGCTTCCTATTAGTTAATGAATTTGAAATTTTGGTTGATTCTCATCAGTTTGTGCATAAGATATATAGATACATACATACAGATAGATATAGATATAGATATATAGATAATGTGCATATTTTATATATGTATATAATTTTTATGTGTATATATGTATATAATTTTTAAAATTTTTATATGTATATAATTTTTATATCTGTATATAATTTTTAAAATCTTCAATCATTTTATATTATTTGGATTTAAATATCTTCATTTATTTACCAGAAGTTAATCCAAGGTAATTGCCCTGTCATGTCTGTAGGTACAATAGGCTTTGAGATTTCAGGTACAAGGGCTTTTTTGGATTACTGTTCTATTGAACACTTTTAAAATGTATTTTTCCTTCTAAGCCTTATGCAGCCAACATCACCGGAGGTTAAGAAGCAAAAGGGAGAGACTGAAGTGATTGGGATGCAGTTAGGGTACACACAGCAGCTATGGCGGAGCTGAGATTGTTGACACTTGGTCCTGCAGAGCTTAACTCCTGCGATATGATGTATCTGTTCTAATGGAGTCCCTCAACATTCCAAGTGGTTGGTTAATCTCTGGAACTATGCAAAATCATTTTTAACGTACAGTTGCCTTTTGTGAAATACAACAGGCACAACCCATAACCCATTGACCAAGTTCTACTTGTTTTTCCCTGTCACCATTTTTGTTCCTCTGTCACGTTTACTTCTCTGCTTGCTTGGCCTCAGTATAGACATGTTATTGAACTATAGCCAGACAAGGGTCAAGTCAAGACACGGCAGTTTCCACTGAGAACTTTTATAAGACTCCTTTCTTAAAACTGTATGTGTGATATACGGTAATAGAAGTCCTCCCACTTGGATCTATAAAAGCAATTGTTTAGCCTATGCTGTGAAAAGATTTCCAAAGGGTAATACGAATTGTGGACTATTTAACACCATGGTTTAAAAAAAAAAGATCAACAGGAAGGTATTGTAGAATTACAATAATGATACAAACAGTATTTATAGCAGATTGGTGAAGCCTGAGTTACGATGTAATCATAGCTATTTTATAGCAAGAGTCTTTACTTCAATGCAAGTTTATTTCCTAAAAGCTTTAAAAATACATAGCATAGTTCATATACTGTGTCACCCCATAAAGAAGCCAAGCAAAATTGACTCCTCATTTTATGTTATTTTTCTTTGGTTCCTTGAAGGATGCTTTTCAAAAAGAAGGAATTAATAGATTCCAATCCACCCTGCCTTTTCTTTTTACACAACTTCCCACTCCTGATGCCCTGTGGGAAAGACTAACTAAGGGAAAAATATAAAGGGACTGTGGGAGAGAAGTCAGTCAAAAACAAGCCCTCTAAATTCAAGAGGCTTTTTAAAATTTTTTTTCTTTTACATAGAGAATATTCACATAAAGAAATCAAGAGATTTATAATTCCTATTATTTGGCTAGAAGCAGCACACAAGTACATACTTCCTGTGTGTTAGTCATTTTGGTTGCCTAGCTGCCAAACACAAATATATTGCAAAACTATTTTTTCAGCACAATTGTACCCATCTGTCAAGGAATATACTCCCCTAACTTGTTTTTTTTAATATGTTAAAAACAATGGATGTCATCATATCAAATTCCAAATTCCTGATTGCTCCAACCTTGCTTAACTCTAAGTTTGATCTCCAATCTAGCTTAAATATTGGGCTTGTCTGAGGCTGCATGAGAGAAAGGCGTAAAATAAACCAAAAGTCCGGGAAACGGGCAAGGGTGGTATCCTGAAAGATTTTTCTACCCTGAAGCCTGTAGAACAAAGAAATAAATGTTCTTATATGCTGAGATGAATTAAATTCCCAATTGCAAATTTCAAGTATGTTAGCATTATTCTAGAACAAATTGCTCCAGTGTTGACTTCTGATGGTGTAATGAGTAGTCTGAGATACTTGAATATGATCCCAGATTCCCTGGTGTTTACCTCCTCAGGGTTGGCTGAGGGTCACGGCTAACACAAAGGGCAGCAAAGGCACTTCTGGAACAGGGTTCACAGAGCCACTCTGTCTTCCCTGTGCCATGTGGTTGGCACAGGCTGATGGGCGCCCGCTTCTTGCAAGGTCCGAGGCCTGAAGAGATGATTCAATAAATCCTAAAGTAGGGTGGTAGAAGAAGGATGAAAATATGAAAACAAGCTCTGTTTTCTTGGACTTATCCTGTCCACAGTGTAAGGGTATAGAAAACTGGGCCCCCACTCAGAGAGGCACATTAGGGCCCTGTGATGGCGGACTCAAAGCCTGACCTCTACCTCGACAGCCTGTCTCGTATCAGTATCTCCCAAGAAAATGAGCACGGTGCCTGGCACATAGTAGGCATTTGATAAATATTTGCTAAATGCACAACACTGTGGGGAACTTCGTACAAATGGCTTCAACACGAGAATTCTGCAGCTGCTCACAGATACATTTGAATGTCTTTGGGGCCTCTTGTAAGATCCCAGACCTGATGACAAAAGGGGTCACCAGCAGCACAAAATCATTTTCAAAAGCAAGAAAATAGGCCCAGGGTTTTCTTTTGCAGTGCAACATTGGACTCAAGTACTCGCCAAATGTCCTCCTGACAGTAGAACAAAAGAGACAGTAACACTTTTTAGGCATGATTATAGCTTTGTGATGGGTGGGCACGCCAGCAAATCAGCTCAATAAAATGTGATGATCAATCAGTTGCCTACCTAGTCTGTCATTCAGAGTTGTGAGCCCATCTTGAGTTCAGGATCTTCTCCCTGGGGTCCTTGCCAATAGTCTCACAGTTACTTCTTCCCCAGTGACTTGTCTTGAAAGTGGAAATATTATTAAAAATAAAAACAAAAAATGAAAAACAACAATAAAAAAAAACCTCTGAGAACATGCATTCACGACACTAGAACTGGTGGGGAAGAAAGAGGAAATGCAAATTCATCTTAAAAATAGTAAAGAATAAGATGCCTACATCAGAACGAATAGCTATCTCAACTCTCTAGGAATCACCCTAGGACAAAATTTTAGCGTTCTCCATGCCAGATATATTAACAATATATCAATTTTTGAAGTTTTTTAGCCTTGTATATATAAACGGAAGTGTATAAATATTTTTAATGTGAGTTCTGCAAAGCAAAAAATTGAACATAGAAACACGTGAAACCACATCTTACCCTTCAGAATTTTGAGAATCTGTTTTCATGCATAAAACTTTTATGATAATGCCTTATGTTTATGGTTTGTCTTCTCTCCAAAAAGCATTGTGTCTTGCCAGAATTATGGCACATAGCCCGTCCCAATCAACCTGGTTAATGTAAATGAAGCAATAGCAGACATAATTCTAAAGCCACAAATAAATGTAAAAGCCATTTATGCTTGATTCTGGAATGCATATGGTATTTTTCCTTCCTAATTGTGTTTATTAGATTGATGTTCAGTTTGAACTCCTCCAAAGCACACACCAACTGACTGTGTAAAGGAACTGCCAAGATATTTCCTATGGCCAGCCAACCAAGATTAAGAACTTGCTGTAAATAAGCCATAAAGTGGATATTTAGGAGCAGACAGCATTATCATTTATTCTCACACCGCCCCTTGAAACTACGTAGAAATATATGCAAGGATTTTGAATCACAAAGGTAAAGGAATGCATGGGAACAGACCTGAATTAGAATGGATAAGGAGTGGTTTGGACTGTAAATATGCAGGGGCCATGCCCCTTCCAGACCGTGTGTATTACTTTGTTTTAATTGTCACAGCAGCACGGACTTGTATCCCCATTTTACCGAAGATTCCAAGAATCTGAGAGGGCAATTACACGTGCCCGGGACACACATACCTGGTGAATGGCAGACCCGAGAGTCACACCTAATTTTTTACTTGACTCCAAAGTGTTTCCTCTTTTTATAAGAACTGGGAAGCTCATCAGACACCTTAAACATCACACTTAAGAGAGGAATTTGGTGTTCTGTGATATAGAATAAAATTACAGAATTTATTAACATCTCAAAAGGGAATCTGATATATTGATGATATATTCCTAATCATTCCTATCCGATTCCTAATAGGCAAACAGATCACGGTGCTTTTACCCGGTTTTCTCTTCTGAGCCTTATCTTGGCAGTTAGCCAGGATGTCTGCACGGGGGCTCCCCACCTTAGAATCACCTTCATCCCTTCTCCTCTCTTTTCTCCAACCTTATCACATAGTATCGGATTTCTCATTCTGTATTACCTTCTTAATGGCTCTCACATTTGTGCTCCTTATATAAGTGGCCGAGGTACAAATTAGGGGTGTGATGCCCGGACTGTTGCATTAACCTCCTAACTTTAGCTTTGCATCTTGGAACTACCTGTGCCTCGTGAGCAGGTTAATTTTTCAATGTCCAAGTCCTTCCCATGCACCAGCCCCCGGAATTTGTGTGCCATGGGAGCCCTGTCTTTTTGGAGCTTATGCTCTAGTGGGAGAAAGAGACAAAAACATGTAAACAAATACCTGATTATGAGACCATAAAGCTGTAAGGGAGACAAATAGGGTGTTGGGATAGAGAACAGTGAGAAACCTGCTTAAAAGAGGAGGCAGGGGAGGCCTCTCTGAAGAGGTGATATTTAAGCTGAGATGGAGCTGGTCTTATAAAAAGTCAAGGGTGAGTGTTAAAGGTAACAGCATGTGAAAAACTCCAAGACAGAAATTAGCTCGTCTGGCTGCATATTCATGGACAAAGGGGCTTGTATCATGACATGAGACTGAAAAAGTGAGCATGGACCCAATGGTACAAGTCCCTGTAATTCGTTTCAGAGTTTTGTGTTCTGTTCCATGTGAGATGAAAGTCATTGACAGTAAGGGTTTCTGTATGATGAGACATATCTTAGGTTCTGAAAGAAGGCTGGCATGGTTGAAGTATAAAGAGCAAGGGAAAATGTGAAGCAAGGTGAGGCCCGAGGTGCTGATGGGGCAAGACTAGGCAGGGTGCATTAAATATTTCGACTTTTATATCGGGAGCCCCAGGAAGCTATGGAAGTCTTTTAAATAAAAGCTAACTTCACCAGACTTGTTACGGCAGAGGGAAAGGACTGAGGTCGACAAGAGAGAGGGCAAAAGAAGACCATTTAGAAGGCTGCTTCAGGGGTTCATGCAACAGATAACATAATGGCTTGGACTAGGACAATGGGAAAGAGTGGACATTTTTAAGGTAACTTAACAAGTTTTTTAAATTTACTTATTTTTACTATTTTTTCTTTTGTAGTAAGCACTCAAAGTAATATCTACTCTCTAGTGACTTTTTAAATATACAGTACAGTGTCGGTGACTATATACCTTGTGTTGTACTTAATATGTCTGTAGAACTTGTCCATCCTGCTTAATTGAAAGATGGTGCCTTTTGGCCAAAACTTCTGCCTTCCTCGCACCCCTAGCCCCTGGTGACTACCATTCTGCTGTCTGGTTCTATGAACTGGACTATTTTAGATCCCTCATATGGGTGGTATCATACAGAATTTGTCTTTCTGTGTCTGGGTGGCGATACAAGGGGCAGAATCAAGGATGATGCCAAGGTTTCTGTATAGAACTAGGAGGAAGGTATTGCCACTTATGAAAATGTGGGAGATTGGGGAACAATTTGAAGAGGAGGGAGGTCTTTAACAAGACCAACTTTGGACATGTTGAATTTGAAATAGCTCTTACATAACTGCTAAGCATCCTCACAAAGGTGTCACGTAGGCAGCTGTGTCTGTAAGAGCGGAACTCAGAGAAGAATTCTGGGCTGGAGATATAAACTGTGGAATAAAAATCAAACAGATGGAAATGAACCACACCATGGAAATGAAAGAGGTCACCTAGGGAGAGAATATAGAGAGAAAGAAGAAAACTGGGAGGATGGACCAGAAGAACCTCATCGCTAGAGAGATGAGGAGAAAATCAGAAAAGGGTGCTGTTCCAGAAGCTGATAGAAAATGTTGTGTCATGGGGGAGCGATCAATAGCAGAGTTAAAGGCTGCCGAGAACCTGGAACCAACACTAGAAGCATGACCTATTAGAAATGACAACACCGAGGTAGATAATGACCAGTGGAGAGGTGACTGGGCAGAAACCATTCTGGAGTGGGCTGAGCTGGCAGAGAAGGAAGAGGACACAGATCACTACTTAAATTCCTGCTTACTTCGGCTCCTTCTCAGTGAGAAACTATAGGTGGCTTTCTACTTACTGCCTGTACATAAAATCCACATTTCTTAGCCTCACTTTCCACTTGCCTTCCACAAAAATATTCCATTCTGGTCAAACTGACTTAATCTTATTATCTTCTTTCCTCTCTACTTCTGCCCACATCAGTCCTTGCCCTAGGCATCCCCGGCTCACCTCTGTGTGACCCAGCTCCTGCATGGAGTCCTTCATGATTGCCCTGATCTTTTCATGCTCCGAATTTTCACAGCACATTCTGTCTGTCACCCCTGTTGGGGCATTTATTAAATATTGCTTTTATTTATATTATCTTTCATGTCTTATCTTAACCGAAGAGTCAGGTTACAATGGGCATTACATTTAGCATTTTCCTAACACAAAATACTACACATATTAGCACACAGTATTAATTGTCTGAATGGTGGTGACATTCTCTGCTCATCAAGCCCTAATTTTGGAGTCAATGCCAAGGAGAACAGACCTGCACATCAAACCTCCCAGATTCTGTCCCAAGGAAAAATGCTGGAAAAGTGACGAGAGCCTGATGTAGTGGTTATGTTTTGTTTGGCTTTTAATAAGCTTTTTTAAAAACTTTAGATTTATAGAAAAATTGCCAAGATAGTAAAAGTTTCCATATATGCCATATGCAGTTTCCGCCATTATTAATATCTTATATTAGCATGGAATATTTGTTATAATTAACCAATTTTGATACATTATTATCATTATCTACCGTCTATACTCTATGTAGATTTCCTTTGTTTTGTTTTGTTTTTGTTTTGTTTTGGTTTTTTTTGGCCTAATATTCTTTTCCTCTTCCGAGGTCCCATCCAGAAGTCATGTTACATTTCATCATCCTGTCTCCTTAGTCTCCCCTTGACTGTAGAAGTTGCCCAGGTTTTCTTGCCGTTGATGACATTGGCAGTTTTGAGGTATATTGGTCAGGTATTTTGCAGAGTGACCCTTAGAGTTGGTCTGGTGTTTTTCTCATGATTAGGCTGGAGTTATGGGTTTGGGGGGAGAAGAGTACAGAGGCAAAATGCCACCATTCTCACCACATCCCGTCATGGGTACATACTGTCTACATGGTTTGTGACTACTGATGTCCACCTTGATGGCCTAGTGTTTGCCACACCTCTCCACTAGAAAGCTGTTCTTTCCCCCCTTTCTATGTTGTACTCTTTGGAAAGCAGTCAGAGTGTGCAGCCCCCACATAATGAGTGGAGACTTATGTCCACCTACTTGAGGGCAGTGTATCTAATAAAAAATTATTTGGAATTCTTTTACATGGGAGATTTGCCTCTTATTCCCCATTTAATTAGTTATTTACCCATTTACTTATATCAGGATGGAATCATGGGTATTTATTTTACTCTTCGGATTATAATCCAATATGACTTTGTTTTGTTGCTTAAATCGCTCCAACTTTGGCCACTGGGAGCTCTTTTAGTTGTCTCCTATGTCCTTTTACACACCTCCATCTTTATATTCATTTTTGTTTGGTTGTTTGTTTTATTTTGAATAGTTTCTTGTTCAAAAACAAAACGTTCCCTGTGCATTATGTGTGATTCCTGCTGCAGTCCTAGAATCAACCATCTCTCTAGGGCTGCGGCCCCCAGTTGGAACCAGACCTCACAGCAGGAGGTGAGCGAGCAAAGCTTCCTCTGTATTTGCAGCCTCTCCCCATCACTTGCATCACCACCTGAGCTCCACCTCCCGTCAGATCAGCAGCAGCATTAGATCCTCACAGGAGCATGAACCCTGCTGTGAACAGCACATGCCAGGGGTCTAGGTAGCGGCTCCTTATGAGAATGTAATGCCCAAAGATCTGAGGTGGAGCTGAGGCGGTGACGCTAGCGCTGGGGAGCGGCTGCAAATACAGGTTATCATTAGCCGAGAGGTCTGACTGCACAGAGACCATAATAAATCAATTTTTTGCAAACTCATATCTAAACCCTATCAGTGAGTGGCAAGTGACCAACAAGATGCACCTGTTGGCAGCCTACAAAGCCATCCCCCCAGCCCTCCGGTCCATGGAAACATTGTCTTCCATGAAACCAGTCCGTGGTACCGAAAAGGTTGGGGGCCGCTGTTCTAAGGATCCCTGTTCCATTTACTAGAGAATGGGATTGGAAACCAAGATCAGGGCACTATGTATGCTCCCCGCTACTGTGTTATCATTGCACCTGGGCCCTCTCAGTGGACTGCAAGGGAATAATATGTGTATATTAACCCATGCACATATGCACATCTCTAAATATTTCTCTAAGTAACTATCCACATTGCTATTAAGCTAAATGTAAGTTCATACCGACGTCTCCAACTCACTCCCACACTAGCAGTGAGACCCCTAGCTGTCACCTTAGGCCTTCTATTTACTTGTGTTCAGTTTCACATGTATGGTGATTTCAGAATTTCAACCTATACTGATACTCCATTGGAAACCATGCTTGAGAGTACCATGCTTGTGTACAGGTCCTTTTGCCTTTAGTCTTACAGATTCCACTCATTTCTACAATTACTTAGGTCAGAGTCTTTTCACCCCATCCCCTTTGATGGAGTTGTTTTATGTGCTTGAATTCACTTAAATTATTTTTGTCACATTCTGAATTCTATCTGAGATCCCCTGAACTTGTAGGTGATTTTTAAAATTTATGTAAATTAAGGTTCACTCTTTGTGCTGTAAAGTTCTAAGGTTTTGACCAATGTAGCATCATGCATCTGTCATTACAGTATCATGCATTACCCCAAAATTTGACCACCCTAAAATTTCCTCTGTCCTTCAACCTCCCCACCTCACCCTCTGGACTTTTCTAGAACGTCACATACATAGAATCATATTGAATGTAACCTTTTCACAATAGCTCTTTTCAATTCACAATATGTACTTAAGATTCATCCATGTATTTGCATGGCAACTTGATAGCTCATTTTTTAAAAATCACTGAGTAGTATTCATATATATATACACACACACACACACACACACACACATACACATACACCACAGTTTCTTTATCTATTCACCTACTGAAGGACATCTTGGTCACTTCCAAGTTTTGTCTATTTTGAATAAAGCTGCTATAAACATTCACGTGGGCATAAATTTTTGGATCAGTTGGATAAATACCTAGGAGCATGATTTCTGTAGCATAAGACTATGTTTAGCTTTGTAAGAAACTACCAAACTCTTTTCCAAAATGATTGTACCATTCTGCATTCTCACCAGCAATGGATGAGTTTTTCTGTTGCTGCACATCTTCACCAGCCATTGGAAATGTCAGTGCTTTGGACTTTAGTCATTCTAAAACATGGATAGTGGTATCTCATGTTCTTTACTTGGCATTTCCCAAATGACAATGATATTGGGCATCTTTTCATATACTTATTTCCCACGTAGAGGTAATTCTTTGATGAGATGTCTGTTCAGATTTTTTGCTCCTTGTAATTAGGTTGCTTGTTTTATTGCTAAGTTTTGAGAGTTTTTATGTATTTGGATACAAATCCTTTCTCAGATGTATTTTACAAATATATTTTCCCAGTCTGCGGTTTGTCTTTTCATTCTCTTCACTCTATCTTTCTTAAACAAGAAGTTTTTAATTCTAATCAAGTTTAAATTATTCATTTTTTTCTTTCACAGATTGATTTTCAAACTGTACATTAAAAAAAAAGACTCCTCATCACCAAACCCAAAGACATATAAATTTTCTATGTTTTCTTCTAGAAGTGTTATAGTTTTATATCTGAGTTGATTTTTTGGAAAGTATAGAACTGGCTCTAGGTTCACTTATGAATATGAGTATATGGATATCCAATTGTTACGATACCATTTGTTGAAAAGATTATTTTTTATCTATTAAATTACCTTTGCACCTTGGAAAATAAATCTATCCATGAGTCTGTCTGTCTTTTGCTTGTTAGTTCAGTTAACTGCAGGGGTTTTTTTGTAGATGTCCTTTATCAAGTTGGGGAAGTTTCCCAATATTTTTTTTTCTTTTTTAAGGGAGTTTTATTTTTCAAAATATGAGTGAATGTTAGAATTTTGAAATTCATTTTCTGTATCAATTGATATAATCATATGATTTTTCTGCTTTAGTCCTTTAATATGGTGGAATACATTGAGTTTTTAAAAAGTTGAACTATCCTTGCATAACTGAAATCCATTTGATCGTGGTATATATTAATTGTATATATTGTTGGATTTCATTTGCTAATATTTTACTGAATATTTTTATATTTATTTTCATGACAATTATAGCTTTCTTATGTTTATCTGGCTTTGATATTAGAATAATGTTGACCTCCTAGAATGAGTTAGGAAGTGTTTTCTCTGCTTTTATTTTCTGGAAGATGATATAGACAACTGATTTTTTTTTTTCATAAATGCTTGCTAGAATTCACCTGTGGAGTCACCTGGACCTGATTTTTTGTTGTTGTTGAATCCTCACTCGAGGATATGTTTATTGATTTGAGAGAAAGAGGAAGGAGGAAGAGAGGCGTGAAGGGAGGGCGAGAGAGAGAAAGAGAGAGAGGTGTGAGAGAGAAACATCGATCAGGTGCCTTTCCTGTGTGCCCCAATGGGGATCGAACCTGCAACCTAGGTGTGTGCCCTGACAGGGAACTGAGCCCTCCACCTTTTGGTATACGGAACAGCGCTCCAGCCAACTGAGTCACCTGACCAGGACTGGACCTGATTTTTTTAAAGATTATTAATTGTTGATTAAATTTCTTTAATAGATATAGAGCTATTTAGGTTGTCTGTTGCTCATGTGAGTTATAGTAGCTTGTTGTCTTTCAAGGAGCTGGTACATTTCAACTGAGTCACCTGATTTGCAGCTATTTGTAATATTTCTCTATTATCCTTTTAATGTAGGTCAGATCAGTAATGATGATCGAACTTTTATTTCTGATATTGGCAGTTTGCGTCCTCTCTCTTTACTCCTACCCAGCTAGAGGTTTATCGATGTTATTGATTTTCATTTTTTAAAGAGCTTTTGGTTTCATTGATTTTCTTTATTGTTTTCCTATTTTCAATCATTGATTTCTGACCTTTTAAAAATTATTTCTTCTGCTTGCATTCATTTTAAATTGCTCTTCTTTCTTTAGTTTCATAAAGTGAAAGCCAGTTGTAGATTTTAGATCTTTCTTCTTTTTTAATATATGCACTTAGTGCTACAAATCTCCCTCTAAGCGCTGCTTTTGCTACATGTCATGAAATTTTTAAAGTTGTATTATTATCTTTAGTTTTAAAGTACTCTTAAGGCTGCTTATTCAACCCCTGTCTTATTTAGAAGTGTGTTGTTTTATTTTCAAATATTTGGGGATTTGATAGCTATCTTTTAATTGTTGATTTATTTTAATTCTATTGTAGTCTGAGAACATACTTTCTATGACTTTTATTCATCTAAATTTTATGTGTGTGATTTATGGCCCAGAATGTGGTCTATTTTGGTGAATTTTCCATGCAAGTTTGGGAGGTGTATTGTGCTGTCTCTGGATGAAGTATTTTACAAATATCATTTAGATCAAGTTGATAGTACTGTTTCAATCATCTATATGTCTTTACCGAGTATCTACTTGCCTGATCTATCAACTACTGACAGAAGGATATGAATTGGTGACCATGTTTTGATCTTGAAACAAAGTTCCCAAACCCCCTCCCACCAACACTGCAGATCCAGCTCCTGTTTGGACCCACTCAGTTGTCTTTCTATGAATTAATAAAAATTAGCTTCCTTGAAAAGTGATGATATTAAATATCTTGGCATCAGGGTTATGAGGAAAGAGGCTGAACCGCCATTTTTGTGGAGGGTATTGTAAAAGGGAGTCCTGAATCCGGCAAAACTCAATTCGGTGATTTCTGAGATTCCTCTGACTCCGGGATTCTAGATTATCTGAATGATATGTTTTACTTGACTTTTCCACTTCTTTGCTCTCATACTTTTGTTTCTGCCTCACAGTCTTGCTATGTTTTGTTCTTTAGTAATAGAAGTTTTGTGTTAAGTAAAACCTAATCTGTGACCTCTGACCAATACACAAGAGTATATTTATTGGGGAGACTAGCGGGTCAACTATTTTTCTAGTGTTTCTGATATGAGTGCCTGTCTGAAAATATTCAAAACAAGGGGAAAGTGATCCATACCCTCCTGTAAAAGCTGGAGAAAAATAAGAAGTCTTTATTAATACTTCTAGCCAAAACTACTGCTTTCTCCTGAAATTAGAGAGAGAGAGAGAGAGAGAGAGAGAGAAATACATATATTCTTTTGAATTAGTGTTTCAGGTTTCTTCAGATATATCCCCAGAAGTGGGACCATTGTACCTAAATGCAGTTCCATTTTTAATTTTTTGAGGTATAATCCATACTACTTTTCACAGTGGCTACACCAGTCTGCATTCCCACCAACAGTGCAAAAGTGTTCCCTTTTCTCCACATCCTTGCCAGCACTTGTTGTTTGTTGATTTACTGATGATGGCCTTTCCAACAGGTGTGAGGTGATATCTCACTGTGGTTTTAATTTGCATTTTTCTGATGATTAATGACGTTGAGCATTTTTTCATATGTCTATGGACCATCTGTATGTCCTCTTGGGAGAGATATCTATTTAGGTCCTTTGCCCATTTTTTAATTGGATTGTTTGGGTTTTTTTGGTGTTGAATTTTATGTTTATTGTGGTTTTATTTACACTAGACAAGATTTGGAAGCAACCCAAGTGTCCATCAGTAGATGACTGGATAAAACAGCTATGGTATATTTACATGGAATACTACTGGGCTGTGAAAAAGGAAATTTTCCCATTGGGACAGCATAGGTGGACCTGGAAAACATTATGCTAATTGAAATAAGCCAGTCAGAGGAAGACAAGTATCATATGATTTCACTCATTTGTGGAATTTAATGAACAGATGGAACTAACAAGCAAAATAGAAACAGACCCTTAGATAGCAGGCTGACAGCCCTGGGGATGGTTAGGGAGGTAGAAGGATTGAGCAAGAAAGGAAAAGAACTCATGGACACGGACAACAGTGTGGTAATTGTGGGAATAAGGTGATGGGTGGAGGTGCAAGAGGGTAATGGTGATGGAAAAAATAAAATAAACTTTAAAAAGAGAGTGAAGAAAAGAAAAAGGAAAAGAAAAGAGAAGAAGAAAAGGAAAGGAACTCTCTAAGACACCTGAAATTTTTTTGCAGAAGATTCTGCTAAATGGGGAGAAATAGTCCAGGGAAGACTCATTCTACCGGCTGTTTGCACTCTTGTCCCCAGAAGAACGAGGAGCCTGGGAAATGTTGACAAATGACTCTTTTATAATGTCTGTAAATCAGTCATACAAATTAGCATATGTCTTATGCCCAACAGTAAAAAAGTTCCCCAAGCATTTCCTCTGTAGATACTTTGTTGAGTTTTCTTGGGATTCTCTGACTTTAGGTAATTTTAACTATTTTTAGGTCCATGAGGAAAAGGTTAGGGTTAGCGTAAAAATTAGGCACAAAGCCTGACAGATACGCTGACAAGGGACAGAAGCTTTGCAGTTAGAGCCGTCTTGGAAACTGAGGAAAGCACAGGTGCTCTCTCCTGCTTACCTCTCTCCCACAGAGACCTCCTTTGGAGAAGGATCCTTGCTGTTCCTTAGTCCGCAGCGCTTCGTGTTAGATGGATGGACGACCAGAATTTTCATTCCAGTTTTGTAGACCAGAGTGAGAAACAGCAAGGTTTTAATTATTTGCTCAAGGATGGGACCGGTCTTCTAATTCCAGTTCCTGTTCACTGCCTAAGCAGTTTCATAGCCTGTAATATTTAAATTACTGCCTAAATGTTTTATTTAATGATGAGTGGCTTTTGCCATCATAGATGGGAAATAGCTTTGGCCATTTTCTTGCTTTAATAACCGGAGTCTCTGAGAGGGTAGGCTTATTCTTCAAGGACCTCAAATGAGAAATCTATTTTAAACGGGCCAAAGTGCAAATTAGCTTTCTTAAATGGAGGAAGAAAACACACACAGACACACACACACACACACACACACACAGTCCCAGTTTTTCACCCATTAGCCTTCAGCTCATTGCTTCAAAGAAAATGGGAGTTGTTTTGCAAATAACACTTTATTATGGTGATAATATCTGTGGAAACTCCCTAAAATTTTAAAACAAAATAAAATAATAAAATGAAACAACACAGACATACGCATGCGCGGGCGCGCGCGCGCACTCACACCCACACACACACACACACACACACACACACACACACACACACACACTGAGTTGTGTCTGAAAGCCTGCCACATATTTCTGAGCTATTTCGTCAAAGAGAAATACCGCCTCGGGAAGCAGTGTCAAAGAGGGACTCTAAAAGCAGAAGATAAAACTGGAGGTTATCTGACCATTAGTTCAGTGATGAGCAACTCACTAATGCAATAGAGTGAGTCAGGACAGATGTGAGTGGGTCTCGTGTCTCAGTTTCCCCACCTGTAAACTTGTCCATTCTGATTTGAACAGAGCCTCCCAGACTCCCTAAGCTCAAATAGGAGGGGGCATTTCCTTTGGGATAATTCACAACGAGGAATCAGCTCTCACCTCCTCTTCTGCTAAAACTAGGCATTTTCACGATTAATTTTATATATATAGGGCAACCTTCTCGTATCCTGAGGTTTAAGTGTTGTTTTGCAGCTTCTTCGTTCTTTCCAGGACCTGGCTGTTCCTAAAGCATTTTTGCTGACAGTGAAATCTTTCCCCTTGGTGCCCAGAGTCTTTCACAGATGTCCCTGTATCAACCGAGCAGCAGCTGCTGCCTGGTCAGTGTGAGTCTAAGACATCTGCTGGTGTCTTTTCATCTTGGCAAATATCTTTCAGATAAGCAAATAATTTTCCAAAACTCCCAGAAGAATCTATGAAGGTGATAGTTTCCCAGTCACTTTCTGTTCAGTAACCTGTCTACATTTTGATGTTTTTATATCGCCTGGAATAAAGATTTATAAGGGATACATAAATTGTGAGAAAACGCAATAATTGCTTTCCGAGTTGAGTGTAACACGCTAAGCCAGTGTGGAACCCTGTATGGTCCAGATCTGCAGTGGGTGCTTTATACTTTCATTTTTCCTGAACGCGAAGCAGAAAGACACCCTTGTAGGTGTGCCTGCAAGCAGGGTGCAGTATATATGAATCTTGAGATCAAGCTCTATTTTCCTGAAATGAGGTTAGAAAACAATCTAAAGAAAAGTTATGTTTTTCTAAAATAAAAATTGAGTTCGGGCACCAAACTATTGTACATGCTTGTTTAAATAAGATTTGAGCACTTTCAAGTGATTGCAGGTTTCGGTTTTCTGTTTGTAATTCCCTCTTGCAATTTCCCCTTCCCTGCTCTCCTAAGGTTAGGAAAAATACATCTGATAGTATTTCTTTTATTGCCTATACATTTGATGTACAATTTTGATAACTAAATCCATTATTAATCTTGAAGTAGGTAGTGTTAAAAAATTAACCAGTACCTTAATATTTTATTTGTAGATGTAGAAATATTATATATGTAAACATGTGTGTGTGTATATATATATATAAAAACAAAAGTGGAAGATATGGTAATATGTAGTAATATGTATATAGATATATATTATTATATAGAAGTATATATTATATAAAAATACTTTTATATATAAATTCATATATACATATATGTATATTATTTATCTTTGTATATAGAGAGAGATGAGGAAGAAAAGTACTGCTTTAGGTGCAAAATAAACTATGACACTCCTGTCACAAAGGTAATTTTAAAATATCATTTCAATTCTCCCTCATCAGTTTGTAAAATAATGATACTATCTGACCTACTTACTTTATAGACTCAAATGAGAAAATGTTCCAAGGAAAAATGTGAATGTGAAGTTTGGGTGGTAGTCCCTGGTGAGCGAGCGGGTGTTTGAAGAAATGCACACCCCTTCCACCACAGGCACCCCCTCTGTAAACAGTCACGTGATTTGAAGCAAATACAATTTAGCAAAATTTCTGATTCATATTTCTAACAACGAGAATGGCTTGTTGAAAAAAAATGTTATTGTAGAATAACTATAACTATCAAGTTGTAGTGAATTTTAAAAGGTTTCAGGAGCATGTCTAGTGTAGAAAGTAGAGCATACTTTCAAAAACAGTGGTTCTTGTCCTTCATTGTTCTACAGACTCACTCAGGTCCCTCCCCCAGAAATTCTCAGTCACTGGGTCTCCTCTGAGACTCAGGCATGGTGCAGTTTTAAGTTTCTTTGGTATTCTAACAAGCAGCCAGATTTCATAGTGTTATCTCTGAGTGCGAAGATACAACATTAACACACATCCAGGAAAGAGGTACTACATTCAAATGACTACATTCTGGTCAATATCATAAGCACTGAATTTTAACCAGAAGGAGACTATCACAGCACATACTACATAGGATGATCTCTCTCTCTCTCCCCCGAACCGACCCCCCATCCCTTTTTTGCCCTCCCTCCTCCTCTCTTTTTCTCTCCTTCCCTCTCTCCTTCCCTCTTTTCCTCCCTCCCTCCCTCCCTCCCTCTCCATTCTCTCTCTCCTTTCTCTCCCCTTTTTCCTACTCTCCAGGTAAGCAAGTCCATCAGCTAGCTAGAGATTACAATTTCCTGCTATGTTGTGCATATCAGTTCAGATTAAATCCTTTACGGGAAATTTTATTTCCTTTTCCTATATGGAATTGCCCTTTTTAACAAGTGCATTTTAGGTAAAAGCTTTTCTATTTCATGTGTTCACTGCCTCTTCATTGCAATAAAAATAGTGTGGTCCTGAATAAGTTGGAATACCCTTGAGTTAGGGAGTGAAACCATTTTGTTTACTTAATGTTCCTGCTGATTTCCTTTCCCCTTTGTGCATTGCAACCTTTAAAATTAGCAACAGTGCCTTGGATATTGAGATGGAGTTCTTTTATATATCACACTTTTTAAGAGCATGACATGTGAACCTTAAAAACTGCTAAAAATTGGAGATAATGCCTTTCACCAGAAGACGCTTCATGAGAAATTAAAGTTTGGCTTAAGTTTATGAATGAGATTAAGACAGAAGTCTTTAATTAAAGCAGTTCAGAGCCGCACATAACAGAAGGCGAGCTTTGGCAAGCTTTGTGTTTTCTCCTGCTTTCTGGAAGGCTCCCATGATGTTGTGGGATTTTGCTGGTCTCTTCCCTTCAGAGTAGGAGGAGAAGCGTTTGTTTTGGACTTCGTGTGGCCCGGGTCATCCTCCCAGGTCAGTGGGGGAGACAGAAAAGAGACATCAAAAGAACAGGTTTCTATTCCTGCCTCTATCAATCAAGTAAATTGAAAAAAACCGTTTCATTTGTCTCTATCAGATTTCTTCAACCATCTAGAAAATGGTGATTATAGCATAGGGCTTGAGAGGGAGCCTGCTGGGGGCGCTGCAGTGTTTTCGGCAGTGCGTTGGAGGGAGGAGTACCTCCCTTCTCCAGTCCACGTCTGTTGACTGCCCTCACATGGTCTCAGGAGAGATTGCCCAGGTATGGGGGAGAAGCAGAAAAAATCATGAGAACATTCTTCCTCTCTGCTATAAACTGAATGTCTATGCCCACCCACCCCCACCATCCATATTTTGAAACCCTAATCTTTAATGTCATGGCTTTCAGAGGTGGGATCTTCAGGAGGTGATTATGGTAAGCTGAGGTCTTGAGGATGGAGCCCCCGTGATAGGATTACCAAAGTTTGTTCTGTCTCCACCATGTGAGGATGCACCGGGACGGGAGCCTCAAAAGGAAGAGGGCCCTCACCAGACACCAAATCTCCCATTGCCTTGATCTTGGACTTCCAGCCCCCAGAACTGTGAGAAGTAAATTTCCGTTGTTCATAAGCGATCCAGTCTGTTCATAGCAGCCCAAACTGACTAAAACAGCCTCTGTCCTTGACTCATTAGTTTTCTGTACTAGTAAAGTTCATAATTGTAAACAACAAAACCCACTCTATTTTTCCCTTTATTTTTATTTTTTGTAATAATTTCAAGCTTGTAAAAAAAAATCACAAGAATACTATGAAGAATATCATACCTGTCTCCCAGACTTCCTGCTTCTTAACATTTTGTTTTATTTGCTTTACCACTCTTTCCAAACATATTTTCTTTCTTATTTGAGAATAAGTTACAAACCCAATGTCATCTGCTCCTAGATCGTTCAATGTATATTTTCTAAAAACAAGAATATTTTGTTATATAACCATAGTACAATTATCAAAATCAGGAAATTAATATGAAACAGTACTGTAATACAGCCCACCTCATTCAAGATTCTGCAGATGTCCCAGTAAATATCTCTTATATGTAAAATTTTGTCTATTACATATGGTTAAAAATATTTTCTCTCTCTATATGTATATATCTAAAAGCATTGATCTTTTTAAGCCATACACACACATGCGCACACACACACACGGCTTTTTAAATTGGCTAATTTAAGTGGCAAGGGAAATTATGGAATAATAATAGATAGTTTGATGATCTCCTAAAAGGCCAGACAGCTACACTCTGAAGCTATACAACTAGGAAAAAAAGCCCAAATGAAAGACAGGCTCTCTCCAGGAGAAAACATTGCTTCACTGCTCAGTACCTATGCACTTGGGACTGGATTCTAAAATGTTGCTATGGCTACCCCCAGAAGCCTTTTGGAAGAGTGACTTACTTGTACATGGCCATCTGCTTTTATTGCTTGCTTCTGAATCCAAGGCCTTCATAGCTATGCCTGATTGGTAGAAGCTAAGTCAAAGGTCATTACCCCAGCTTCAAGGAAAGGTGGGAATGCCAGTTCTTCTGGCTTCTCCTTGGGATTTCACAGTGTGGGGAACCATCAACATGTAGGAAGGGCATTCCAAGATATTGGACAGTGATAAAAGATAATAGTAGCAACACCCATTGCAAATAATAACATGCTAACATTACTGACCATGCCTTCCATACTAGACATTCTTTTTAATATTTTGCTTTTTTATGCATTGAATCCTCACAGCAGCCCAATGAGGTTCACGATATTATTGTCCCTAGTTTATCAATAAGGTAACTGAGGCACAGAGATATTTGGTACGTTGCCCAAGATTACTAACAAGTAAAAAGCAGAAACCAGATTCATACAGGTTCTTAACCCTTACATCTTTCTTTTTAAAACACATACAAGAAAATAGTTTGGCAGTTTTTCATAAAATTCAGCAGTTGCATTCTTGGGCATCTATCCCAGGGAGAGGAAAACTGAAATTCACACAAATGTTCATAGCAGCTTTTTGGTAGCAGACTCACCCTCCCACCATCAACAACAGCAAACGATGATAGAACAATTAGACATCCACATGCAAAAAATGAACTTTGATCCTCATGCCAAATTTTTTTTAAATGACTCAAAATGATCACAGACCAAAATATAAAACTTAAAACAATAAAACGTCTAGAAAAAAGCATCAGAGAAAAATCTTTATGGCTTTGTGTAGGCAAAGATTTCTTAGATATGACTCTGAAACTATAATCCAAAAGTTGGTAAATTGGACTTCATTAAAATGAGGCATAACAACATTAAAAAAGTCTTATCTTTGAAAGTTATTGTTAAGAGAAGGAAGAGACAGCCATAGAATGGGAGAAAATATTTGCAGATCATATCTTTGATAAATGAATTATATCCAGATTATATAAAAAAAACCTCTCAAAACTCAACAATAAGAAAATAAGTAATTCAGTTTTTTAAAATAGGCAAAAGATTTTAATAGGCACGTTTCCAAAGAAAATGTTCCCAGCATCATTAGGTATTAAAAATGCAAATTAAACCTAGAATGAACTACCCCTGCCTACATGCTAGAATGGCTACAGTCAAACAACTGACTATTTCAAGTGTTGGTGAGGATGTGAAGGAACTGGAATGCCCATATATCACTGGCGGGAACGTAAAATGATACAGTCAATTGGAAAATGTTTTGGTAGTTTCTTCACAAGTTAAATATACAGCTACCATCTCATAAATCATTCTACTCCTGGGTGTTAACTCAAGAGAAACGAATTCATAGATGCACACAAAAATATGTACTTGAATGTTCGTAGCAGTGTTATCTGGAATAACCAACACTGGAAACAACCTGGATACATTCCAACAGGTGACCATTTAAATAAATTGTAGTACATCCATACCATGGAATACTGTAACTCAGCAACAGAAAGAAAGAAATTACAGACTTACACAACAACTTGAATGGATCTCAAGAGAATTGCACTGACTGGAAAAGCCAATTTCAAAGGTTTATGCTTCCATTATTATACAATTCTTGAGATGATAAAATTATAGGATTGAGGTAAAGATTGGTTGCCATCTAGGGACAAGAAGGGGGCATAAGAGAGGTGTGTGATTATAAAGACCAACGTTATAAATTCCTGTGGTGATGGAGCCATTCTGTGTCTTCACTGTGGTGATGAATACATAACCCAACACCTGTGATAAAATTGCTTAAAACCAAATATACATGCATAAATGAGTGATAAGTGGGAAAATATGGATTGTATCAATGTCAATATCATGGTTGTGATGTTATAGTGTAAGTTTTGCAAGAGGGGGAAATAGTTAAAGGATAAAGAATCTCTGTATTAGTTCTTATAACTGGATATGAATCTATAATTATTTCAAAATGAAAAATTTAATTAAAAAAGCATACAAATACATATCCCAACAACAGCATGAGATGAAGTATCTTTATTGGGCTCTTCAGTTTTCAAAAACTGACATTAGACGCAAGACAGGAGACATACAATTTATTTTTATGTATTCTTTTTTTTAGAATGCAGGATTAACATTTTAATTTACTTGGATGCAGGACAGTTTGTGCATATAAAATGCTACTCTCAATCATTATTTTAACTTTGTCTTTTCCAACATTATCAGTCCTGGATTCTTGGTTGTAGTAAAAAGAAAAAGTGTAATTATCAGGCCAAAAGAAAAGTGTATTTAGCGAAGGATCTGGTGAGCTCAGAGAATCCACTGGAGGGCTACAAAACCAATTTTGAAAATGAGCAGAAACAAAGGCAGTTCTGGAGGTCATTCCTACCAAGAGACCATACGTAAAGTTGTCTCTTGGTAGGAATGGGTAGCTGGGATGACATGGCGTCTGAGAAGAATGCCCTCCAAGCATTTTCAGTCATAATGGCACCTACTCATGGGTTAAAGTCTAGCAAAAAAACTTCCCATTGAAGAACTTTCATCATGCACCTTCTTCTTGGCTGTATAGAGACAATGAAACGAAAGACCTGGCCCTCTGGGTTGTCTTAGTGAGGGACAGGCACCAGAAGTTAACATTGCACTAATTTCTCACAGTGTAGGAGGGGTGGCTTCCCTAGCAAAAACCAGGAAACGATCAGAAAGGAGAAGTGAGTGTTGGCTGACCACGAGATGAGGTCTGCCTCAACAAGGATTTTAAAGGGGAGAACAAGACTTACACATATATGAAAGGAGTGTGGTACTTAAAGAGTGCTGAAAGGCAACTTTTCTGTGTCCCAAATTCCTTCTTTGTCTAGTTTCTAAAATTCCATCATTTGGGGATGTTTTCCTGTTAAGCATTAACTCTCATCTGATAGTCTATTTAAAATACACGTTCCCCTGGGAGAGGCAAAATGCCAAGTTGCATATATCTGAATATCAATATCACATTGGAAACTCGGGAGTGCTCACCTGGATGTGAAAGTTAGAAAAGAGGCTGTGACTGCTCTAGTTTTGTCCAGGGCTGGCCCCACCTAAGAAACAGTTGAGGGGCAGTGTACCTGTTTTAGGTGTTGGCAACCCCAGGCTGCGAAAAGCTGCAAAGCAAGACAGAATCAGGAGTCAGTTTGTGTATATGATGTGACTGCAAATGAGATATATGCCAAAACTGTAAATTGCTCCTCTGAATGACCATTTACTCTACAAATGCATGTACAGGTACCAGTCAGTTAAAATGCCACAGACAAGAAATTGATTCTATTCAAACATAACCCAAGTAAACCTCAGGGTCCATGTAGCCTATGCTTGGCACAACAATAACTCATTCACAGGAACACAGTCCATGAACCAAAAATAATTACTGCAAAAATGATTTCAGTTTTGTTTGCCTTCCCCCCCCCAAATTAAGTGAATCGTGTTTAATTCATAACCCACAACATTTCCCCCAAGCCCTTTCCTTGTTCCTCTCCTCTTTACTTTGCTACTATACAGCAAAACGGAAGACTGTTTCTCTAACTCTCAACTCTCCATTCCAGTCCCGTTTTCATCTCTCATCTCGGTCAACCGAGTTCTCCTCTTTCATATATAAATATTAAATAACATCTAAATGCAAATCAGATATCATCACTCCTTCCCTCATCCCTACTCAAGTCCCTAGCTTATGGCCTTGACCTACTTGAGAACCCAGGGCACTTGGGGGAGCAGGAGAACAAAGAGCCTTTTTCACTCAATAATTTTGGGTGCTGTTACCCAAGGATTTAATCATAGGGGAGTGGGTAAAAAGTGGATCCCAGGTGAGGGACATTAGCGACAGAGCCGTCCTATTAAGCATGAATAAGCTCACATCACCAACGCAGGGAGGGTCAGACTCTGCCTCGCGGGTGAAAGTCTGTCAGTCTGTCTTCCCCTGATAGAAAACTTTATCTGTGGGTCGCAAATGTAGGTCCACCTGCCTTTTTCTGGCTCCTGAATTGTTACCACAGTGCAACTGGATTCCAGTCACAGTGACAATCTGTGCCTGGTGCACAAGCTTATATATTTTCACAGCACTCACATTGAGGGTCTTCAGGCCCCCTCTGCAAGTCAAGATGTCCATTTGGCACCTCTTCTCCCGGTCACTTCCTCCAGCCTTGTAACTCAGAGGTGCTCTTGGCATTCCCACCTGCAAGTGTGATCAGGTATAAAAGAGGATGGGATACCAAAGTGACACTGCTGTCACCTAGGATGGACTTCCTACAGCTGACATGTGTACACACAAAAGCAAGGTACAGTCTGCTCATCTAAATCCATTGGCACCAGGGCAAGAACCAAGGACGGGGGCTTTGATAAGTGGAAATAGAGTGCCCTGTCATCAAAGACTAGCAGAGCATAGAAAGGTTTAATCCTTTCAATAACCCTGGCACATAAATTCTGTACAGATTGTGACTTTGAAAGGTTTAGCTACGAGACTTGGATACAGCCTGTTTCTGACATATGCAAAGAGAGCTTCCCATTCCCTGCTACAGAAGGCTTCAAGAGAGGGAACGAATCGGGATGGTTAACTTTAATTCAATTATTCCCATGACAACAGTTCCCAAAATTTGTTTCATGGAACACTAGGATCCTTGGAGGTATTAACAGGCACTAATGTTCAGTATTAATTCCACCTTAATATTTACTGAGTCCCTTCCCTACTATATGCTAGGCATGATTCTAGGCTCAGAAGATCAGTCAATGAACAAAAGAGACAAACATAAGAAACGGTGATAAGGAGATCTCAGTTGGGGGAAACTGGATGTACGAATAAGCTGGTAAGGGTATTTGGAGGAAAAAAGAACTAAATTCATTAGACTCCTTTTGTGGATGGTACCTAATATTGTCTTCCTACTTAGTAGTCTCACCAGAGAACTTAAAGTTTCTAAATGCAAGACAGAAGTATGTGAGCCAGGACTTCCACCGCCAACGGAGGGGAAAAGAAGGAAGTTGGTATTTCAGTAACAACTATGGTTGGCAATCTAATCATATTTTATTCCATTTGAACACTAACCCTATTAGGTGGGCATCAGTCCCATTTTATATGCAAAATTGCATTGGTTTTCTAAACTAGAAAACAATAGAATGGTAAAGTTTTATTTTTAAAAGCAACCAGTTGACCAGCATCAAAACCAAGAACGCATACACAAGTCATTCACACATAGCTTTACATTCACATTAAGTTTTTAGAATCTTTTGCTTGGTTCTTCTGGGTGTGGAGATTCTCAAAAGAAAGTTTCTGCATAGTGAAACAGTGTGACTCTCTTACCTGGTCTGGAAAGAGAAGGACAGAGAAATTTAGAAGAGAATCTAATTCTTCAATTGATAGTATTTCATACAGAACATCCTAGCAAGTACACACACACACACACACACACACCCCTTTTCATACTAACCAGAATTCTTGATTCAGAGAACTCTGAGGAACTCTGTATGGCCTAAATCTGTTGATCGGTTAGGCCATACATTACACAAAAATGTTTCTAATTCTTATTAGAATTTTCAAGGTTTGCAGCATAACACACATTTAGAAGTTTATAGTTTTGATATACAAAGACAAATAGATGTTGCTAGTTATTGTCGGTAAAATAGTATTTATTTCCTAAGGTAAATTTCCAAATGATCAGTTTGCAAATGTTTTGATCTCAGTCCTTTTTTATATTTACAAAAATTTTGAGTATCCCAAAAAGGATTTGTTCTAGGTGTTATGTTTGTCAATATTTACCTTAGAAATTAAAACAAAATTTTAAATTATTAATCCAATATAATAATAAATCCATTACATATTAATTCTTAAGAAAAATGTTACTTGTTAATCATATGATATAGTATATCTTACAAAAAATACTGTTAAACATGACATTATTTTACTTTTTTACAAACGTTTTTTGATATATATTAAGACAACTGGTTGTCACATATACTTTTGTATTCCATCTGTTGCAATATCACACACCATGCAGCCTCTAGAAAACACCACAGTTGCTCATGACAGAATGAGATGAAAAACAGCAAACACAATCTTAACATTATTATGCAAATAGGTTGACTTCACAGGCATTTTAAAGAGAAGTCTGGGACCCACAAGCAGCCTCAAGCCACGCTTTCAGAATGTATGTCTTAACTAGTTCAAAGAGCTTCTCTCTTTGACGGTAGTCTCCTGATAGCAATTGTATGACTCATAAAAAAGGAATGAGAAGTTATCAAAAATACAATAGAAAAAAAATAAATTTTTTTCCTTTGGTTTCTATGGCAAATGATGATTTTAATTCAGTTGATAAATTTTATATGATGAGACTTGGTATGTGTACACACACACACGCACACGCATGCGCGCGCACACACGCAGACATGATGTTGTGAAAGTTAATGGTTCCCAGAATGTTTCTCAGCATTGAAAGGTGCTGTCCATCAGAGGGGTTAGCCTCCAGCCACTTCAACCACCAGTCAACAACTATGCTACCCCAATCCCCCTCCTTACCTGTCTATTCCTAATATCTTCAAGAATTGGAACTTCCTACTTTAGAAATTATAAAAATAATTTATAAAGTGAAAAGTGTTCCGTTTTCTTATAAAGTGAAAAGTGTTCAGATTTTCTCCCTTAAAAATTCTGATTCTCCTAAAAGACATGTGCAAGGAAAATAAAAATTACTCACACCCTTGAGTTTGTGAAATGAAGACAGAGAAAATTAATATGCTCAAAAATAGACAAAGGCTCTTGGCTCTCTAACCATTATTAATTAGAAATAACCTTTTAAACACAATAGGTCTAATAAAAGGAATTGGCAGAGTGGACCTATTTTTATTTTTATTCTCATTATGTCCAGCTCTCCAAAATGCTTACCGTCAAGGTTCTTGGGACATTTTAATGAACGTAAAGCTAGCTCTTCATATTAACGTATGACTTCTATCTATGAGAGTATATATCTTTGGAAATATTTAGTATGTAATTTGCAAGACCGTGAGCTAGACCAGATGGCAATGGATAGAGGACATGTAAGCAGGTAGTGGCCCTAACATCCTGTGTCTGGTTACTAGCTGTGAACAAATTATCACCAGGCTTGGCAGCTTAAAACAATCATTTTATTTTGCTCACAATTTTGTAGGTCAGGAATTCATGAAGGACTTGGCTATGCAGTCTTCCTGAGGGTCTTTCATGTTGGCTAGGCTTTAACATGATCTGAAGGCTCAACTGGAGTCAAAATCCAATTTGGCTCACTCATCTGTTGATGCTGGTCACCCAGAGCTCACATAGGCTCTCAATCAGAATGCCTCTATGTGGAATTTCCAGTGTGGCAGTTTCAAACTTCTTACATGGCCCCTCACCAGAAGAAGCATCGTAAGAGAACTAGGCAGAAGCCTCTTGGCTTTTTCTGACCCAGTCCCAGAAGTCACTTAGCATCACTTCCCTAGTAGTCTATTGGTTACAAAAGGGTCAACCCAGATTCAAGAAGAAGGTACATGGACCCTATCATTCAATGGGAGAAATGTTTGCAGACATGC
Organism: Mormoops blainvillei; assembly: GCA_004026545.1. Taxonomy (NCBI): domain Eukaryota; kingdom Metazoa; phylum Chordata; class Mammalia; order Chiroptera; family Mormoopidae; genus Mormoops; species Mormoops blainvillei. The sequence goes on from PVJD01000141.1 coordinate 336,648, forward strand.
TTCAAAATTGATATGCCGTGTAAGGTTGAGAGTACCTATTTTAATATTTCCAAGTGAAAAAAATAATAATTCCCATGTAGACCCTGTAATGCCAGTAAAAATTCATTATATCTTTATAATAATGAAAATCTTTTGTGATCACATGAAAACAGTATATGTTCAAAAGTCTTATTTCAGCCCTGTTAAAAATGTTGTAGTCTATGTAAAGGAAGCAACCTTTTCCAGAAGACATTCTAAACAATCCTTTTTTTCTGAAGTTAATTTGTTAAAAGCTGCAAACTGCTAGGCTCTTGATAGAGTTGCTATTAAATTAAGTATTATTGTATTTGCAATTGTTTAGATAAGCTCAGAGTTATGAAACTGCTGAGGGAAGGATATTTCACTCTTCTGATTGGTAAAAAAAAAACATGAAGAGAAGATTTATATATTCTCGATAAAGGGTTGACTAAAATAGCCTCATTTTTTTAATATGGAAGTAAAAAGGGACAGTGAAGAAAATATTTAAAAAAGAGAAAACCTCCATGGAGAATTACAAGCACTTCAATAGTGGGCAGTAATGAAGGAGACTATAAGCCTAATTTTCAAAACTCAAAATGAACATCGCTACGAGCTGAAAGAAACTATAAGGGCTTTAGACACTGGGTTTCCTAATGTGCAGGAGTTGAACCAGATCCAGGACAGGTTAACATTGGAGGCAAAATTTAGGATGAGCTGAAATGAAATATTCTAATTTAGGACTGAGAATTAGAACAAAGTTAAATTAAGTTGAAATTCATAGTAATTTACAGAGACAATATGATATAGCTCCTTGATTTTAGATGCAGAAATTTTATGTCATAAGAAAAAGCTTGAAAACAAAACCCCATATTAATTTTAGATAAAAAGATCCCCTTTACCTTTTGCCTGGATTCTTGCTGTCACCTCCAAACTATGCTCTATACTTTTACCCTTGGCAACAAAATTATTATTTTAAAGCCTAAGCCAGTCTCATATTTTTTCAGGTAAAAAGCAAAGGCCTTACAATGACCTGTGAGGCTCTTCATGATCCACCACAACAATTTCAGTAGAACCTTCTACTGAAGCTACCCAAGTGAGGTGATGTATATACACGTTATAATGAGACCAATATGTGAGTTAGTTTTACTTTTCTTCAGCATTTTTCAGCTGTTCAGATCAATCCAAAGAAAGAGAGAGACTATAAAGTATAGAAATTTTTCATTGTCAAAAAACAAAACAAGTAACACCAGGGTTTTAAGAAGATGCAAAGTCCATTATATTGACTTTTCAGGCAAGAGAACTATACCAATGAAAGAAATACTCTGAGTAGTTAGTTGGAAGAAAATGTCAGAGGCCATTATGCATTGGGAGTGGGACCATTCATAGTGATTATGTTAATTAAAAATTGAAAATTAGCACTCTAGATAGAATGCAGTGAATCCATAGTTCTGTACAGAGTTAATTTTAAAAGTTCCATTGCTTATTATTTAGGAAGGAGATTTCAAGTAGGTCCAGTAAAGTCTTCTATGCTCGGTCACTCAAAGTTCATTATCAGGTTCAACTCTTAGAACCAGGTGTTACAAAACACATCATTCGATTTCAATACCTCCTAGGCAAGGGCTTCTGTAAGTAGGAATTTTTCCTATCTACCATGTAGAGAAGAAGGAAAGAGGGAAAGGCAAAGAGAATGATGCTGCTGGGAGACCACGGAATAGAATACAAACTGACTTAACAGGAAAGTAATGGCAAGAGGCTGAAAGAGAATGCATCCTGTGTGTTGGACAGAAGTTCTCTGTCCACTTGAAGGACAATGTCAGTGGGGCTTTTTAAGCAAGCAAACTGAAAGGAGAAGAGGCTGCGATTGGAGAATGAGGTGCATGAACTTGTGATTGCAAATATAAGGGCAAAGTCATGGGTGTGATCGTGGGGTAGGGGAAGGGTGGCGAAGGAGGTGATCAGAACGGATCTGAGAGCCAGAGTGTTGGATGTATCATCTGTGTAGACTTTAGAGCTCCTTAAAATGATGGCAGCAGCTTGGGTACTGAGGAATGATAGCACCAGTTGTGGTGAGAGTCTGGTGTAGCAGGTGCTATGAGATGCAAAGTAGCAGGGGTTTTGCAGTGGTCTCTAAAGAGTTCAGATGAGCCTGGAGGACTCTCATTTTTTTCTCATAGTGAGGCCACATGGAGTAAGAGAGCAATATTTTTATTAGAGTCACATTAATCCTCTGAAGAAGGTATAACCCCAATTTCGCTGATAAGATTATACAATTTGTGTATTTTCATATGTACTAATAGTGTGTGAGAAAGTGCTAGGGATCAAATAATAAATATTTGTATATGATTTAATTTCTTCTCAGTTGTTTTACATTTCTTACCTTCCAGAAACTTTGATGTTTTGGGTTTCTGGGTTTAAAGCCCAGCTCTAATTTTTCTAGCTATGTGACATTGGGCATGTGAGCAAATATCTCTAAACCTCAGTTTTCTCATCTGTCAAATGGAGCCAGGGTAGTTATGAGGATAAAATTAGGTATTCATGTAAACATTTATTATAGTAATTAGCACATAGTTAGGGCTCAATAAAAATTTACTGAGTGATTAGGTAAAGAATGTGTTTATTTATATAAATACACACACGTACACAAACACACATACAATCTAGCTACCAACCTTTTTTTGACCCTGGTCAAATCACTTTAACATCTGGGCACCGTTTCTTCACCTGGTCACCTATTAGATCTCAGAGAAGAATTACTTTGTTTCTTAGTCATTGCATTAACACCTCATGCGTACTTCAGCCACAGTACTCGTTGAAATCATGTGTCTACTTTTCCCCTCTAAACTGAGCTCTTTGTGGGCAGAGACTATGTATTAATTAGCTCAGACTACCATAACAAAAATACCATAGCCTGGGTGGCTTGAACACAGATGTTTATTTCTCACAGTCCTGGATGCTGCGAAGTCCAGGATCAAGGTGCCATTAGAGTCTCTTCTGACTGAGGGCTCTCTTCCTGGCTTGCAGACGGCTTCCTTCTCACCCTGTCCTCATGTGGAAGAAATGAAGAGAGTGAGCAAGCACTCTGCTGTGCCTTTTTATAAAGGACACTAATACCATCATGAAGGCCCCACCCTCATCACCTCATCACCTCTTCTAACCTTAATGATGTCCCAAAGGCCCCATCTCAAAATACCATCATGTTGGGGGTTAGAATTTAAATGTATGGATTTGGGAAGGAAATAAGCATTTCTTCCATAATAGACCAGATTTAATATCCATATCCACAGGGCTTCACATGTCATCTGTCCCTCAGGAGAAGCTTGCTGAAATTTTAAAGCCCCATCTTGTCCCCAGATTCTATCATCTAAAAGGAATGAAAGAATATATATCCACAATATAGTAGTTTCTTTCCCCTTATATAAAATAAAAGAACTTGGGTATTTTCAAAATCTCATAGTGTGGCGTTGCTTGCTATAAGAAAGCTTAATTTGCTGTATCACTGCATATTCATTTAAAAAATCCATTTTAATAAGTGCCCTTGGAAGGAAAAATTAGGAAAATTAATTTTCCCTGTTAGATAATTTTCATTCACTAAACAGAGTAACCATTAAATAGAATTCACCGTGTGCCTCACATTCATCCATTCTCAGTAGGAAGTAAGGCCTGTTTCCTACTGTATTCAAGAGGAAATATGGAAGGAAGGCTTCTAGTGACTAACATAACACCTGCAAATGTCTAACAGTATTGTCACCTAAGCCACCTGGATAAAGAATGTCACAAACCAGAGTTCCAAGTGGTGTGGAAGTTTTGTTAGTGCTTTTGTTCTGCCTCAAAAATATCACCCTGTGTTTCAACACCAAGTTATTACATATTCGTCTCTTTTAATTCTCCCCAAAATGAAATACATTAATGTGTTCCCATTTAATAGAAACAGAACAAGCTAAAATGCTTCTAATTTTAATGAAACCTTTCAAGTCTATGGCAATTCTGAGATGAGTCACAAAGAGCTTTATTACTCATTATATTCAGATCTAAGTCATTCTCAGTAAGTTTTTATTGTGGAAATAAAAATGGAAAAAATATTAATATAGTTTAGTATACTAAGTAACATCTCAAAATCCCCAGGTTTGCTTTGCCTAACAGATAAAACTTTTGTGTCTTATTTCAAACTTACTAGATTGAAATCCTCTGAGGATTAGATTTTCATTCATATTCCCAGTAACCTTTCTTTTATTGTGCTAACTCATTAATTTTTTTTTTTTTTTTTTTACTATCCTAAAGCAAAATGAGGGAGAAAGAACAATGCAGACCATATCTGAAAACTGAACTGGAAAAAAAAAAAGAAAAAACAAAAAGGCAAATTGGGAGGCCAGGCTTGTTTTGGCTTTCAGTTATAATTTACTAGCTACACTGTTGGACGAATTGGGGAGGTTAATAATTTTTTTGAGTGGTTGATTTATTTAGCATTCTTTTCAGTGCCAATATGATAGTGTTTGCAAACTAAAGGCAAAAAGAACATGACATTCTGGGGTGGATTTCAGGTGAAGGAGCATGGGTGGGTGTTCAGTTCCTCTTCACCATAAGTTCACTGAGAAGAGAGACTGAAGAATGCCAGTTTTCCCCTCTTAAAAAAATCTTCTCACAGTTAATCCCTTTTTCCATCCCATAGTTGTTATAGGACCTCCATCTTCACATTGCTAAACTTTGCTTACTTCAGCTTGTTTTGTTGCCTGTTTCCTTTGGTCTTGGAATGTTCTGGCATAGGAAAGAGGGCAAAGTCTGTCTTCACATGTAATAAATCATTTATGTTGAATCCAACAGTTGTGCTTCATGCAGCTAATTAAAGCATGGTGAAATAAACTTTTACTCCTGTCCTCTGCAGAATAAGGCATAAGTGAATAAGAAATGTAACGAAATTAAATTCTCTTTCTTGTGGTAAATTGAGTATAGGGATGGAATGGGAAGTGGTGTGCTTATAACTGTTTAACAACCCACTCTCTGGGCAACAAAATCCCTGATGTATAGTGTCTGCATATTTCTGTGGTGTGAATGTACCACTGTGGCCAATTTCAAGCTATCAACATGATGTCACTGACCACAGATATAAGGAGAGATGTTCACAATTAGCTCTCACAAGTGGATATGAGCTGGCTTCAGCACACTACTGGAGAAACAGAACCTCAGTTTAACCCTCTGTTGTGAATCACTTTGCCACACGGGGTTGTTTACAAATTACTGACAAGTGAAAATAAATTTATTAGTGTTTAAATCCTTTATAGGTAAAAGTCTTAATTCCTAGTGAGGTTATAAAGAAATACAAACATGAAAAAATTCAATAATATTCTATTTCTGGATCTCTCCAGCTTTCTCAGTCCCTTCTCTCACATCCCTCATCTTTTGACCTCAAATTTCTACACCTTCTTTTCTTTCACATCTATTATCACATCTCTTCCAGTTTCATTTCCTTTCCCTACAAAATGGACCGTGGGCTAAAATCCACGGTCCATTGCTCCCACTAGTACCTGCCAGAACCCACAGCTATCTCACCCCCTCTTTCCTCCCCACCTGCTCTTTAAAACTGCAATCCAAGATCAGTCCGCTCATATGATTTCCCTTCTCCTAACCTGGACAACTGAGCATAGATCAAGAAAATCCAAGCCCCAGGCAGAAGGTATTCTTCCTATTTATAGCTTGTGTCGCCATGAACTTCAAATAAGTCAGTGAACTTTTGCTGGGTTCTCTCTCCAGTTGCACATATCTAATATTCTAAATAGGTATCCCCTTTTTTAAATTCACCACCCCGTCTTTTTCTCTTTCTTACCAAATAATATTGCTTCCAGATTCTCACCTCTCATTTCTCATCCTTTGAACCTATAATTGTATCTATAATCTCACTTCACTTGTTCTTGTCTCTTTTCTGCCTTCCTCCTGTCAAAACCAAAATCCTCTGTCTGTGTTTAGGTACCAGTTCCATTTATCTGTTCCTGGTTAGCATACCACTCCAAAAGATAGTGGCTTAAAAATCATATATTGTTCTTTCTTCTTGTTCCGTGGGCCAACGGGGCTCACCTGGGCATTTCTCACTGAGCTCCCTCATGCAAGTTAAGCTAGTCATCGGAGGTCTTAGATGAGCATGATAGCCAAGATGGCACCCTCCGGGCTGGCAGTTGATGCTGGTGGCCAGCTGGGAGCTCTGCTGGGGCGTGACTGAAGCACCTCCATGTAGCCCCTCCATATGGCAAGGGCATCTAACAGCCCAGCACTAGGTTCTGAGAGAGATCAAACCTAGAGCAAATATTCCAAGAGGCATAAGTTGAAGCTACCAAACCAGATAAAGTTTGTGTCCAGATATGACGCAGTGTCCAATATACTGTATTCTATTGATCAGAGCAGTCACAGAGCCCACCAGATGCAAGTGAGTGGAGAAATAAACTCCACCTCTTTATGGCAGAGTAGCAAGGTCATGTTGCAGAAGAGCACATGGAACGGGAGGTATTATTGTGGCCATCTTTCTATAATCAGCCACAATACCAAAGTTTTTGTCTGCTTCCTTCATATTGGCTTTTTTTTCTGCCTTAGCCTATATAAGCAAGCTCTTATCTCTATGTTGTAAAAAAAAAAGTATAGAGATCAATCAATCTATCACTTATAATATGTATACTTTTCTCTGCATATATTATACTTTAGTAAAAAGTTTACAGTAGAAAAACGGAAAAATCTGTGGCTCACTGCTAGCGAATGTGTGGGTCTTCATAATATGCATTTTGTTCTGGGTATTGCCCCTAACTTAGTACTTTTTTTCTGGGGAACTAATTAATGTTTACCACATGTATAAAAGTCAGTGATATATAAGTCAATGTTATACTGATATTGAGGTAAATAAAGCTACTAAATGATCCCTATCACCCCTCTATCTATTCATCAACCCATCTATCTTTCTGTCTATCTGGGAAAGCAAAAATTTTTAATTTTTCTATGCCTTACTTTTTTTACTAGTAAAATGAGATAAATTGGCCTCTTGCATACGAGGGGATTAGATAAAGTGTAGAAAAGGTTTAGAGGTCTAGGAAGAAAGTCATATAAATATAAGCAATGTGATTTCTATTATCGTTCCAATGAGGTTAGGTAAAATAATATCCCTAAGAAGTCAAAATTGCTCTGGCTGGTGCAGCTCAGGGGATTGAGCATCAGCTTGTGAACCAAAGGATCGCCAGTTCCATTCCCCAGTCAGGGCACATGCCTGGGTTGCAGGCCAGGTCCCCATTAGGGGGCGTGCGAGAGGCAACCACACATTGATGTTTCTCCCCCTCTCTTCCTCCCTCCCTTCCCCTCTGTCTAAAAATAAAATAAATAAAATCTTTAAAAAAAAAGAAGTCAAAATAAAAATGATCCTGCGTATATATTTTAGGATAAAATTTCTCTCTATCCAGGAAAATAGAATAAAACATTTTCTAATCCCTGGTTTTAGGAAAATTTATAAGCTAGTCACTTTTCAACATCCTCCATTTTTCCTTCCATGTCCTACTCACCACTGCTCCATATTTTATTCTCTCACCTTCCCTTCGTACACCATGGATGGCCTGAAAAATCAGATATTAGTCATTGAGATCATTTCACCCTGAGGTATAAATATATTAGCTCTCCCAGGATATGTGCATTTAAACCTTCTCTATAATTATGCAGTAGAGTTGTTTTTTTTCCCCCATGTTAAAGCAGCCTGAGTATCGGGGCATAAAGAATGTGTCAGGAGGAAAGGTTCATCCTATTGACATGCCACTGAGGCCCTCTATGTGGCTCTGCTTCACTGATTTACAAAGTACTGGTAAATCATTGAGAAGCTTTAAGGAATTTATACTTGAACCAGCCCTATGTGAACCAGTCAGATTTTCTGATTCTCAATATGTACATACTTTGCATATGTGGTCTGTTCAGAAAGTATTCAACCATGTGATATGAAAAATAGAGACGTTTATTGAAGAAGATACAAGACACAAGAATCATTGTACAAAGGGCAATGATGCCTCAGTCCCATTCAAAGTAGGAACATTGGGACCTCACACAGTTCTGCCAGTTGCCATCAGCTGCCCCATTGTACTCTCCTGAAACTCACTGATGGTCTGAAATCTCTTCCCTTTCAAAGGTGATGTTAGTTTTGGGAAAAACCAGGAGTCACAGGGCACCAAATCTGGGCTGTAGTGGGGCTGAGTCAACTGGATGATTTGATGTTACACCAAAAACTCTGCACGAGATGTGATGCATGAACAGGCATATTGTTGTGATGAAGCTACCAATCACCAGTTGCCCATAACTGTGGCCTTCTGAATCACCCAAATAATTTGAACATTCCATAGAGGAATGTTCAAGCTTAATGCACAATCTGATGGAGATTCAAATATCATATGATTTCAACTATAAGTGAAACCTAATCAACAAAACGAGCAAGCAAAATATAACCAGAGATGTTGAAATAAAGTACAAACTGACAGTAGTAACTAGAGGGGAGGGGGTAAAGAGATAACAGGGGAAAGAAGGAGAAGGGTCATCAAGAAACATGTGTAAAGGACCCATGGACAAAGTCAAAGGCGGGTAGGATTGTGGGTGGGAGGCAGGGGGAAGTAATGGCAGGAAAACGGACACAGTTACACTTCAACAACAATAAAAAAATATTTGATGCAGATTCATTGCTGTACTCACTCAGTCATTTTGAATGCAATTGGCCACACAGTGTACATGCTCAATCAGTGACGTCTACTGCCCTCACTGACTAGTACAGTGAAGTCATCATTGTTCACACATGCTCATTCGAACCCACTCTCCTTGGCTACCAGGTTACATCAATGTTGTACAAACCATTATCATTATATTAAGAATGGCTGGACTTTTTCCGGACAGATCTCTTTCTCTCTCTCTCTCACACACATACACGCACACACACATTATATATATCATGTTCAAATAGCTGTATTTCAATACTGTAAACACACACACATATTGGGGAGAGCCCCAGAAGTCTAAAAGTCTAAATTCAGGATTGATTCTGAGAACTGACACATGGCCTTATTCAAATTCACAAGAGCTTTAATAGGAGAAATTTACATTCACAGGCAAAGCAACTTCTCCCAGCAGTGCCAGGCTGGGAAAACACACTCATCCCAGGACAGGACCCCTTTTCGTAGGGGATTAATAGTAAAACCATATAGTGTGTAGTCGCAGAGACCACCAGAAAGAACAGTGCATTCCTAAGTTAACAGATAACATCAGGCAGTTATTCCACTCCATGCATTGATTAACCTCCTTTCTGGGAGCATGGCATTTATCTTTGGGTAGCATTCAGGTTTTCTAGGTAGTCAGCCAAACCTGAGGCTACAAAGAGTTAAACAGAGTCCAACATTTCCCAAACACTTTTGCTGCTGGTAACATTGCATCTAAAGTGAATTCCCCTACATATATCAAAGCTCAGAAGCAGAAGTTTCCAAATTAGTAAAATCCCTTCTACAAATCCTTGAGTTTCTTTTTATTTCCACTTTTAAATCTTCAACCTTAAATCCATGTCATTCCTTAACCCATCACCTGCCCAGCCTTCCCCAGCCAGGCATCAGCATACATCTGCTGTTTCCTAGGCAGAGCCAGAGTGAAGTGGCAGCACTGCCAGCCTGCAAACAGTCTCCAAAGAGGAAAAAGTGATATACTACCTCTTTTTAGCTAATATATCTTGGTTGCCTCCAGCCTTGTTATTTTTCTTGAGACATTACTGGACTTAGGAAAGCAGTGGCCTGGAGTAGACAAGAGGCAGAATGCACTTTTCACCCCACCCCCAGCTTGCAGAGAAAAGCAACTCCCTGCTATTGCACCATAAATAATTTAAAAATCTCTTCCAGGCAACACAGTCAAGATGCAGATTTAATTTATTCCCTGGGAGGACTAAAGGTGACTATATAGACCCAGTTCATAGTCAAGCTCAGTTGGGGACACTAGTTTCTTTCAAAATGTGTCAAACTTACAGAGCACATGCCCTCAGGTCTAGCACTGAGCTTCATTGCTAGGAATGGTTGGTTTTGTTTTTCTTTTTTCTTTTTCTTGTTTTTTTTTATTTTGCTTTGTTTTGGTTTTCCTGAGTATTCACCATCAGGGAGAGAAACTATTCTACAACAGAAAGGGAAATAATACTGATGGAACTGCATGGCATTTTCATATATGTAAATTCACAGAAAAATGCACAAATTCTAATGTTGACTGGTGACAGCTGGGATGCAGGGGGAGCCAATTAACTGGGTGGGGGGAACAAAGAATAACCAACATGCAGCTAAAACACCCAAACATACTTGGTCACTATTGAGTACAAAATTGAATAAATTGATTTATATACATTAACTTTCTATCAATATTTTAACAAGCATTTTGCATTTTAAAAAAGTATATACTTTGGACTTCCGGCCAAGGTGGGGGCATAAGTAGATACACTTTGCCTCCTCACACAACCAAAAGAAAGACAATAATGAATTTAAAATTAAAAAAACAACCAGAACTGCCAGAAAATTGAACGGTGTGGGAGTCAAACAATCAAGTAGTTAAAGAAGAAACATTCATCCCAACTGGTAGGAGGGACAGAGTCAGAGACAGGAAGCCAGGGCAGAGGGGGACTTGGCAAGGTGGCGGCTGGAGGACCAGGTGGGCGAGACGGCAGCTGGCGGTCCCACATTTGTGTGCGGGTAAACCGGGAGGACCAACAGGGGAGTAAGACAAACCACGCAACCCAGGGTTGCAGCGGGGGAAAAGAAAACATCAAAGCCTCTGGCTATAAAAACCTTTGCGGGTTGCAGCAGTGGGAGAAACTCCCAGCCTCACAGGACTGTTTGTTGGAGGTGGCCTCAGAGTCCTAGAATGTACACAAACCCACCCACTCAGGAGCCAGCACCAAAAGGGCCCAATTTGCTTATGGGTAGGAGGGGAAGTGACTGAGAAAGCTTCAGAGAACCCACTAGGCAGCGTTGTTCCCTCTTGGACCCCTCCCCCACAGACAGCACTACAAAGCAGCACATGGGTTGTTCCACCCCTTATAACATAACAGACACTCCAGAGACAAAAATAAATATGGCCCAAACAAAAGAACAGATCAAAGCTCCAAAAATAGAACTAAGGAATGAAGAGATAGCCAACCTATCAGATGCAGAGTTCAAAACACTGGTAATCTGGATGCTCACAGAAATGGTTGAGTATGGTCACAAAATGAAGGAAAAAGTGAAGGCTATGCAAAGTGAAATAAAGAAAACACAGGAAACCAACAGTGAAGGGCAGAAAATTAGGACTCAAATCAATGATTTGAAGCAGAAGGAAGAAACAAGAACTCAAAAAAATGAGGAAAGGCTTAGGAACCTCTGAGACAATATTGCAACATCTGAATCACAGCAGTGCCAGAAGAAGAGGAAGAGCAAGAAATTGAAAACTTATCTGAAAATATAATGAAGGAGAACTTCCCCAACCTGGCAAAGGAAATAGGCTTACAGGGAGTCCAGGAAGCTCAGAGAGTCCCAAAGAAGTTGGACCCAAGGAAGCACACACCAAGACACATCATAATTACATTACCCAAGATTAAAGATAAAGAGAGAATCTTAAAAGCAGCAAGAGGAAAGGAGACGGTTATCCACAAAGGAGTTCCCATAAACCTATCAGCTGATTTCTCCAAAGAAACCTTACAGGCAAGAAGGGGCTGGAAAGAGTCATATTCAAAGTCATGAAAGGCAAGGACCTCCATCCAAGAATACTCTGTCCAGCAAAGCTGTCGTTTAGAATGGAAGGGCCGAGAAAGTGCTTCCCAGATAAGGCAAAGTTAAAGGAGTTCATCATCACCAAGCCCTTCTTATATGAAATGTTAAAGGGACTTACCTAAGAAAAAGAAGAAGATCAAACTATGAACAGTAAAATGATAACAAACTCAGAACTGATCAACACAAACTCATCAACAACTGAACCTAAAAACAAAAACAAACTAAACAACTAGAGCAGGAACAGAATCACAGAAATGGAGATCACATGGAGGGTTCTCAGCGGGGACGGGGAGGGAGAAGTAAGGGAGTACAGGTACCGGGAATAAGAAGCAGAAATGGTAGGCACAAAATAGACAGGGGGAGGTTAAGAACAGTATAGGAAATGGAGGAGCCAGAGAACGTATATGTATGACCCGTGGACATCAACTAAGGGGAGGGATGCTGGTGGGAAGGGGGGTGCAGGGCTGAGGAGAATAAAGGGGAGAGAAAAATGGGACAACTGTAATAGCATAATCAATAAAATATACTTAAAAAGTTAAATTAAATTAAAAAGTATATACTTTAAAGATGCCTGGCCTGCCTTTGACTCCTCACTTTAGAAAATGTTTACTGGTTTTCATGTGAAATATTTCCTTTTGGAAAGCATTCTTTTTACTCTTCCTCCCGCCCTCACCATTCATTGTGAGGGCATTTGCAAACTATGTAGAGTATGATTGGAACCTTTTTGACAAGCACTTAATAATACCAGGCTTTATTTTCAAGTCTGGGTTGCTATGATTATATTCCTAAGGAAGCTCGTTAAGTTTTGGAAAGAGTATGCAACTCAGAGGCTTGACCTGTCCCTCCAACCCCTGAGGTGATTTGAGGAAGTGACTTCAACAAATGAGCTTCTCAATTGTTTCAAAGTAACTTGGAGATACAGAGTGAAGAGAGGCACTGCAGCAGCTTGGAGTAGTGATGTTCTGCTGAACGCTTTACAAAATAAGTAAAATTTTCCAAATCATGGAAAATCATTCCAAACAATGTCATCTGATTCACTTCACGCAGCTGTCAGCTGACTGCAAACATTTATGGTTCCCATTAAGAGCTTAGAGGAAAAAGATACGGGGTACTTCTGGTCCATCTACACTGATAAAAGTCCAAGACTGTACTGGCTGTATTATAAACATGTAAAATAAACCCACAGAAACAACAAGAACAACAACTAATTCTCCAAAGTTTTAAACACTGTTATACGGTGGTGGGCTTTTTGGCTTTCTGGGCATGTGAAGTAAGGAAAGAGGAAAATTTTGTCCTTTTGGTGAAACCTCTTGCCAGAGAGGACTTGTAACATCTAAAATCACATTATTTCTGGAGCAATATCTATGCTTTGTATTACACATACAAAACCTGGGGGAACAGTGCACTTGGTGAAGTGTTCTGAGGTCCGCCCTTACAGAGCGCTTATTCCAAGAATTTCTGGGTGACTCTTTTTGGCAGTTAAAATAAAACACAAACTTAAACCATTTAAATTTCTCTCTCACTTGTGTTGAGTCAGCTCTCCTAACTCAGTGCACATTTGTGTAAATGTGCACACATCCACACATTGGCATATGTACACACATATATTGTACCAAGCTGGCCAATGCAATATTTATGTTTGTACTTTGAGCTGCCTAAGATTTTGTCATAAAATCTACGGCTGCTGTAGGGGAGAGAGCACATAAAACTTTCATGACTAGTATAAAAAATACAAAATGTTATCATTAATATTTAATAAAATTTGCAGCAGTCAATGAGCAAAATCAATGTTTTTTAATTAAGTTATTCATTTGTAATACGAGCTATACCTTGTTGTGTGTTAGCATGGAATTAGTAGTTTGAACTTAAAATAAATAAATAAACCTAATGTTATAGCCCTTGGCATGATGGTATTAGTAATAAAACTATTAATTGGTTGCCTTTCTTTGATAAGCAAACAGGGTTTCTTCAGTGACAACATCTTGTATTCCGAGGTGTTTTATGGCTCTCAAGCTGGATGCTGGCCAAGGTGTTTAGTAAGATGAATTGCAGTTCAGACTGTTTAGAGCAGGTACTTCCACGCTCCTAGCATATTGTCTGTTCTCAGCAGCTCTCTTTTATAAGGAACGGGGGCAGCTGAGCGGTGGAGGTTTAGACAACACGAGTGGGCTTTTAAGCAAGGGTTCAGAGTCATCCTATGTTAAAAATATTAGCAGTAAACTAAAGGTTTGTTCCTCTTTCCCCCTCTACCTTACTCTGACATTCATTTTTCTGACCTACTGTCTGTCCAGTTCTCCTTTCCTCATTGTTGATTTTCTGACCCTTACTCCTTTGTCTGGCCTTCTTTCTGAAGGTATGGAGGAAACAGTTTTCTAGAGCAAAGTTTACCTCTGCAGGTGATACAGTGTTTTTCCTTATGGCCATTTAGAGCGCAGGTTCGATTGGCATGATGTTAGTGCAGCCTCTGTACATTCCCTAAACCTAGTTGATATAAATAATACATTGAAATGGCATGCTAAGAACCATACCTCTGTACATTATGGGGGAAAGAAAATACAACCCTTACCTACATTGAATAATGGTGTCCTTATTAGTTGTTAACCATGAGTTGAGAACAGATGAAAGACTCTGACACAAGCTTTTCAAGGTTTGTAGGAGAAAAGGCATATTTCCCCACCTACCATAATTAGTAAAGAAATAAAAATCATTGGTATAATTACTAAATGCAAAAAATTTAGACCCATTTTATTATACATTACTGTTGGCTAAATGTTCATAATAGGGGCATTATGAAATTCCTGAAGGCTCAATGTAAACAAAATAACTTAAAATGAATAAAAAATAATATTTATTGGTATGATGTGGCGTGTAGAGTCTGGGGTTAACTTGAGAACTTCTAAGGAGTAAGCAAAGCAAGACATGCATCTTGATAAATGCTCTCAAGTCATTAATAATATGAAATTGAAGGTATGAGGGACACAGTAGACTTATCAGGAAAGCCACAAAAAGAAAGGATTTAATTTTGATTTAAGGATCTCAATAAATAAGTATCAGGTATAAACTGGGCTTAATTAGAATAGATCAAAGATGATTTCCTGATCAGAATTATCAGGAGCAATTACTATAGATCCTTTGGGATCCTTTTGGTAGGAGAATGTGGGAAGAAAGTGTGCTAGCTTACATTATGCTCAGCTTTTTTAGTTGTTTAGTGAAATGTGTCGCCTTTATTGCTAATATTTCACTGATGGTTCGTTCTTCATTTCTTCAATATAGAATTCAATTTAATATAAAACCTGGTATTCCATCTGAAAATTTCAATTCCCACCAGAAGTATAATTCAATTAAGTTCCAAATATTTCTTTTAAAAATACAAAATAAAATAATTCTTTCTACATATGCTATTTCTGCTCAGTTCCAAAAGGATAAGAAACTGCATTTGTTTAGTTTTGGTTCATCTATCATTTTGTACATTTTTATGGATTTTTATGTGTAATCACATTTTCAGAGGGGATTTTTATAAAGTCTGCTCCATTTCTGCAGAGTTATTATCTTTCAGCCTTAAAATTATAAAAATTGATACACAATCTTTGGTTTCTTTTTCCTTGGCAAAGTGATAGGTAGCCATTCATCATTCACTGTGACAAGCTAAACTCGCTTTGTTTGTAGTGAAAGATGACTTTTATTCCTGTTTCTCTTCTTTTCCCCTTCTAACTAACAATGGCGGTGATGATCATAGTGGTTTTGATGTGTGTGTGTTGGAGTGAGAGGCTGGGGATAGCACCTTCTTTCTAAGCCTCAGTAATAATCTGCATTTTTCTTCTAAAAGCTCAATGAAATATGTCATTTTAAAGGAATTTATAAAAGAAGTCAGACTTCCATCTGCCTATCCTGTTGAGGCCACTCTCCATACATTGCTTCCCCCTGCCTCTCTCTACCAATTTTCTCTTTATAGGATGACGGCTCTATCACACATAAAATGCTGCCTTTTTCACTTAACTATGCAACAGCCACTCTCTGCAGTTCTAGGGCAGATTTAATGGTGCATTTATATTCCTTTCAAACTTGAACACAGCAAGAGAAAACCTACCCACAGGGATCATAAGTACTGGTGGCATTTGTGGGGATCTGAAAGCTTTGCATATGGTGTTATATTTACCTAAGCCATTCCAAAGTGTTATCATTAATACACAATTGTGCTTTCTAGGTGTCAGCTGGGCATAGATGAGGTTAAGAATCATTTTTATGCCTCTTCCCTACAGCTTATGTAGAGGCTCATTTTAATATCTGTGCTGGAGCAAAAGGCCATAAAAAAGAACAAAAAAACCCACCTTAACATGCAGAGTGGGCAAAAGTAGATTTACAGTTATCTAAATAAATACAATAATTAATAAATAATAATACAAGAATAAACTGCTTCACATACTCACAACTGTAAACTCACTTTGCCCACCCCTGTGCATCAGTCCTTAGAAGAAACCAAATATCAGTTTCCATGCGAATATCAACTGAAGAAATTCCTTCTCTTACAACAGGGTAGAAGAAACACCAAACGGTAAGAAGCAGGAAAGCTCTTTGAGAAAAACTTTCACAATGCGCCAGTCTGGTGAGATTTCATTCAACCCTCACAGTCATATGCTGAGAGACAGAGTCCCCAGCTCACCCAAAAGAGCCCTGCCACTGATTAGAACGTAGGTGCCTTGCAGGTGCCCTCTGTGACTCTTCTCTCCCCCGTCACGGAGACCTCACATGCGGACAGGCACGACTACCACAAATGAGATGTGGCAACAGAGTGCTGCACTTTATGAGACTGATCAGTTTTAAGGCAGTCTGACCACTCCAATTTCCTGGTGGCTGAAAGACAAACCCGTGAACTACGAAAATGGCTCTTCACTGACCCCAGCCCTCACTGTATATGTTGGGGCTTCCCACTCTGTGGAATGCCCTTCCATTTAAAAGAATAATTCTCTTATGTTCTCCTCAGCTTTCTTCTTCTTTCCAAATCTTGCTGCCAGGAAAGAATCGTTATCGTGCATTCCTTTGTATGAAGGTGAATTTCAGATATAAACTAAGAGCTGCTTTTTAAAGCATAGCAATGTTTGGTCGGTGTGTGATTACCTGTGCACGTGTGCTTGCATGTGTGCAGGTAGAGATTGAGAAGCTTGCCTAAATTCCCGAATCACATTCCCTCAGGTGAATGGCATATGGAAAATTTATACTACTCATGTATTAGTGATTTCACATTCCTTTTAGAAAAGTCCTAATCCAGTGTATGTCTAAAAAGCCTCAGATTTGGCTCCATAAAGGTGAGTAACTAATGTAGATTATAAGGAGGCAAATAGAGGCCACTTCAGTGCTCTAGGCAAGCAGTAATTCATCTTTAAGACAGTATGACTAAAAATTTTTTTGAATGGATGGAAGAATCTCAGTTGCCTGGAACTTGGGGAAGAAAAGTAGGTAAGCCTGGGAGACAATGAGTACAATGGAAGGGTTAAATAGGAAGCAACCAGTTTACTTCTGTCCTTAGTAGATGTTGGAAAGGTTCTTTGTTCATTCATTCATTCATCCATTCATTCATTCATTTACCAGTTCTACGTCATGCCTGTTGTATTCAACAGTCCTGGCACAGCCTCTGGTATCCTTCAGTTTGGCCACAGGCATCCCTTGTATTCATCCAACTAGACAGGACCTAACATTCTTGCAGCCTGACCCAGAAGACGTTCTCTTCCAAGACAGGAAATTCATAGGCAGGGGGAAAGGCTGATACAGAGGAGACAACAGTGGGTTGCTGACCTCCCTGTCTTCACAGAAAGATAAGGCAATCAAAGAGCTTGAGATTGCCAGCTGCACACAGAAATGACTCCCACCCACTACACTTCCAAGGTGAGGAGCCCAGGAGCCTCCACTCCCCCAGCCCTCCACCATGTGACACTAATCGGGATCCTTTCTCCCTAAACTAGAAGGAAGAATATTAATTCCCATCTTAATGTCAATCATTATGGGCTCAAGAGCTGTCCTTTCCTCTGCTACATTGAGGGTTCATTCTCCTGAGCCAGCCACAGATGGGATATAAACCACAGAGTTTTCTGTGAGTGTCTGAGCACTAAGTTCTTCTCCTAAAGAGAGAGGAAGACACTGAGCAAACACTTCCTGTGTGTGCACCAGTTCCCTTTAATGAAATCAGTTCCCTTTAATGTAACCTTCTTTTCTGTGCTGCAGTCCTGTCTGCTCACATTTACAACTCTGAGATTCAGGCTTCTGTCCTCCCCCATTTGAGTAGATGGTACACAAAGACCTTGTATGCAAATCTCCAAATGGGTCGGATTAGACCAGAGTCTCTGCCCTTTACGCACCTTCTGCAGTTACACAAATGCCCTTAACTTTGGCCTAAGCTCTCTAAGGGTGGCGGTGTGTGCTGACAAGACTTTCCTTAATCTGGGTGAGTGGAAAGTTTTCTGAGTAACAACACATAACTACCTGTGGAGGAGAGAGTGTCTGTTTCCAATTAGAGTTGAGATCACATAATTGTTCATGACAGAAAGCATGATTTTCCCCCCACAAATACACTGATGAAAAGAGTTTTGTCTTAGCATCTCCTTGTCTCTTTGAATCTCTGGGTGAAGATCAGGGTCAGGGGAAAGGAAGAGCTATGACTGGTTTGCCATTGATTCCCTCAAATGCATTATATAGAAAAACAAACAAAGATTTCATCCTTTCCTTTTCACATGCCTCGCTCCCAGGGCTATCCCACATCCTTTTTGTTTTTGCAAGAATGCGCAAGGGGCCATTAAATACTTGTCTCTCTATATCCAGGGGAATAACTGAGGAAATTGTACCCACAGGTAGATATCCTTTAGGTAATCAAATGAAAACAGTTAATTCTAAAGCTGCACAGTGATGTTCTTTCTCATAATGGAAGGTAAACACTGTGACACTTTTCTAACACAGCTGAACATTTTTAAAGGAGGCTGGCAAATCCAACTCTGTGCACCTGGCAAAGACAGGAAAACGAAGCTGACTGCTCCTGTCTCTCTCCAAGCACTCGCCCACCAGCACCTCTCAGATCTGTAGAAGAAACAGTGCTACACGCTGGCTAATACTGTATTTTTTTAAAGCAACCTGGTTAAACCCAGACTAGAAACTTGTTCGAGAACTTTACTTTGGCCTATCCACTTAAAACAGAAATGAAATTGGTTAAAGCTGAGTCATTACAAAGCTCATTCTTGAAATCGTTCGTATCACAGATTCTCAGCATTGTTAATAAAATATGGTGTTTAATTTACCAATACCCTCCCAGGAAGCCCAGCATTTAAACCATCTTGAATGGATAGGCAATTCTGTTTTAAGAGCTTTCTGGGGAAAGAGTCTACAGGACAACTGTCTAAATCCTTTGACACTGAGTTCATGAATCTCTCCTTCTGTCTGATCTGAATTCTTTCCAGTCAAAACAAAATCCCATTATCTCATGTCCCATTCTGCCTTCTACATGGAAATAAATGACGCTTCTCTCCAATTCTTTAATATCCGTAATCCTTTTCCTAAGCCTTCTCTTCACCAGGTTGAATACGTCCCATGTTTTCAAATAGTTGTTCTACCCTGCTCCCACCCACCACCTCTCCACTACACACATTTCGTGGACTCTCTTGTCTAGCCCGATGGTAGTGGCACCACAGAGCTGACCATCTCCCTAATTAGAAAACCTGACGTCTAACCTCCTGAGGAATCCGACACGGAGTGAACACAAGCAGTTCAATTTTCATTTTTAAATCCATTTGGCAAATATTTATTCAGCCGGCTAAGTAGAAGAAAATGTGCTCCATTTAATGGGAGTCAGGAAGGGTGAGATAAGGTTCCTATCTTCAAGGACCATAAATCTTAAGTCTGTGAATAGCTAAATAAAAAAACATGGTAATGATTCGGGCAGTGGCACAAGGAGAGGCAGGTCCATATTTGCTGAAGAAGGATTGGTGCTTTACAAATTCCATGGAGACCGTCAGGGGCTGGGCATATCAGGAGTATAAACGTGGGATCTGGGTTTGGAAAGAGAGTTTCTTCCATGCCTACGGGTAATCAGGGCACATGTTGTGGTTTTAGGCCTGAATATTCACAGCAGAGTGGTAATAGGGGTAATAAAGATACTCCAGAAAGTCTCCAATCTCATTTCTCAGGATGATCAAATAAGGAAGAACTCAGGGGAGCACATCTCCTTATCCACATCCTTTTACAAAATTGTGATTCTAACCTGAACCTAGACAGGGCGGCAAAACTTCTGAAGCATGACGAGCAGGCTGGGGGAACAATGAAAGGCGGACCTATAACGTTACACATCCCTGACATGGCTGCTCTTCAGAGGAGCTGCAACCCGACCAAAGCCAACAGAGGTAGGAGTAGGGCCTCTGCGTCCCATAAGACGGAACAAGTGCCTTGGGAGACGAGGAAATGACATTTGCGCCTGACCCCACACACACAGACCTGAGTGACACCTCCTGTCCAAACAAAGGGCGACTGTCAGGAAAGAATTCTGGGAAAGCAGCTTGTCGTTGGGGCCCGAGAGGGTTGTGTGGCTGTTCAGGACTCCGAATTCTTGCACAATGCTGATTTTAAGTGCAGTACTTCTGATGTTTGTACCTGAACTGGATGGTGATTATTGATTTAAGAACTATAAATAGATTTTTTCATCATGTTAAGGAAGATTAGTTTTATTCCATTTTATCTAAAGCTTTTTTTTGCACCTGTTTATGAAATCTATGAATTAATAGATTACCAGATATAAATATCCTTACCTCTTGGTGGCATACCCTGTGAATTCTTCACTTATAATTCCGTTAGTGAATGTTAAATGTGATTTCCTGTGATTTTAGATATTTTTACATCTATCCTCATAAGGGAAATATCTTTAATGTCCCTCCTTTTTCAGATTTGTTAGTAGAGTGTGCTACTTTCACCAAATAAACTGGTTATAGTATACATTTTTCTATGTCCTGGAACAAATCGTATAGTAGGGACTGATCGGTTCTTTTTTTTAAAACACAACTTTTAAAAAATGTTATTACATTTATTGGGGTGACATTGGTTAATAAAATTATATAGATTTCAAGTGTATAATTCTATAGTACAACATCTGTATGTTGTATTGTGCGTTCACCACCAAAGTCAAGTCTTCCATCATTTATTCCTTTTTCACCCTATTCCACCTCCCTTCTACCTCCCCCAACGCCTTTCCCTCGGGTAATCGCCATACTGTTGTCTGTGGTTATGAGTTGCATTTCTTTTATTCACTCAGCCCTCAACCCCCTCCCCTCTGACAGCTGCCAGTCTGTTCTCTGTATCTATGAGTCTGTTTCTATTTTGTTTTTTTATTTATTTTGTTCATTGGATTCCATTGGTTCTTAACAGTTTGGTTTTTTTTAAAAGGTTGAGCATTTAAGAGAAAAGGAAAAACCTCACCAGTAAACTGATATGGAGGCCTAAGATCATTTTCCCTACTTCTCTTTTGGTTTCATTTTTCTTTTTTTTTTTTTCCAGCTTCATTGAGATATAGTTAACAAATAAAATTGTAAGATATTTAAAGTATACAATGTGGTGATTTGCTATACATACACACTCTGAAAGGATTACCCACATTGAGTTGTTTAATACAACCATCACATTACATATTTCCTTTTTGTGTATGAGACGATTTAAGTTCTACACTCTTAGCAAATTTCAATTTTACAATACTGTGTGATCAACTGTAGTCAGCATGTTTTATATTAGACCTTCAGCCCTTATTCATGTTATAACTAAAAGTCTGCACCCTTTTACCAACCTCTTCCTATTTCTTCTACGCCCCCTCCCTAGCCCCAGCCCCTGGCAACCACTTTTCTACTCTCTGGTTCCATGTATTGAACATCTTTTTAAAATTATACATATAATTGATACCATACAGTATTTGTCTTTGTCTGGCTTATTTCACTTAGCATAATACCCTCCAGGTTCGTCAGTGTTGTTGAGAATGACAGCACTTCTTCTTTTTTTAAGGCTAAGTAACATACCTTTGTGTATAAACATTACATCTTCTTTACCTATTTATTCATCAATAAATGTGTTGTTTCCGTACCTTGGCTATTGTAAATACAGTTGTTATAAGCATGGCAGTACAGGTATCTTTCCAAGATAATGATTTTTTTCCCTTTGCTTATATACCCAGAAGTGGGATTACTGGATCACATGGTAGTTCTATTTTTAATTATGGGGAGGAACCGCTGTACTGTTGGCTGTAGTGCCTGAACCAGTGTACATTCCTACCAATAGCGCACGGGATTTCTCTTTTCTCCACATCCTTGCCAGCATTTTTAATCTCTTATCTTTTGATAATAGGCATTTTAACAGGCATAAGGTAATATTTCATTGTAGTTTTGATTTACATTTCCCTGATGATTAGCAATGTTGAGCACTTTTTTAATATATCTTCTGGGCATTTTTATGTCTTCATTGAAAAAAAATGCCTCTGAGTCCTCTGCCCATGTCTTTAATTATTTTATTTTATTTTATTTTTTGCTATCAAATTGTATGGGTCCCTTATATATTTTGGACATCAAACCCTTATTGAATATGTGCTTTGCAAATATTTTCTCCCATTTGTAGGTTGTCTTTATTGCGTTGATGGCTTCCCTTGCTGTGAGGAAGCTTCTGAATTTAATGTAGCCCCACTTGTTTATTTTGGCCTTGCCGCCTTTGCTCTTGGTGTCAGATCTAAAAATTTATTGCCAGTACCAATGTCAAGGAGCTTACCACTTGTGTTTTCTTCTAGGAGTTTTACCGTTTGAGGTTTTCAGTTTAAAGTTTTAACAATTTTGAGCTGGTTTTTGTATATGCTGTGAGATAGACCTTTCGGTGTGGCTGTTGATGCTTTTCTTTGCTGTGTGAAGCTTGTTAGTATGATGTAGTCCCATTTGTTTACTTTTGCTTTTGTTGCCTTGTTGTTTTCAGTTCCTTGCTTTACTCGTCTCCCCCAAATAATCGGTTCATTAACTAATTTCTGAATTAATTTTTATTTTCCCTTTCTATAATTTTTTTTATCTTTTATATCCTTGTCCTATTCTCTCATCTTTTTCTTAGTCTCATGGGCATAATGCTTAATTTATTTTCATTCATTGTTTAATAAACCTACTCCATTTACAAATTTTATACATAAGTATTTTAACATTTTTATTCTCTAATAGTTTGTGAAGTTTTAAAAAAAAACTTTCTCTTTAATCTAACAGTTATTTAGCAGAGATTTTGTTTTGTCTTAGATACGCAACTGATTTGGTATGTTTACTTACATTTTTATTATTTTCTGGTTTTATTGAATTACAGTCAGAATTTATGATCCTTAAAATTCCTGTTTTAAATTTTTTGATAATGTATTTGTGGATCAAGTTTTTTGCTGCAATTCCATAATGGTTGCTTTATATAATATATAGTTGGATAGGTGTACAAGTATTCAATTCTATCTATTTTATATTTAAATTGTATCTCCTTGCCTTTTTTTATCCTTCTTCTGTCAAAAACTGAGAGAGCCATAATTCTCAGAGAACTTTGTTTTTGTCCATTTGTCTTATTTCTGAGTTTTTGATTTATTGAAATGCTACCTACATTGTCATCTATGTGTTAGAAAATTTCTTTAAGAACTGTAATTTTTAATAATAAAAATTACGCTTTTTCTTATTTAATGTTTTTTGTCTTGAGTTCAGATTTGCCTTAAATTGTTTTTTTCACCTCTAGTTCTTTTTATTTGTGGTTGTCTCATACATATTAGATCATCTTTCTTTTGTCTTTTTCTTTTAAGCAGTTATCTGTCCTTTTATTTCTCTTAAAAACAGTTTATAGCTGGATTTTGCTTTTAACATATTCTTAGTCTTCATTTCAAAGACATTAATTTTCTGTCTTAAGTGTTTGAACAAACTTCTATCGTGTTATTTTATATATTCCTTGTTTATGTGCCTTACTCTTTCAAAATTATGTCTTTTTTTTTTTTTCCAGTGATAAGGAAGGTATGGTACTGGAAAGTAGAAAAGCTTTACTTACTCCAATGGCCTGATTCAGGAATGGTTATTTTAATTCCTCCTGGTGTATGATGAGGAGTTTATAGTGCTTTTACTTTTTCCCATTCACCTTCGGGCTAATCTTTGAGTGACATAGAAATCCAGACCCTGATAATTACTCTTTTATAACTTTCACTTAAAATTTGTTAATTGTGACAGTAAATATATTTTCTTTCAAAAATTATTTTAAACATTCATATTTAATTTTTCAACTTTATAACTATTATTTCAATGTAATTCTGTGGGTTTAACTTATTTAATTGCTTACCACAGTCTATTCACACTTTGACTGGCCCACACTGAATTTCTTGCTTTAGATTCATCTCACTTATAACTGGAATAGAGTTGCATGAATTTTTAGATCTGCTACATCGATGATATATTTTCAGAGACCTTGCATATCCAAGCAAGACTTACTTTTGCTTTAAAATCTGAAAGCCAAAAAGTAAAAAATAAAATCATAATAAAATCTGCTGAAAGCCATCTGGCTGTGTACAGAATTCATGAGTAACCACTTATGTCCTTCAGAAAAAAATGTTCTTTATTTTTTTCTAAAATTTGCAGTTGAGAAAGAGAAGTCTGAACAAAAGAGCCCTTCTTTTATTAAAATAGCCAATATTTCAAACCATTGTTCAAAGATTAGTAAAATTAGACCAAGATAAACCCATTTTCCACATGTAATGTAATTAAATGTTTTTTTTTTCATATATACTGTAGTTCTGTTTCTTTTTTAAAGAAATAAAATGTTGAGTTAGGTAAATTTTCCATATGATTTTTTATTGTAACATTTTGCTTTGGCCTTAACGTTTTAAAAATCTTGGCGTGTGTAGGTATGTGTCCCTTTACATTTGATATTTTTTCCTGGAGCACAGATGAACCTTTTCTATTGACTCATTTTTCTTAGTTCAAAAAGTGTTCACTGAATTTTTTGGTCCATTTAAATATGCTGCTGACTGTAATATACATCACTGATTGATTTAATTATGTGTGTGTGTGTGTATATACACATATGTGTGATACATATATACTTGTGTGTATGCACATGTGTTTATATACATATATACATGTATGTATATACTACACATACACAAGAAGATAACCTCTGCTTTCAGAACTATTAAAAAGTCTATATAGAAGAGGGAAACCTGTGTTAGCATCAAAGAGATATGGCATTAGATACCCATTTTGTTTTCTTTCTGTTTCTTGGGAATGTGAGTTTGCTATTTATAGGATTATCAGGTATTTTATTTGATCTTTTTTATTTAGTTGTTGTTTTCCTGTAAATTATCTGTAATTTCTTTTTAGCATCAGTGTGCTTTCTACTCTGTCAATTCTGTTTGTTCTTTGCCTTGAATACACATTTCCAGTTTCTGTGGTGTTTGTTTTCATATATGACTTTCTTCTCTGTCAGTTGCCTTTTCACACTTTAGCCAGATTCCTTCCCCTCTAATATTTTAACTTCTTATTTGATAAAATTCATGCTCCCTTGAGTTCCATAGTCCATAGTTTTACATAACGATGATGATGATGATGATGATGATAATGTCAGCAAACAATGGACACTTCCCCTGTGAAGAGCATTATGTGTATTAATTCATCTACTCTTCACAATACACGATGCTGTTATACTCTCTGTTACATAGATAAGGAATCTGATTTCCAATAACTAAATAACTAATAGATGGAAAACCTAGGTCAGAAATTTTAGGCCAGAAATTTGGCTTCCAAACCCTCACCCTTAACCACGAAACTATACTATGGGTGCCACGCTGTGTAAGGCGTATACTTCTGTTGCACCTATAGGATGGTGGATCCTTTCTTTTACACTACTGCTTTTTTTCCATAGACCCTCCACATTAAATATTTGTTTCATTTTTTCATGCTGATTCTCTAACAAAGAAAGATGTGTCTATACCCAGGGTTTGCCTGCTGACAGATTTATCTGTTTTCAGAGTCTACCTGGTACTGCTAGAATCCCCTTTCTAGATCTAACGCTTGATAGCAAGTTGTTGAGTATGTGCCCACACTGTTGCTGCCTACCCGTCATTTATCCAGTGTGATCCTGTCCACTTCACCGAGTTTTAGAAGACTTGGCATGACTGGCATCATTCCTCTTCAATATGAGCCACTTATTTTGCAGTTGGGGGCAGTTTCTCCTAAAGATCAGTGATATTTTCAATTGATAGCTTTCTTTGCTAGGGCTACTGAACTTTTGCATCTTTCAATGTTTTTTGAAGGACATTGCAAAATAACAGGCAAAAAGTGTTCCTGGCACAGCTAGCAGAGCACCATCATAATTCTGAAGAATACAGTTATTATTACCAGAGCCATTTATTCCCCCCAGAATGCTCATCAACTTAGTTGAGATTGTTTTTAGCTTCCATCTGATTATTCACACTTTCAGTCTTGTCTCATAAAATGAAGTCATGAGCAAGAAAAAGGGAAGAAAACAAAATGAGAATAGGGGATGAGAAGAAGCTAGAGAGCACAGGATCTGTGGAATGACCTAGTGTTGCTTAAAGTCCCATTGAATAGCGGAGTTGAAGTGTGGTTTCCCTCATAGTCTGTTTTCTTAAATTCATCTCCACTCTCATTATTTGATGGCAAAGGGGGTGGGGGTGTTCTGCTGTCTCTACATCACTTGCTGGAACAGGGAAGGTAGTTTATATTGGTTTAATTCTCATTCATAGCAATGAAAATGTGCCCTCTCTTTCTCATGAAATTCAATTCATTATTGCAAAATCCCATTGCTAACATGAACAAATTGAATTATTCCATTGGGTTTTATTGCTCCAAAAAGCAATTCCTTCAATTGATGAGCAAGACTCATAATATACTAAAAAAGAAAAATATAACACTTAATGACAAGAAGACTCCCATGTGAATTTTCTCTCCAAAGACTTGCTGGTGACTTGGGCCCCTGACAAATAAATAAAATGCATTTTATTAGTCTACTCTGATTATTGTATTATTCTATTATTCCAAATTTTAAAATACTGAATTATAGCCATCACCTTCTAGGTACAACACTAAACTTTGGACCATTCTCTTCCCCTCGATGCAGCCTCAGGCTAAGTAGGCTCCGGTATATGATCTTGTCATGACTGTATGGTAAAGCCCATTTTACCTCTAGTTTATAATCTGTGGATATTGAGGAGTAGCAAAAGTGCTTATTAGCACCATCCCTGTCTCTGGAAATGTCAGTTTCACTCTTTTTAATTAAGATAAGGTGGCGCTGGCTGGGAGTAAAAAGTAGTTTACTTTCATTTTTATATTTTACTAGGCCATCATAAACTACCCATTGATGCAGTGTCCTTTGCTAACCAATAGCAGATACGTGTACCCATTTGCGGGCAGCATGCATACCTATGGTACTTTTCAAACCTTTTTCAGAAAGCTTTGTAAGCTTAAATACTGACAAAAGGAATAGATGTATATTAAAAATAACAAACTGCCAAGCAATAAGTGAGGCTATTAACAGTTTCATTGTGTTTGTTTCTAGCTTTAAAATTCCTCATAGAACTTGGACATTAAAGAAATAAACCCGGAGAAGTACAGCATTATTTTTTTCATTTTCCCTAATTTTATTTCCTGCTTTATAAGGAAAAGAAATGCTTTGTTCCAGCGGTGAGGTGGAGGCTGCGCAGCACCTCTGAGAGGACCCCGTTTTTCGTGTGTGTCCGGATGTAGCCGGTTCTCTTTGTTCTTTTCCTGTGTGTTACCCTCCGTCGCCAGAAGGCGGCTGCCCAGAAGAGCACTTTCACACGCTGCTGAAACAACTGTGTGCTCCTCCTGTTGGGTCATTCACAAGAGACCCTGGTGGGCTAGTGTGACACTGTGACGGGAAGGCTGTCTAGTGGGTGCAGTCACGTGCCCCATCACTGTGGTTGGGATGACACTGAGCCCGGAGGTGTCTAAGGGAGACTCGTCTTGCAGGGGGAGGCAGGGGGAAGAAGGGGTGGAGGAGGATAGGTGAAACCATATGAAATTGCTAGTATTTGACTATTTTTACCTGCGACGATAACTAGTTTGTGTGGTTTAACCTAACACATTCCTCTCCTGCTGCTAGTATGAACAAGATGACATGGGCTACGACCCTCTCATCATGATTTTCCCCATCCTCTTTCTCCTCGCCTTCTTCTTCCTCTTTTCCTCTTTCTTCCTCGCCTCTGTCTCCTCCTCCTCTTCTCGTCAGGAGCTGTTTGGGAATGTTATTTAGGAATTAGCAAGGAACCGCACAGTCTCAGCCTCTTTCTCCCCGCGCCCCACCCTCATATTTTAAAAACAAACAAACACTGAAAATACAACCAAGGCTGAATAAACAATCATTTCAAGGATCCTTTTCCAGTTTCACAACCCTGTAACAGTAACCCCACAGAAAATGGCCGTAACCAAAGGGGACTCACTGAGAGCGGAGTTGTGTTTCCCAGGAGCCGGCTGTGGGAAAGCAGGGCCTGGGCATGCCCGCTGCTGGCAGCGCGAACTCTGGCGCTCTGCAAGGTGACGAGTGATGCGTCTCACTCCGGATCCTAACTTAACCGCTGTCCGTTGCTAACACCGTAGTGCTTTCTAAATGTCGCAGGTCAGCTTCTCAGTGCACACAATCCAGAAAGACAGTGTGCTCTCAGAATTCCCTACTGTTAAATTTGATGGTGTACCAAGTGAAATCTACCTTATTTAGTATGACATCTAAGAATAAGTAAGTTCTCTAAGTAAGGAGAACTTACCCTACCCTTATCCTACTCTCTCAAAACACACACACACACAGACACACAGAGCGCTTTAATCATTTCTTGACTCCTTGCCACTCTGGAACATATCTTGTACTTAGATAACAACAACTCCTTACTCAAGTGTTTTCCTGAAAAGGAGAAAAATCTAAATAAATTAGAGTGCCAATGAAGTTCCCACTTCTTTGTGAAGACCTTCACAAGAAAAACCAGCCCTCCCTGCCTTTGCACATATACGCTGTACAAGTGCATGTCAGTTTTGGTCCCTTGGTCTTTTTTGTGTCAAGTGATTATCTATGTACATGCAGGGATCTATAGTTTATTTATTGTTGAAGTCTCTGCTCATGGGATAGTATCTGGCACATGATAAGTGATAAGTGATTTTTAACGCTAAATAATAGGTCTTCAGAGACGATATGTACGTATCTGCCTTACACTAAGCCATATATTAAAGGAAAATGTTTTCTAGGGGTACTACAAAGTAAAGCAAAAGCAAAGTTATCAATGGTAGATGATTGTTCTTTAAAATCATATGAAAAGTATCAGAAGTACAGTTCCAGTCTGACTCTAGAGTCTAGGCTTCAGATTGGCAGGAAACAAGCAGAAGACAGAAATTTTATTCTGTTGAGGAATTCATTTAACTGAGAATCAGTTACCTTTACCTTTCCAGCTTCTAGAAGCCTTCTGCACTCCTTGGCCCAGGGTCCCCTTCCACCATCTTCAAAGGCAACAGAGTAGCGTCTTCCAACATACCTTTCTGGCCAACCTCACATCTCCTTCTCTCACTGAATTTCCCGCCTCCTTCTTTCCCTGGTGAGGACTCTTATGATAATGTTGGGCCTACCTGGGTAATCCAGGATAATGTCTCACCTCAAGATCCTGAACTTAGTCACATCTTTAAGTCCCCTTTGCATGTAAAGTAACATAGTCAGGTTCCAAGGATGGCATGGATATTTTTGGAGGGCCATTATCTTGCCAACCACCTCTCATGATCCCAGAAAGAACTCAGGCTTCCCAGGTATTCTAATGAGCTGGACAGACGGTCTTTTGTGTTTGTAAATCAGTGTTCTATCTTTGGTCATTTCCCATTTGAATGGGCCTCCTTCCTTCCTTTCTTCCTTCCTTCCTTCCTTCCTCCCTTCCTTCCTTCCTTCCCTCCTCTCTCCCCTTTCTGTAGTCCCTATTGAGTCTCTACTGAGGGTCATGGAGTGTTTCTAGCCTAACTTAAGAGGCACCCACAGAAGTGACTTGACCATCCATCTCCCCTTTAACTGGGTCGGCAAAGCTATTAGGATTCAGATGTCACCCAACTTGGAATTCCTTGTAGGAGCTTTCCATAAACAAGCTCCAACATCACTGTGTCAGGACATTTACTGAACACTTCCAATTCCAGAATTATGGCAAAGTGCTTACAGAGGGGCTGCCCTCCTGATATTTACACTTCTAGAGAGATAAGACTGTTGCAGAGATATAGTCAAAGACCAGTCTGAAAACCAAACAAGCATCGAACATTTCTCTGCATTAAAAAAGTAAATGAGTAACTTGCTGACATTATTTATAAGCTGTGGTGGCATACCAACCCAGAAGCTGTCAGAGGAACTGCATTTCTAGACAGGGCGGGATTTGCGGGTAGGGACAGGACACAGATGCTCATTTGGGTGTCACAGCTTCCTGAATTTACAGTTCAGGGTGGACACCTCTGCAGCCTCACTCAAGCCTTAAAAACCCTGTCACCAGGTCTAAAATAACTGGGGACTGGCAGAATCCTGGAGCTATTCCCTCCCAGATTTGCAACATTGTTATATTTTCTAAACTCCACTTGTGGAATGTTGAATGCCAATCCAACTGGCAAAGGCATCTGATAAGAGCACATCATCCTGAAAGCATTTCTGACAGTCAGTGTCACTATGCATCTTTTTTATCACCCTTCGTTTTACAAGGTATCACAGATAGCACACGAAGTTCAACTATGATTAATAGGGCTCTCTCGCCATGGACTTCCTGGGGCTCCAGGCTCCGAAGAAAAATGTGGCTGCTGATAAATCTCATAGGATAAGAGCTGTGTTATGTAAGCAGTTTGGGCAGGCATTTCAGTGCCTGTTATGACATGGAGGTAGTTTGCAACGTGCAGTTGAATCGACGAGTCCTCTTGTTCCATTGATTTTGCTAAGCTTCTGTGCAGTAAGGCTAACAGATACTTGTAGTATAAAATCCATGTACACATAATAGACATTAGACCATTCAGATGCTGGTGCGTTGTTTTCTTTGGATGCACTTCCATAGTTTAATATACATGTTGAAAAGGTTTTTCTAGATGTCCTTTTATTTTTCTTAGAAATTACTGATATGTCAAAGCTTCTGGTGGAGCATAAAGTTGAAAAATTAAAAATTGTCTAGTAAAGTCCTGGAAGCAAAGACAGTGTGCAGTTGATCTGTTTCAGCTTGTGATGCTCCAGCTGGGTATGAGGGGACACAGTTTAGCATGTCAAGTTGTATATGTGCATAAGACTTATGGATGAAATGGCAAATTATTTAAGTTACTAAATTTCTAAATGACAAGGGACTTAAATGGTAGGAAGAAAATCACCTCTGATTTATGGGAGCAAAAAGAACATTCCTTCAAGGCATAACTTGTTTACTGGAAACATTCTGAAGGAAATTTAATTGTGCACACAGGGTATTAAGGGGCACAGAGAAGGCTTTCCAGTGAATTGAAGTCTATTGGGGGGGAAAGTTGGGGGAGAAGCTTCCATCTCAAATCATAACTTTAAGCACAGCTAAAAATCATTTGGTCATAGAGCAGCATGCAGTTATAAGGACCAGTTAGGTAAATAAATTCTGAGGTTTATGAACCTAACAAGTGGGGAGCAGAGCCTTTTATTTGAAAGGCTTCCTCCAGCCCTGGCTGGTATAGATCAGTGGATTGAGTGCTGGCCTGTGAACCAAAGGGTTGCTGGTTCAATTCCCAGTCAGTGCACACGCCTGGGTTATGGACCAGGTCACGTGAGAGGCAACCACACACTGATGTTTCTCTGCCTCTCTTTCTCCCTCCCTTCCCCTCTTTCTAAAAATAAATAAATAAAATGTTAAAAAAAAAAAAAGGAAAAGAAAGAAAGGCCTCCTCCAGTAGCTCTCATCTGTGTTCCATGAACTCCTGACTGAAGCCACACTAGAAAGCCTGCATCCCCACCCTTGAACTTTTTCATGCCTCCATGGATCTGCTTAGCTATTGCATCTGACCATCTATTTATATTTTAAGACCCAGAATAAAGAGTCATCACCACCTCTCATCAGAACTAGTGAGTATCCCTTTTCTGAAATCCATGAGCACACTGGACATACTTCTTTTATAAATTCATTGTTCTTTATCTACAACATGGTTAGTTCCCAGCCTCCCTTCCCCCATAGATTGTGAGCTTCCTGAAGCCTTGACCCATCCCCTCCAGTGACTTTCACCTTTGTATTCCTGTCCTGCCCAAGGAAATCATAGTCCTTGGAGAGGGTTTATTCAATAATGGAATGAATTTGTGCCCAGAGAAGAGACACCAGATCCTTGAAAGAATAGCCCATCATCCTCCTTATATTTCTAATCAAAGAATGTAAAACTCTTTATATAAAATCTTTTCTGATGAAGAAAGGAGGAAAAGGTTGTGAAACTTAAAATCCTCTAATATAAAATGTTCACGTGGGCAGGTCCAACTGAGAAGAAACTAAGCCTAGGGGATTTTCACTCTGAAATCCATGGATTTGCTTTCTTGTTGTTTTCACCTCTTCCCAGTAATTCCATGTGATGGGGGCATTTTGCTGGGGTTAATCTACATGTAATGAAGTTTCAAAGAAATTATATACTGTACTATCCTTATGGAGCTCTGAGGTTTTTCTTTTCTAAGCAGCATAATACAAAAAACAGTGATAAATAATCTGGTGTTTATTTCTGTAGGTAATACTTTCCTTTACCTTTTTTTTTTTTTTTTGCTATCTCCTAAGCAAGTATGTATTATTGGGCGTGGTTTCTTCATTAAAATTAGAGATTTTGCACATATTCTGGCAAATCCGGAATTTTTTTTTGATAAACAGAAACATGAAAGATCCAGGTGATAATTTTATTTCAAAAGAGCTTCCTTGGTTTCTGGCTCACGTCAGTCTGACCTTTGCTTTCTAATAACAGTGATGAGCAAATATCCAGGTCTCGCCTAAGCTTGCACACCGAGGCCAAGAACTCAGCAAGGCCGCCTTCACCATGTACCTGCTGGCCAAGAAAGCATAAGGTCCCCTTCCCTCTAGCTTTGCAGTGAAGAGTATCACACAGGGAGCACCCCAAAGCAGCACGACTTCAACCCTGGTTCTGATTGCGAGCAAAGTAAACAGCTCATCTGGAGCCCTCTGTAATTACTTGAAGACTATAGAGTATTTTCTGTGCGTGATAAATGTGGGGAAGTTACAGGAGAGTCTTACACAAATGCTGATCAACTTTAAACTTAATCCTCTAGCCTAGAATCAGAAGAACGCAGGTTCCTGAGATGTAAAGAATGTGGCAAAAGTCATAAGGAAGTTTCTTTTTGTTTGGTTTTCAAATCCCAGCTGGTAGAATTTTAGTGACATATGACTGTGGTTACTTTTCCTGACTTTTTTTTTTTTTTGGACCAGTCTCACTATGAAAGTAAAATTAATAGTCGAAAAGAATGAGAATAATGACATACTTAGACTGTAGAGAATTTGATCAACTACTGTCCAGATTTCTGGACACCTGTGGTATTTCTACATAACTTTATATGTGGGTCTGGAGCTCCCAAGGGTGAAGTATCTACACCATGGGCATCAGGGATGGGGGAAGGACCCCACTGGAGTTCGAGGACATAGAACAGAACACCCCCTCCGCCCACCCCTCACCGACAGCGTTGTGCTGCGGCAGTTTACAAGGCTGGCTGAGCTCCTTAGGATGTCTTGGAAAAAATGCTTTGTGAGCGTAATAAAAAAGCATTTAGTTGTTCATAATTACAACAAATCCTTGAAAATGTAGCTTTATAATTTTACTGGCCAGCCAATCTGATTAACAGGAATAAGATTTTGTTTATTATTTGTCCTTAGCTTTTGAAGCACTAAGTACCTCTCTTTCACAGAAGGTGGGCTGTTCACTGAGAGAGGTGAGCTCTGGTTTTAGTCGCTCGGCACATCATTGTGCCAGACGACACCTTCCATTTCCGCAACAGAAAAGCGAGAAGAAAATGGGAAAGTTTGAGGTACAGAGCGATTTTTCTCTTTAATTTAAAAATATTTCCAGATTAGACATACTTGCTTTAAATCAGAACAAATGTAAATAATTTTCAAATTGTCTGCTTAGGATTATATTCACAGTACTTTTCCTGTACATTGGTGAGGACATCTGGGACTGGACTGTGGTGTTAACCCTCTCTGATACAAATCCCTAATCAAAGCAGACCATTTGGGTAGGGAGCAAGCAGGACTTACCTGGTCCTAGTAGTCAAACTCCATGAAAGAATTGCTACTCCTTCGTCTAAAGGAGGTTTGAGAATAGCTGCTAGTGTTAGGTTAGTGTTGGAAGTTGAAACCTGGAAATGATAAAATCCAAAAGCTTTATCTTTCATCATCATCATCATTAATAGCAATAGTAGTAGTAGTAGTAGTAGTAGTAGGCAACTTTTACTAAATTTCTTCTTTGTGCCAGAAGCAGTACCACTTACATACAGTAGCTCATGTCATTTCATCCTTGCAACCCTGAGAGGTATGTATCGTACTTCCCATTTTTCAAATGAACAAACAGCAGTGCGTATTACTGACATAACTTGGCCGGTTTTTTAAGAGGCAGAGCTGGGACTTCAACCCAGATCCAACTTCAGGCCTCGCTTTATTCCGCTACTCTGTGCTGCTGTTTCAACGTTTATTAGCTAGACGAGCTGGATGGGTGTATTTACACAACTACAGGTCTTAAGACCAAATAACCTCTGTCTTCACATCTCAATTCTGTCAGTTACTACCTCTGTGGTCTTGGAAGAAGAGCCTGTTAATCACTCTAAGCCTGTTGTTCCATCTGTAAAGTGTTGTTGTTGGGCCTTCAATCCTCACAGGATCATTGGGAGGACCAAATGACATAATGAATACTGAGTGCAAGAGAGATATAAGGTCTCCTTATGAATCTCCCCTCATAGTGGTATTGTTTGCAAGGCTTATTCTTAAAAACACCCTTTTCTTAAAGGTTTTGTATGATTCGAAACAGGGGTGTTTATCAAGTAGTAGAAGCAATGATATGCAATAAAACTTTTATTTAATTAGAGTCTACATAAATAGGAACTCTTAATTATCTACATTGTTTCTGTTGTTCCCTTCAACTCCACTTTTGAGAACCAGACACAGTTAGTAAGAAAATAAGTGAATAACTGGGGTTTGCTAAAAATCCAAACAGCTTCTCTGGCATTTCTCAGGTCACAATTAGAGACCATTAAAGCAGGAAATTCCCCAGAGACCACAGATGTCAAGTCACTTGTCCCATACCCGGCTCCTACGCTCTCTCTGTCATGTCCCCCATATTTCTATCTCACCTCCTTTTCATCTGGGCAAACAAAAATGTCACTCAGGGAGAGACTGGGTAAATAGGGAGGGTGGGGCAAAGGGGTTGTTGCCATTTTTGGTCAAAAACTGCTGAATACTCAGCATGATATGGGCAGGTGCACTTGTAAATCACCCAACAAGAAATGGGCAAATGTGTTGAAAGAGTCTTCAAAAAAAAAATTTCACTGAAGCTAAGCGAGTTCAGCCTCTCACAACAACGCCAGCTGGTACACTGACACAGATGGGTTCCTGGAACACTCACTTTAGCGAGGGAAGCCTATACTGTAAGAGGCCCACCCTCCAGAAAATTATGTTTCGGGGGGGTCCCCTTTGTATATAATAATGGCAAAACAAGTTTGCATGGTGATTTGAACTGTCTGGAACACACAGGGAACTTGAACTAGTCATTCCCATAATACACTATTTAACGCTAAATAATAGGTCTTCAGAGATGATATGTACGTATATGCAGAGCATACTTGGGCTCTGCATAAGGCCCAAGTTTACCAGAAAACTGCCACTCTAACTCCTAAATTCTGTAGATCCATCACAGAGGGAGACATTGTGCAGGAAAACAGAAAATAAAAAAACACATGAAGGTGATTTTTATTGTTATTGTATAAGGCAAACACAGGGAAATGTTGTTTTTGTAAAAGAGGTTTAGGTCCAGTTGTTCCTTACTTTCAAGGGGAGGGAATAATACTACTTGAAAGAGGAACAGAGGAAGTGCCAAAAAGTAAAATGTGGATGTCATTTTGTGTGGTCCTTATTTCCTTGTGATTGTTTCCTCTTGATTATTTCCTCTTCCAAACAGTAATTCCTTTGGGGAATCCCAGATAGGAGAAGAACAGAACATTCTAACATTTTGCTTTGAAGCAAGGATTAGAATTAACTGCCCTTTAAATACAGCAACGAATTAATCCAGCCCAAGTCCCAATGAGAGAGGTCAGCCAAATTCTTCTTATTTCCCAGATGCGGGCATTTCACACAGAGACACGAGAGAGGGTAAATTACTTGCTCAAGGCCACACAGCAAGTTACTGAGTGGCTTGGAAGCAATTACAAATATAGAGAGATCTTAATTAGCTGAGCCCTAAGACGATAGAAGTGCCATGACATCCGGTGCCCCCAGCAGTTCTCTGCGGTCCCAGCAGTTGCCGTATCAACAGCCATGAGGTTGGGAGCCAGCAGCCTAGGCCAGGAGTCAAGCAGGAGCAGAATGCAAGGTTTATAAGGGTACCGAGCTCCCTCTATGTTCTTGTCTGCAGCTGCAGGACTGAAAACCGTGGCCTGGGCCTACTGCACAGGGCGCCCAGAGCAAATTGAGCCTGGGAAGGTATGCACTGAGTGCACTTTATGTTTCTCGAATCAGAGCTCTGGGACCAGAATTACCGTGTTAACTATAATGAGTGTGAGTCAGACCAAAGATAATTTTAACAAAATATGTTTTTAACCTGATTCTCATAGGGCAAAGAAAGTCCAAGTGGTAGATTTTTCATTTGGGGCCAAAAAGAATTAGAGGTAATCTCAGAAGTTTACCTCTTTGGGCCAGAGGCTAAAACTTACAGCTCAGAGAGGAGAATAATGTGAGCTTTAAAATGGATTATAGAGAGCCAAATAGAATAAAATTGGGATCTGAGTATGAGTTGGTGACATGTTACAGGGTTTCCTGAGATGAGTCATCTGACCAGTTCAATAGCACCAACACGGTGGTTTTAATGTAATGTCTAAAATTGCTAAGCTTTGATATTGTAAGTAGCCTGACCACATAGAGTCTGAGGAATTTGATTGTTCTAAAGGGGATCCACTTTATGAAAGCACTGATACATGGGGCAGTTTAAAAGATAATGCAAAAAATCCCTCTAGCGTAGGGACTTCGGTTACCGGTTTATATCATCAACCTTCAGTCATACCAGAGGTCTAGTTGATGGGCAGTTGGTTATAAAGTCTTGTCTGAACTTAAGAAAAGGGTGGTTAGAAAGAGTAATCTACGGTGGTCAACTCTAAAATGAGCCCCCTGGGCGGGGGGGAAATCTGTATGAAATGTGGGCAGCCTGTGAGGCACAGTGTCGTTAAGTGGTATTCAGTCAATTCCCAAACTTACTCTGCGTGCCACCCTGTGGTGAGTCTCCTATCTGACCCCCGGTGAATCCACTCTGACACAGATCCACTGGAAATCTAATGTGATTTCATGTGCTCTCTTTGTAAGCTGGAAAATATCTGTCCATTGAGAAACCCAAAGCTGCATTTTTAAAGAATTTCTCTTACATTGCTCACACCGGTCATCTCAGGCAATGCCACAGAAGTCATCATAATGGCTAATGTTTATTGAGAACCGAATGCCAGTCGCTACATGCCTAGCACTGTGCTGAGTTTATTGGGGCCTGATATCATGGGGAATCCGCCCGAGAGTCCAGATTTATCTACATGTGATGGATGAGGACCCTGAGGTGCGAAGGTGGGGTAACTGCCCAAGTCACAGAGCTGACAGGACCAGTGAGACAGGACCAAGATTTGAAACCAGATGGCCGGACTCCCGACCAACGTGATGACGCTGCCTCCGACCGTCCCTCGTGGACTTGCCCTATAAAGCCGTTTTCCTAAGAAAGAGAGATTAGCCATTTTGATGTGAATTCGACAGTGTTACCCATGCTACACAGTTTAATCTTAACTATAAATGTGAAATTCAAAGCTCATTTTCCAATTAAAGAGAAGTCAGTGGGAAAATTTCTGTTTCAGACCAAGGTGGAGGAACAGGGACTGGATTTGCCTTTCTGTCTGATGATACGATTTGAAAAAGGACAATCTTTATTTTATAAACATAGTAAAAATTTAAATATAGTTTTGAGAAAGGAAAGCAGTCTGTAAGGCCCTGGACATCAGGCAATGAAGGACAGCGATCTTGGGGCGACAAGGTGAAATGGAGGAAGACCGTCAGGCTTCTGGGACCCTGCGAGCAGGAAACAGGCTGATGGAACTGTTCACTACAAATGTGTTCTACTCCTCAAGAAAATGGAAGGATGACCCTGAGGATGCAGCTACCGATGCAAAGGGCAGAGCAGCAGGCCTGGAGGAGGGGCCGGTGGGACCTCCAGGGGCTCAGAGGCAGGGTCCCAGGATCTCAGCCAGCCCAGAGGAGGGAGCTGACTCAGCCTTCGTGGGCCCAGGTGGTGGATCAGGCCTCAGAGAATTATTCTTAGGTCATAAAACCTAATGGAATTTGCCCAGATGGATCGCAAACCTGAGACCGGTGACCCCCTTTATCTATCCATTTTTCTTTTTGGAATCAGAATGACTATCTTGCGCCTACCCCATCATGTACTTTGGAAGCAGATAACCTATATTTTAGGGTTGCAGGTCCACACATTGACAAAAATTTCCCCAGGGTGAATCATACCCACTTTCTCACCCATACCCAATTTAGAGGATTTATGTGATGATGTTTGGAGCTTTTCTGAGATGATGTTATTTAGATGAGATGTTAGATTTAAAGTTAATGCTGGAATAGGTTAAGGTTTTTTGGCATGCTAAAATGAGGTGAATATATTTCGAGGGTGATGTAGGTGTAAATTTTGGGAGGTCCAGAGGGCAGACTGTACTGGGTTTAATAGTGTCCCCCCAAAATCATGTCTACCTAAAACCTCAGAATGTGACCTTATTTAGAAATGGGATATCTGCAGATGTAATTAGTGAAGATAAAAATCACACTGGAATCATGTGGGCTCTAAGGCTAATACAACTTGTGTTCTTATGAAAAGGAGAGAGGCAGCACAGAGACATAAACAAACATGGGGAAGATGGGCATGTGACAATAGAGGCAGGGACTGGAGTGATGCAAACCACGGTACACCAAGGATTGTTGGCAGCTACTAGAAGTTAGAAAGAGGAAAGGAAGGATTTTCCCCTAAAGTCTTCAGAGAGATTATGGCCCTGCCGACATCTTGATTTTGGACTTCTAGCCTCCAGAATTGTGAGAAAATATATTTCTGTTGTTTTAAACTACACATTTTCAAGCATTTTGCTACATTGTCCCTAAAAAACTAATGCACCATAGTAATACTAATCAAAAGAAAGTTGGAATGGCTCCATCAATAGTAAGAATACTACCAGGGAATAAAGAGAGTCATCTGATTACGATAAAGAGGTCAATTCATCAATTGATCAAGAAGACATAGCACTCCTAAACATTTATGCATTTAATAACAGAGATTCAAAGTACATGAAGTAAAAACTGATAGGGCAAATAGACCCATACTACTCAGAAATTTCAACAGTCCTCTCCCAGAATTAATACAACAAATAGACAGGAAATCAGTGAGAAGAGAAGAGATGTGAACAACATTTGAACCAACTTGACCTAATTGACATTTATAGACTATTACACCAAACAATAGAATTGATATTCTTTTCAAGTGCGTCTGGAACATTGAACAAAACAGACCATTCTCTGGGCTGTAAAACAACTTTAATTGATTTTAAAAGTATTCAAGTCATACAAAGTACACAATTCAATGAAACGGAATTGAATTAGAAATAATAACAGAAAATCTCCAAATATTTGAAACTGAAATATTACACTTCTAAATAATCCATGTGTCAAATAAATCAAATGGAAAATTAGAAAGTATTTTAAACTGAATAAAAACAGAAACACAGCATATCAAAATTTGTGGGATGCCACAAAATTTTAAATTTAAAATAGTATTACGGGGGGCTTTTTAGCACCAAACTCCTGTATTGGAAACAAAGAAAAGTCTCCAATCAATGACTACAATTTTCACAGTAAGAAACTACAAAAAGAAAAGCTAATGAGGCACAAAATAAATAGAAGAAAGGAAACAATAAAGATGAGAGTGGAATAGAAAACAAAAAGACAACAGAGAAAATCATTGAGACCAAATGCCGGTTTGTTGAGATCAATAAAATTGCTAAATCTCTAGCTAGACCAATTAAGGGGAAAATTTAATAATGATAAATATGAAATATGCGACATCGCTAGAGTTTCTACAGATATCTAAAGGGATATGAGGGGATACTGTTAACAACTTTAGGCCAATATATTTGACCACTAGATTATGGACCAACCAATGTGTACTGTAAGTGGCCAGGCGGTAAAAATTTTAGTCTTTGAGGGCCACATACAGTATGCATGACATTAGTTTTCAATCTTTAAAGATGAAGAAAACATTTTTAGCTTGCAGGCTGTCGGCCAACTGCTGACTTGAATGAAATAGACAAATGTCTTGAAAGAAATTACTCAAGCTCACTCAAGTAGAAATAAATACCCTAAATAGCCCTGTATCTAATAAAAATTGAATTTGTAATTTAAAATTTTCTTACAAAGAAAACTCTAGACCCAGAAGTCTTTTTTTTAAAAGGTTTATTTATTTTTAGACAGGGAAAGGAAGGGAAAAAGGGAGGGAGAGAAGCATCAATGTGTGGTTGCTTCTCACATGCCCCCCACTGGGGACCTGGCCCGCAACCCAGCCATGTCCCCTGACTGGGAATCGAACAGGCGGCCCTTTGGTTCCCAGGCCAGCACTCAATCCACGCCAGCTAGGGCCAGAGGCGGAAATCCTTACAGATAAATTCTACCAGGTATTTAAGGAAGAAGTAGTACAATTTTGAAAAAATTCTTCCAGGCAATTGAAAAGGAGGGAATAGCTTCCAATTTATTCTATGAGATCAGCATCACCCTAGACCAAAACCAGACAAAGACACTACGAGAAAATTACAGACCACTATCCACGTGAACATAGATGCAAAAATTCTAAACAAAATTTAGCATATTGAATCCAACAATATATAATGAGGAAACTTGTTATATTGATCCAACTATATATACAAAGCAAAATTCATGCTGACCATGTGGACTTTACACCAGGCCTGCAAACTTTGAAATCATTTAATGTAATTCACCATATTAACAAACTGAAAGAGAAAACTATATGATCTCCTGATAAGCACAGAAAAGTATTTGACAAAAGTCTCAGCAAACCAGGAATGGAAAGGAACTTCCTCAATCTCATATGAAAAATTCACCACTATTATCTTACTTAATAGTGAAAGATTGAATGATTTTCATCTAAGATCAGGATCAAGACAATGATGTCTGCCTCTCCACTTCATTCTCACATTTACTGGAGACTCTAGCAGACCAATCAGGAAAGCTGTACTATGAAAGGGCCATATAAATGCGCCTGCATGGAAAAGGAAGAAGTGGAACTGTCTTTTCAAAAGCAGCTTGATTGTCTAATGTAGAAAATTCTATTTTTCTACATTATACAAAGAGGCTGTATACAAAGAAGCTACTAAAACTAATAAATCAGTTAGCAACTTGGTAGGATATAGGATCTACATGTGAAAGTAAATTGTATTTCTACGAACGACACCATTTACGATACCACCAAAAAATTACACATTGAGGAATAAATCTGACAAGCGAGGTGAAAATCTTCACCCTGACAACCACAAAAATTGTGGAGAGAAATTAGAGAGGGCCTAAGTAAATGGAGAGAACATCGATTCATGGGTCAGAAGACTCAGTATTGTTATGGTGTCAGTTCTCTCCGAATGGATCTATAGAGTTAATGCAAAACCAATCAAAATCCCAGCATTCTTTGTTGGTAGAAATTGGCTGATATTCATGTAGAATTGCAAAGGACCTAAAATAACTAAAATAACTTTGAAAAAGAAGAACAAAGTTCAAAGGCTAACATTACATGATTTCAGGGCTTATTATCAAGCTGCAGTAATCAAAACAGTATGATAGTGACACAAAGATTGACAAATAGATAAAGGAAACAGAAAAGAGAGCCCAGAAAGAGACCTATGTACATATATGGACAATTGATTTTCAACAAAGGTGCAGAGGCAATTCAGTGGGAAAATGATAGCATTTTCAATATATGGAGCTGGACCAATTAGACATCCACATGCAAAAAGGAAGTAAACTTTGATCCTTGTACCACATAAAATAATTAAGTCAAAATTATCACAAGACTAAATATAAAACTTAGAACCATAGTACTTCTAAGAGAAAATATTGGAGAAAATCTTTGTGACTTGGGGTAGGCAAAAATTTCTTAGATACAATTCTAAAAACAATGACCCAAAAGCTGGTAAACTGGACTTCATAAAAAAAAAAAATCCTTGTCTTTAAGAGAAATCGTTAAGAGAATGCAAGGTCAAGTCACAGACTGGGAGAAAACTTTTGAAATTATAATTTGAGAAAGAACCCTTAAAACTCAACAGTAAGAAAAAAACAACCCAAATTTTTTCAATTTGGGCAAAAGATTTGAACAAGTAATTTCACCAAAGAATATATACAGATGTCAAATAAGCACAGAAAAAGATTTTCAACAATATTAGTTAATTAGGGAAATCCAGGTTAATCTAAAATGAACTACCTCTATAACCTAGAGTAACTAAAATTTAAAGGACTGATTATACCAAATTATGGTGAGGGGGAAGTACTGGAACTGTCAGTAATATATTCTCATACACTGGTGGTAGAATGTGAAATGTTACAGTCACTAAAAAACAGTGTGGTGGTTTCTTAACAAATTAAATATATACTTGCCACATGAGGCAGCCATTCCACTCCGAGGTATTTATGCAAGAGAAAGGAAATCATGCAGTGTCCTTATACAGATGTGTACATGAATGTTTACAGCAGCTTTATTTGAAATAGTTAAAAAATGGAAACTACCCACATGTCCATGAAGAGGAGAATGGATAAACAAACTGCAGCATATTCATTCAGTGAAATGCTAATCAGCAGTAAAACAGAATTCACTATTATTAATATAGGCTACAACACGTATGAAACTCAGAATGATTATGCTGAGTAAAAGAAGCCAGGCCAAGAAAATTAATAATGCATGATTCTATATATATAAAATTCTCGGAAATGCAAACTAGTGTAGAGTGACAGAAAGCAGACCAGTGGTTACTTGGGGATGAGGGGTGCTAAAGGAAGGGAT
This sequence comes from Mormoops blainvillei, assembly GCA_004026545.1. Lineage (NCBI taxonomy): Eukaryota > Metazoa > Chordata > Mammalia > Chiroptera > Mormoopidae > Mormoops > Mormoops blainvillei. The sequence goes on from PVJD01000141.1 coordinate 379,753, forward strand.
TACAGTGGGGCAGAAAGGAACTTTGGGGGCTGATGGGTACATTCATTTACTTGGTTGTGGCAATAGTTTCATGGGTGTATATCTATGTTGAATCTGACCAAATCCTGCACTTTAAGTATATGAAGCTTATTGTATATCAATTATACCTTAAAAAGGCAGAGAGGAACTCTTCCTGAAGGAAGAGGAGAAGGGGGAGGAAGAAGAGAAACAAAAGGAGGGAGGGAAATTTCACATCTCAGAGAAGCAGTCTGGGAGGTTAGACTAGTAAGAGGAAAGTGAGAATTTCCTTGATGCCCCCACTATCTTTTCCTAATCTGAGTAAGACCGACCCTGACTATGCATATAAAACACATGACATGTTCCACTGGAATGTTTGCGTAGATGGTTCCATTTGCATTTACTTTTTGCAGCTTTTCTGTGATATTTGTGGATCATCAAAGTTCTATCAGTTCACCATCTCAGAAAAAACTAAGCTTTCTACTCCAGAATCGTAGATGAAAAAGTGAATGATTATATCTGGAACCCAGGCCACAGCTGTCATCCAGGGTTTATTATTTTATTCGTAGAAATACTGCCTTACTTTCTGCTTAACCCTTACATCAGAGAATTTCCAATAAGCAAACCTGTATTTATGAAAATACAAATTTATAAAACGAGTGAGAAATCAATAACATTCCTTACCAAAACAGTCTCCAAAGGGTCCCTTTAAATAAGAAAGCTTCTTGAAGGCACCTAAAATTGATTCAATACATTTTAAAATTGGCTTTACACACATTTCAGGAAACTACTTGCATCTTTTCGCGGGGTGGGGGGCAGGGGTGTTGTTTTTATTACCAAGTAGCATCCATACAGTTGTAGGGAGTTAAAAAGATATGAAAGGGGATTTTATAAAAAAGATCATATCAGAGGCAGAAATGATACACCACAGATGAGAATAATACTGGCTGTCTCTTCAAATTCATACGTTACAAACACTACATGCTGTTAAACCAGCCTTATCAAGTGAAATGAATTTTTTAATAAGCTGCATTTTCTTTGAATGCGCCTCTCTAGTCATTGGTCTCCACCCTATATTCCCCCAAACTCCCCCTGGCAGCCCTTGGGGAACATAAAACGGGGCACAGAGCTGCACCCGGCGTGCTGCTGAACGGCCCGCAGAGGGGCCTCCGGGGAAGTCCATAGCGCCCCAAGCGGACAGGAGGCCCGCTGTGCAGCTGTAGGGAGACCACCAGAGCTCACTGTGGCCTTTGCCAGGGGTGTGGATCCCCAGGCCTCTCTGCACACCAGACGCAATGAGTGACCCGCTTGATCTGTGGCTGGACCTGGCCCGGCTGCGGGTGCGGTAAGTGTTCACTCCCCAATCCCACAGGCGAGAGTCGCAAGGGGGAGGCAGGGCGTACAAAGAGTACGATGCTGCTCCCTGTGCCATCTTGGTTCGGAGCCTGCAGACCTCCCCGCCCCCTTCGCTCCCGGGGAGCCGGACAGAGGGCCTGTGCCCAGGTCCTAACTCCCTTTAGGGCATGCCGCAGTCAGCTGGCACTTTTGTCCCTGGAGAGCCGGAGGCTCTGCTGCTGCCCTGGAAATGACACCCTACCCTCTGGTCCCTCCGGTTGGCTGTGTGGCCTTTTTAAAACAAGTTTTATGTGTAAGACTTAAATTTTCTGTGCCCACCACCCGCCTTTCCTGGGAGGCACCACTTACCCACCTGCTGAGTTTCCTTCCAGGCCCGTTTCTATGTTTCTTACCCAGATGTACCCGCGGTACACCCTGTTCTGTGTTTGTTTTAAACGTCAACTGCGTAAAACCCAAGGTATTATTCTGAAACTGTTTATAATTCAACATGCCTTAGAATTTTATCCATTTTAGAACACAGATGACCACCTCATTCTTCCTAACCTCCCCATATATATTCCACAGAGTGGATATAGCCCAGTTTATTTAGCCATTAACTTATCTGTGGGCATTTAGATTTTTTAGTTATACACAGTGCTGTGATGAATGACCATGCCTTGCCTTCTTGTGCATTTCGGTGAGGGTGGATACCAGAATTAGTTTAAAATAATCTTTAGTCCTAGACCTGAGCCATTTGACCCCTGTATCTGCTCTCAAGAACTCCAGTACATACAGACCTTTTTCATAGAAAGCATCTATATCTGAGAACCAGTAAGAGAAAAGCTTACAGATCTATACGTAAAATTGGGAAGTGAAATTTCTTTTCTTAGATCCTTTTTTTCCCCCTCATTTTGGCCGTTAGGTTACTATGGAGATCCAGGCAGATTATCATCCTATTTTGGTTTCTTCTGACCATGATTAGCCACGTGTTGTTTTGTTTTCTCATTTTAACCACTGATTTAGAGTTGGACAGGCCTGGGTTCAAATTCATGTGACTTCTCTAACCGTTAATATCCTTATCTGAAAAATGGGCATTATAATAACTACCCAACAGTTGTGGAAAAGAAAAGAAAAATTATGTAAAGTGCTAAGCAAAGCGATGAAAAGATAGGAAGTAGGTAGTAATTGATGGGTGTTATTTGGATAAGTGATAAATTTTTACAATATAAATCACATCCAAGCCAATGTCAGTATTTTGAATACTGAGGGGTTTTTTTTAACAAGAACAATTCCTCAGTGTCTTAGCATCTTTGATACTAATTAATGGGGTTGCTTTCATCCACACCCCTACACACACACACACAACTATACATGTCCTTTTAGGGTTATGCTTCCTGCCTTTAAGAAGTGGTCTAAGTTTTTTAAGCTATTTGATAATCCCAAGGTTGTACCCCATTCCTGGGTGCACAATCTTTGTTTAACAATTTATGTCCCAGGACAGCTCATTCAACCAGATAAGTGGTGAAAATATCCTTAATTTCCAGAGTTGTATTACCTAATTTTCTTCTATCTTCAGAGTCATCCAGGTGATTAATTTTTAATTATTCCCAACATAAACGGGAAAGACCTGAAAAAAAATCCTCTTCATTGATTCCACATATTCAATTTATTGAGCACTTTACGACAGCCACTCTCCGTTCTCGGTGCTGGCGACAGAGGTGGCTGAGAGACCATCCCTGTCCTCATGGACTTTACAGTGTACCGGGGAGACAGTGATAAAGCGGCACTGGGTCAGAGTCTAGATTAGGAGACGGTAGCGTTCCGCTGACCCTAATTAGACACTGACCCGATAAAGCTGGTATTGACGGTGCACTCTACTAAATGAGAGACAGATCTGTAATGATCAGGGACTTCCTAGTTTTGATACTGCATAGTTTGGGCCCTGCATAAATATGTAGTAAGTAAACAAAGAGACTGTGTTCTGTAATATAGAACTAGAGAACACACCTTTATAACACAAGCAGTTTTTTTCCCAAAAATCTTGAGCAAGAAAACATACCCTACAAATAAAGTATTTCTATTTTTTTTATTATTTTTTTAATCCTCACCCGAGGACATTTTTTTCATTGCTTTTTAGAGAAAGAGGAAGGAAAGGAGAGAGAGAGGAAGAGGGAGAGAGAAACATCAGTGAGAGAGAGAAACATTGATTGGTTGCAGTCTCGTATGCACACTGACTGGGAATCAAACCCGCGAACTTTTGGGCTCCAGGACAGTCAGTGCTCCAACCAACTGAGACACACCAGCTGTGGCCAGCATTTCTTTTTTATTAAAAGATACTACACACACATGCATGTACATACACACACATATACAACTAAAAGGAGAAATATTTTTTTGTATCTTGCAGCAGGCCTAGAGATTTAAATACTGAAACCATCAATTTGTACCAATAATTCATATACAGCAATATGGGGTGAAAAAGGTTAATGATGGAATTTTTTTAAGTATGTTCCATTGACTATAAATGGCAGCTTTGACAGTTAAAATGAAAATTGTTCCTGAAGAAACTTTAGTCAAACTAATTATTGGAGACGTTATAAGGATATATAATTATATTCTTCACCTTTAAAAAAAGTTTTATTACAAATGTGCTTTTAAAGAACAAGTAGAGAAATAAAAGCCGTAATTGTTCTTAATTATAGCTAACTGTAATTGCACTGAATTGCAATATGCTGAATATCACCAATGGCTAAAGAAATCCTGGCATACAGACAGTGCACCCACTTTCATGAGATGAGGTGTAGTTTTATGAATATTCCGTTATCTATAATTTAGCTCTTTTACTGTTGATTCCATTTCTGTTGGCTTTATTTTATTTTTTAGTGATTGTAGAGATATAATTGTCATCTACGAATATGCAGAAGGTTGGAGATTTCATCTGGGGTTAGTTCAAAATTCCCATTGACACAAAAACGACATATTGACGGTTGTTAAATGAGTGATGTGGGCATGAGCCACCATGGTTGAATACCCAGATTTGAATTTTCAGAGATAGTGATAAATACCACATTCAATTTACCCAGCAGGGTCCAAGAAGTGACCTGGAGAATACCAAAGATCTAAAATAGTACTAACTACCCCTCTGCAACAGCACTCAGAGTCACATTATTTTAAATGGGTAAATTTAAGTAGGGCGATTGGCTCCCATGAATGGAAGGGTTTTCATCTGGCTTCTTCTTTGTGCTCAGAACTCAAACCGAGTTCTGTGTTTCTGCCCATACGCCTGACGTCCCTGCCTGCCTTGATGGTCGCAAAGGCTAGGCCTGAGTCTCCGAGCTGATGTTTTCATCCAAAACCCTTGCACCTCATGGTACCCTACTTCACTCTGCTGTGAAAGGAGGTGATAGCACCATCCTGTTCTTTACTGAGGACTGTATAAGGCTAGATTTTTTAACTGAATATACTATTGGAGAAAAGAAGTAGCTTCTTCAACTGAAGGAGAAAGGAGCATTTTGTCCTGTGTTTATAACCACTCTTCCAAAAAGTAAAAATGAATAAACAAAGCCAAGATTCCCCCAAATCACATCATAACAAACCTTAGTACTTTTCAGTTTCCATGAACGGCTGCTATGAGCTTTCAACCCCATAGCCAGTCAGCTTTGACATAATTTCAGGTGTATTTGTTCATTTTAAAAGGGGGGGCGGTGCTCAGTGCGTTGGCTGGAACCCCATTCCTGACTGCAGGTTGGAGGTTGCAGCCGGGGAGACAGAAGCCCTCTGAGGGGATGTCCTTTCAGCAGAGGTCACAGCTACACCACTCCCCAAATAGAGGCTTACCTTGGGGATCAGATGGAAATAAACAACAGTCTGAAGTTCCAGCTCATGTCCCTCAAAGCCTTAACAGCACCCAGTGCCCGCAGGACCCGCAGGTCGATTCTGCGAAGAGGGAGAGAAGGAGGTGATGGGACTCTTAGCCGATCTCAAACAGGCCAGGAGTCCAGGAGCTGGTGTAAGCTGTCTTCCATTTTTTCATTCTCACTTCATCCCACATGGAGTTTGACTGTGGCTGTCAGAAACCACTCTCTTCTCCCTCAATCCTCCGTGTGTCCCGGGGCCCATTGCTGCCCTCCCCCAGGCCACACCCCAGCCTGGAAAAGTGCATAAAGCCCTGACGTTCTCTTCAGACTGGACTGTAGTTTTTGTATTTTACATGCTTGGGAAGGGCAGCATCTATAAGAAAAAATATGTGTCCTCTTACTGAAATCTGTTTTATCAGTCAAGACCCTGGCATTATTATACTAATGAAGTCTCTGGATTTATTTTACCAAAAACCTCTCCAATAGGGAATTGGCCCTGGCATAGGAGTGGATAAAATCTCATCCTGCTGCCTCCACAATTAGACATCCCCTGTGTGAGTCTTTGTTTTGGTGGCTTGTCCGTTAGATGGCCAGCCTCCTTGGGGAGAGGTCCATTTTTATTCATTCCCTGCTCAACGCCAACACATGGAAATTGGCACATAGTAGGAGCTATGGAAATATTCACTTGGCAAATTAATAAATAAATGCTAATAAATTCAATAACCAATACTTGTCAGTTGATGGATTAGGCCATTAGTCAAACATTACATTACAGGCTGGTCTTTGCAAATCCCTCTTTGATCCAGAAATTATCCAGAGTGGGGATGATTTTCTCTCATTAAAAGGACTTATGGGTAATAACATGTCTCTGGGAGCTAATAGAGAAAAATTAGTCTTTATAGCAAAATGGACCTCCTTTTAAACTGACTCATCCAAGAAAAAATTTTATTTTGATTAATAATTTTTGGTATATTTTTACCTAAGAAGCCCACTTAGGAATTGCAGGGTAGCTTCGAGCACAATCATGAAGCAATATTAAATGCAGAGACCTTTTAGTAACCTACCAGCCCTTTCCCCTTGCGGAAACATAGTGTTTGAAGAAAATACACCTCTTTTATTTTTGTTTTTTGGAGAGATGTTTTGTTGACAAAGCTTTGAAAAATCACACACACACACACACACACGCACACAGAGCCTTATGTGTGCATTGTCTGTTTTTTGGTTGTTTTTGCCTTTGCTTCTGTCTCTGAGAGCACAAGTTGTTAAAAGGTAATGTGCCATTTCCAGGGTCTGCGCCTGTCCCTCAGGGCTGGTTACACTTGCCGTTGCTAAAGTCTAAATAAGGGAGGTTTAATGAGCAGGAATTGTCCGTACTGGCCAAATTCAGGTCCTTCCTGGATCAGCACATCATTTAGCCGTGGCAGACTCACAGCACTTAACGCAGGTAAACCCCAGTGTGCATGGAGACATTCGAGCTCCTCTCTTCCTGATGCTACCAGCGGTGTCTTCACTTCAGGTGCATTGCTAAGCTAAGTGTCAAAATGACATATTTGAAAGAAAACAAAAGCCCTTCACACCACCTGGAAATGATGGGACAACAGTGCTATCGAAACAGTGCCCCCTGTCCCCCACCCCCAAATGACAGTCTGCCAGATGGGCTCTTCTGAAGAGCTGACTAACAGAAACCTTTAGCAATTTTATTTTCAAGGCAGTTGAGCACAGGAACACAGAAAAGGCACACAATAGTGGCTGTTTTTACAAGGAACACGAAAATACTCTACAGGCTGGATACGTCGGTTTTTAGGCTAAATTCATCTTAGTGCTGCAAGTTTTCTGACACCCAGATCACAGGCAGGCCTGCCACCTCATGGAGGTCACTGGTTCTAAACCACGGGTCCCCAACGCCCCGGCTGCAGACAAGTACCAGTCCGGGCCTGCTCCCTGCTCGGAACCAGGCCGCACAGCAGGAGGTGAGCTTGAATGTAATGCACTTGAATCATCCTGAAACCATCCCCCTCTGCCCGGTCTGTGGCAAAATTGTCTTCGATGAAACTGGTCCCCGGTACCAAAACGGTTGGGGGTTTTTATTCTGAACAACCACCCTACCATCCCAGTTTCCTGAGGGATTTAATGGTTAGAAGTGCCATCTACTCACAGCAGCAACTCTCAGCTTGAGCTAAATACCAAAAGCGGCTTAAAGAGAAACTCCATCTCGTAGACAGTTTTTTAAGGGAGGGTGTAGAGGGGTTACTCTCCGTGAGTGTCGGCTATGCAGAAGGAACCCAGAGGCATTTCTGTTGTGAAGCTGGTCTGCAGGGAAGACCATGTCTGTGAATGTTGGCCGGGGAATAGCTCATTCACTTCCACACAGGAGTGGATTTCAGAGGCTGGCCAGCATCTGCAGTGTTGTGCGTTATCTCTTACCGAAAGCTACACTTTTCTACGAGACTGGGTGAATTTATCTGAGCCTCTTGTTTCCCCTTTTAGTTTGTCAGCATTTCGAATGTACAGATCCAGACCTATGATTTTTTGTAAACCACAGCAACACCTGGTACTGCCTGCTCCATGCAGTGGGTACCTGGTGAATACTCACTGAAGAGAAGAGTGAAATGTAACAGCGCAAAGGAAAGAATCAGGCATGAGGAATGAAGGTGGGGAGAAGTGTCTGTGGTCCGTGCAGTCCCACATTCACTCAGTCTCCTTCTCAGAGAGCCCTTTCTGAACTCCCTATCGAAAATAGTCCCCTCACAACCCTCGCTAGTCTGTTCTAGCCCCTACCTTGCTTATTCTTCTTCCTAATGCACACTGTGGCAGGTAGCAATAAATACCCATTTGCTTATATTTTTGTGTCTGTCTCCCCCTTCTAGATGGTAAAGCTCCTAATAGCGGGACCATAGTTTTTGTTGTTGTTGTTGTTATTTTTGTTGTTCACTGTCCTAGCACAAACCCTGGACAAATAAATGAATGTGCAGCACATTGATTATATCTGTAGCTTGTGTATATACTCAGTAGTGGCGTAGAATAGGGATCAAAAGCAAGGGCTCTGGGTCCCAAATGCCTAGGTTCAAATCTTGGCTCTGTCTGTCTCTAGCTGTGTGGCCTTGGGAAGCAATTTAACACTTTCGTGACTTGTTTTCCCCATCTCCATTAGGCCTCAATAATAGCGATGACTCCCTTAGGCTTTTATAAGAGTTAAGGGAGTGAACTCACATAAATGGCCTAGAATAGTGGCTGCTATAAGTGTGTGTGTGTGTGTGTGTGTGTGTGTATGTGTGTGTGTGTAAGTGGGAATAACTGCTTCTGTGTATATACAGACATATGCACACACACTAATGTTTTAATCATGTGAGTGAAAATTGAGGAGGGATGAAAGTGGTAGAGAGGAAATAAAGAGCAACCAAAAGAAGGAGAACATAAGGACGGATGAACGGTGGGAGAGAAAGTGGGAGCAAGAGGAAGGAAGGAGCAGGACCCTGGGGCTTTCTTTATCAGAGAAGAAACCTCGATCTCTGAGGTGTTATGGATTTCCCAGGGCTAAGGTTCACCGTGTAAGAAAAAGTTAATTGTCTTAAATTAATATATGGATTTGTAATGATGCCTTTAAGCTGATCTTCTTGTCTATATATTATTTGGAAATAGATCCAATTTTATTTTTTTTAAGATTTTATTTCTTCTTAGAGAGAGGGAACGGAGGGAGAAAGAGAGGGAAAGAAACATCTGCCTCTCACACGCCCCCAACTGGGGAACTGGCCTGCAACCCAGGCATGTGCCCTGACCTGGAGTCGAACCAATGACCTTTCGACCTTTTGGTTCACAAGCGGTTCAATCCACTGAGCCACACCAGGCAGGGCTAGATCCAACTTTAAAGACCAACAATTTGTCCCAAGTCTGGTGATTTTAAAAAACGAAAGAAAGAAAGAAAAGAAAAAATCTGCTTGATTGTAATATTTTTACCCTTAATTAAGATAACCAAATTCTCAGTCCTTCAACCAGAACATTAAATCATTTGCAGGAGAGTCAATTTAAAAAGGTATCTTAACATATTTTAAAAGTTTTTGTATTTTTGGAAGACTTGAAGGTACCATTGGAGAGAAACATTCCAGGTCTTAAAAATATTTATCAGGCTGACACACCATTAGCATAGGGACTGATGCCCTCTCTTTTATTGTTGTCAGCTAGTTTTGGAAACTGGTGTGCTGCACAGAAATAGAAGATGCGCCCTTGCTTCAACACTTCCTAAGAAAAGAACTGTTTGAACAGTTCAGTGACGGGAAGGAGAGGGGCAGTGGAGGAAGACCTCTATTTCAAACAGCCGATCAAAACTGGCCTTGCTCAGTGCTGGCGAACAGTCCACACGTTTTAAATTAAAGTCAGAATCTCATACCCTCCATCATTTTGGTCTGCTTCTTACCCCTGGGACAACTCTGTTTCTCAGAACATATCATTCTGCTTTGTCATTTTTTTTCATTATTGTTTTCATTCAGTTTTTAGCATCCAGCTCTCCTCTCAAAGTCAGATTATCGTGGCAATGATAACTAAGAAAAGGAAATTAGTGCAATTAAACTCCAAATACTGCTATAACTACAGCAGGCATTTTTTTTAAGTAAATTTAAGAGATTGGAATTACCTTCAAATAGAAAATGCTTCATGGTTTCATTGCACTCATATTTATTGAGTGTCTGGTGTGTGCCAGGCACTTAGTATTTAAAATTTTGAATAAGACGTGGTCTTTGACTTAGAGGAGCTTTCAACTGTGGGAAAATAAAATGTATTCACCACTTCATACCTTATATAACGCCCTTTACTGGAGGGTAAACACTTGGAAAGAAGGGTCAGGACATCTGACTCATCCCGGTGTATTTTGAAGCACCAAGCATGGTTTGTGCTGAACGTATTCTGAAGGCTCAGTGAATACGTTGAATGAATAAGTATTAGTGCTAAAGACCAGTTATGCTTAGAAAACAATACTAATAATGGACACTGCAACCTATGGCACCTTCACTTTTTATAGACTTTAATTTTTAGAGCAGTTTTAGCTTCACAGCAAACCTGAGGGGAAAGTAGAGACTTTTCCTACACTCCCCTTGTCCTCACACATGCACAGCCCCCCACCCCACTATCGACATCCCCCACCGGAGTTGAACCTTCATTAGAACTGATGAACCTTCATCACATTGACACAACATTTTCACCCAAAGTCCACAGTTGACATTAGAGTTCACTCTTAGCGTTGTACAGTCTATGTGCTTGGACCAGTGTGTAATGTCGTGTGTCCATCAGCACGTTATCATGCAGACTAGTTTACTGCCCTAAAATTTTCCATATGGCGCTTTCTGTCAGTTCTCTCAGTTGGGTTATAAAGGAGCGTTATCTCTGTGAAACATGGCATATTCGGCTAAATTTATTTTCCTCGAGGGTTTTTTTACAAAAGGTATAAATTTATGAAAAGATGAATAATTCAGATTATTTGTCAGCCACAGTAACACAGGTAAAAATGAACAATTCATCATTTTAAAAGCTTTAGTGTTTTGCTGATCTCCAAAGTGGCTCTTGGTTGGTGAGTCCCAGCTGGGCTGGAGCCATCAGATACAGCTGTGCTCTCTTTGTACTTTCTTTTTAAATCACGGGGCTACATGATCCAGTGGAATCATTGGGTTTTTAGGTAACATCACTTCACCTGTGTCACCAATTCATTTATGTTCCCCAATACTTACTTTTCCTGTGAAGTAATGTCTAAAACTTTAATGTGACTTTTTCAATACGTGGTTGTATAAAACATAATTTTCCCCTGCTAGTACTTGCTACGTGGAGAACATAACTTTTCCCCCAACATTTTGCCGTTTGCTGTAAAGGTCAGGCCAGCACCTTTCCGTTACATGTGTGGATCTACTGAATGGAGTTAGGCATTGTCTTTCATGCAGAAATCATGCCCATAAGTCACTGTTTAGGAATTTCTGACTTATTTGTTAAGAGGAATAAAAAGTGAAAAGACACCATGTAAACCTTGTCTTTCTTCCCCCAGTATTTACAGTTGTCTTGCCTCTAGACCTAATTCAACATGTTTTCTTAAAGTGCCTGTTATTTTTCATCTTTCCAAAGAATCCAACTTTGTTTTCAAAGAAACAAAAAGTTTTTCATACTTATAGCTCATCAGTTTTATATCATGTTTAATCAGATTTAAAAATTAGAATGAGTGCTGCTAATGTAGGTGGGTCAGGGAGCAAACACAGTGTGCACTTCCTTGGTAAGCATGCGCACTCAGGGAGCAGGTGCCAAAGTGAGACAGGCATTTTGAAAGGGCTGTCGCTATTTCCCCCCCCCCCATGGGAATGGAGAACATTGGTTAATCCAGCAAGGCTTTGAAACAGAGGTCAATTACGGGCCCTAAATTTTATTACTGTATTGCAGTGGTTCTCCATTGAGAGCACTTTTGCCCCTTGGGGATATTTGGCAATGGGTAGAGACATTTTGATTGTGAGAAATGGGAACTGAGGGGAGTGGATGCTACTGGCATCTAGTGGGTAGAGCCCAAGGATGCTGCCAAACATCCTACAATGCACGGAACAGCCCCTCACAACAAAGGAAGATGTCAGTGTAATGTGAGGCTGAGAAATGATGTAAGTGGACCTCTTAGAAGAGGTCCAAATGTCCAAAGTGGTTTAAAAAGATACCAGGGGGCCTCATACTATTAAAATATGGATAATCTGGAAAGCAAAAATCAAGAGTTAAAAGATTAGAAGGAAGGAAAGGTAATTACACCTCAACCTTAGGTTGCTGCTATTACTATGATCAAGTTTGAAACAAAGATCTAATACTCAAGGGCAACAGAAGTTCAGGAAAGTTCATTAATTCATTCCTTACAAATTGAACAAAGATTTATTGAGTATTCACGTATGTTGGTCTCAAATGACAAAATGAAAAATAATAAAATTTAAAAGATATTTCTGTTGTGATAAATGTCATAAAGGGAGGTGAAAGGGACTGGTGTTTCTCAGCTGGGTGTCCACAATTCCAGGTTCTGTTTGGAAAGAGAAATTTCTTATGTAGGCGCTGAATTCTTAGAAGAGATGAATAGATGTGAAGCATTCAGCTGTGTAGTGGGCAAAGCTTTCAACTGTGCTTTTTGCTGAAGGAACGAAAACTTCCAAAAGCCAGTTTCTGTACCAATGAAAGCTAAAGGTTTAATATTGTACGGTTGTTTAGCAAAGAACAACTCTATAGCAGTTGAACTTAGAACACTCATTTATTTAAGGCAGGATGGCTCTAAGGGAACCAGTACATTCCTACAATACCTTGGCACTATCCAAAACAATAGGTAGGAGAAAGTTCTGGAGGTCAGGGTGGCCCCCGACATTTCATAGAGGAGGAAGTCCTTTATTTGAATTGACAAGATGAGTAAAGACAATGTGAGTTTAAAGCTGAGATTTTGAAACCAGGGCTGACATATTTGGTTTGAGAGGTCCATAGACCATCTACATTTGCACAGCACATTTTGTATGTATATGTATGGATTTATTGTTATTTTTTTGTAGTTAAGGTGTTTATGCTATTAAAGGGATCAGATGACCCAAAGAAGTGGCTACACTGCTGTTCTAAGAATTACACTTTTTTTTTTTACAATATAGCCATCAAATATTGTTTTTTATTTTATTGTTACAGGAAGAATTTAAAACTGTACACAGTATGATTGCATTTATATAAAAATGCGAATAGACATAACTGCATAGAAATAAATACTAAATGGAAATATATTAAAATTCTCTCTAGCTTATATAATTATAGGTTATTTTATTTTCTTTTGGAGGTCTTCCTGTATTTTCCAAATTTTCTACAATTAACTTGAATTACTATATAATTCAAAATTATATTTGGATATTGGAAAGTAATATAAACATTTCAATTACAACTAACGCTCAGAGAGAGCTCTCCATGGAGACTCAAAGCGGTCCTCACTCCCGGCTGCCCTGTGATGGGGCCAGCCTAGACACAGCGAATTTCCTGTCTAAACCCTGTGACTCCGTAGGACTATAAAGGTGATAAATAGGCTTGCTCCTTCCACATTTTATTGTCCACAAGAAATAGGCCTTTCCTTATTGTTTTCTTCGACAAAGGCTTTTATAACAAGAGAAAATGTCAGCTTTATTTTGGGTCTTAATTTTTCCAGAAGGCCTAAACTCCGTGGAATGTACAACCTAACTTTCCTCTTTCCTCTCTTCTCCACTCTCCTTCCCCATCTCCCTCCCTCTCTCCATGTCTACATGTGCCTCTTAAACACCGCCCTCAGACCAAGGCGGTAGCCCTTTCTTTGATTGTTTTTTCTGGACATTCCATGATATTCAGAGTAGCACCCTCTATTCAAAGACAACTCAAAAATGTCAAAAATACAACTCAGTTTCGGTTATACTTTTAAGATATTTTTAAGCACCATAGGAAACAACTGCATGTGTGAGTGATATCACACACACACACACACGTATATAAGAAGTCAACCTGCTATTGATTCAAACGGACATTTGATGAACTCCTTTTTCAGAGCAAATATTCAGTCCATGCTGGGGCTGGGGCAGGAAGTAGAAGCTGGCAAAATGCCACCATTGGAGAGGGGACAAAAAAGTGATGATAACTCATTAGCCATTTCCCATATCTGTCTGTTAGTTTTGAGGACATTTGGTGGAATGGACAGCAGGGAACAGCTATGCATGGATCCGGGTCAGTTGAGAAGGATGTTCAGGGAGGACACCAGGATGACCTTCATTACTAATGTTGATATTAAGTCACACACTGAACATCTTCTCAAAAACTTCCAAATCAAGATCTAGATCTCACGGAACATGAAAATAGATAGCACCACCAGATGATCGTGACTTTTTAATGGAAATCTCCTTGAAAAAGTAAAAAGAACATTCTGAAGACTCTACTGCTTGCAAAGAAGTGTCCAGGGGGTATCAAAAGTTGTATTCGCCCAATTGAAATCTGAGTTTTATGGTCCCGTTTTGACTAGAGGTCTCTTGGTGAAGGGCATACCCTAATCACACACATACATGCACCCTAAAGCAGCAATTCACCGGCTTTCACTGTGTTACCATGACTCAAGCCAGATTACTGGTTTGTTAGAAAGGATGGGACTCAGGAACGGCCAAATGGAGGGGATGCCCAGGGCGTGGTGTGTGGAACTCCCATGCCCTCTCCAGGCACACCAACCTCCCATCTCAACCAGGAGCCCACCTCCACTTCTAAAATATCTCAATATCAACCTTCCATCTGCTCCTCCTCTTCTAACTCCTCCTCCTCCTCACTTCTCATTACTTTCAAGAGCACATCTCTGACAGGAGGACAAGATATTATGATTGGAAAAATTTAGTTTTTAAATTTGTATCTGGTCATGCAACCAGTGACTTGTCTTTTGTGCCATTTGAATTATCAGAGCATCTTCTTCAATAATTCCGACTGGTAGGACATGGTAACAAAGAAGTAAAAAACAGTAATTTGCTACTAAAAGAATTGGATTTTGTGCTGTACGTGTTCCTTCATAAACCTCAGGTGACAGAGCATCAGCATGAAGACACATTCTCAACAGAATTTGTTCCTAATTGATTCTTGGAAAAAGAAGGCAGACGTTTTGTTTAAGTGGAAAATATCTAAAATGTTTTAGATATTTTGGTGGTTTAGGATTTTTTTTCTTCCTGTTTTCCTTCTGTATGTTGTATATTTTTTAATATTAATGTTTTAACCTTTGTTAAATTTTGCTACCAGGAAGCAAAGGCAAGTATTTTGCATGTGTACAAAATTTCCTTTGACAATAACCATTGAAATGTTTATGGGGATTAATCAGAAATGTAATTAGACAATGTTAAATCAACAGCTGCATATACAGTATCTTTTGCACATATACGATACCATTATTCCTTGGCACATTATATTATGATTTTATTAAACACATTTTTAGAACTTAACAAAATAGGCTTATCAGACTTATGTTCTTTTTCCCCTCCAGAGAGACAACCACAGAGTTAGCTGGAAGTCTACCAAGGTGAGCATATGAGCTTTGCTTATTCCGTGTATGATTTCTGATGTACCCAGAAAGAAGTGCTTGATGCTTTTAAAGAGAACTTCATTTTCTCTTTCTCACATCAGATTTTAAGACTTCGCATTTCACTGTGTAAATGGCAAAAACTGTGTATGAGTCACATACAAGTGATATAACCAAGAAATGATGAGGATGATGCCACATATGGGCTTAGAGAAATTCTTATTCATTTTCGAAGTTCTGTCATTTATCTGGGGATGTATTGATGAGCTATATTCTTTACAGAAATCATCAACATGCTGTTTCTTTTATTATATTCATGGGGCTGGCAATCTAAAGATGCATGGAATTCGTTTTCTTTTTCTTCAGTATATCCATTATTGTTACTGTGTTCAAGGATTTATGAAGATTTATGAATGAATCCTGAAATTCCCCTAAAGAACTTATACTATAGTTTTGATGGTTATATAGATTCATTTGTATTTCTTATCATCATGGAAATAAATTAGTAATATTATCTCACCAGCAAAAAACAAAAACAATGTATAAACTAATCAATGTATTTTATATACTTTTGATATTTTGTCGCTGCATGAAGTAAAATATGATCAAGCGGATGCAAATTATAGAGAACTAGCCATCAAAAGTGATTACCACTCTTTATCAGAAGAAAAAAAGAAAGAAAGGAGTGGCAACACTTTAAGAGAGATTTTGCTGGGCATCACATACAGCACCTAGCATCATGCCTTAGTCTTTCAAGGTGCTTGATAACCATTTGCGAATGAAGGAATAGGGCATAGGGTGTTGGGAAGTGGAAACCAAGGGAATCTTAAGAACGAGAAAAAGAAGTGCGAACCGACTATGATAATGAACAGCACTAGGGAAGAAGAACAGTACATATCGTCACCATCTGTTACAGGAGATAAGCACATTTGGTTGCTTTTTTTTATGTAAAGAAAATCTTTGCTTATAGGATCATGATTAATATTGCCAAAAAAACTGTTTACTGTGATCCAAATATTTAAATTACTCCATGTCTTAATTCTTTGGATAACATCCCAAAGAAACATTTCAAGTGTGTGCCGGTTTACAGGGTTAAAGCAGACGTGTCTTCTGGTGTCCGTCTGTATCCCCTCTGCTTGTCTGTCATTGTGCTTTCACTCTGGAGAAGGTCCACTCTGCAGGCTTAGGCATCCCGTCATTTTCAGGGAGAAAGAAAGTTTTGTATCTGTCCATGTTTGTAGTGAAGAAGTTAATCCCCAAATAATGAAATAATGACTTTCAAACGTTTCTAAATTGGCTAAGGAGTGGACCACCCTCAGATGAGGCCCACACGGAGCTGTATCATGCAGATAAAAATTACTCAGATATCTGAAAAATCTGGTGTACCCCCTGAATTCTGTTAAGTAGCAATGTTTGTTACTGTGAATACCAAGTGACATTTCCTGTATTCACTGCAAATGATCTTCTGTTATAGCTGGTTTATTACCCAAGGGAGAGTTCTCTCTCTTCTTGGGTTTGGTTGGAGATATTTTAGTAATGAGCCTACTTATTTTTTTCATGATTTTTTGTTATTCTAATGTTGTATCATGTTGAAAACAAACATGACAACAATCCCATTCAAACTGCAATTCTCTGTTGTCCTAAAGGCATGGCAACTAGGGTGTGAGAAATGTCAGTTATTTCTCAATTAGCTTCTAATGGAGCCTCAGGTATTATTTTTGACTTTCTCCACAGGCACTTTAGGACATATCCATTGACAGTTGTAACCCTTCCTCACATTAACATGAAATAATATAATTTTTTGATGACTACTACTTCTCTTGGCATTCAGAATTCAGGATATTTCTTTTGCTAACGTTTGTTTGTACACTCTTGTAGAGTTCAATCAGTTGTTCAGCTTTCAGCGTTTTGGTTTTTTTTTCCCAAATTTCTTCAGCGTCTCACTGGGAAAGTACAAGTGAGCCCTGGAAAACCTTGTTGCTACTTAAAACAAGGCACTTGTAGTTATTTTGTTTGTTTGTCGGCTAATGATTAGTAGAACATGACTCAGGGGGTTTTGTCCTTTTAGCCATAAAAGCATGCTTATGCTGTGACATCTAGGAAAAAATGGAAAATTGCAGTTCGGGCAACTGCTAAGTAGTGAGTGATAGGTGGCTGGGAAGGAAGACAATGGCACCGTGGAGCAGTTTGGCTTTCATTGGCTTTGACTGTCTTGAAATTTTCCAAAAGGCCATTTACAAATTTTGCACAAGGGTGGAGTTATTTCAACTTTAATTGCCTTACATGGCATTAAGTTAAAGTAGCTGGGCACTGGTGGATGACACCCTGTGAAACTGCCCAAACCGTGGAGCGGTGGACCACGCCCTGGCGGTTAAAAGTGCTCTGAAGTTGGAATGAGACACGTGCACAAGGTGCCTGGACAGGCAGCAGGTTTGGTTTTCGTTACTAACGATGATCTAAAGTGTTTCAGAATTCTTGCTATTGCTGAAATTAAAGCCCAGTAACAATATGTCACCCGGAAAAATGAGTTTATATGAACAACATGCACTAAGCATTGTAATTACATTATAAATATTCTTATCAATGATCTTTTCGGGATGAACACAGATATTTAAACTGGCTCCAGATACTACTCACGCTGTCCTCTTTATCTGGAAGCATTGTGGAAATGGGGTGTAGGGTGCCATTTCTTAAACTGGGAAAATGATCATTTTTAATCTTACATGTAACTCCTTACTTCTATTTTTCTATAGCAAAGAGCAATTTAGCAATCTGGACAATTTGGGGTTTTTTCCCCCATTATAAGCATGTGTTTCAAGAAGTTTTTTAATGGTGAGGAGTGTTTACATAGATGTGTTTTAATTAAATAACAGTAAAATCCCAATTGTTCAAATGGAATGGAGGCACTAAATTAGTTATTATAAACTGGGTTTTTAATGCAAATAATGCCTATGCAGAGATACATCTTTATTTTGGATAGCAGAGGAAAGGTGTAAACAAGGTTTATGCTAACAGATTCTAATATAATCATGCAATATTAGTGGCTGCTTTTGAAAAAGAGAGAGTGTTTTAATTCCTTGTTAATATAGTCTGCTCTTTCCCAATGTAAACTAAACAGTATGGGAAATAAAGTGGCTTTAATACACTTTAGTAGAAGTAGCTTAAGTATTACAACAGAGATTCACAGGTCGGTTCTTAAAGCACAACACGGAGAACTCGGGATAATCTTTGAAGAACATGAAGTGTTGGTAAGTGAAGCTTAAAATAATTAAGCATATAAATCAGATGTCATTTTTACTAGATTTTAGCATAAAACAGAGGAGACATGAGCCAAAGATTAAAGTTATGAAGGAAAAACTTAGACCTTTTTTTCTTGTATTTTAGTCTAGTAACTTGATCTCTTTTTCTATGCCTTTTTTGAGGGGATTAGGGGACATAAGCGTTCAGTATACGAAAGAGAACCCCCAGTTCCTAGACTACCACTATTCACCATAGGATTACTGTTTGAGACCCTTTACCGAAAATATAAGACTATCTGAAATAAAAACCATTAATTGCATTGCAACTTAACATATGTAATTTTTGTCTTAAACTGTTGAACTTTGTTATCCAAAATTTGAACTGAACAGATTCTATGTAGTAGAAGGGCAAGGGTGAGCTTTATGACTGACCACATTTCTCAGTCATGGGTATGACTGGTCAGATAGGAGCAAAGGTAAAAGGTGGAAGCAAAGAAAATCAAAGTAAACTCTTCCAGCTCAACTCCCCTTGTGTGGCTCTAGAGGGGTTTTAAGTTAGGTATTCAATCTCCTGTGGGCGGCTTTAGTAGCTAACATAATCCTGTATTTCTCATTGTCTCCAATGTGAAATGCTGACTTCTGAAAGACCTTTCAGAAATTAGAAGATAAAAGTGTCGGTAACCAAAGGCAACAAAAGCAAAAATAAACAAGTGGGACTACATCAAGCTAAAAAGCTTCTTCACAGCAAAGAAAACCATCAAAAAAATTAAAAGGGGACCTAATGAATGGGAAAGATATATGTAAATCATGTATCTAATAAAGGATTAATATCCAAAATGTACAAGGAATTCACACAACTCAATAGCAAAAAAGCAAACAATCTGGTTAAAAAGTAGGCAGAGAACCCGAATAGATATTTTTCCAAAGAAGACATCCAGATGGCCAACAGGTACATGAAAAGGTGTTCAGCATCACTAATCACCAGGGAAATGCAAACCAAAATCACAGTGAGATAGCACCTCACACCTGTTAAAATGGCTATCATCAAAAAGACAAGAGATAACAAATGTTGGCAAGGATGTGGAAAAAACTCCCTTGCTCACTGTTGCTGGGAATGAGAATTGGTGCAGCCACTGTGGAAAACAGTATGGAGGTTCCTCAAATAATTACAAATAGAACTACTATAGGATTTAGCATTACCACTTCTGGGTATTTACCCAATGAAAATGAAAACAGGATATGGAAGAGGTATCTGCATTCCCATGTTAATGGCAGCATTATTCACAATAACCAAAATATAGAAACAACCTGTCAGTCAGCAGATGACTGGATAAAGAAGATGTGGTATATGTATACAGTGGAGTATTATTCAACCATGAGAAAGAAGGAATTCTGCCATTGTGACCACATGGATGGACACTGAGGGCATTATGCTATGTGGAATAAGCCAGACAGAGAAAGACAAATACTGCATGGATGCATGGTATCACTTATATTCAGAATCTTAAAAAATAAGTCAAACCCATAGAAACAGAGTAGGAAAGTGGGTGCCAGGACCTGGGGGTAGAGGTAATAAAAAACAAGAAACAAAAACAAACAAACAAAAAAAAGTTGGTAGTTCTAGGCTAACCTCTTACTAAGTAATCTAGAACTTACCAACATTTCCTATCTGTTTTATAATTCCTCAGAAAGAACAATTCCCTTAACTTTCTCGGGACCCAAGTCTGGTTCAATATGTATAACATTTATCATTTCTTTATTAATTCAACAAAGGTGCATTGAGCACCAGCTATATGCCAAGGATGATTGCAGGCTCTGTGGTAGAAAACAAATGGAACATCATCTCTTCCCCTAAGTAGTTTGGTCTAGTGTAGCAGATACAGACAATCATAGTGCTAGGTGGAAAGTGCTTAATGCCATAAGAAAGGTAGAAAGACTTGTAATTAAACCAAAGGCACTAAGGGATTTCAGCAACAAGATGGGCCACTTCTGACTGAAGCAGGGACAGCATCGGGAATCAACTCTCTGAGCAGGACTTGAGCCGACGGGCCAGGTTTAAGCCTGTGGCGGTGGAGGGGGCTGTGCATTCCACACAGAGGGCGTGTCATCGCTGATGCCTAGGGGAGGTGTGTGGAGGGTATGTGTAGGGAACAGGAAGTGGTACCATCCTGTTGGCTGGAGTGCAGAGGGAAGAGGAACGTGGGCCATGATTGCGCGATGTGAAACGCTGAGACGCCAGTCTGAGGAGCCATCCAGGGAATGCTTGAAACTGTCCCTTAAGAAGAGTAATCGGGGAAAATCAATAGAATGGATTTGAGGAAAGCAAAAAAGGCTTGAGGTTCTTTGTAGAGAACCTCATGGTACCCCCAGACCTCACTATCCTCAAAGCCCGTCTCTTAGATTTACAACTTATCTAACAATAAAAAACAAGCCCTCTGGCCTAAGAGATTGTTTTCCAGACCTTACACTCCCCAATTTCCTGCTTCCAGCACCCAACCATTAGATCGCATCCCTACTCTGAGGCCGCAGTCCCAACTGATAAGGTGTATTGTCTCTTCTACCCTGCCTGGACACTTGCATCCTAAATTTATACAATGTGTCTTCCACTCCTGGTCAGTGACTAAATTCTTTCCTGTGAACACTTTACTCTAAATAGATTCTTTTTTATTATTTTTCTCAGGTCGAATCCATCTAAAAGGCATGGAAAAGCTATATGAGGCCTGAAAAATGTAAATTGAGTTTGTAGCTGTAGTTCAGCAGGTTGGGGAGGACCCAACGGTAATTCAGCACCCTGGTACATCCCCTTTTTCTCCTCTGCTGCCCTCAGCATGGAGGGTATGGTGTGATTCATGTTCACAGAATGGCTGCAGCAGCTCTAGCCATCACATGGAGACCTGACCACATCTAGAGAGGAAGGGCATTTCTTCTCATGGACCTCTTTTTTAGGGGTACATTTTAGGGGAGAATTTGTTGACCATGTCTAAGTTCTTAAAAAATTGGGCGTCTGGTGTTTGCAGCCTTTTTAATGTGAGGTACATTCTGCCATCAAGGAAGAAGGTACAAGTTGGGGTGGGGGGAAATGCTTTGTCCACACTTGAGGAATGATATCTGCCACAGGACTCTTCTTTTTTTTTTCTCAGCCTATACCAGCCAGGCTTCTGACCCTTTGATTCCACTACACAGGCCTAGTCAAGGTCAACGGCAGCCTCCATCTAGCTAAAATCAAAGGCCATTTATCTATTCTCTCATTTGGCTTCCCACTTAAGATAGGGACTTCTTCCTTCTCTATGAAATCCCTCCTCAGTGTCTGAGACACCAAACTCTCTCCGCTCTCTTCTTCTCTCACTGGCCACCCTTTCTCAGTCTTTCTGCCTGTTCTTCCTTTTTTGCTTGACTCTACATGTTGAGGTGCTGAGGTTCTTCTTGCTCATTTCTTTCTTCATTTGTAGGGAGGATGTGAAGAGAGATTTCATCTAGTTCCATGGTTTTAAAGATCATCTTTATGTGGATAGTTCCCAATTTTATATCTCCAGCCCCAACTCCTTTGAGCTTCAAATCTGAATGCCCAGCTGTCGATTTAACATCAATACTTAGATATAACATCATAAACTCGATGTGATCAAAAAAGAAGTTTTGAATCCTACCGTACCCACTTTACCACCGTGCACCAAACTGCTCAAACAACAAAGCTAAAATTGCTTATGTTGCCTTTTTCTCACACTTAGCAGCCTTTCCACCAGCAAAGCCTACAAAATTTATCTCTAATTTGTTTATTTTCCCCATCTTTCTCTAAGCCATCATAAAGTCCCACCCACCTGCACTATTAAAATGGCCCCTCAACTACAGTCTCGTTTCCTCTGTTGCAATGAGGTTTCCACACAGCAGCCCAAGTGGTGTTTGAAAAGTTATCAGTCTCTTTCTTCTCTTCTTTCTTCTACCTTTTAAGGGCTCCAATCCCATCATGAGAACCCCCGGCCGCACCCCCATACCACCTCATCTCAACCTAATTATCCCCGAAGACTCCGTCTCCAATTTCTATTACATTAGGGGTTAGGGCTTCAGCCTATGAAGTTGGGGGGGTACACACAAACATTCAGCCATAACAGGAAGGGAGAGATGGAGCTTTGAAGAAACCTTAACAGGAAAGGAGGGAGGGAGCTTTGCAGAAACCTTCTCCCAAAGAACAAGTGGTAGATGAGATATATGATCTGTGTCCTCTATCACCCTTCTCGCTCTGCCCAATGCTTTATATTCTTGGCACCCAGAAAGAGTCCTCTTATTGGCTGGAATTTATTAACCTACATTTTAACAAGCTGCCTGAGGCCATTGTCGTTGAACCTGTATCAGCATATGGGTTAAGACGCTGGGCATTGGGTTCAGGCACCTCAATTTTGTGTCGGCCATTTCTTAGTCGTGTGACCTTGAGCCAGTTAATATCTCTTTCCGTTTTTCATTTGTAAATTTGGGAAAATCGTGATACCCACCTCATAGTGCCATGATGAGAAGATAATCCTTATAAAATATTTAGCTCAGATCCTGGCAAATAATAAGCAAACTAATACATGGTAGCTATTATAGTGGTTTATTCAAAGATAGTTTTATGCTAATTATTTTTTTATCAACACTTGCATAATGTCCGTATCCAAGACAAGACACCTTATTGCATTAGAAGGGACAGCCTAGTGAAGTGGTTTAGCACATGTGCGCTGGAGCCAAAATCTGGCACGTCTTCATACACCAGTTTGACCTCTTACTAGTTCTGTGACCTTGGTAAGTTTCTTAACCTCTCTGCGCCTTGTTTGCTTCAGCTATAAAATGGGGGATAGTACAGGACCAATAATTCTGAGAATGAAATGAAGTGATACACGGAAGTGCTGAAAACAGTGCTTACTTTATTTTATTATAGGAAATTCAAGTTGTATACTAGTTGAAATTTGAGGTGGGGAATGAAGGAGTATCACACCATAGGCCATATAAACCTCTCGTTCAGATATTAATCATTAAGTGGCCAGCTTTTTGCTTTGCTACAAATGATTATTGATTTAAAACAAAATGCCCAAACATTGAATGTAAAATTCCCTTGACCTTGCTATAATACATGAAAGTAACAACTACATGAAGAAAGTATGGATGCAAGTACTCCCCATCTATCACAGCCAGCTGTATCAGGAAGGTGGTTTTTATTAATTTTCCAAATTACCTAAATCAAAACATTTCATTCTTTACAGATGCACATAAGAGTCCATAGTGACTGAATTAAATTATACTTGTTTTATAATATAGTGTTCTGATGTGTAACAGACTATCAAAGGAACCATCTTTACAAGGAAAACTTTAGAATATTGTTCACTTACTCTCTGCATGACCTATTTAAACCGCTCAGATTCTTCTTGTTGTAGACTACATAATTAGATTTTAAATGGAACATGATAAAGAAATTATACTGGTGATCTCCAGAGATTTTGATACCCTGTTTGGCTCTTTGTAAGAGTATAGCAAAGGCATACTTTAAAATTTAATAAAGGCCTGCCCTAATTTTTTTCTTTTTAGATTTTCCTTATCTGCTCAGTAATCCAGAACTTTGCTATATTATCCACAAGGGTTACCTGAAATAAATGATCAAAATAAAGATTCTTAAAAGCACATTTATCCTAATTTGAGATTTTTATTATTTGCACTTGAAAGCTTTTGTGTAGCATTTGAACTTTAAGATAAAACATGCCATTTCCTGCCTTTGTCACCATAGAGAATTGGGGCTTTATTCATTCTGCTGGTGGAAGCATTCATATCTTCAGAGCTTCTGGAGCAAGAGGGTAGAAGATGGTTTCAGCAGAAGATAGAATTTTGCAATTAGAATTCCTTATTTGCTGTTTAAAAGTTGCACCTCTTGAGAGGACAAAAGGGAACCCACACACGCATGCGTGCACACGCAGCCTGCAGAAAGCAGGCCAACGGCAGGATAAAGGAGAATCCCTGGCTGGAGTGTCCTAAGAGCCATTACATCCTCTTGTGTAAATAATTTTGTGTCATAACTTCCAGTTGTTCATTTTCTTTTGTATTTAAAGGGACACTGCCAAGATAAAATGATATGTTAAATACAGCTATTTTGTATTTACCTAATACCACGTTGCTGTATGAAAGCTTCCCTGGCCTCCCTGAAGGGTTTCCAATTTTGCTGTCCACTGAGCTTTGACAGAGTACCAGGTGGGAGAGCTTCTCTTCCTGTTCAGGTTGGTTTGGTTGTCTTAAACATTTGCCTCCGTTGATGTTTGCAATTGTCAAGCTACCAAGAGTGTATAAATTAGAAAATTCATTCTCATTTATACATACTTAATTTTAAACCTTGTAAACTTTTCTATTCACATTAGGTTTTATAAATGTTTCTATTATGCATTTCCCTTTTCCTTCTTGCTGGCAAACATGCAGTTTTCCTTTTGGGCCCAGACCACTCAAGCATCCTGCGTTGTTTCCATTTTTCAAATAAGCAACATTAAACTCACATAACACTGTATAAAACCAAACATGAGGCAGCGACACAAGCCAACAGAAAATAAATTCACCATTTAGCCTGACTGTTCATCCTTAACCCTCCACGTGCATGGTTTCATCCTTATTCATTCCTGACCCACTACTGGGTGTAACTTTAAGGAGTAAAACTAAGTTATATAAAGTATTGTGAAGAGAAATCCAGATTGGGAGCATGGTTATCCAGTGAATAAGGGGAAATTCTGTTTACCACCACAACACAGCGTTTCAGTCCCTCGCTTACCAGATTCCGGTCTATGGGTCTGAGGCTGGTGTCTGTAAGAGTGTCATCTGGCATCTTACAGTTCATTACAGTGCCTGTAGTTCTTCTTCCAAAGTAAAGGAAATTATTCCCAAATTATATTTTTGGTGAAATAGGTTTATGTGACTAGCGCACAACTTATGTAAATATTTAATGAATAATGAAGATACTTAAGGACATAGTAAGTGCTGAAACTTTAAAATGAATGTGTGGATATTAATGACATCATTATTACTAGTTGCATCTTTGAGAACACATACGAACAAGGAAGTATACGGAAGAGAAGAGGTACAGAGATCCCTGTGTTTAAGAACCAAAAGATTCCGAACGTGGAGATCTGATTCATAGTAAGAAAAAGTATATTCTTCCTTGGATCCCAGTGCAACACAGAGTCTGTCACATGATAAGGTGAAAACATTTTTATTGAGTACATTAAGTACCATATAAATTGACTAAATATTTGAGCTCACAGGAGAGAGAACATTTTTTGTATGGCGATTAGAAAAATATCACGATGGAGGCTGTAGATCTTCTGGGAGAAGAAATAGCAGTAACACAGCAAAGAGCGAGGAATGTGGAGTGCCCTGAAACGGAAATTCAGCCAGCTGGTCTCAACCAGATGGTTTGTTAAGAGGATAATGAAATATGGGATTAGAGAAGTTGGTAGAAGCCAGCTTGCAGCTTTAAAATGATATAGTAGTGTTGCTTTTGGTTTGCTTTGTTTTCCTTCCAGGAGGCCATGGGAGGCATTGGAGCAGGATGCATATATGATTCAGAGAGTGTGCTGGCGAGGTTAATCAGATGGTGTCCTGCAGAATGTATCGCAATGGGAAGAGCTCACCAGCCCAGAAACTTCCTGAGGACTAGGACCAAGTCCATTTTGCTCACCTTTTTATCCTCAACACCTAGCACAGTGCCGAGAGCACAGAGTAGGTGCTCAAATATACAACAAATGAATTCACGAGCAACTGGGAGACAAGGATTTTTCTAAACAGTGTAAATGAGGATAATGAACGCTTGAAGTAGTCTGGTCATTGTAGAAAGAAAAAGGCACTGGCTGGTTACAGAAAGTAGTGGGAAAAACAAATCAATAAAACTTAGGTAACTAAGGGGAAAGCAGTCCAAATGATCGCCAAGCTTCCAGTTTGGGAATGTCATAGGAATGCTGCCACAAATCAGGGTGGTCTGGAGAAAAAGCTTGTTGGCAAATGTGGGGCTAGAAAGCGGGTTCGTTTATGTTGAGTTAGAGATAACGGCCAGCTATCTAAATGAACATTTCTGGTGGGGGTGAGGGACACTTGTGGACATGGAACTGAAAGTTTGAGTGTCTGGAAATAAAGCATCTTGGAAGTTGTTTGCCTGGAGGTTTTGTTGAAGTCATTTCGTCCACACAAATAGGTTTTGCAGTTGTCTTTCATGGTGGCATCCTTTGCCAAATTAGGCAGGATGCAAATTTGGAAGGGAGTCCTTGAGGACAAACAATGTTGAAGCAGAAATAAATGCAATAGTCAAATGGCTTCTAGTTCTTTCTGGCAGTTTCTCAGGAGAACAATAAAGGAGTTCTCTGGGGTGACTTACTTCCCTTTTAAATGCCTGCTTCAATTGCCATCTCATTCCTAACTTTCACTGTGAAAATTTGGTACAGGATACTGTTAGCAGAGCTCTGCTGGCAACGGAATTGTGTTTGCTGCCTGCTCTCATTTGGCCTATCTCGTCTTGGCCTGGTACTTGTTGGCTAATTCCATCATGTCAGAAGTTTCGTGTCTTCTGGGTCCTTGCCTGAAGCTCTGGCTGTTGACAGTGTTCAGTTGAGAAAGTCCTCTCCAAGTTCAACTTCCATGATACAACAGTCTCCCTTTAATACCAGGATAAATTGAAACCTCAGTCGAATGCAACATTTTAGCTCTTCATTTTGTAAGCTAGTTCTGGTATTGCTTAAATATAATAAATTATAATTTCTTATAAAAGAGCACAAATTATTTTGGGGATGCTGTGGAACAACTTTACATGTAACAGTTAAGGGAAAATAGATCATCAAACAGCACCTGATAGCTCATATAGTGTATTAGCTCAGGGGTTGGTTGGCCATATAGATTTTAAATTTTGTTGATGTGTGTGGACACTCAGACAGTTGTACAGAGATGCTTGTGAGGGTGCAAAAGTTAAAGTCCCATTTCTAGCTAGAGTAAAGGACAATAGTACTTTAGAACTAGAAAATGAGAACCTGTAAAAGCAACCAAGTGCTGAAGAACAAGATGAAGTAAGAGTGGTTGTCTTGAGTTCTCATAACCAGGGACTCTGCAAAGATTTCTCAGATACTTCACTCTCCGCTTTCTCTTCCTCTTCCGTTGGAGCCCCTTCCTCCTTTGATAAGCATGCGCATTGTAGCTGATATTTGTAAAGTAGAAAGAAGCAATAAGACCCTTAGAAGGAATAAAGGTAAAGAAATGGTTACTCTCACTCAATAAAAAATAATTTAATACAATTTTTAAATAAATAAATGCTTTTCATTAAAAAAATAAATGGGTACTCTCAATGGAATAATAATTACGTTTTAACATAAAAGTTGTCAAAGAACACAATATAATCTGCATAAGAATTGTGCAGATATTCTTACGTGAATATTCTCCTGCCAATATGCACCCAGATTGGTTTTTTGTTTGTTTTATGTTCAGTTATAGTACTTTAGAGCTAGGTGGAACTTATTTTGTATCATCTTATTTTATAAGTGAACAGGCTGAGCATCAGAGAGTCAAAAGCAAGTCCTCATAACCCCATAATTTTCTCTTGCTGTACAAGCCGATATTTGCCTGGAGTGGGTGGAGTCCAGTCATTTTTTCAGGCCTATTTTGGGGCCATAGAACCAGAAACCCCTTTAACTACTTTTGGCTGTCTGACCGCCCCCCACAAGCCCCCATCTTTGGTAACCTCTGTTTATTTCCAGTATTTCCACTATAGCCTTGTACTGCTAAATGAAAGCAAAGTGCTTAAACAAGTGTTGATGTTACTTATATCATGGTGGACCATAGTGCTTCTCAAATCTTAATGTGCGTGTAAGTTGCCAGAGGTTGTTATTGAAATGCATGTTCTGATTCAGTTGGTCTGGGATGCAACCTGAAATTCCCCCCTTTTTTTTCTTTTTATTGAATTTATTGGGGCTGACACTGGTTAACAAAATTATACAGATTTCAGGCACACAATCCCATAGCACATCGCCTGTACACTGTGTTGTGTGTCCACCACCCCAAGTCAAGCCTCCGTCCACCACCATTTATCCCCCCTTGACCCCCCTTCACCTCCCTCTAACCCCTCTCCCCCTGGCAGTCACCACAGTGTTGTCTGTGTCCATGAGTTCTTCCTCTTTATTTTCTTTTTTGCTCAGTCCCTCCACCCCCCAGCCTCCCAGTCCTCCCCAGCCCTGACACCTGCCGGCCTGCTCTCTCTCTGAGTCTGTCTCTATTTTGCTTATTAGTTCATTTTGTTTATTAAATTCCACATGTGAGTGAAAACACATGGTACTTACCTTTCTCAGACTGGCTTATTTCACTTGGCATAATGCTCTCCAGGTCCACCCATGCTTTTACAAAGGGTAAGAGTTCCTTCTTTTATACAGCTGAGTAGTATTCCATTGTGTAAATGTACTGCAGCTTTTTTATCCACTCATCTACTAATGAACACAGACTACTTCTAAATCTTGGCAATTGTAAATAATACTGCAATGAACACAGTGGTACATATATTCTTTTGAATTAGTGTTTTGGGGTTTCTTGGATAAATTTCCAGAAATGGAATTGCTGTGTCATAAGGCAATTCCATTTTTAATTTTTTGAGGAATCTCCATACTGCTTTCCACAGTGGCTGCACCAGTCTGCATTCCCACCAACAGTGCACAAAAGTTCCCTTTTCTTCACATCCTCTCCAACACTTCTTGCTTGTTGATTTATTGATGATACCATTCTGACAGGTGTCAAGTGATATTTATTGTGGTTTTAATTTGCATTTCTCTGATGATTAGTAACTTCTAGCATCTTTTCATGTTTATTGACTATCTGTTTGCCCTCTTTGGAGAAGTGTCCATTCAGGTCCTTTGCCCATTTTTAATTGGATTGTTTGTGGGGTGGTTTGTTTTTTTTTTGTATTCTTTTTTATAAATTCTTTATAAATTTTGGATATTAACCCCTCATCAAATGTATCATTGGTGAATATGTTCTCCCATTTAGTGGGTTGTGTTTACATTTTGCTGATGGTTTCCTTTGCTGTGCAAAACTTTTTAGTTTGGTGTAATGTGTTCATTTTTTCTTTTGTTTCCCTTGTCCAAGGAGATAGATCAGAAAATATATTGCTACAAGAAATGTCCACGATTTTACTGCCTCTGTTTTCTTCAAGGATTTTTATCATTTTTCATCTTATGTTTAAGTCCTTAATCCATTTTGAGTTTATTCTTGTATATGGTATACAAGATCGGTGATCTAGTTTCATTTTTTTGCATGTATCTGTCCAATTTTCTCAATGCCATTTATCAAACAGACTGTCTTTAGCCCTTTGTATGTTTTTGCCTCCTTAGTCAAATATTAATTGACTATAAAGGCATGAGTTTATTTCTGGGCTCTCTATTCCGTTCCTTTGATCTATATGTGGGTTTTTATGCCAATATTATGCTATTTTGATTACTGTGGCCTTGTAGTATAGTTTGATACCAGGTAGTGTGATACCTCCAACTTTGTTCCTCTTTCTCAAGATTGCTGTAGCTATTCAGGGTCTTTTGTGGTTCCATATAAATTTTTGGAATATTCTAGTTCTGTTAAATATGCTATTGGTATTTTGAATCTATGGATTGCTTTAGGAAGTATGGACATTTTAATGATGTTAATTCTTCCTATCCATGAACATGGTATATGTTTCCACTTATTCGTATCTTCTTCAATTTCTATCTTCAGGGTTGAAATTCTCCATTTCTAACAGTTCCCATAGGCTTTCTGACAGTTCTGGTCTTTGGGCCATCCTATGATCAAGAAAGGAACTATGGAGCCACCAGTCACATTTTGTTTGAAAGACATAACAATTACTTTTCAAGTTCTACATCCATATCTTTAGAAATATGATACTCTTATTTATATTATTTTACCTTACATCTCTGGTGGCTTGTTACTATTTACTTCTTGGGAAGATGCTACAAAGCATTTGGGAAACTGCCACTGCATGAGTAATTTCTTTTCAAACTCCAAGTTTCTATAAACCTGCTATAGAAGTCTGTGGATTGAAAAGAACTATATAAAGACAATATTATGTTACTGAGTTCATACAAGTTTAGAATATAATATCAATTAAGATTTGACTTTCAATCCTGAGTTTGTAATGGGTAGATATCATTAAAGTAGAGACCCAAGTTGGGCTACTGGAAGGTTTTATTTTACATATTTGAGGTCTTATGTATGTCAAGTACTTGAGTTCCCAGGTGTTCTCATTCTGTATCTGGGGCTGTAGACAGACAGTATACACCTAGGTGGTGTGACAGTATGAATATATACGTATATTTGTATTCAGGAATCAGCTTCAAAACTATGGTCAGTTCACAGGCTATAAGCTGATTTACTGAAACTGATATTTATGGACTGCACGGATGTTAAAATTATCTTCGTTTTATTCGTTCTGTATGAAACTGAACAGTGTTTTAGGAGCCATAGTACTTCTCTCCTTTCACCTCCATTCCCATTTATCTCACCCTCCCCCTTCTACTAAAGTAAACTGGGGTGTCTTGGATCTTGCAGCCTAATTTGGAGTGACTCAAGAGAAACAGAGAGACAGGTAGCATTGAATATTCAGAGTTCAGTAATGAAAAATAATCACTTTAGTGAAAAGCCAGCTGTTCTTTGTTTTCTAATAGGCATGTGATGTTGATGAAAAACAGCATTCCAGCAAACTTTACCAAGTAGAATTCATTTGATTCAGGGTATTGTATTGTTTTGCAGAATAGGAAATGTTATTTAGGTCTAACAAAAAGCTGAACAGTACAGCCAGTTCAAAGACCCAAATACCAAAGGATTACCTTTAAACTTAGAGAATGAAAAAAGCTAGTGCATTATATTTAAGGCATTGCATGATAATTCTTTCAGAGAATATGCCTGTGTTTTCTACATTTTTCAAATTTCATTTGAATGAATGCTTTATGGGTTTTTGTGACTCTTAGGGATATGTTAAAATGCCGTTGTAAACATGCCACGCAACTTAGGTTTAGAGGATGCTTGATTTGAATTGTCGCATTCTGTTATTTTCTTACTTGGAAAAAAATAAGAGTTTTGTCATAATTCAGAGTTACTTTCCTGTACCCCCCCGCCCCCGCCAACGAGTTTGTAAGTTCAATGAGTTTCCCCCAAAGCAGACCCTGAGGCAAGGACTGGAGTCCAAGGACGTGAAGGAAGTGAGGCAGCGAGGAAGGGCGGCCAGGAAACATGTGTCCCTGAGCAGGTCACTGCCTGGGCAACAGGACCTGAAGTCCGCTGGGACCCTGTCCCGCTGAGGGGCAAGCAAGCTACAATAACTTCAATAATGCCATATCCTTCAGTGGTTGACATGGCTCCAGGTACCTTTGTCCTTGCGCACTCGGCCTTCTCCATGCTCAGGCCAATCACTCTACGGGCTAGAGAAAGCCCTCTCTGAAAGGCTGAAAAAAGCAGGAATCCATACACTTGTAGGGAAGGATCTGCCGGTGACCCTCAGGGCAAACGCAGGGCATAAAAGCAGGGCAATGTGATCGGTGTGATCACACTGTATTCCCAGCACCTGTCGTAGTCCTGGTACCTAGCAGATGCTTAGTAAGTATTTATTCAGTGAGTGAAGGAAAGAAGGGAGGGAGAGAGGAAGGGAGGGAAAAAAAATGCATGGTTCAAATAGAATTGGAAAAGCCAGGATTGGTGTCCGGGCAGCCAACAACTGTGTTAACTTCATAACTTACAGGCAGGGTGGTCTTTTGTCCCCCTTTCTGGGGCCCAAGTGATGTTCTAGAAAAATCACACCAGAGGAGGAAGGGGCACCTGAGAAAACAGCTTCAAGCTTGCAGAGTTTGGCAGTATCAGCAAAGGGTTAATAAGTTAGAAATATGTATTCCTTGCCAGAAACACTTGCAGAAGGAGCTTGGCAATGATTACTTTCTTTTTTCCTGGAGGAGGAGAGAAATGTGCTGCAGGGCCAAAGTGGGGCCCGCAGCCTAATGCTGTCTCTCCCCCAGGCCTGCCGTGGCCCTGGCACTGGGTGGCAGGCCAGTCAGAGTGATGTGGGGATTTACCCATAAGCACTTGCCTTCTTTAACAGTACTCCTAGCTCCTCCTGACGATTTCCTCATACTGATTTATTGATTTAATTTTTCGTTGGCCATAGTGGTAGTTATAAAGTAAATTTACCCCAGGAAAAAGAAAAAAAGGATATTTGGGGAATTCATTAAGGCTAACATTGCACTTGGATGCTAGACTCACTTTCCATCTGCCCAAAACAGCTACATGAAAGAAGCAAGCGGCACCAAGCAAGCGACAACTAATTGTCTCCTCCATTTCTTCTGTTGGGATGGTGGGATTTGAAGGATATGAGTGTGATTTTTCTCCCCAGTTAATCTTGGAAATCAAAAGTCAGGTGACCCCTACAGACACCACATTTGTCCTCCCGTTTGAATTTTAGCTGGGTATTTCTCTTTTTCCATTTTGATTTAGGACTCAGAAATAAAAACTTTCTGGAATATGTTTTTTCCTACTCTCGACTCTGTTTTTGTGTGAAAAGTTACCCCCAAATTTAGCAGCTTAAAGCAGCAAACCTTTGCTGTCTCAGTATCTCTGATTCTGGAATCTCTGTATCTCTGGTTCCGGAATCTGGGTACGGCTTTGCTGAGGCCGAGTGCTCCCAGGCTTCTCACAAAGCCGCAGGCAAGCTTTAGGCTGGGGCTACAGTCTTGGATGAAAACCCAGCTGGGGAAGGATCCACTTTTGGGCACATATACAAGGTTTTTGGAAGGATTCAGTTCCTAGAGACTGTTGGACTGGGGGCTTCAGCTCCTGGTTGTCTGTGGCTGGGGCCCTCCCCAGCTTCCTTGCCATGTGGGCTTTTCCACAGGGAAGCTGGCTTCCATTGTAGCAATCGAGAGTAAGAGTAAGATAGGGCCAGCAAGATGGCAGTCACAGTCTTCTTTTAATCTAATGTTGTAAGTGACACCGTCACTGTTACTGTGTTCTCTTTGTTATAAATGGGTCACAGGGTTGAGCCCATACTCGGAAGGAGGATGATACAGGTGCTGGAGGGGGAGGTATGTGAGGGTCGTTAGGGGTCATCATCGAGACTGCTTATATAGATGTGATTCCAAATTGCAGTCTGATGCGAAGTTATTTTTGCTGCAGTTAAATGCTATATCCTAAGACAAACTCTCAGTCGTTTGTGGTGATGTGGATTAATACGCTGCGGGTGAAAAAGGAAGAAACGATAGGGACAAGTAATTGAAAATTGTCTCACCATGGCTAAGAAGGAACCAGAGTTCGAGCCCAGGCTAGGCTCAGGGCAGGCCCCATACATCTGCTCTCATGGGTGAAGAGACAGGTGTCATTATCGCATGACTACCTATGAGAGCTGAACTCCTCCCTGGGCTGAAGGAAGAGTTGGTTAAGTTTTGAAAGGAGAATGACATGTGGATCTGGGACCTGCATAAGATGGCAGAGCAGGAACTGAAGTGTGCACTTCTAAGCCTTGAGTGTCTTGGGCAGATGGAGCGCCACGTGGGCAGGACGTAGCTGGGCCGCTAGAAGAGCTTCGACAGTGGTGGAATCTGTACCTAGCTGACGCAATGGTGTCAGCATGCCTGGTAATGTCGCTCGGGCTAACTGGAGGGGACAAGATCTCTGTGAACCTCTGTGAGTATCTGAGTGGCCAGCGGTGTTTCTGGCGGTCACTGGCATTAAACCCCATAGAGCTGGGGATGCTTTATACCTGATGTCCAGGAGTTGGTGACAGCAAGGGACTGTCAGCAGCATCAGAGGCTGTTCCAGGATAGAAGCCCAGGAAAGTGGCAGTTAACTCTGTTGACAAATTTCTGATGGGGCTATTACAGTATGCCAATGTGCATTCTCAAACAATATGTTTCCATCTTCTCTCCTTTCCCCCTGCTGGTTTGATTGAGAAAGCCGTAGCGACCAAAAGCGCAAGATTTATACAGACAGCGTAGCAGGGGATTGGGCTATGAGCAGGGGGGCCCCTTTGGGAGGAATTTACCTTTTAAAACGAGAAGGGGAACAGGTGCTCTGGAAATGGCTTGTAACTGCACGAGGGTGGGGATGGCATTCCTGGAGGGAAAGGTTACTTAGATTAACAACACTCTGCTGAAAATGATGACATCCTGGCTCTGTCATTAAAACAGGTGGCTGTCATTATGGCCGCTCGCTCGTAATGGGAAGATAATACAGGCAGAGAGAGATTTATATAGGCCCCAGAAAGATGAAATTGCACATAAAGGAGGAAACAAGGCCTAAAGAGGGCCAACTAGGGGGATTTCTCTCCCCACAGGACTGCACGTGATACTCATTAATGGTATAGCATTTGTGTGGCTCTATCCAGGGGCTTACTTTACCTACAGAGCTGTCATTTATTCGGGTTTATTCAAGTATCATTCGGGAAAGATTTTTTTTTTTTTTTTGCCTCTATGGATGTTTTTCTTCCATTTAAGAGAGTAGTAAGTATAAAAATTTACTGTATACGACAAAAGCTACCCCTGTTTTTTTCTGGCAGTGCATCTTGGCTGCTTAGGAGATAGTTGGAAATTTGGAGTTGGCTCCTGATAATGAGGAGGTCATAAAGGGTTCCCATATTGGGCGAGGTTAGTGCTGGGCCTAGGTGCCCTGCTTTTCTTTTCTGAAAAAGGTGAAGAAGCTTTAAAAAAAAAAAAATGAAGTCTAAAAAATTATTTTCTATTTCAATAAACACTTACATGGTGCTAATTATTGCCAGGCACTGTTCTAAACACCTTATCAATGGTAACTCATTTTACACTCACAATAACACTTTTAAAGTAAATACTGTCATTATCTCCATTTACAGTGACTTGTCCAAGTTCACACAGCCAGTGAGTTGTGGAGTTGGGGTCCCAGCCCAGGCAGCCTTGCTTCAGAGGCCACACTCCTAAGCACTACAACGCACTGGCTACACCATACACATTTTGTTCATTTTCAGTTTTAAGGGTCATTTAGACTATTCATCCGTCCTCTCTTTGAGCCTCTCTCCCAGTAAGAACCCATCTTAAAATCGCAGCATGTTGGACGTTGCTACATTAAAGGTCGGTCGGTAAGCTATCAGAATTGCACTTAAGCCTGAGCAGACCGTGGTGTCTTCCTTTTCACGGGGCACCTTTAAAACGTGTGGCTCATGTCACAGGCAGACCTTGGGAGCCCTGCGCTGCCTGCTGTGTGTACACTCAGCGGAGGTGCAGTAACCTTTTAAATCCATTAGAAGTGCGCACGCGCTCTCTCAAACAGCAAAGATCAACCCAAAGTTTCAGCTACGCTTACACACTTACTACAGCCAGCTCCTTCCCTGCTTCTACGTGTACAGTCGGGAGGATCTCTCTTTGGCCATCCTGAGCGCATTTCTCCTGGAGACTTAGAGCTGAGTGGGCACAGATGGAGGCAGGGTAATTTACCCTTTACCTCCCCCTCCCTGTTCACCATTTGACAGAAGACATGAACAGCTCTTTCGCCTTACACGGCCTATCCAGATTGCCAAGTAATTACCTTGATTTATGAGGGCGGGAGTAGAGGCAGCGCAAAATATAATTGTTAACTGAGGATGGTTGGATTATCACTCCTATAATTTGTAAATCATTTCATGTTGTGTTGGATACCTAACAAGCATACTGCATAGGTAAGAGTATCTTACTACCTTTGTGGCCTCTGTGCCTAGGGCAATATCTGACTTTCAGTATTTTTGGAATAAAGAAATGAATGAATAAATGAGTACCCAGCCCCTAGGGTGCCATATAGAAGAGATTTAAGGATGCCTTCAAGTATCTGCTTCCAGGGTCCTAGTAGTCTAATAGGACAACACTAGACCTCTGTATCACAGCTGCCTAAGAGAAATGTAGAATTTTAGAGGACAGAGAAGATGCTTTCAGTTGGGAAGACTGAGAAAACTTTCACAAAGAGAGCATTGGAGAGAACTGGGAGAGGACAGGTGGGACTCCAGGAGCATGAGACAGGAATGCTCAGGATGTAGTAGAAGGTTGGCACACCATCTGTTGGAGTATTAGATATGTACAGGTTTTATAAGGGGCTAATGAAGCTAGGGCTGGGTTTTGTCGCTTCGTAGGGCATGGTGACTACCGAGGTGAGGCACTTGTGTCTGGTACACCAGGCAAGGGGGACCAGTTGAAGATTTTGAAGCCAAGATCACAGCTTGCTTTGGCAAGGTAGAGCTCACAAGAATCTGAAGTGAGGAGCAAATCTGGAAGCAGGGTGACCAGTTAAAGGGCTGTTGGAGCTGTCCTGAGGAAGAGAAACTGGAAAAAGATGGCAGCTCGGAGAATGGAACAAAAAAAGATGCCTCAGAGGCATAATTTATAGGAATTAAAATTATTTGGTAGACAGCAAAAAATAAAGGAGGGTTGAGTTGCTGCTAAAAGTCTGAACCAGGGTAACTGGTGGTCAAAAAATAGGGCTACCAAGAAGAAGGGAGGAGGAGCCACAGAGTTGAGTTTGGCGGATGGGAAATAGGAAATCAAAAATTGCACTCTTGCAAGTTGGAGAGGTACAGGCCTGAGTTATGGAGCTCAAAGTCATCTCCATGGATGTAACAGTTGAAGAGAGAATGAATCACAACCCTAGGGGAAAATAAGTGAGATGAGGTATGTGAGAATGGCTTATACGAGTCAACAATAGCAATCATTAATATTTCATGAGCACAAGGCAGCCAAGAACAGACACTCCTATTTCCTCAATGGTGACCAGAGTCTGCCGCCATTCTCCCGAGATGTCGTATGCGTAGTGAAGCCCGCTGGACCTGCTGAGCCCGGGGCGCACATTCACGCTGACTTAGAATGACGCTTGACGGGAGGTCAGGCCTGCCGACTCCCACTGCCCAGTCACCAGAGTGGCAGTTATTGGGTTGCTGGTTGTTGGAGTGCGACAGTCCTCTAACTCGTTTCCCTGCTTTTACCATCAACTCCTTAGCCTCGTCCCAACACTGCAACAAGGATAGGATAATGGAAAGTTCAGACCAAGGCACTCCTCCCCTCAGGCTCACCAGACTAATAGCCACAGCACTTCTAAACGTTTCGGAGCCCTTTGCCGTCTGGCTTTGCCTCATCACCTGCTGGTCTCCCCTTGGCCACCCTGCCTCCACTTGACCAGGCCCTCTGTTCTCCTTGCTTCTGTCTCCCTCTGCCTCGGGGCTGTTACCACTGAATGGTCTTTGTCCAGATAGACTCCTGTCTCCCACCCTCACCTCCTTCCAGGGATTATCTTAGGTGCCTTCTCAGGGAGGCTTTCCATGAAGCCCCTATTCAAAATTACTCTCCCACCCTGACCTGCCTGAGCATATCTTTCCCCTCCTCCTCCTCCCTTCCTCTTGCAATATAGCCATGATTGAGGATGGCCTCCTGGGCCATACTGCCAAGGAGGGGGTCTTGGCTCTTTTGTTTCCCAGATGCATTACCTTGGGTTGGAGACATCAACCTCTTGCTAAGATTCAGTATTCTCATGCATAAAATGGGGTATAATGTTGTAGTGAGAACAAAACAGGTTCACATATATAAAGTGCTTAGAACACTCTCTGACATGCAGAAGTTCTCTACAAGAGGGAGCAATTATTATTCCATAGCATTTACCACCGTTGAGCATGTTAAATATTTACTGGTTTATTTTTGTTCATTGGTCTTCCTCTTTCCACTGGAATGTTAGCTCCACTAAGGCAGAATTTTTTTTTCTCTTGTTCACTGCCATGTGCCCAGGGCCTAGGGGCCTGGAATGGGACCTGGCATATAGTAAGTACTCAATAAATATTTGCTGAAATAATAATAGTCATTGTTGTTTTTCCCGGTTTTGTATCTGGTTTGCTTGACCTTGGCCTGAGGAAGAATAGAATTCATAAGTTGACAAAATCAGTTGGTTCTGGGTCAGGATTTTGCTCTTAGATTCTAACTAACCGTTGTAATGCAGTTCCTTTTCTGAGGGTCCTCCAGACACTGAACTGCCTCCCACTTCTCAAAACATGTGTCTACGCGTTATACAAAAGACCCTTGGTTTAAGTCAGTTCTGGTACTTTAATTGTTGGATCCACCGACTCCCCAAATGCCACATCTCAGTTCTCAATGCTCCCCAGTGGTTCTGGGAAGCAGTGAACCTTCTCACTCATCCGATCTTCCATGGGCCTGCCTCAGGCCACAGGTGAAGTCACTGAGCTGCCTAGTGATCACCTTTGACAACATCCTCTGAGCCCCCAGACAGCAGATAGTTTTCCATGGCTGGTGGGATGGGCCTGAGTGTAGGGCAGAAGTAGATCTGGCTTTAGATCCATGCAGTAGATCTGTGATTGTCTTTGTTAGTATGTGCTTTGTTCTCCATCTTTCACTGAAGTGCCACAGAATTGACCCACATCCAAAGGTAATTTCAAACATCCTCTGTGGGACAGCCTATTACCTGATTAAGGCACCATTACTCGTGTTCCCCAAAAGCCCTTCTAAATGTAATATTTTGTCAGAGAACATAGGCACCTCCTAAGTGTTCATTTTCTTAACTACTTTCTCTGTGAGAGGCTGAAAGGTGGCATGGGCCGTGGGATCCATCGAGACACCCAGTCAAACTGTAAAAATTCCACCTGCAGAGTGCTGGTCGCTTCTCCTTGCTCCTCTCTGCCCACCCCTCAACATAACACAGAAGACCCCTGACTGTGCACTAAGCTTGTAACACAGTCTAGCCGCCACCGCTCTAGGCCACACCAACAGGGCAAAGCTGGAAGACAGCCCTCTTTGCCCCCAGTCTCCATCCGGCCGTAGGTGAAGGCACCTGGGATATGCAGTGGAAATTAGCCAGATGACTCAACACTGCTCACAACAGGCTAACAATTAGAGGCACTAGACTTAGTATGTATCCAAGATCCTGGCCCTCTACCACGGTGGTGCCCACTTCTCTCAATTCCAACTCGGGGTGAGCCTCTGCACATTACCAGAAATACAAGAAGGTGCGCAAGTTAATGCACATGGAAGGACTTGTGGGAACCACTTGCAGAACACAACCTGGCCTACCCTTCTTCGCCCGTGGTCCTGCCATTCTGTGCTCTTGGGCAGGCCGGCACAGCCCTTGCTCCCCAGCAGGGTTCACACTGCTCTCAGTTTCTCCACCACCAGGAAATGACTGAGTTTCCATCTTGCCATTAAATGTCTTTCTTATCTAAAGTAGAAGGAAGAAATGGAATAGACTCAGAAGGATGCTCTGGAGTTTAGGTCTAGAGCTCTGTGGCCTTGAAAAAAACATTTCGGCGGCCCCTAAACTTTGGGGCCGCTACCAGTACCTCACACTGTCTTGTGACGGCACCTTCTGTCTTAGTTGTAAAGCTTGATATTCTGCTAGGTTTTCTCCAAGTTTTTTATATGTTTATGGACCTCAGCCTTTTCTTCCTTTGACTGAATTAGCTGTTTTCAGAACATTTAAGAGGGCCTTGAAGATGTGCAGAGGCCAAGGCTAAGTCTGGTCATCCTTCATTTGGGGATGGGGACTCATTCTTTGTACCAAGCTCCATAGCTTACTTTGTGCCCAAGGGTCTGAACCTCTGAGCATGTCCCTTTCACTTTCTACCTGCCCACATCCCTCTCCAAGTCCAGCAAACTACCTTTCATGAGGATGGCATGTTTCACCTTCTACACCATGGACCCTTGCAAACTCTCCATGGTCCTTCTTAGCGTGATCAGACCCCTGTTGGAACTCTTTCTGTCCCAGGCATTAGCTGGCTCTGGCTTCCTGAAACTGTTCTCAATTGCTTCTATATTTACCTAAAAGAGGAGGTGCCCACAGAGGGAGCAACTCCTTTACGTATCAAATACTGCTTTGACCTCAGGTCCCCCAAGTGAACATGCATACAGTAGGTAAAACCAGTACTTATTCAAAGAGACTCAGAGGGGGATGAGGGACAATCTTCAAAGGGAGAAGAATATTTGAGGTGAAAAATATTTGGCATGTGCTGTGGCCTGAATATTTGCATACTGCCCAAAACTTGCATGTTGAAATCCTAACCCCCCAAAGATGTCGGTACTAGTGGATGAGGCCTTTGGAAGGTAATTATGTCATGAATGGGATTAGTGCCTTTATTCCAGAGGCTCTAGAGGGACACCTCCCCTCTTTCATAATATGAGGACACAGTATAAAGGTGCCATCTGTGAACCAGGAAGAGAGACTTTAACAGAACTATGACCATGCTGGCACCTTGAACTTGGACTTCCCAGCCTCCAGAACTGTGAGAAATAAATTCCTGTTGTTTAGAAGCCACCCAACCACTACCTGTGTTTTTTTGTTACAGCAGCCCAAGTAGACTAAGACAGCACGAGAAGGCTCCTCTCCCAGAATTTGCAGGTGCCCAATATAGACGTTCCCTCCTCTAAACCTGACTCATCCAGCCTTCTCCAAATTCATCTCCTTCCCATGTTCTTTCTCTTTTCTTTAATCTCTGCCCCACTCCCAAAGCCCCTGCACCTTCTGGAACCACCTATCAGTCCCGAATGAGCTGTGACTCCAAGGGGTCTATCCCAAAGCTTGCTTCACCACTGTGGACAAGAGAGAGGGGACACTGAGCGTAAAGTGGAGGACAGGATGGTGGGACAGCAGATGGCAGAAGGGATCCCCATCAGTGGTATAGACCACTGTTCTTTTTTTTTGTTTTTTTTTAATTCCGCCTAGAAATTCACTGTGCCCACTGCATAGGGACCAGCTTCCGGCTGAAAGCACTTATCCTGCCTATATAAGAGATTCACATTCTTTAGGTTGACAAAACTTTGACTTTTTTTATGCTAGAAGAGCATTTCTCCTTTTTCTAACCCTAGGTTGACTGAGGGGCCTTTCTGATGACCTTGACAATGCAGGGAGCCCGCCTCATCATTCCTGAGTTTATCCCCATCTACAGGAGGGCACTGGGGAACATACTTGTCCATCTTAGTCGTTTCCAGGCTCTGTAGGCCCTGCCCTCATTTTGTGTTCTTGAACACAGTGGAAGCGTGAGTTGGACAAGGACAAAGCATGTTCTGTGTCTTTGAATTGCTGGAGCCCCAAAGAACATGACCGAGGGAACACAGAGGAAACATATTGCAGGTGACAGCGTGGTGACGCGCAGCTCTTTAGGATCATCTGTTTCTGTCCATGGTACCAGCAAACATTGGATCAGAGTCATTGGGGCGAGTCACTGTTGAGATTTCAGATGGGAGCCTGGACAAAGGGCAGAGGAACTATGTGATATTCTCATAAATAGTAGCAACCTCAGGGGAGAGATGCATGTAGTTTTGTAATAGCCTGTTCTGTTTATTTGGGAGTAGGAAGCATGTATGATTTCTTTCTTCCTAGTAGGCTACCAGGGACTGCCCTTTTTAGGAAAGTATGGAAGAATTGTAGCATCTCACAAGGGAAATGTAAAGAGTGACTGATGCTACCCTATTTTGGAAATCAGATACCAATTACTTATTTATCATTTTTGCATATAAAACTGCAACTCATGTAATTAAATTGCCTCAGGGCAGAAGTACAAAACATAAAAGTTTAGTTCAAGTGTATAAAACAGAACAGCAGCAGCTATCAGCACATATTAAAATACCTACTGTTAAAAATGCCTGTTATGAAGATGAGCCACTCATGGCATCCTACCATCTAGTCCTGTGCCAAACAAAAGTTTTAGAATTTCCATGAACAACTCCTTGTAAGTCCAGTTTGAGAGCAGTCAGATTTTAACTTTGTGTTATGAGTACATAGCAGCAGTTATTCTCTCACAACAGTATTATAACTTGTGAAAATAGCTCATGTCCTTTCTGTATTTCATGATGTGCTATTCAGCTAGACCCTTGGTGCCTCCAAAAACCAGCTACCAAAACCATCAGAAGAAATTCTTCAAGCGCACTGGGAGCTCACCTTCAGCACCATCGTCTTTTTGCAGATTTCCAAATATTTAAGCCCTAATTTTAATGAGCTTCTCTTCAGCGAACAGCCACCAGCTGAGGAGGGTGGCAGGGCGGGCGAGAACAGCTTCATGCTGTTGTGGTCCTCCCAGGACACGAGTTGCAAAGGTTGAAAACCGTAGCCCTCCCCAGTGCCATGCCTCCTGTTCAGTCTTTCCATTTGAGCTGGTATCTCCTTCTTAAAACCCACCCTTCTCCCCTGGGGCAAACAGGAAAGAAGGCAGCTTGTGCTTTTCCACTGAAATCACACTCTAGTAGCCTAGAGAGAGAAGAGAAAAAAGTACATTATCTTCTGTCCTATCCCTCCCAACCCTGCCTAAGTCCCCCTGTGGCCCAGCAGCCCAGCAGTAAGGAAGCCATGGTTAAGCAAGCAGACTGCCACCAGGAAGGAAAAGCCACTCCGCATGAGGAGATGTCTAGGGCCAGTGTCCAGAATGCCAGATTCCTCCTTCATCCTCTGCTCCTTGAGTTCCTGGGGTTGTCCCACCATCCAGGGCTCCACCTGTGTGGAGAAGAAGGCGAGTGAACAGCAAATAGAGTCGGGATGGCACCAGGCCAGAGCAGTTTTCTGGGTCATGTTGGGGGTGTGACTGCCCGTGGGCATGGGAGTGAAGGCCCCAGAGCTGTTCTGCAGGCATCCAAGGAAAATATCTGTGGACACTTGTACACGCCAGGAAATAACAACGGGGCATTCCTATGCCCAGGTTACTGTCTGGTTGTGCGTCCTCGGGAAAAAGCCATGTCATAACAAACCCTAAATCCTTATCCATCAGAGCTTTGCACCTATTATACACTTTTCCCATCACAGCTGTACAATCTAGACCAACTCAGAAAAGAGCCAAACTCTCATGCCTTTGAAAAACAGGGTATTGGACCATCCCCCAAAGAAGAGAGCTACAGTTGCACGTGGCTTTGAATTTGGAGCCTCTTGAGGTAAAGAGGGCAAATGTTAGAGAAGGAAGACAGAGAGGGAAGAAGAAAGACAGGAACTGGGAAGGTGGCAGGGCCCAATCTCCTGGGAAGTGACCTTTACTGGGAAGTCCCAGAGCCTGTGTTTATTGTCCCTGTCTCTACATAAACATCCTAACATTTATCTCTGTCTAGCTACATCTATTTATTTATAAAAAAATTACTGAGTATGAGATGGTCCAGAAAAGAGCATTACAGTTATTTAAGTGGCTACTTTAAAGTTATTTTTAATCAGACATTTGTAAAATGTAATTATGGCCTATGGCTTTATGGGAGAAATGCATGGTTTTAAAAATTAAGCACAGATAGAATGGAGAAGTGAGGCCCCAGTCGCTGTTCACCATTTGGCCCACGTGTGATTAATTTTCCTCATTCTTCTGATAGTCAGGCATCCAGAGTGCTCTCTACATTCTACCAGGTTTGATGGTAGTAAAAGATGGCGCAAGAGAAAAACAGACTGGTGAGTTGTTTCAGATGTCTACATAATAGAAAAACAGTAATAAAAATGCCATTATCTACATATTGTAGGAAGATAGAATGCAATGCTCATCACGGATGAATGGTTAGTCTCATTCTGTCCCCGAGCCATAATCAATTGTGCATCATTAACAAGACACAAAATCTTTACTAATTAGCTTTTATGATTATATTGTTATTGCAGAGGCATTTAAAGCATTGAAGATAAAGGCGATAGGATGCCCACACAAAAAGAAGGAATTTGAAAAACGGTGAAATAATGCCCCACCCTCCGTAGCATCAGACATTTTCACTATCACCATATGTAATTTTTATTTCAATCCACAGTGAAAATTAATATTTTTAGTAAATGAGTAACAACTGTTGAAAAGAGGGAGAAGAATGTTGAGTATGCTTTCATACCAGGAAAACGGAAAGAAATTCAGCTGTTGAAGTTATCTAACAAGAATAATTATTCATTTTCTCTTTACTTGAAATCTTCAAGGCTGTCTTTTTTCTGCGCTACATATAACTTCTTATAAATTGTTCTTCTCTAAATATATGAAATAAAATTTAGCCAGTTAA
This sequence comes from Mormoops blainvillei, assembly GCA_004026545.1. NCBI lineage: Eukaryota > Metazoa > Chordata > Mammalia > Chiroptera > Mormoopidae > Mormoops > Mormoops blainvillei. The sequence continues at coordinate 424,175 of PVJD01000141.1, forward strand.
AAGAACAGTTATATCTATACCTTTCACCAGGTTGTATTTCCAATGGATCAGAGATTTAAATGTAAAATACAAAACAATAAACTTATCAGAAGAAGCCAGCGAAGAATTCTGGGGCAACATCAGAGTGAGAAAGTCTTTTTAAAACTGTGATACAAAACCCAGAGCCATTAAGGAAATATGAGAAAAAGTCAACTCCAAAAAGAAAATTCTGCATGGCAAACTAACAAATTCTAAACAAAATGGCAATAAGCAAAGTCAAAAATAAATGACAAGCTAGAAAAAAATTTGCAATTTATATTTCAGACCAAGGCCTGCTATCTCAAATATATAAAGAGCTACTATAAATCAAAATGACAAAGACCCACAAACCAATAGAGAAACGGGAGGCAAAGGATATGAATAATCATTTCCCAGGAAAGGATAGTCAAATGGTTCCAAAACATGCGAAAATATGCACAATTGTTTGCATAATAAGGTGAATACAAATTAAACTACATGGAGATACCACCTTTGATTGTCAGATTGGCAAAGATCAGAGAGTTTGGCAAGATCCTGTTAATAGGGGTGTGAGAAACTGGCTCCCTCATTGCTGATCTAGATATAAACTGGTACAAAATCTACGGAGAGCGATTTGGCAATTTCTGACAAAATAACAAATATGCAAGCCCTCTAATCCAGCCATTTCACTTCTAGGAATTTATCCCACAGATACAGTTGTGTGAAAAGATTTATTTAAAAGTTATGCATTTCTGCGTTGTCTGTAAAAGAAAATGCTAGGAAACAACCTAAATGCCCCTCGATGGAGGACTAGTTAAATCATAAGGCAATAGTATGCCTTACGATCAGTGCAATAGTATGTTTCCGTAGAATAAAAATGAGGATCTTTTTTACGTATGGATTTGTAAAAAAATCCCCAAGATGTATTGTTAAGGAAAAAAAAAAGCAATATGTAGTGCAGAGTACATAAATTAAACATGTTCTCAAAAGGGGAAAAATACAATACAGATGTATTTGTTGTTTAAAAAAGATAAATGCTAATTCGTAGTTCTTAAAAGATTAACTCCCGGTTCCAGAGGCTCCGAAAGGCCAGCACTTCTCTCATTTCTCTTATCTTTCCTCCTGGTTCGAACATTCTGTATGAGGATAAGCATCTATTTTATTATTTATTTATTTATCTATTTTGAAATTAAAACACGGACTTTATTTGAGCTTATGGAAAAAGGAAAGAACCAAAAGAAAAAAAAAGATTTAATCTAATATGATGTAGATTATTTTCATATCAATAACACATTCATTGGATAGGAAGAAAATTTTCTGTACTTATGTTTCTTTAGTTCCTGAAGCTGAAACTAGATCAAAGAAAAATTCTTATCATTAGTAAGCTGATGGCCAAACATGCAACTTCTGCTTATTAGGCAGTAAATGCCCTAAAGGCATGGATTTTTTTAAACATTTTTTTTCACTCTTTTTAAATTTTTTCTATTACCGTTTATCACCCCCCCACCTTGTACCTCTCCCCCCCTGCAATCACCACATTGTTGTCCGTGTCCATGAGTCCTTTTTCCTTTTTGCTTGATCCCTCTACCCTCTAATCCCCCTGCCGACACCCACTTGCTGTCAGCCTGCTCTCCATCTATGAGTCTGTCTCTATTTTGCTTGTTAGTTCAGTTCAGTCATTAGATTCCACATATGAGCGAAATCATGTGGTATTTGTCTTTCTCTGACTGGCTTATTTCACTTAGCATTGTTGATGGCCTCCTAGAGCTTTCATAGATCTATCTTTACAGATAAGAAAACTGAGACTCAGAGAAGAGAAGTAACTTACTCAAGGCCACGTGGCTAAGAAATTGCCTAGCCAGTGTTTGAACCCAAGTGTGTCTAGGTCTAAAGTGGCTGTGCCTCTCACTCAACCATACTGAGCAAGTGTGCTTTGCCTGCCTCTAGGGGCCCGTGTGAACTGAGGAAATGGAGCTTTCACCTCTGGCTGGCGTGGACTTTGCAGCTTCCTAGGCCCTGTCCCAAATCTATTGCTCTGACCCTTCAGAACAGAGTCTTTATGTGTGGGCTTTCCAAAGTTCCCTGGATGAGCCTGATACACAGAGAGGTTCAGAACCACTGCCACTCAGGAATAGTAATAATAGCACCCACTCACATTCAGTCATTTAATCATCAGACAACCATGTGAAGTAGCTACTGTCTCAGAGGCGGTAGCTCACCCTTAGAGAGAGAGATTAATAATAAGCCCAGGTCACACAGCTAGTAATGGGGCGGGGGCCGAGATTTCAGGCCAAGCTGTCTGGCTCCCAAGCTGTTACCCATAATGCTGCATTCTTAGCCACAAACTGTGCTCCTATACAGTAACTCGGTAAGACGAGACTTAGGGATATTGGTGTAGGGACATGCCGGTGTTCACGTAGACTGAGGTAAAAGGGACCACAGGGGTTTCTTCCTATTCCTCGTAAGGAAACCAGGCTCAGAGAGGCAAAGGTTGACAGTAGTTTAAACACTTACCACAACTCCCTGCTTCCTTCCCGGTCCATCACTGCAAATCAAGTCATCATCTGGAATTGTTCAGGCCTATGTGAGGAAAGATTACACTTGTTAGAAAGAAATGGGAAAGAAAGGGCGACTGAGAACCCGTTTGCCCTGGCGTTTAAAGTTGTCTTCTGTGGATGGATCAGTTTACAGACATTTTTATAGCAACATCCTTCTCCTTTTCTCCCCCCTGTGTTTGACAGGGAGCTTACGAACGTTGCTACTGAGTTATTTTACTTTATGGCCGCCACAAAACGGCCCTTAATAAGAAGTGAAAGAAGGACGAGTGAAAGCTTATGGTCTCTCCCCTCTATTTCTTCAAAAGAGGACTGTACTCAAAGTCTGCAGCTTTCAAGATTCTTTTTAGAGAAGATGCTTTGCTGTCACAAGCAAACAATGTTCCAGGTGCTGTATTTACTTATATATTTCTCCCTTTGTAGCTGTAATTTTGCCCTGGGTGATGGCCATTAAATGGGCCCAGTCTTGGGGATAGCCCACACTTGCATCGAATCCGATTTCTGCCTCTAATAAGCAGTGTGTCCTGAAGAACATGTCTTAGCTTCTCTGAACCCCAGTTGTTAAACTTATCTGCCACGGTGCTAAATAGCATCTACTGGGCAGGATTGTGAGGCAGGCAGTTCAGCCAACTGTCATTTGTCAAGCACCCACCAAAGTGGTTTGTGCATGGTACACGCCCCTTAAATCTTAGATCCTCTTATAATGAGATAGACTATGTCACCAGCCCCAGCTCCATTCTCTGAGCATTCAGGACCAAGTCTAGAATCTTCCATAGGGCAGGTTTCCAATGACTTAAAAGCAGCCATCTTCTCTTTCAAATGCCCTCTTTGCTTCAGCACTCTGGAGTTCTGGACTTTTCCGCATAGGATAATTCTTATTTTCTTTATCATTTAACCAGTCTTCCCACTAATTCACATAAACTGGTTTATGTATTTAGCTATGACCTAAGGTACTGGTTAATTTATTAAAAGGAGTATATTACTAGTAATGGTACATTAGGGTTATGATAGAATTAGGGTTCTCTTTGTATGCATATGTCCTCAGGGAGCTATTCACTCTCTGAAAGGATGATCCCAGAATGCCTTTTGTTTGAATGTTAAAGGATGAATTGATTCACTGGTGATGCAATTGTAAGCTAAGGCAGTAAGAAACCCATTGGGATTAAACACGTTGTGCTTTAAGCAACCAATCAGTCCTAGTGAATTGTTGAACAATGCCTTTCCTCCCCCACCTTTCTCTCTCTCTCTCTCTCTTTCTCTCTTTCTCTCTCTGCCCCCTTTCCCTCTCCCTCTCCCTCTCTCTCCCGCTCCTTCTCCCTCTCCCTCTCTCTGTTCTCTACCTTCCCTTTTCGCTCCCCTCCCGTTCTCTCTCTTCCTCTCTCCCTAGAAAGGAACACGTCACACACAGGTCAAGATCGGTGAGTGAGCTCTGTGAGGGAGGAGAACTAATTTTCCTTCCACCCTTCTGAATTCTTCTGGCTAGTCTAATAATCAAATTGACATGAGACAGACTAACAGAAGAAAATAACCAAATTTATTACTTATGTAATTACATATGTACATAAATTGGGCAGTTGAGGTTTATATGTCATCTTGAGCTAAGGAGAAAGAGGGATGGTGGTTAGCACTTCAAAGAGACAGTAGGCAGGCAGTTCACAGGCAAATGAGAAGCAGCAAACATTTGGTAAGCAAATTTTTGCCTGGTCACCCAGAGGGAACCCTGATAAACAGACTTTGCTAGGTTCCTTCTGTCTGCCACACTGAGTTCATATTATGCTAAAGTGATAGCTCCCCTTCTTTAAGCAGGTTTTTTTTTATCTGAATTTCTTTAGACAAACAAGGGGGAGGGTCTTTTTGAGTCTTTTGTTTCTAAAAAAAAAAAAAAAAAAGCAAGAAGCTTAAAATAATCAATATTCCAAAAAAAGTATACAGACTCTATTCTCCCTTGCGTCTTACCTGCAGAATACTTTAAATTACAATTTCTACTGTCCCCCCTCATAGTAAAAGGACTCATAATTGACCAAGTTGTCCAAGTTTTAGCTGTACTACAGCTCTTCTCGGGTACAGAAACGGATTAGGAGGTTAGGACAGACATAAACCTTTTCCTCACAAACTAAGTTTTCTTCAACTTCCTCATTGGAAGATCATACCGGGATCATACTCTCTACTGCATTTACTTTGCACCATGCCATAGTGATATTATGAGACTAAACACTAGAATCACTTCAGATGTTTCAAAAGAAAGTCAGTTCGTGAAGTACGAGGATCGTTCGTGTCTCTGTTCTCGTTATGTGTTTCAGAGGAGTGTTGAGACATCAGGAATGTTTATGAAGTGTTCAGCAGGCTGGGATGAAGTGGACAGATTAAATGTGAATGATTCCTTAGGAGAAAGTCATTGAGACCGGTTGAAAGCTGTACTTCCATCAAGGAAATGTTTAGACCAAAATAAGCATGTGTCTGTCTCTCTGTCCATCTGTCTGTAGAGTAGGGTGTATATGGGGAATTGAACAAGTTTCACCAAGAAAGAGAAGCTTGTTCAAGCATGAGGAAGACATTTCACTGAAATCTGTGCTTGGCTTCTTCCCAGTTAGTGCTTCTCTTGGGCTTTGCAGCTGGTGTCTCAGGGATCTCTCCTCAGAAGCACTGTGTATACCAATTCATAGAACAGACGGTGAAGCCAGGGAGATGGAAGTGAGAAACCCAGCCATCTGCCCAAGATATTTTGCTTCCCAGCCTGAGGTTCTCCAGAGCAAGCACGTGGACCATGGAGTGCTCCGGCAAAACTGTGACACGGAGCTTCTGATTAGAAACTGCCTTGTCTTCCACTCTGAAGTCTCACCTCGTTGCTCTTTCAAATATGTTAGAAAACAAAAAAAAAAGAATAGGGCCACCATCTCACTACAATGTACTCATATGCTACCTTGCCTGGCATGTCAAAAACTGGGCCAATACATCTTCCTGGTCCCAAGAAGTCCCAGGTCCAGTTTAACATGCCATGGACTAAATATTTGCATCTGCCCAAAATTCACGCGTTGAAACTAATTCCCCAGTGTGGTGATATTTGGAAGTGAGGTCTTTTGGGAGGTGATTAGGTCATGAGGGGTAGAGCCTTCTTGAATAGGATTAGTGCCCTACGAGGAGACAAGAGAGAGATGATCTCTCTCAGCCCTGTGAGAACACAGTTCAAAGACAACCATCTACAAACCAAGGAGAAGGCCCTCACTAAGAGCTCGGCCCTGCTGGAAGCCTGATCTCAGAATTTCAGCCTCCAGAACTTTGAGAAAAGAGTGTTTGTTGTTTTAAAGTACCCTATCTGTTACCCAGCTGCTATGGCTCAGTTGGTTGGGCATTGTTTCGCAAAAGGTCGCCAGTTCAATTCCCGGTCAGGGCACATGCCTGGGCTGTGGGTTTGGTCCCAGGTCAGGGTGTGTACAGAAGGCAGCCAGTCAGTGTTTCTCACATCGACGTTTCTCTCCCTCTCTTTCTTTCTCCCTTCCCCTTTCTCTAAAATCGAAAATTAAAATTAAAAAAAATTGAAAGTACCCTATATGTGATATTTCTGTTATAGAAGCCCAAAGGGAGCAAGACAGATACCTTTTGTGGGACTCCACAGCTGTGACCTTCTACGTATCAGTGAACAAGGTCATCCCTTTTACTATGGCCCACAGCTTCTGTGTGGCATTTTTCTTTCAATCTGTGGTCATCTTTCCTAAATGTTTACCGAATGTTTAAAATCCTTTGAGTTTTGCTCAGAAGAAAACATTTTTTTTTTTAAGTTACATGCATTTCACAAGGGAGACTTATAAGATACCAACTGGGTCATTTGTCTAACATGGAGAACCACTCTGGGATTCCAGGAATGTTCTTAAATTCCCAGCCTGTGCTATTCAGTACAGTTCTGCTGTCTTCCTAAGATTAAGTATTACATCTTTCCTCCTTGGATATTTCTGGTCCGTCTGCAGAAGGCACTGTCATCACATAGTTATTGACCTTTTCAGAGAGAGAGAATGATCCCACACCCCAGGAGGAGTTACCTTAGATTATTTTCCTTTGTAAAAAAAAAAAAATGTGATTTTCAGTCTTCTGGATGAAAAAAGCATGAGGTAGGTGCAAATTGTTACAGCATTGAATTATCGTTTTCCTTTACAATTAGCACCAGTAGTTGTCACCTTCTGTGACCCAAACTGAAAAAGGATTATCAACAACATGCTTTTATTCCAACGCAGTGGTTACCTACATACACATGCTGTCAGGATTCCTGCTACTGGCTTCAAAACTCTTCAACCACTCAGGGTGGCTTTAAATTGCATTTTGGATTTTGTAGCCAGATAGTAAACTTCTTAGCCAACATTTCAGCCTGTGGCAGACTCCTTCTGGGGCATTCTGGGGCCCTAGAAGCAGAAGGTGTTCACAACTGGAAAGCTTTTTGTTAACAGCGTTGTAGGAACAGTGGTGGAAGAATTCAAAGCAACTCTACTGCTCTCTGCGTTCCTGCCCTCCTTTAGTGGCAGGGTCGTCTTTCCCCATATCTTTACATCATTCAAACCACATGAAGCCAGTACTCTTTGAGTCACTGAACCAATGGACTGAAAAAAAAGCAAAACAAAACAAAAAAAACACCAAGTAAAAAAAATGCAAAACAAAAAACCCAACTAATTGGTTTTCCTGTTTTGCTGAGTGCCCACACAGTAGAAACACTATACTGTTAGAGCTGGTTGTTTGAATATTGTCAACCGGAAACCTCGATTAATTAATTTAACCCTATCTCAGTGGACACAGTGAAAACTAAAGATCATAATGGTGACCTGGAGGGAAGGAAATATTCGAAAATGTCTTCAGTCATCAGGGAACAATTAAAATATGTTTATCATCATCTTAGTGTTGAGTGTGTTTTATTGTATTCCATGTCTTACAAATTGGTAATGCATACTTAGTATTTTTGATAATACCCTATTAAACAGAATGTTTAATTTGATACAACATCCCATTTAACAGAGCAGGTAGCAGAGACCTCTTGTTATATCTGCCTGGTTGTACTGCTCAAGGCAAAGTTAGGTCATTCTTATTTTTTATAGGGAACCTACTAGGTATCAGTTAGAATCTGACTCCTTTTTTCTTTTAAACTGGAGATTAGCTTTATAGATTTAAATCTATACGCCAGGCTTATTTTAGAGGGAGGTACTGTAACTAGTTGTGCCCCCCAACCGGATGACTCCCCGCTCCTAAATTTCTTAAAGCACAGCATTCTCTTTGGCTAATGGGATTAAAGAGAGCATAGCAAGGATGGGAATCTCTTTCACTGCTCTATCTCTGCCCGTTCCTTTAGCATAGCTCCCAGCTACTCAATGGACTTTGAATTCCAATATGATCCTTTTACAAGCACTTTGTTTAGGCCTGAGGAAGGCCAAAGAGTTAATTTGGAATTGAGATGTTTCTGTTCTTTTCCCTAAAAAAAGAGAAGTTCTTTAAGTAGGTAAGGGGATTTGGAGTGGGGAGATAATGATCTCAAGTTTTAAAGGAGACCCAAAGGAAAGCTGACCTCATTTTATTGACAGAAGATTACACTGTGTATTTATAGTTTGTGATATTGACTTCTTGAAGAGAAAAAACAAAAAAATACATTGTAAAATGGTACTGTATTAAAGAGGGAGCCCCTTATATTCCCGTCCAAGTAAATTTTTTCATTTGACTAATTAAACAGTGGTTCCAATATCAATGAAGGTTTAGTTTAGTTTTCTTTTTTAAAGATACTTAAAATTTTTTCCACATTATTTAATTTGGGCTTTTTAAGTTCATCTGTCATTGTCTCCCTGGACATACTTTTCATACTTTTTCCTTATTTTTCTCCCTCAGATCTTTTTTCCAATTCAAGTATGGGTAAAACACAAAATCTAATAAAACATTAGGTAAGGCCCTTTCTTCTCTCCCATTTTTAACCTGCAAGCCTTATGGTACCACATGATGGAGATTTCAGAAGAAACAAAATGGGATGCTGGGCACCAACCCATAGCCCCACTCTGTCCCCAGTCCTGTAACCCCACTCTGAAGAGCTCTTGGGTGCCACTGGTTACGGGGTAACACCATAACTCTGCCATAAGAGCTTTTTGCTCAAAGTAAGAGAGACAATATATTACACTGTTAATGAGAAATTTCCTTTCAACAACTAGAGTGAGAAAATGGAAGGGAGAAATGATAGGGGAAGAGCAAGAGACAAAATTTGATATTTCTTTCAAGTTCTCCCAAAGTCAGCCGAATCATCAGCTGATGCTGGAGTAGGTTCTGCTCTGTTGCCTGTCTGGCCGAACCCTGCATTTCAAGCGTCATGTCTTCTTCATCAAATGTGAAATGCCCTGTTGGGAAGTCAAATGGATTAACCTTTTCTATAAGTAAATTCTCTTTTCCTTCTAGTCCACACTTAGGGTTGTCATCTTTAGCCTTTCTGCTTAATGGTGTCTTTAACACTCCTTGCCTTTGAGAGTTAGAGCTTTTCCTTGAAATTTGTCAGAAGTGTATATACAATCAATCCAAAACTGAGAAAAACTTACGTGAAGAATTAGAGGGGAACACACACTGGCTAGCTTTTGCCTGACAGTGTGAAATCTTTACATAGTGTGGGTCTTTCAAGGTCCGTTGTATCAGATAGATAGATGGTAGAAAGGTAGGTTAGGTAGGTAGGCACGTAGGTAGATAGATAGATAGATAGATGATAGATAGATGAATCATCACTCTTGGGAAAGTTTTTAATCATTCATTTATTGGAAAATGATAAGGTAGCTTGTGAACTTGGACTTAATTTATGAATTTTGGGGAAGAGTGCTCAAGTGAAGTCATAGTGAATGTCACATCAACAGGTACAAGTGCGCATGTACGGGGAAGAAAGGAGCTTAGCCTTCTGAAGCTGTCACCCTGGTCCTGTTGATCCCAGTTTAATGCAGCAGTGAATTTTCAATCCTTCCTATTCTAGCATACTCACCTGCCCCCGAGAGACTCCTCATCAGCAGGTTACTGAGTTCTCACCATATTCACAGTTGTCTATAAAAATGCAGAAAGATTCTCTCCTATACCAAAGTCTAAATTCTAACACGGACCAAAATCTAAAGTCTAATACCATACCCACTCAGTCTGAAAGCATAAATTAGAATCAAAGAGATATTGGACTAAATCTCTTCATTAGCACCATAAAGCATGGCCAATAGAAAAGAAATAGCAGCCTTTAGATAATATTATTTGCAATTATTGGACAAATTTTTAATTGAAATCGCTTTTGAAAGCCGTGGCGTTTCTTCAGCTTGCTGGGGCAATTCTAAAATCTCTTCGGGCTCCCCCGTCCCATCCTAAATATAGTGTTAAGGTTGAACTTGATAATGTCTATGAAAGTGCTTTATGTTTATCAGAATTTAGTGCTAAAGAATTTGAAGCTATTTGGACTGATGTTATCAGTGTTTAGGGGTAAACTGACCACTTTTTTAAAAGTGATTTAACACTTTCAGAGCTTTGAGATGTCCTTGAGTGCCTTGGAAAAGGTAAGTTAGTAAATGGTACTTTTGTAACTTAAAAGAATTAATGACCACCAAAAGTGAGCAAGTTATTCCTTTTTTCTTTTAGGATCAGGCCTATAGAATTAAATGTGAAGTCATCACTTTTCAAAAGGGCTTAATTTTATGTCATTTCAGCAACTTAAGAAATATCATCTTGAGAGCAAAAGAAAGCCTGGGGCTTTTGATTTGTTTGTTGTACATTTTCAGACACATCTACAGAAGGAATAAGAAAATAGATTTTTAAAATTTTAACCTGAATGTGAACCTTCCCTTCTTCTATTGTCTTTTTAAAATCAACAAAATCATTAAGCCTCTCATGCAGAAAAAAAATGCAGCTCTTTAGACCAAACAATAATAATAACAATAATAACAGATATCTAATTTTCTTTCTTACAGTATTTTAAATCTTACAAAATGCTTTCACATCCCACTATCTCACAGTGTCAATTATGAATTAGCTGTGAAGGGTTGTTTTTTTTTCTGGTCAATAGAAAAAGGTTTTAGCTAGGCATGAAAAAAAATTCTCTTAGCTCTCACAGTGGTTTAATACTGGCCTAGTTTCCTGAGAAAGGCTGTGGAATTGTTTTTCTTTGATGATAGAAACAAAACACATTGAGAAACATGATTAAATTTACCCCAACCCAATTCTTGGAGTCCAGGAAAAGTGACTTTAGCCTCCTGTTTATCATATACTAGAAGAGCATCATACCTTCGCATCAATATTAATTATATATTTGTAAGGTAAACGTTGAATCATACCCAAAGAGATATAGTCCAATGTGTATGGTCCTCTCTCTTGAATGCCCTGTAGTACTGTTTGATATGCATACATTTAACTATTTGTTATCTATCAGTTTTCTGTTAATTTCATGTGTGAGTTTCCCCAACCTAATGGAAAACTCTTAAAAGACAAGACTCATTCTTGGAGCTAGTTTTGCACCCTCCACAGGGATTATGACAAATAGGACAGTTTTCATTGACCCATGATTGATACAACCTCTGGCTTAAAGATAGTAGACATATGAGATCAGTGGTTCCCAAACTTAGGCATGGATCAGAGAGAGGGCTTGTTAAAGCGCAGTGTCTGGCCCCACCCTTAAAAGTTCAGAGGTAGGGAGCGTGGAGTGGGGCTGATAATTTGCGTTGCTAATGGTTCCCAGGTGAGGCTGGTCCTGAGACCACAGTTTGAGAATCATGGCATTAGGTTCACGTTAAAGTCTCCTTCGTATTTTACTTGATGATATTTAAGATCTGTACCAATTTTTAACTGGGATTCAAGAGCGCACAGCAACATTATTCATAGAAACAAATGCAGTTAAACCCACAAGTTAAAAGCTAGGAATTTATTGCTAAAACCACAAGTTAAAAGACCTAAAACAAATGAAGCTGGGCTTCAGATATATCAGGCTATGAATGAATAACTCTAACTGATTAATGATAATTTTCTAAATGAGGATGTAACCCACATCATTAGCACAGCTATTACTCAACTTATGAATGGATCATATTCCACAGTTTATTTGGGGTCCGATGTTTGGAACTCAAAATGTGTTTTACCATAGAAGAATTTTGATAAACAATTGTAGCAGATGTCTCTCTGACTCATAATTTACCCAAAGAAATGACTCTTAATCCTGATTTCTAAGGGGAAAACTTTAGGCTTTACAGCTTTGTTTCACCACCAACTAAGTAGGGTATCTGGATAGAAGACCAGGAAGAAAGGCGATGGATGTTTCATTTTGCACATACTAAGTCTGAGTTTTCTTTGGCATATCCAGGTGATGTCCACTATGCAGCATGATGGAGATATCCCCACCTCACTGCAGCTGGCTCACAGTTTCCATTTGTCCTCTTTTTGTCAACAGGCAGCGATGGGGAGACTGATGGTGCTTTCTCTCATGGCTGGGTCAGTGCATGTAGCCCAGAGAGGCTGAAGGGTTCAGGGAGAGCTGCACATCGTGTGGCATAAACCCCTGAGGATACTTCCGGTCTTCTTTTTCATAATCCTTGTGTTTGCTCTGAAGGTCCAGTAATAGACAGGCCTGCTTAGATATTTCAGCACCATCAACTATAGTTTTTCTCCCTCTCTTCCCTTCTCTCTTAGGCTTCCTACCAGACCCTCAATCCTTCCCTTTTCTTTTTCTTATTCAGATTTACAAAGACCTAGAGCAGATAAAGATGTTTTGGAGACACCCGTTCACCTACATCACAGGGGAAAACCCACATCACCTGAATATTCTGTGTTGCGGAGGAGCAGCACGTCTGGGATTAGGGAATTGAGGAAATGTAATGGGACCAGGTAACCAGAGAGGGACCAGGATAGTCCCTTTCTGTGCCCCAGTGAGTCAGCGTCAGTCCTGTAGCCCCATTCCACTGCATGAACCTCCTCAGAACTCAAACCAGATCACAGGTAGCAGCAGGTTCCCTTCCATTCTAGGGTAAGGGAAAGGAGTAGAAGAAAGTAATCACTGTTGTCAAATCAGAAAGAAAAAGTAATTCCTCTAGCCACCTTATTTGTATTACTTAGGGTGAATCAGAATCAAAATTGGCTTTTGGCAGTTTGTGAGCCAGAAAATTCCTGAGTAATCACTCTCTCCCTCTCTCTCCCCCCGCCCCCTGTGAAATGCCCAAATACATTTCATTGATTCCTGATTCATACTTTCCTACACCTGATTTCACATAGAATTATAGATTGTGTGAGTCTGGGTACTTTCGGAAGTAGGCACCAAGAGAGAAGTAAACATGCAAGGATTTTATTAGGGGAAATACCAGTGAATGAAAATGGGGAATAAGCCCAAAAATACTGAGACTGGCCAGACTGCAGTGTCAGACCCCGAGGGATGGGAAGATTGGATGGAAGCGTGCCAAACTGAAGTGTCGTCTCCGGAAGATTTCTCAAGTCCTTGAGCAAACCTGACCAGCGCCATCGGGTGCCCCCCCCCGCCCCCCAGGAATGGGCTTGCTTTCATGTCCCTTCTGTGCTCCTCCGTGGCCAGAGTAGCCAGTGGGACACATGACTAGAAGCAAAAGTGCTGATAGATTTCAGAGGACAGTGGCTGGGCACCTGGACATTGTGCCTCCTGCAGTTGGAGCTCTGTGAGGTGTATGTCCTCACCTCACCTCACCAACAAGCCAACAGCCAAAGTGTCTTGGGTAAATGTAAAAGTTGTGCTTTGCAATAGGAATGGTATAATATCGGTTATGAAAGAAAAAAAAGACAGAAAAGAAACGATGCTTCACTATCTTTAGTACTTAGAAAGTAGAGTGTAGGTCGTTAAAATTCACCATGATCTGAAAATTTTACTTCAAGCTTGCAGTTTTGGCCTATCTGTCCCTCCAGACTGGTATTAAGAGCTGGTAAGAAGAGCAAAATGAACTACCTTGGCACCACTTTTCTCTCAGTGCATAATGAAAGGGCAACAAAATGCCATAGAGTTGGAAGCAAGAGGGAGGGGGTTCAGCATGGGGGGAGCGGAGGGCTTACCAACTTAATACTTGCTGCTTAATGATTAAGAATTGGCAGTGCATCTTTCTTTTTAGGATTGCTAAAATTTTCACTCTTTTGACCCAGAAAGAAATCTTGGACTTTAAATGTGGAGCACCTAATTTTTCATTTTATAAATAATCTGTGTTCCATTCCACTGTGTGGAATGCATAATGATGTTTAGAATACCAGCTGCCACCTAGAGATGTTCCCAAAGTGAAATATACATATATCCTGCTGGATTTTAAATTATGTAAATAATTTGCTTTCTGTCTCTTCTGATGTTGAAATGGAGAAATGAGGAGTTATGATTTCTAAAACCCAACGGATATTGTATATTTTATGCTGTTTGTTAGAGGTGGGGATGCATGGGGAGTAGAATTTCTTTGAGATAATTTTTGAAAAGCTTAACTAGTGGGACAGCTCCCATGATGACGCATGTGCGTTGTATTCTAATTGTATCACACACACTTCACTCTGTGTTCTTTTAGGCTTAAACTAATGTGGCACAAAAATGACAGCATATCAATGAATTTTGCTGAGAAAGTGACAAAAGACATTGAACCATCAGAGTGGGACAGTTGCCTAATGTTCAGTATTACCTCTTTTGGTAGAGAATGCATATACTTCTAAGGACTGGAGTTAAAGTTAGGAAGATAATAACCAAGAATAAAAGGCCTTTTTTTTTCTTGTTCAGAAGAAAAATACATTAACCAGCTCTACTGATATGCAAATGAGATTAACAAAGATCTTGTTTTTTCTGAGATGGAGAACAGCTAAGATGATGATGATGATGATGATGGTGACGATGACAAAAGTGTCAAAGGACAGTTTCAAAATGTGGGACTCAGGCAAGATGAGTTCCAGTACATCTCAGGCTACAGGTATGCAGAAGCAGTGAGGTGTCTCTGTGACCAGGAGGGGCTTCCGGTAGTTCAAGAGGTTTATTTTCTTAATGAAATGGAGATTTAGCCATTTAGTAGACCAACTAGTCACCTGTAGATCAACCAGGTTATCCCCTTAGTTTACATGACAATGAACAAACTACAGACATTCCTATTTTGCTACACACACAGTATTGCATGCTTTCCATGTCTCTCTCTCCCCCTCTCATATCTGCGTGTACACGCTCTCACTCATAGACAGTCATTCGCACACCCATTATATAAAACGGGAGGAATGGTCTCTCTATCTTTTTGCCTCAGAATACATGTGAAATATAGTTACACCTCTGAAATAATGTGTAATGACTTAAGATCTGTAAGTTTTTATAAGCTTTATATAAGCTTTCACACATAAAAGATGCTTATCTTTAGATAAGCTTAATTGTCTGCAGTAATTAAATAAATGTACATTTAACGGTTCTGTTTTCAGTAGGATGTTGGCTGATGCTGGATATAAGTTAGTAATTTGCCACCTAACAAGTGTGGTTTAAATACTTGCTTGGGACGGAGACCAGCTCTCCCCAGCTGCTAGCCAGACCAGCAAGGAGGCGTCATGAAGCTGCTGAGGGGGCAGCCTTCTGATTAAGCCGGTTAAAACTGTATCTTTAGAATGGAATAATTTCCATTTCTGTTATTATTTCCAATATGACTTTAGCAAAAGAATGGAATGTAACGTTATAGAGGAAAACAGCTGAGAAGCTTCTGTTTATGCAGTTAGCTTAGAACAAAATGTTTTGCAGAAATGTTTTTTAAATACATCCAAACCCCAGAATTCACACTTTCTCCAAAAACAGGAGGTTTTGCTGGTAGCTTGTGGATCCTTGCTTTGAATTGCACAGGCAAGAAAATGTCTTAAAATAATTGTTTTAAAACTATTACCTAAATTACTGATTATTTTATACCTTCAGGTGGTAAACAATAACCAAGAACAACTCCCATTTTCTTGTCTAGAGAAAGATGTGATTTCAACAATGTGGGAGATACCATCTTGTTCACATCGATTCCACACTTCTTGTTCAAGATTCTGGTCTCGCATAAGTCGCTTAACTCAACTCTTAGTTCAAGATTAGCAAAATGAACAACATGTAACTTCTTTACTCATAGGATTTTGGTTTGTTTTGGCTTGCGCTGTCTACTTATACACTTCAGTTCATGAAAATTTATTGTGTGTTTCTTTACTCTTTTTCTTTTTAACAGAATATTTGAGTTGCGTAACTCTAGATATCGGAAATTAAATAATATAACAGAGCCCCAAATTACAGATGAACTGATAGATGAGGCATGTCAATGTTAAGGATCCCGTAGTTAATTAGACACCCTGTTCCGTGGATCCAATGATGTGTAATGAGAAGAGAATTGGCTAAAACTGAAAAGTGCTCAGATTCCAGTCCCAAATGTTCTTCCTTGGACACACTCTGTTCTTCAGCATCTGCACGCCTTTCCTTCTGGCCCCTGTCCCTTTTCGGTGGCTTTCATTGCCTGCTTGCCTTTCTTCTCTGCTTCTCTCCTGCTGCTTCGCTCCTTCCAGGACCAAGTCAAAGGCTACCTCTTGTAAGGAGCCTTGCCCCGTCCCCCCAACCGACACTGAGCTCCTCCTCTGTATTGTCATAGATGGGTTCTTTGTTTTTATGTGAGCACTTCTCACATTCCACCTTGCATCTGCTTCCTTTCCACATCTTCAGTAACTTGCTCCAGCATTGATCCCTTCTACCCTACTCTTCACTCCACATAGTTTTGGCTTTTCTCTCTCTCTGTTTTTTGTCCTTTTAGCCTATAAATTTGCACAAAGCTCTTTCTTTCTTTTTTTTAATTGTTGTTCAGTTACAGTTGTCCCGCCTCTCCCCTCCCCCACCATTACTCTCCCCGGCCTCCCCTCACTCCCATAGTCAACTCATCCCCGCCACTGTCCGCGCCCATGAGTCCTCTATTCGTGCTCCTTGGCTTGCCCCTTCCCCTTCTTTCCCCTGTTATCCCCCTCCCCCATCCTCCCTCCCCTCAGGTCATACACAAGCTCTTTCATCCTGAAATGTCCTAATGTTGCTACATCCTCTCTAGTCCCTATCCTGTATGTGAGTGGTCCCCACCAGGGACTGGTTTCGTGAGAAACATATTTTCCACGGACAGATGGCAGGGTCAGGGAAGGATGGTTCAAGCGCATTGCATTCAGGCTTACCCACTGCTGTGCGACCAGGTTCCTAACAGCCACGGGCTGGTACTGGTCCAGGGTCCATGGCCCGGGGGTTGGGGACCCCCACGGTATATGTCTTTTCAACTCATCTCTTGAAAAAATAATCAACATGCACCATTTTCACATCCTCACTTCTTATTAGTCGTCCGTTACCACCTTGCCTCTGTCTTTACTGCTCCACTACAGCTGCTCTGATAGAGGTAATCAGTGACTTGCCGGTTGTCAAAATGCGGCCCTTAATGTGTCCTCATACATAGGATCTCCCTGTGACACCAATATTGCAGACGATTTCTTGTTTAGGGAAACTCGTGCTAGGTTTTCCCAAAGCATGCTGCTAGGAACATCAGTTTTGAGGGATAGGAATAAGTTTTATGTAAAATGAAGAGTTCCGTAGTCAAATAATTTTAGGAAGCTGTACCTACTATATAGCCCCCTTTAAAGATTTGCAATACAAATTAGCAAGCCAAGTTTCATTTTAATCTCTGAAACTCATTATAAAACTAAGAACACTCTTTGGGAAATGCTACTCTTCGAACTTCATTCCTGCATTCCTGTTCTCGCCTGGTTTTCTGATCTCTCTGCCTGTTCTCTTAATTCTCCTCCTTTCATGGTTATTTCCCAGTGCTGTACTTTGACCTACTACTTTTCTTTCTATATATTTTCTAATGGGTGAGTTCACTCATTCTCTTTATGGTTTTAATTATCTCCTCAGTATTGATGATTCCCAAACTAGGTCTTTGGTTTCTGAACCTCCCGTGCACAACAGACTCAGATATCCTGTTTTCTAACCATACGGCTGTACTTGGACGGCCCTAGACACTTTCTTTACCTGGATGCTCCTCAGACAATTCAAACTCAACAGGTCCCAGATTGGTATGATTATTTTCATTCCCACCCCTCATTTGTTTACCTTTTGCTGTTCCTGAATATATGGTGTTGGTTAATGGCACTCCCAGAGTCACCCTCATCAGAAAACATGGGGGCACAGTTAATTTCTGCTGTGGCTTTATTCCCAATTCAGTCAGCACTATAAGACTGTCACTACAGGATGCTCATGTGATCAGTAGAAAGCTGGGAAGAGGGAGTTTCCTTAATGGCAAAGGATACAGAAACCTAGGGAGATAATTAGACAAAGCAGAAGACAACAGAATACGTTCCCAGATGGGATGACTTCAGGGGCCCCAGCTCACCGTGACATGCCATCTCAGCAGAGTGTGCATTCCACTAAGTGTAAGAATTTTGCCTGTGACATTTTTAAAGGGTATTACAGCCCGGCACCCACCCACACCCAGGTCTTCTGGAGACCATGCCGATGAGCCTGCCCACTCCCCGTGTGGGTGAAACGGGAGTGGGAAGTTCAGCCACCGGCTCTTTTAAGACAGGCTTGATAGACAATTTTGACAGTTGGACCCAGGCTTTCTCCTTCAGTCCCTGGGTTCCACTGCCTTCCTGATTTGGGCTTTTACTTTGCAACTCCATTTTTGGTGCCCCCCCCACACTTCATTTTTATTTTCCCATTAGACGTACAGTGATTGTAGGGCTCTGTAGACAAACAGAACCTCATGGACTTGGGTCCCTACACCCTGCTGTTTAAACCCCAACCCTCCCACTTCAGCTCACGTGGCCTTGGTCAAGGCAGCTCGAATTCTCTGTAAACTGCGGAGCTGTGAGGATTGAATGAGACAATTCACATTAAGGGCCAAGCACATGGCGGTCATTCAGTACTTGGTGGCTACCATCACTTGCTATGTTGGACTCGCTTCCTGGACTGGATGTTTTCTATACGTCTCCTCCACCAGTACTGGCAGATCACTCATATAAGTAATACAGCTCATGATACCACCAAAATATTCTCACCTTATTTAAGAGTTTTCACATAATTTCCTTTCTAAGTGCTGGGAAGGTGTTAGCAACAGTAAGCCTGAAATTCAATACTTACATAAAGAAAACAAACAAGATATTTAGAGTCTCCATAAGATAAACCGGATTTGGGTTATAAAGCCTTGTTTGAGTCTCGCACATAACAAAAATCTATGAAATGTAATTGATCAAACTCGAGGAGATGAAGAGTCATACGCAATGTGCTGGAATTTGAACCTGAGGTTTTAAACAGCCTAGGCATAGCAAACCCGAAGCTTAGTGCACTAAGCCATGCCCTCTGGCTGTGTGATTATGTACAGCAACCTACTGTCCATGAAAGAAGAGCGCGTGCATCGTGCTGTTTTCCCTAGTCCTACCTCTCAACTCTGGTAGCTAAATTGAAAATACCATCTTAAAGAAAGATCGGGTCCTGCCTAGTCAAATTCTCATGAACTGAGACTGAAGTTAATTTCCAGTTTACAATGTCGGGTCAAGCTTCTGTGTTTGCCATAAAGACAAAGAATATAGTGATTTTAAAGTGTTCTGACTCAAAAATGTATCTACCCATATTGACAGAACACCAGATATTTATCTGAAAATGAGTAAGGGTCACTTGTAATTGACAGCAGATTGAGGGTAAAGAAGGAAGTCAGCCCCTTTTAGTTTTCACTGATAGTAAAATGTATAGACAATGCTGTCTCTTACCTCCTTTCTAGCTGTGTGACTTTGGAGACATTATTTAAATGATTTGTTTTCCCCAATGGCATGATCCAGGGGTCAGAAGTTCAAAGACCTAATTTCTAATGTCAAGTCTACAAACTGACCACTCAGTTTCAACTTGCCTTCCTTGTAGAATAGGAACAACATCTAACTCATGGAAATCTTAGATTTGAAAAATATGTGTAGATGATGCATTAAGAGGAATCTGATTATCGCTTTAAGCTAACATTTGTCCATGCCTCCTAAATGCCAAATAGTACCATGTACATTGGAGAACACACAGAAGGCAGATCCCATTACTTCCATTTGGCAGATAAAGACACGCGGGGTTGAGTATGGCAAGTGACATGGCGCAAGTTACGCAGTTGCTCACTTACTGAGGCAGGTCTACAGTATGGGTCCTCTGACTGCGGTCTAGTGCTTCTTGCAAGCACTGCAGGACTCTTCAGCAGAAAGAGTTTGTGTCTGCATTTATCTGCATGAAATGAATATGTCTTATCTCATGTCAGGATTGGTGTTTCTTTTTATGTTAAGCTATATTACCCTTCCCCTTTTCCACGCTTTTAGTTTCAGGGAGGGGAGCTTGAAATCACCTTTAATTTTGTTCCCCTCTTCTTCCATTCCCTTTGCTGGGTTTAACACCTGGTGCTATTTTCCAGTCCGAGGTTCCTAATTAGTCCAGTGACACAGTGCAGCTAATGAGGCTTTGGAAATTGCAGAGTGCTTGTAGACATAAGGTATTGATCATCAGCATCGTGGCTAACACTGTAATTATTGAATGTTATTTTCTCTCACCTTTTACAGTCAGGCTTCTAGAAATCTCCCTCTCTCCCCTCAAGGGAACTCAAAATGTTGCTCATTTGTAACCCTGGCTCTCTCTCTGGGCCCCCGTGGTGTATGTGTCAATTCCCATCATTTACTGTGCATTCTCTGGGTAACTGTTCTCCCTGCCCTGCTCAACCATAGCATTTTCTACTGTCCCCGTCACTGAGTTATTTTTGAGTGCAGATTCCACCTACAGACTTGTGTCCTGGAAAGACACTAAGAAGTTCCTGCCGATTAATTTCCTTCTGTCAGGAGCATTGCCCTGATTTGGACCAACTCTTGACAGCTCCCCGTGGGCAGGCACCTGCAAAAACCTGCCTGGTAGCCACAAGTGGATTCAGGACCTACACACGGTCTGATATTCCTTTCGGAAGTTTAAGTAAGAATGAAAACCCATCTAGTCTCCTGAAACTATTGTGGAAAAGTGTGGGGAACCTCAGCTCCCCACAGGTCATTTTGTTATTCAAAGGGAACAGCAAGCAGCAAGAGCCCAGAATATCTGTTGTTTCAGACACATTTACGCAGACACTAGGTGATGCGGCAGATCCAATGATGTTTGCGTGGTATTTCCAAGGACTGTATCAGGAAGGAGTATTTTTAGTCTTTGGTGAATATTGTACATCGTAGACTCATCATTGACATCTGCCTGGTTCATAAGCAACCACAGAGATCTTTCAAAACAAAACTGTTGCAAAGGATATTTAAACCCGTAATGTCACTTGGGAATAAAATGTTCCCTTCTCTGTCTTTCCTGGTGTGAAATGTAAAAATTTTAAAGATTAGGAGTGAGTCAATTTAGATATTCTGAGGTACAGAAATGGAAAGGAAGCATTTTTTTCTGAATGTCATTCTTTCTGAAATTATAGGGGAAACTTTGCAATTTTCTTGAAGGAAAATGGAAGGATTTTCTGCATTGTCTTCCGTGGGTTCATGCAGTACATCATTGTGTATTTGGCAGTTCAATGTTGTGTGCCCTGGGATTGGAGTAGACTCAAATTCTGCCTCCACTGCTTTTATACGTGTATGGCCTTGAACCAATGTCTAAATCCTCAGGGCTCAAGTTCTTCCCCTATGAAATGAGGATATCAATAGTCCCCACCTCCTAGGGTTGTTCTGAGCGATAAATATCTTACCCACAAGCAGCGAAAATCAGTGCCTCGTGCAAAAAATGCTCAATAAAATGTTAGCTGCTCTTTTGCTATTACACGGAAGTGAATATGCTGAAAAAGATACTGGTTTTTTGTTTCTTTTTTCCTTTTCAGAGAAAGATGCTTAACTTTAGATGATTTTTTTTGAAGTCGATAATAGATTTACATAAATGTTTCTATGAAATCACCATACTTGACTCATTGAAATTATATGATTCAAAAATCAAAACAGAACACTCACTGCTCTCAAAACATTTCTATACTTCTCAAGACATGAGTTTTATACCATTGTTCAGTTATTCAGAAAACAAATGTCCAATTTTAGCCTACTGCTTCACAAAATCCATGTCAGAGTTTCACCATTTACCTACTTGTAAATTGATAATATAAGTCTTGAGGTAAAGCAATCAAATGTTAATGAGACATGATTTCCTTCTTTGTAAAAAGGTGTGTTAAAAAGTAGCCTAGCTCAAGATTTTTTTGTTTGTATTTATGTTTTTTATTGATGTCATCGATCGGTGGCCAATTAAGGAGGCAAGAACTGAAGCGTTCCATATAGCCCTTAGGTCTCCGAGGTACTTTATGTATTTTCAAGACACAAAGCTAATAGGAGATTGGCAACCACAAGTGAATCAGTGTCCAGGATAATTGACTGAATTAGAACTCAAAAGTTGTACCACACATGCCAAGAATGCAATAAAATCAATTTGAATATTATAGTAGCTTGCGAATAGAATACTAGAACCATATCTAGTAACTGACTAGGAAGAGGAGGAGGGCAGGAAAAATTGGCAAGACTCAATAGCTCCCAATTATGTTGGAGGCTATTACCCTAAGCCTAGAAAAATGAAGAGAGGAGAAAAAGAGCTATAAAAATAGAAAAGGACAGAAGCTGCTGTCCAATAATGTAAGTATTACTGAGGCATAAGAGGAAAATTAACAAAAATATTCATGAGCAAGGAGAACCTTATGACACTTTGACTCCTTGACTGGCCTCAGTTCATGATTTCCTTGTAGCCCATATCCAGGATCCCAGCCTTCTTATTTCCAAAATCCTATAAACTATACTCCAGCTTTCAAGTTCCACCACTTTTCTGCCCTCGGAGTTCTTCCGTTTACTCTCTGGCCCCAGGTTAGGTCACTATTTCCCAGGAGAAAGTGATTGAAACACAGCAGCCTGAGAGCAAGGAGAGATGGAGATGAAGTCTATTTGGGGTCCCCCCTGCACACCCACATTTCTGTTCTTTTGACTCCAGGCATGTGCCTTCCAACCATCAAGATACAATCAGGCCCAGAGAGTCACTGATCAGCAAACTCCAGATTGTGAATCCAGGAAACCATGATAGGAAAGAGCCGTGGGAATTACTTAAATAATTGTTAATGATATTAACAATTATAATAAAAATCACATTGGATTATAACTTTAGAGTTCACGAAGCTCTTCGGCTAATAAGCAAATCAGACTTTAGGGTGCCGTAAGAGCAGAACATCAGAACATATCTGTTGAAACTTCTGAAATGGGGGAAAATGGAATATCAATAATGAACTGAAAGAGGAAAACTCTGTAATTGCAAAGATGTTAGTTACTATGTCTCTGGTCTCTTTTTGATAAAAAGAAATGACTTTTTGTTAGCACGGTTGTTCTAAGAAAATCCAAGGGCCTTGTTTACAGAGAATGTGGGTAGCACATTCAGAGGCAAAGCAGAGGCAGCGAATAAGTTCGCATTAAGTAAACACTCAACAAACCGGGATTCTAGGCTTCATAATTCAACCAAAAGACATCTGGCTTTTTTTCCTAATACGTTGCTAAAGACGGAGGGAAGAGAGAATACAAGGAAAGAGAAAGAAAAATTGCAATGGCTTCAAAAGTCAAAGAGCAGTAACAGCAGAGGAGCAGTTACTATACTTAACAGATTTTGAAGCGTAAAATAGAGTACCGTTAACTGTAGACACAACGTTTTACAGCAGATCTCTTGAATTCACCTTGCGTGACTGAAATTTGAAACCCACTGATTAGCAACTCGCCATTTCCTCCTCCCCCCAGTCCCTGGCAGCCATATTCCGCTCTCTCCTTCTATGATTTGACTATTTTAGATACTTCCTATAAAGTGGAATCATGTAGCATTTGTCTTTCTGTGACTGGCTTTTTTCATTTAACATAATGTCCTCAAAGTTGATTCATATTGTTGCTTAGTGCAGGATTCCTTTTTAAGGCTGAATAATATTCCATTGTGTGTGCACGTACACACATTTTCTTCACCCATTCATTCATCAATGGACATTTAAGTTGTTTCCATATCTTGGCTATTATGAATAACGCTGCAGTGAACATGGGAATGCCCATATCTCTTTGATATTCCAATTTCAATTCCTTTGGATATATACCCAGAAGTGAAATCGCTGGATCATATGAGAATACTATTTTTAATTGTTTTAGGATCATCCATCCTGTTTTTCATAGCAGTCGTGCCTTTTGACATTCCCACCAATGTCGAACAAGGGTTACTGTTTCTCCACATTCTTCCCCTTGCTTATAGTCTTTGGGTTTTTGTTTTTGTTGTTTTTTTTTTAATATGTAACCATCCGGAAGGGTGTGAAGGGATATCCCACCATGGCTTTGATTTGCATTTCCCTGATGATTAGCGATGTTGAGCATCTTTGCACATACCTGTTAGCCATCTGGTTGTCTTCTTTGGAGAAACGACTATCCAAGTCTTTAGCCCATTTTTTAATCCAGCCATTAGGTTGTTTTGTTTTGTTTTGTTTGTTGTTGATGCTATTGAGTTGTAGGAGTTCCTTATATATTTTGGAAAGTAATTCATTAGCAGGTACATGGTTTGAAAATATTTTCTCCCATTCTGTTGGTTACTTTTTCACTCTGTTGGTTGTGTCCTACGCTGTTCAGGAGTTTTTGTGTTCATCTTACAGCATACACAAAAGTAAGTCAAATGGATTAAAGACTTCATTAAATATAGGATCTGACATGGTAAAAGTCCTGGAAGAAAGCATTGGGGAAAAGCTTCATGATATTGGTCTTGGCAGTGAATTCATGGCTATGACACCAAAAGCAAAGGCAACAAAAGCAAAAACAAACATGGGGGACTACATCAAGCCTTGGCTGAATTTCATCTTCTGTCTTTTCCAATGTCTTTGCTGATGTTCTACTTTGTTGCACATTAGTTCACTTCCCAAATTATAGAGTTTTATCTTTACAGATGTCATTGTTCATTTAAAACAAGCTGTTTTTTTGTTCTTTTCCTTCCCTAGATGAGATACATCTTTTTCACAAGGAATATTATCTTTAAAGGCCTTCTTGGATCTTAGACTTTTGTATATCTCTATTTAAACCGTGTCCTACAAAGTCTGCATTCTCTGTGGCCTGGTTCTCTTACTAACTACACTCTACCTACGGGCCCCGGCTCAGCTGTGCCGGCCACCTTGCTGGTTCTCAAAAGCCACCAACTGGATCCCGCCTCAGGAGCCCGCACCTGCTCTTCCCAACTGGAATGCCTTTACCGTGGCTCATGTGCTCCTCCCTCCTCCTCCCCACCCCACACCTGTTAGTCACGCATCTGCTGTCATGTCACTCCTTCAGAAAGGCCTTCCTGTATCAGCATATATAAACTGTCCCTTAACCTACCCTCGCTTCCTGTCATCATTCACTCTCCTTTTCTCTTTATTTTAATTCCCCTACTCATTCATTACCTGCCTTGAGATCACATATTAATTTCTGTGTGTTCACACATAGATTTTTACAACAAAGTTTGTCACAGAATCCTGATCCACCAGCTCCTGGAGGCTCTGGGTTAGTGGCCCTCATGACCTTGTGACATACCAACTGAAGCCCCAGAGCTGGTATGTATTAGGCACCCAATAAATATTGTTGAATGAAGGAATGTTTCCCACTTATTTCACTCCCTTCTTTCACTTTATTATATAGACTTCTGTAAAATACCTGTAATCGAAGGTCTTTTTTCTTTAGGCAGTGTGGATGTTAGGAGAGCAGTATGACATGTTGAGCGGCTGAGTGGGGAATGAGCTCACTAGACTGTACCAACCTGTCAAAACATTCATTGGCTTTTACCACCCGCTTAGTAATACCCTACTGAAATTGCATTTTGAGAACACTAAAGAGTAATGCCCGGAAGAAGTAGGATGCATTTAGTCTAATACATTCAAGGGTGGAGAATCTGCATCTACAGTTATTTGCACAAGTTAATAAGTACTTCACTGGTTGTCATCTATATTTTTAAAATGCTGAGTTTCTATACCTGTTTTATAAATAATAATATATACACAATGGTCTATTTTTCGTGCATGCATTATTTTCACTGAGACTCTTTAAAAAAGTAGGTATTTTGAACAATATGGCCATAGCTACTCCCCTTTCTAGGATTTTGCTAATTTTATTACATTTTACACCAATTCTTTCCCACTGATATGTCATAGAAATAATAAGAATAGTTAACATTTTGTGTACTTTGTGTGTGCCAGGCATTGTCCAAGCTCTTTTTATCCATTTCCGTGTTTAATCCTCTCTACTCTGTTAAGCAAGCATAACATTATTCTCACCTTAGAAATGAGAAAATTGAGAGAGAGGCCACACAGTTACTCAGGATTCGAACCTTGGTCTGTCACATTTCTAAGCCTCTGCTCCCGATTGCTTTGTAGACCACCTCCTCTATTTTCTGGCACCGTGACAATCAAAATTCTTTGGCATGTGGGCCCACATAGAAGTCACAGATAGAGATGCAGGAGGTCTTATAATGACCCAGAAACCCCCAAACGCATGCCCCTCATGTCACATTTCTAAACTGACAAAACAAAACTAGCTTCAAGCTAACATGGGAAATGAATCATTAAATGCTGCAGAAATTTCCGAACCTGGCTACCTTGGGGGCACAGTTGAGGTTAATCAAGCAACTCTGAGAAGAGAGGAAAGAACGGAACTGAACCCTGCCTGGTTGGAGGCCCAAGAAGAAGGAGCTGTGGCCAGAGCAAGTAGGAATGAGGCCCAGGAAAGAGCTCCTCATCAGATCACAGCATGTTTAGAAAGAATATATAGCACCTTATTACCCTGTACTTTCAGCTTTGATCTGTAGGGGAGAAGTTGGTTCTGTCTCCAGACTAGATTCATTTTCTGACCTGAAGCATATTCATTTGGGCAACTTGAGTGTTACATTTTCCCACAGCAATTTTAAAGCTAATTAATATATCAAGCAGTTGTTCATAACTACCTCGAATCTTCAATTTCTAAAATAATTTCTGTTTTGAAGTTACTTTTATTTCTTTTGGTCTACTAGAGCTCTCCTATTTTTTTTCTCATGCCTGAAATTTTATGGGAACACTGTGCTTCTGGATGTATTCATTTAAGCTGTCAAAAAGTATGTTGTCAGGATTACACTTTACCCCGGCAGTTTGCTGTATTAATGGGGTTATTAAACCTTCACTGACTTTAAGGCTGCCTCTTAATTCAGCAGGTTAGCTGAGGACTAATATTTTAAGATTATTTTTCCCAGTTTTTCAGAAGGTAACTTCAGACATCCAGGCTTGTACAAGACGAAACCGTTAAGTAAAATTAGCGATACATTTAAAATATATATCTTAAACATTTTTACTTAAACACCACGCATTCCCACATGCGGTATATGCACACATCATAGTTTAATAAATTAAGGCAGCTTGGGGGACGATATCGAGTAACTAACCCGTGCCTAAGGAGATACATCCTCCTTAACCTAATGTTTACTTGGTTGACTTGATTAGGGACTCTTAAAAAATGAAATTAGCCGTAAGAACCAAAGAGCAACCACATACATAGTATGATTTTTCTACGGACCCAGCAATCCAATCCACAGTTTTTACTGAGCGCCTGTAAGGGCCCTATATTGTGGTAAGGGCTGTGTAGATACATATTTTTTAATGTAGATTTTTATTCTTGCCCTCAAAGACTTAAGACCAGGATTTCAATTTGCGTGTATCTCTGACTTCAAGTACTGAACTGTTAAGAATGGAAAACTTATCTGTAGAAGTTTGCAGATTTTTTTAAGGCCTCAGGGCTGGGGAGATCATGAAAAGGAACAATAACATTCATGAAGTATCTATTACATGACACATTCTTGACATCTGTTCAGTTATTTTATCTTTGCAACATTTATGTGAGGTATGCATTATCCCCACTTTACAGATGAAGAGATAGGTTCAGAGAAGAAACTTTCTCAAGGAAGTTCAGGGGGTCATTGAGTCAGAATTTGACTTCCGTCTCAAACTTATTCTAAAACCCTCTTCTTTCCAGTACACTTCACATTCAATCATAAAACATAAAATAAATAAAGTTTTGATAGCTGTTTAATAGAATCAGTGCAGGTGGCCAAGTAGAATAATTAGGAATTTAAAATAGCTATTTTGCTTTCACTACTTGGCTTATTTAACTGTCTACAGCTACAAGTTAAACGGATAATTGTAAAGTGTCTAAATTGCTCTAGGTTGTGTGGACATAGGCCTGATGTGGTTTCATTCTAACTCTAATTATATTTAATTTTAGATTTATAATAGCTCCTTGTCTAGTTGGTGTCCTAGAGGGGATGCTTTCAGCTGTGTGTGTTCAGTAGCCCTTAGAGCTGGACATCTGTGTTCCCCTTTAAAGAAACTCCATTCAGGAAAGTCAAGCTTACAAACATATAGCAGGAAATAACAACTTGCTGACAAAACCACTCTTCTTTCTTAAAGGTAGTCACCCAAATTTAATTTAATTAGTAACACCCTCTAGTATATTTAAAATATTACTTTAATATATGAATGCGAATTATACTTCTTTTTGGAAATTTATCTGTTACTTTGAATCTTCTAAAACTTTGGGAGGAAATGTAACAACATGTTGTCCCTACTTCTTTTCCAGCTTCTGAAAAAGCATTTAACTGGTAGTTAGATAACATTTATTTTATATATATATATATTATACATGAAGATGTTTAAACAGTAATTGTGTGCAATTTGAAGGAAATGTTCTTTCAATGGAATGAAGATTGACCTACTCAGAAATATTAAAATGTTCAGGGGTTCACACTTTTATGATAATATTTTATCATTTTGAAAACTTATTCTTAATAGACCTCTACATTACTTTTCAGTAAAGTGGCTTCATTTTCTTTAACAACCATTAATAGCTATTAGAGGTAAAAAAAAAAAAATAAGGCTTTATATAGATCATTAAAGTACACTTAAGTAATTTAAAATTGACAATTAAATCAGCATGGCAACGCATTATCCTAAGTTTGATAGGTCTGCCTTTTTAAAAAGTACTGAGAAGAAAGGACCCCTTTGTAAGACACTCCACTGCAGACTATCCGTGCATTTTAATTGATCACAAAGAGCATATTGTCTCCATATCTGTGCTTGGTAATCATCTTTCACGAGTTTCCTTTTATAAGGATTTTGATGCTGTGTGTGGGAGTGTGGTTCATGCTGTCCTTGGTGAAATGTGGAATGACAGCAGCTGCCTTTAAACCCTTCTCTTTGCCATTGTCATAATATGTAAAATATTAATCATTAAAGCTGTCCACTTCGAAACCTAGATTCCTCATTTTCTCTCTCCTTCTGTTTTTCCTTCATCTCTCTAAAGACGGATAAATGTGTACTAAGAAGGCCACATCTCAATGTTACCATGACGATGGCCACACTGATGGGAGGCTGGTCCATTCCTGTCAAATGGGCACTGCCCTTACCCTGTCCGACTGCGAAAGAAGCACGCAGGCTGTGTTTGTCCACCAAATTTGGACCTCCTTTTCTTTGTCCTAGGAAATTTGTGGACTTAGCATGCGGGAACTATTGTTGAGCTCAAAATACAGAAACATAATGCCATTTGAAAGGGAATTCTAATCATTCATAAAATTTTCTTCCTCAGATGGGATTCATAGATTATTGATTAATTCTCATTTTTCTGTATTTCCTCATGCAAAACAATAACAGTGTAACTATCCATTTAGCATAAACCTTAAAAAAACAGTACATTCTCTGCATATTTCAAAATATAAAATCAAAAAATTAGAAAGAATAATTTCCAGGTAATTTGCTCTACTCTCAGATAGGTCAAAGTACCAATAGAGCTTTTTCCCTCTAATATCTGAAAAAGATATTTTATAATATGGACATAGGCAAATTCTATGTGAGGTTGATTACTTTTATAAAGATTTATCTACTAAAAAGATTTTCCTGCTATTATTTAATTTATAGATTTTATGGATTTTCATGTGAGATAAATGCCTTACATAAAGGTAGAAAGGATGATGGGTGATTTTTAAGTGCCATAGTTTTTAATATATTGAAATAAGTTAGATATTGATACCCAATTAGTAAAAATTAAAATTTTGATTTAGCTAGAAAGGAGAAAGGAGTCTCAAACTAAGTATTTTATATTGTAGTATAGTTCCATGCACACAATAGTTACTCAGTGATTTTTTAAAAATTAAATTGAGCCCTGTCTGGTGTGGCTCAGTGGATTGAGTGCCAACCTGCAAATCGAAAGGTCGCTGGTTTGATTCCCAGTCACGGCACATGCCTGGGTTGCAGGTCAGGTCCCAAGCTGAGTATGTGAGAGAGGCAACCAATCAATTCATCCCTCTCACATTGATATTTCTCTCCCTCTCTTTCTCCCTCCCTTCCCCTCTCTCTAAAAATAAATAAATAAAATCTTTAAAAGTATTAAATTGAATTCATTAATTCAAGGGGTTCAGACCACACTTAAAGTATAATGGGTAATTCACCAGACCTCTCCATGCCTACCTCACTGCAGTGAGGCCAGACTCGCTGGGAGGAATGTGTAAAATACGTGTTAGCAGTCAGAACCACATGGTCGTGTACTCCCATTGCCATGTATAATGAGTAATATGAATATATAAAAGGAGGATGCTGTACACAGAGGAGGTCCTGAGGACTTCCAGCTGTAGTAGGAGGGCACAAATCCAAGGGGTAACTGATGAAAACATTAAGAGAATGCAGTAGAAGTGGATAAATTGTTTATTTTATGGGAAGAAGCTAAGTCAGAGATTTTCTGAAGGTCAGCCATGGACAGACTTCTTGGCAGAGGTGATCTTTAATTTTCACATCCCACCATCTCAATTTGATTCTACTACTTGAAACATGCTTGAAGGTATTAATGAAAGAAGTCAACCCTGACAAGGCTGTAGAGACTCCTGAGTGCAAAAATCAGGCAGGAAAGCGGCCGATAACTTTAACATAACTGGTCAGTCAGTAGTGAAAACAGTGTAACCAATGTTCAAAGATCGGCCCCCGCCCCATCTCTGGTAGAGCAATAAAACCTCTCTAATTCAAAGCAGTCTTTCCTAAAATTGGAGAATTTCCCAAGTGTAAACTAATTTTTATAAATATTATAATAAACTAAGGCAAATATGTACTACTTAGTTGAATGAAGTGTGTTAAATGAAAACATGTCAGAACAAGGCTATATTCACTGTGTTTCCTAAACTTTAAAATATCAAGTTACATAATTTACTTTTAACATTTTACTAAAAAATAATACAAGGTCTCTGGGATTTCCAGTTAATATGGTGTTTTGACTATGGCCCTTGACGTCATTCAAAGGTAGAATATATGAAAAGAATCATTCTATACAACCATTTATGGTTTATACCAAGAATAAAAAGATACTTTTGTTTAGGAAAACATGTTTGTATAATGTACCACCTCAGGAGGTCAATAAGAAAAAAAAATGATCTCAAAAAATACTCACTGAAATTCAAGCTTAATTCCTAAGAGGGGGAAAAACTTAAAAAATCAGGAATACAAAGGAACTTTCAACACATATGAAAGATAGCCATCTTAAACCAACCATTGGATGAGAGACGAGCAAAGGTGCAGATACCATCATTCACTGAATTATGCCTGGAAGCTCTGGTTATAACAATAAGATACGGAACTGAAATAACAAGTATGCTCATCGGAAACACAAAGATAAAAAAAAGATCATTGCGCATAATATGATATAAACATGAAAAAAAGATAATCAACTAAAAATCTCTAAGGATTTAAGGAGTGTGTAATAAAAATGTTTTAGACCGATAAGTTTCCTTTAAGACAGTAGTAACAGATGGGGAAACTATTTGAACAAATCATTACGTGCTTCCAGAGAGAGAAAGAAATTAAGATTTTAGTGAATTTAAGCCATGTTTCCAGGTAGAAAAAGCAACTACTATGAAGATGTTAAATTTTCCCAAGTAAATCCAAGGATTCAATTCAAATACCACTCACAATCTCAGCAGAAATTTTTTTGAACGGACAAGGTTATTCTAAACTTCAACTTGAATTTCCCTTTGCAAGGAGAGACTAATGATTAGGGTAACTTGCCGTCCTGGCTGTTATAAAACATAGCTACCTAGTTTTCCTACTTAAAACAATGAGGTACCAACATAACAAGTGACAGAGGGACTCAGTAGCACAGAGTCTAATACATTATCACGCACATCATACCCCCAAAACCACAGGAAAAGAATAGATCATGTAATAAATGATACTGCCTATTTGTGAAAGAGGGAAATTGCCGGTTGGAGCTTCCTCTCCAAAATAATCCTAGATGAATCAAATGGTAAAAATAAGAACCAACAAAATACAAAGGTAAAGATTAATCTTCTTTCAGGGTGGGCAAGGCCATTCTTTCATGTAAAAAATAAAATTATAAGGGAAATTATTAAAACAGCTAGCTAGTTACATAAAAATTTTGAAACTCAGTACTGGAAAAATAATTTTTAATTAAAAGTAAATGATCTTGAAAAAATTTATAAATTTATAAATCCTTTTTTTAAGAATTAAAATAAGAAATATATAGAATGATTACAACCGAATTCAGAAATCACTGGTATATGGCTAAGCCACGTAAACTGACCATTTATAAAAGAAGACAAATGACAATAAATATTGGGCAAAATATTTATCTTCATTAGGAAGAAATGCAAATAAAACAGTGAGATAACAGGGTTCACGCCTTATATTTGCAAATCTAAAATTAAGTAAAAGTACGTTTGAGAGCACAGTGAGTCACACGTTCTTGTCAGGGAGTGTCAGTGGCTGCCAATCTTCTGCAAAGCAGTTTAGTTGCACATTCTAAGACTTACTATTGTGCTCTTCTCTCAGAAGAAAATGTAAGAAATGAAACCTGTTACCTCACTCATTTATTCACATCTCTTCATAATGAAGATAAATATTTTCCCTAATCTTTATTGTCCTTTGTCTTCTTTTTTCAATGGTCAGCCTGTGCACCACTACGCTGTACAGCTGAAACTAAACAAAATAATACTGAATGTATCAAATGTTGAAACTGGATTGAAAAAAATAAAAAGTAAAAATAAAAATTCTCATCTCAATGTTACATATAAAAGTAAAACTTTAGAAACACTGCTAATATCTAATTTTAGGGAAGTAAAATAAATGATGGGACATCAGTAAAATAAAATAAATATAATCCTTGGAAAAAAAATTTTAATATAATTACTTGTGGGAGAAAATAGCTCCTGTTATTTTAAAAAAGGGACTAAAAACTGTATAATTAATACAACCCAATTTTATATAAAAAGATGAAGTTTATACATTGAAAATGACCAAAAAGAATAATATTAATAGTTAAACAAATATTTTTCTAGTCAGGCCTAGGTGGTGATCATTTTTCTTTATCTATATTTCCCAACAAAATTGTGAATATGAATTGCTTTATAATCATTAAAAACAATAAATGTTATTTTTAAAAGGATCACAGTCTACATCCAAATAATCACTAAATCTGATATATGGCATCTAAATTAGGAGCATTTTAATAGTAAAGTTTTAATAATATAATATTATATACTCAGTGGGAATTCAGTATAGTATTATAGTGATAAGTTTTATTTGTAGTAAGATACTAACTATAGGCTAAAAACAAAGGAATTCCTTCACAGAGATATTTGGATAAATAACTGTTATAAAACAAGTTTTGTTTCAGCCTGAAACAGCCTGGAAGTAGGATTTAGTAAATTGCTCACAAACACCCCAACCGGCACACCCTTCTACTTAGGTCAGCATGGTTTGGATATCTTTTGGGGGACTTTATATTCCCAATGGCTTTCCAGATGTTCTGCCATCAAGGCTTCACACAGATTCCTAGGAAATGCTTTTCTCTCTTTCTCTTTTTAAAAAAAATATTTATTTATTTTTATTGTGTCTTTTCCATTATCATTTAACCCTCCCCTCTTTTTGATTTAATCTTTATTGTATTTTTTTCCCATTACCATGTACTCCCCTCCCCACAGCAGTTACCCCACTGTTGTCCATGCCCATGAATACTTTTTCCTTTTTGTTCAATTCCTCTGTCCTCTCACCTCTACCCCTCCAGCTGTCATCCTGCTCTCCATCTATGAGTCTGCCCTCATTTTCCTTATTAGTTCAGTTTGTTCATTAGATTCCACATATGAGTGAAATCATATGGTATTTATTTTTCTCTGACTGGCTTATTTCACTTATCATAATGCTCTCCAGGTCCATCCACACTGTTACAAAGGGTAAGATTTCCTTCTCTTTTATAGCTGAGTAGTATTCCAATGTGTAAATGTTCTATAACTGTTTTATCCACTCATCTTGGGCTGCTTCCATATCTTGGTGACTGTAAATAACACTGCAGTGTGAACATAGAGATACTTATATTCTTTAGAATTAGTGTTTTGGGTTCCTAACAATATAATCCCAGAAGTGGGATTGCTGGGTCAAAAGGCAGATCCATTTTTAATTTTTTGAGGTATCTCCATACTGCTTTCCACAGTGTCTGCACCAGTGTGCTTTCCCACCAGGAGTACAGAGGTGTTCCCCTTTCTCCATATACTGGCCAATGCTTTTTTGTTGATTTACGGATGATAGTCATTCTGACGGGTGTGAGATGGTATCTCATTGTTTTTTTAATTTGCATTTTTCTGATAATTAGTGATATTGAACATCTTTTCATATGTCTATTGGCCATCTGTATGTCCTGTTTGGAGAAGTGTCTATTCAGGTCCTTTGCCCAGTTTTTAATTGGGTTATTTATTTTTTTAGTGTTGAGTTTTGTATGCTTTTTATAAATTTTGGATATTAACCCCTTATCAGATGTATCAGTGAATATGTTCTCCCATTCTGTGTGTTGTCTTTTTATTTTTGTTGACGATTCCTATGCCGTGCAAAAACTTTCTAGTTTGATGTAGTCCCATTTATTTTTTTCTTTGTTTCCCTTACCTAGGGAGATATATCTGATAAAATATTGCTGGAAGCAATGTCCAAAATTTTGCTGCCTATGTTTTCTTCTACAATTTTTATGGTTTCGGGTCTAAACTTTAAGTCTTTGATCCATTTTGAATTTATTCTTGTATGTGGTATAAGAAGGTAGTCTAGTTTCATTTTTATGCATATGTCTGCCTAGTTTTCCTAACACGAAATTATTGAATAAGCTATCTTTTGCTGATTTTATGTGCTGCACTTCCTCTGTTGAGTATCAGTTGACTGCTAAGGCGTGGATTCTTTTCTGGGTTCTCTCCTCTGTTCCATTGATCTATTTGTCTGTATTTATGCCAGTTCCATGCTGTTTTGAATTACTATGGCCTTGGAGTATAGTTTGATATTAGGTAGCATAATTCCTCCAACTTTGTTCTTCTTTCTCAGGATCACTGTTGCTATGCAGGACTTTTGTGATTCCATATAAATTTTTTAAATATTTGTTCTAGTTATGTGAAATATGTCATTAGAATCTTGATAGAAATTGTGTTGAACCTATAGATTGCTTTGGATAGTATGGACATTTTAATGATGTTAAATGTCCATACTATTCCATACTATGTCCATACTATGATTCCTTTATTCCCACTTTGCTGAGAGTTTTTATCATAAATAGGTGCTGGATTTTATCAAATGCTTTTTCTGCATGTATTGATATGATCATGTGGTTTTTATCCTTCATTTGGTTTATGTGGTGAAACAGATTTATGGATTTGCAAATATTGTACCATCCTTGCATTCCGAGCATAAATCCCACTTGATCATTGTTTATGATCTTTTTGATGCATTGCTATATGCAGTTTGCTAATATTTTTTTGAGGATTTTAGCATCTATGTTTATCAGGGATATTGGCCTATAATTTTCTCTCTTTGTAATGTCTTTATCTGATTTTGGAATTAGGATAATGCTGGCCTCATAAAATGAGAGCCTTCCCTCCTCTTGAATTTTATGAAATAGGTTGAGAAAGAAAGGTGTTAGTACTTCTTGGAATGTTTGGTAAAATTCACGCGTGAAGCCATCCAGTCTAGGACTTTGTTTGTTGGGAGTTTTTTGATTAGTGCTTCAATTTCACTAGGTGTAATCCGTCTTTCATATTCTCTGATTCTTCCTGATTTAACTTTGGAAGATTGTACATTTATAGTTTATCCATTTTGTCCAGGTTGTCCAGTTTGTTGGCATACAGCTTTTAATAATATTTTCTTACAATTGTTTGTATTTCTTTGGTGTCAGTTGTTATTTCTCCTCTTTCATTTCTGATGTTATTTATTTGGGCCCTCTCTCTTTTTTTCTTGATGAGTCTGGTTAATGGTTTGTCAATCTTGTTTATCCTTTCAAAGAACCAGCTCTTGGATTCATTGATTGTTTGCATCATTTTTTTTAGAGGCTATTTTGTTCATTTCTCCTCTGATCTTTATTATTTCCTTCCTTCTACTCACTTTGGGCTTTGTTGTCTTTTTCAAGTTCTTTTAAGTGTAAAGTTAGATGGTTTATTTGAGCTTTTTCTTATTTCTTTGAGATAGGTCTGGAATGCTATGATTTTCCCTTTTAGGGTTGCTTTCCCAGTGTCCCACAAATTTTGGATTGTTGTGTCCTCATTTTCATTTGTTTCCAGGTATCTTTTGATTTATTCCTTGATCTCATTGTTGACTCATTTAGTGTTTAATAGTGTGTTATTTAGCATCCATGTCTTTGTGTGTTTTTCACTGTTATTCTTGTGATTGATTTCCAGTTTCATAGCATTGTGCTCAGAGAAGATGCTTGATATGATTTCAGTCTTCTTAAATTTATTGAGACTTGTTTTGTGTCCTAACATGGGGTCTATCCTAGAAAATGTTCCATGTGAACTTGAAAAGTATATATATTCTGCTGTTTTGAGGTGAAATGCTCTGAAGATAACAATTAAATCCATTTGATCTAGTGTGTCATTTAAGGCCACTGTCTCCTTGTTGATTTCTGTCTGGAAGATCTATCCATTGAAGTCAGTGGGGTGTTAAAATCCCCTACTATGACTGCATTTCTGTCAATGTCTCCCTTTATGTCCATCAAGATTAGCTTTACATATTTAGATGTTCCTGTGTTGGGTGCATAAATGTTTACTAGGGTTATATCCTTTTGCTGGATTGTTCCCTTTGTCATTATGTAGTGCCCTTTTTGTGGTTTCTTACTATAGCCTTGGTTTTAAAGCCTATTTTGTCAGATATAAGTACTGCTACCCCAGATTTTTTTCTATTTCCATTTGCATGAAATATCTTTTTCCATCCCTTTATTTTTAGTCTGTGTGTATCTTTCAATCAGAGGTGAGCCTCTTGGGGACATATGGGTCTGTTTTCTTAACCATTCAGCTACCCTATGTCTTTTGGTTGGTGCATTTAAGCCATTTACATTTAAAGTGATTATTGACAGACACATATTTATTGCTATTTTTAAACATTTTCCTCTTCCCCCCCCCCACCTTTTTCTTCTTCTTAAAGCTAGCCCTTTAACATTTGTTGCAGTACTGGTTTGGAATTAAATCCTTTAGCTTTTTCTTGTCTGGGAAGCTCATTTTAAATAATAACCTTGCTCTGTAAAGTAGCCTTAGTTGTAGGTCCTTGCTTTTCATCACCTTGAATATTTCACACTACTCCCTTCTGGCCTGAAACGTTTCTGTTGAGAAATCAGATGACAGTCTAATTGGAGTTCCCTTGTAGTTAACTACTTGCTTTCCTCTTGTGACTTTTAGGATTCTCTCCTTGTCTTTAAGCTTTGCCATTTAATTATGATGTGTCTTGGTATAGGTCTCTTTGGGTTTATCTTTTTGGGGGGACTCTCTGCACCCCCTGGAATTTTGTGTCTTTTTCTTTCACACTAGGGAAGTTTTCAGTCATTATTTCTTCAAGTAGGTTCCCAATCCCTTGCTCACTTTCTTTTCCTTCTGGTATTCCTATGATGCAGATGTTGTTACGCTTCATGTGCCAAAGAGTTCTTAAGCTCTTCTCATTCTTTTTAATTCTTTTTTAGTTTTTGCTGCTCTGCCTGGCTTTGCTTTTTTCTGCCTTGGCTTCCAAATTGCTGGTTCAGTCCTCTGCTTCATCTAACCTACTGTTTATTCCTTTCAGTGTATTATTTATTTATTTCAGATATTGCATTCTTTATTTATGACAGGCCCTTTTTATTATTTCTATATTCTTTTTCATGCTGTTAAGTATCCTCTTAATCATTACTCTAAACTCTGTATCTGATAAATTTCTTACCTCCCTTTCATTTAGTTCTTCCTCTGGAGGATTTTCCTGTACTTTCTTTTGGGGCCTATTTCTTTGTCTTCCCATTTTGGCTGCCTCTTTGTGTTTGTTTCTATGTATTATGTAGATCTTCAAAGGCTCTGGTGCAGACCTATGTCAGATGCTGCCTGTGATTGGCCCTGGGCAACCTGTTTGGAGCTATCAGTGATCCACAGCTTGTGGCTCCCTCTGCTTGGCCTGAGTTTGTGCAAAAAGAACCAAGCGGCACACCAAGGTCAGCTTTCACCAGCACTGGACCCAGGAGAGGGTCATCTAAAGTCTCAGAGCTCCCAGAGATCTGCCTTAGTTGTTAAACTTAATCACAGAGATAACCTTCAACTGTACTCCTCAGCAGCCAGCTTAAAGCTCCACAGAGTGGGGCTATTGCTTCCCCTTGGGTTGTTGCCACTTGGAGGGGATTGCTCTGCCTGAGAAAGATGGCTTCTGCACTATGGGGGATGACTCAGCTCCTGGATCCTGGCAGCTGTTCCTTCAGTTCTCTTCCCAGAGCCACCAGCCCCAGACTCCCTTTGTGTGTCTGTAATGTACTCTGCCCCCCTTCTGCCAGAGCCCAGGGTAAGTGGCTACAAATAGAATTTTGTGTTTTGGCCCTTTATGAGGCTCTCTGCATCTCCCGCTGTCTCCCCCTTATGGACAGAAACCCCCGAAACCCCCCTGCTTTTCATAGCTGGATGCTATCTGGGTTTCTTTCCCAGCTCTGGTGCTGTAGGCTGGGAAGTCCATCTTGTGGTTTAGTCCATCTCGTGGAACCCCAGCCACTAAAATATCCCTCCAGGACTTCAGCTGCCACCCATGGGAGCTTAGCCAGCCCTCTCGCGGCTCTTCCACACTCCCTACCAGTCACGTTGTGCTGAAGTGGTTTTTTCTGTCTGTCTTTGGTTATAAAGCTTCTCTCTATCTAGTATTAAGTTGGATATTCAGGATGATTTCTATACAGCTTAGTTGTAATTCCAGTTTGGTCCTGGGAGGAGGTTTGTGCAGCTTCCACTTACTCCTCCACCATCTCAGATCCCCTTGGAAATGTTTTTCTCATTTATAGAAATGGAAATGAACTGGTGCTTACAGCACCTTTTTGAGGTATGTTTTGTGTTTGTGTGGAGGAGGAGGTTGTTTTTATGAAATATTCCTTTTGAAATATAGAACTTAGAGAAAGCATGAGTTTGGTGGATATAACTTCCAAATGCATAAAACAGCACTTTTAATCTCATTTTATGATTGGCACCAAACAATATGCAAGCTATCTTTTTATTCTTCAAAACACAGTAGAGCCCTGGCTGGTATGTTTCAGTGGATTGAGTGCCAGCCTGCAAACCAAAAGGTTGCCAGTTCGATTCCCAGTCAGGGCACATGCCTGGGTTGCAGGCCAGGTCCCCAGTTGGGTGCATGCAAGAGGCAACCAATCTGTGTATCTCTCATATATCAGTGTTTCTTTCCCTTTCTTTCTCCCTCCCTTCCCCCATCTCTAAAAATAAATAAAATCTTAAAAAAGAAACCACACAGTAGAATATGTGTGTGTGTCTGCAGTGTTGTATGTTCATACGTACACATGTATGTATATGTTGTTTGGTCAATGTAAGGCAAAGATTTGAAAAGTTCAACCGCAAACACTAATGAATTTGGCATCCTTCAAGCTCTGTCTCATAAGGAGCAATTCTAATGACGGGCTCATGACACATACTCTAAGGGAATATGACAACAGTCTCAGCTGGGAGGACTTCTGCTTATAGACTTGCTTTCATCTCCTGTGTGTTTGCCCAGGCTGCATAGACCTTTGGTGACCAGGCTGGGAGCTTCAGCTACAGTGTCACATCAGCCTTTCAACAACAACCAAAGAGATCAGTGGGTCAAGGGGGCCATAAACTGAACACATCAGATTAGATGATTACAGAGACAAGGTCACCTGAAGGGATAATAGGAAAGTTTTACTTCC
Organism: Mormoops blainvillei; assembly: GCA_004026545.1. NCBI lineage: Eukaryota > Metazoa > Chordata > Mammalia > Chiroptera > Mormoopidae > Mormoops > Mormoops blainvillei. The sequence goes on from PVJD01000141.1 coordinate 463,930, forward strand.
CGGTAATTTTGTTTTCTTGATTTTTTTTTTCTGAAGAAGGTTCAGGAAGTTGAGGCTTTTAAACTTTTCTCAATTTCCCTAACATTATATGTGGCTACATACAGGCACTGCAGCTTTTCATGCTAGCTGCCCGCAAAAAGACTTGTGCAAGTTCACAGTAGGAAAAAAAAAAATGCTCTTTGAAGATTACTGGAGTCACATGGAACCTCTGTGGCCTTTTGAACATTTCATCATCATAAAATAAAAGGCAGGTAATGTTCTCTTGCCTGACTGTGCATGGACCACATTCTACTTATACTTGCTCCCATGCTCACTTCCCTCATTTCCATCCTATGTGCTTCTGGCAATTTATTTTTTCTAACACCCGCTCATATCTCCCACCATGTGGTTCTTTGATCACCTGGTCATTTGTGGATTTAGCCTAGTATGCAACAAACATTTATGAAACATCCACTACTATCTACTATGTATCAGGCATCTTAGTAGGCATTGGAGAAATAGAAATTGTCACTGTGGCCTCTGATCTCAAGGAGCCAACAATCAAATTGGGATACCGAAAAGAAAAGTAATTTACTAGTCAGTTGCTGCAATGAGGCTACATACTAATGATTCCACAACACAGTGGCTTGCAACAATACACACTCTTACACTTGTGAGTCTGCGGGTACATTGTGGTTTGGCAGATTAGGTTCGGAGGCTCTCTTTCAGGCTGTGAGTCAGCTGTGCTTGGCTCCGGTCTGTGAGTTGGGCTCAGATCTTTTCTATGTGTGTTTGTTCTGAAGGCCTGGTGGAAGGGGCATGCTTTTCTCATGGCAGGTCACAGAGCGTAAAAAACGAAACTAAACCACATAAGCACGTTTAATATAATGCCTACTGACTTTTTAACGGCTGAAACAAGTCATATTGTCAAGCCCAATGTCGATGGAGTAGGGAAATATATTCCACCTACTCCAGTGTACTACAAAGTCACATGATATAGACAGGGCATGAAGAATTGGCAAGATAATTTAATCTACCAAACAAATAATGACAATAAAGTATGACAAATGGCATGAGAGAAGTATATTTAAGGTTTGGAGAAAGTACAGACTCTTATCTCAGAGGAGGGCTATGTCAGTCAGGGTCAACCAGAGAGGCAGAGACAGTAGGATAAATAGGTGGATGATAGGTAGGTAGGTAGGTAGGTAGGTAGGTAGATAGATAGATAGATAAGATAGATAGACTGTTATTACAGGGATTTGACTTCACACAGTTGTGGCAATAGGTTGGGAAGTCTCTGTAAAGGTTTTTCCTCTGCATCTGATGCTAAAGTTGATGTCTGTAGGCTAAACAGTCAAGAAAAAAAGATGGACATAAAGTAGGGGGGTCAAGGGCAGGCTAGAACGCAGAAACACGAGCTGGTACCCCTCAGGAATGGACTGAAACACATGTAAGTTCTTGTTACCTCTGCCTTGGTGACCTTGAAGATAGAGGTAAACACACATGCCTGGCCCAGAAGTCACAGACACTCAGGGAGGATCAGGGGAGGGGAGAGCAGTTGCAGGCTCGGCACATCGGCAACAGCGACGATTGCTTCCCCTCTGTTCTTCACCTCTCCCAAGAACCTTCCTGTGGCATACCCTCAACGGAAACATTAAAAAATAATTAATAAAGTCAAGTATGGGAAGTGTGGCTCAGCCTAGCCAGGGTGACACATTACAGAGCTATCACAAGGGATATCCAATTCCAGTAGGAGGAAGAGTAGATCAGGAAATGCTTGAAGGGAAGGTGATATTTGAATTGAATCTTGAAGGGTGAGCAGCCGGTAACCAGGAAGGAGGAATGGCAATTCAGGCAGGCACAAGGCGTAGGAAAGGTAAGGCTCAGGAATATGGAAGATCCTGGAGTGGAAGCCCAACAGCCAAAGCCACCAGGAACACACCCCGAGTCAAAGTCAGCAGTAACCTGCCATAGCAAAGGAGCATACTCACCAAGGGTATGATGGGGCACCTGAGAACAAGGAGTTAGGAAGGGGCTTAGTATAGATATAGGGCTTGTGTGCATGCTAAGGAGGTTTTAAAGAACTGTAACCAGTTCTTGATTGGGTGTTTTTAGGAAGCGCTGGGTATTGTTATTGACTGAATTGCGTCTCTACCCTGCCACAAATTCATATATTGAAGTCCTAACCCCTAGTATCTCATAATGTGACTGTATTTGAAACTAGGGCCTTTAAGGAGGTAATTAATGTTAATGAGGTCATAAGGGTGATAGAACTGGGTCCTTATAGGAAGAGGAGGACATAACAGGGATGTGTGTGCACAGAGGAAAGCCTGTGTGGGAACAAGAGAGAAGGTGGCTGTATGCAAGCCAAGGAGAGAGGCCTCGGGAGAAACCAGCCCTTCTGACATCTTGATCTTGGACTTCCAGCCTCCAGAACTGTGAGAAACAGATTTCTGTTGATTAAGCCACCAGTTCGCAGTAATTTTTTATAGTAGCCCCAGCTCACTAATCCAGGGATCTTGGTAGTTTTATCTGAAGATTAAGAAGATTGAAGCAGAGTCAGACATCATTGGGAAACAAGCAGCTGGAAGAAGGGGACATTTCATTATTTTTGTAGCTGCGATGTCTTTGTCTTTCTCTAGTTCTACAACAGTCTCAAAGTCTGATTATTTCTATGTTCTGTAAGAGTTGTTTATAAGTTGGAAACATCATGGCCTACCAGCTGCCAGAGCTGTTTCTAACTTTCTCATTGGCATATTTGGAGAGGATTCTCATTTACTGATCCAGAAATTACACTGAATCCCCATTGCTTATTATGTTGAATCCAGATTCCTTTGCTCAGTTAATAAGATTCACAGTCTGGCCTCGCTCTTCCTACTTTCTTTAATTTCTCTACATTTGTCAATACTCGTGCTATTTTATTCAGAATTTCTTTTTACTGTCTCCCACATAAACCATCTTCAGTCTGGTCTCTGCCCTGTGGCCTCCCCAAGTGGAATCATACTTTTCAAGATTGCCTCAAATCTTCTCTCTCCATGAGAGACTCTCAGATCACTCCAGCCAACTCTCGCCTCTCCTTCCGTGGAACTCTTACGGCTCATAAACTACTATAGCAGTAGACACTCTATTGCCCTTTGTTTCATATGGGTAACTTGTCTTTCTGACATGATCGTACATTCTCCTAGGGCAGAGGCCATGACGAGTAGCTCTTTTGAATTCAACTTTAGAAAACTACCATTGTAGTCCATCAAAAAAAAAAAAAAAAAAGGTGCTTGATTTGTTTCATTGCTTTTTTTTTTTTTTTTAACTGGGACTATATTCTGACATCTTTGTATTTCCTTTGCTACCGAGGCGATATCCTCAACTTACTTATGTATTCAGCCAGTCAGCAAGTATTTTTGAGTGCGTATTTTTGTGCTCAGCACTTGACATTTAAGCTAAATCCTGAGGGATGTGGAGAAATACATGTGGTGGGGGTTGGGAGTACCAGGAGAGTTTTGCATGAGCAGGACACAGAGGCAAGAGTGACCAGGTAAGTGAGGACTCGAAAGAAGTCTGTGGAGAAAGAGCACAGTGTGCCAGGTGAGAAAGTGCATGAGATGGGGTTGGCAATGTGGTGGGTCTTATGATCTAGATTATGTTGGTTGGACTTTATCTTCAGGGCAGTGGGAAAGCCCTGATGGGTTCCAAGCATGAGGCAGCTATGACCACACTTTGGCATTAGAGGCATAACTCTGTGGAAGTGGGTAGCATGGATCAGCGCTGGTGAGACTGGGGAGAGAGAGTCTCCTTGGAAACCCTGAGAGCCTGAATCAGGGTAGTGTAGGTGGCGAAAAGTTGGTGGGTTCCAGAGAAGGCATGGTTCCGCTGACTCTCACTGCCTCGCAGGCAATTTTTACTCACAAGCATTCTAGCTCCGCTATATTTATAGTCATCAAATCATGCTTTGGTTATGGGATTCAAAGCAGACCCAAGGTTTTGCTCATCTGGGTGAAGTTCCTTCTATAATATACTTAGAGGTACTTTTCTCTAAGTATATGATACTTCACTAAGAAGTTTAAAATAGTTGACCCAGGAAATGTTATCCAAGTCTATAGTTTATAGTTCCTGATAACTTTTGGAATCCTTATCTGGCAACATTCACAGACACCTTCAAAAATGACTTTCGCTGTTGCTTTTCTGTTCTGTAAGCTGGGTGCAGGGATGGAGATGTAGAAATAGCCCGATTCCCTTTCAAACTAGGCTGCCTTCTACAGTTATTACCCCAGTTCCTGATGGATTCGTGAGACTTTCAGAACCTTTCTGCCTCTTATATGTACTGCCCTCCTTTTTCATTTAGCATCTAAACAAATAATTCATGAAATCAGATACAGCGAGGTAGCTCAAAACTTGACATGCATATGTTTTCTCCCCCCAGCTAAGTTTAAGCCCTTTAGTGATGTGTTTGAACCTTTATTTCAGTGGAGCATCTTTCTTTGCCTCCTCCTCAATTTGATTTGCCCTGGGGTTCTGGTGTTGGTTTATTTTGTTTTTTACCCTCAGTACCCCTCTCGGCTGAGCTCATCATCCATGCAGGAAGTAGTTCTATCTGCCTCCTCTACTCCAAGGGCATCAAAAGCTCAGTTTATCCCCAGTGGAATCAGTTATCTTCCCCATCTACCCTATTTTTGCCTTTTTTTTTTTTTTTTTGGATTCCATCTCAGCTAGCAATGTCGTCATTTGCCAGACTGTCCATGTTAGAAACATCAGGATTGTCTTCCACTCTTCTGTTTTCTCCATCCCACCTATTCAGTTGTCCACAGAATGATCCTGCCACAGATATATCTTTTACCACCTTACCTCTGAGGCGCAGTGAATAGAGCTAAGCCTGACTACTGTCTCCGCCACTTTACTGCCAGCCAGCTTGGGACTTTCGTCAACTCCCAGGCCCCCCGTGCTCTCACTTGTGTCATGTGGACAATAATACTGATTTCCTGGATTCCTCTGATCATGGAGTCATTGACTCTTATACGGGGCATCTCAAATGAAGCCAGTGACCAGGAGAGCCAGTCTCACAGGCCACGTCATCTCTTCCGTGCTTGGTGGCCTACCCGCTGCCTCTGTGACTCTAGGCCTCTCTCTGTTCTCAGTTCATGCTTAATACTGAAACCGGAGTGAACGTTCTAGAGCTGTTCTAAAGTCTTTTATGGCCTCTGCTGCCAGTGTTTGGCATGGATTGCCATGTCCTTCTCTCTCAGCTCTAGGCCACTTTCTACCCCATCTCCATCACCCCTTTGGCCCTTAGGAACTTTCCTTTAAAGACTGTGACTTTGTCATGTTCTTAAAATATTTTCCCTGGGAACTTTCCTTTAAAGACTGTGACTTTGTCATGTTCTTAAAATATTTTCCCGTTTTTACATACACACACACACACACACACACAAATATATGACAGGAATAGAGAAGTCAAAGTAATGTTTAATATCTAGCCCTGCAGTGTGAAACAAACTAAAATTAATACACTTTTAAAAGTGAGGATACATCTCATTAGGAACTGACTTAAAGAAATGAATGTGGCGTTTAATAGCATTTACTGTTTTGTTTTGTGTTGACTAGCAGGCAGAAGACGGAACTAATAAGAAGACAACTTGCTGTAGGTCCCTGGGGACCCAGTAAGGCGAGAGGAGTGTAAGCAGGCCCTCCCTGGGAGAGAGAGATCGACTCCCTAACTTCTGAAGCCATGGCATAGTGAACTAAAGAGTTAAACACATAGAGTAGATCTACTTCTGCAAACGAGCGAAGCAAAAATTAGACTGACTTCTAATTCTTGTTCTTTGCCTATAAGGACACTGGCTTTTTCCAAGACATCACAAAAGTTACTCTCCAACTCGCGTTGTCCTTAATTCTGAATGTTTGTCTGCTCATCTCCTCATCAGTGCCCTGTCCTACCTGCCTGCAATTCATCAAGTCCCAAACATCAGCATTATGGAAAGTAATGTGGGAAATATATTCGTTTCTTACTTCACTTTCTCTGTAGTTGTATAAATGGTGTTTTAAAGTTACCCCCAAAAAGTAAAGCAACAAGCTTTATCCTGAGAATGTATAAAGTCCTTACAGCCAGGGACAGGACCTCCCGATGTTCCCGTCCCTTGGACGTTCTAGCCTAATGACTGCTCATAATTGAGCATGGTGAGTTTTTCACCAATTCTGTTGTATAGCCATAAGCCACTGAGATTAGGTCACTTAACAAAAAGAATGCTTCACAGAGAAACCCAGCCATTGAACAAATGTTTATTAAGTGTCTACCATATGCCACACATTATTCTTAAGTGGTGATAAAACGGAGTTCCTGTTTTTACGCAACTTAGATGCAGATGCAGGGAAGAGATAATAAACAAGTATATAAGTAGATAATGTAATTTCAGAGAGTGATACATTCAGAAATATAACATTTAAAGCACCTGCACATTCTGTAAGAGCTGTGAACGTGTTATGGTTGTTTGGAAAGCATCTTTCCCAGACCATCTGGGCTTCTCTTTCATCTCTGTCATATAATCACATGAATTCCGATCTTGGCCTCACCTTCTTGCACAGAAGACTCATCTACTCCACCCATGGCCAGCATTACACTTGTGCTTTCAACTTCCAAGGATTCCCTGAGATCAAAACCACTAAGAAAGAGGGATCCCCAAGTGCACCAAACTCTCCATGTCCATTGAGGACTCACGGATAATAGTCAAGTTACAGAAATCTCTCTGACACGGCAGTTTGAGCAGGCAGAAAGGTGGCTATGTGTGCATGTGTCTGCCTTAAAAATAGCAATGATAAACTTGGCCCATCTCCCGTGCAAATGTTAATGCCTAGCTTATGTATGGTCACCTCTGGCCTTCTCAAGATTTCCCATCTGCCCAAGGGTGGCCGTTGGCAAAACATTAGGCCAAAAACAATCACTCAGTTGTGAACATGTTATTTGCTAAGTTGTTAGAGTTCACAGACCAAAATTAGTTATTTTATCAACTAGGCTATTTATGATGTTCTATTTTCATGGGAAATCCTATACTTCCTTCATTCTATCTTCAATAAACCTTTCCCTACCTACACAGAAAGAGTTCTCCAAATCCACTTCATGGTGTCTGTTTTTATAACTCCTTTCCTTTATAGCAAGCAGTCATTATTACTCTTTATAATAATAACCCTTAAGTTTATCTAGTGTCTATTTTCAAGTAGCTTCTTGGAGCTCTAAGTACTTTATGGTTTATTATTTATACCTACTTATTGATAAAGATGACACTTCCTAGTTTTAAGGGGCTTTACAATTATTCTTGCTAATTACTCATCCCCATGCCCCCCTCATCCTAGAAAACGTCACCATTTTGAAGGTGAGTAAGTAGTCCCTCGGCTTAGGAAGGAATGTCTGTTTGGCACTTAAGGCCCAAGGATTTGTTACTGAGTTAGTGGCCCCCTGCTTCTAAAATGTGACTTGGAGGTAAGTTTTGGAGTGCTCAAGCGCAAGGAACTCATGTTACACAGGTCCTCAGATTACCACCAAACCCTTTCTTTACTAGCGCTGCTAAGGTTTTGCTCTCAGCCAGATGTCAGTTTTATGTTTCAGGTTGTGATTTGTGATACCTGTGTCCTTTTGGCTTCAGAGGGTTTTCCCCTCAAGGCAAGCGGGAGCGCTGGAGTCTGGAAGAGCAGCGTTGTTCCGTATTCCACTCATTCCAGCTCCCGTTGAGTGCTGCTCTGGGCCTGCCCCTGCGCTCACTCCCCTGCCTCGCCTCTCTTTGCCCTTGGACACCCTTCCTCTGAGGCTCACAGAGATGGGCAGAGGGACTTTGTGTCTTCTGCTGCATACCAGCTCTGCGTGGGGACGCGTGCACTCACACACAGACTTCACAACTTTGCCGAGCACCTACTCTCTGTCCCGCACTGAGTATGTTGGAAATCCATCTCTTGTACACCTCGATCACTGCATAATATTTATGAACTCTCTGATGTGTTTTTCTTTCCATCTTTCATAACAATATGGCATGCTTCTTAATTAAACCTGGCAATTCTTGGTATCTGCTGTGGTCTGAATGTTGGTGTCCACCCCAAATTCATACGTTGAAATCCTCATGCCGTATGCAATGGTATTAGGAGGTGGGGCCTTTGGAAGGTGATTAGATCATGAGGGCAGAGCTTTCATGACTGGGATCATTGCTGTGAATAAAAGAGACCCCACAGCATTCCCTGGCCTCTTGTGTCATGCGAGGACATAGTGAGAAGGTGCCAGCTTGACTTCTCGCCTCCAGAAATATTGTTGTTTGTTAAGTCACTTATTCTGTGGCATTTTGTTATAGCAGCCTGAATGGACTACATATCTGAAACTAACAACTAAATAGATTTAGTGTCCTTGGTACCTCCGCATTCCAAGAGGTGTTCTTTTAGGATGGGAATCTGAGAGGCATGCTAGATTTTTGTAGTGTCCCATCCTTCATCAGAGGACTAATCGGTGCTTCTCGACACTATGTCTCTAGCACACTTCATGTTATGCCCTTCCATTGAAATGGCGCTTTCTGCTACCTGGGAAATGACTGTGCAAATGCGAAGACGAGACAGGCATACAAGGCAGAAAAAAGTTGGTGTCGTTAATGTTGCATTTAGAAACTTATTGGAGAAATTACCTGTAACATATGAATGCACATAAAATATACCTTTAGAAATAGCTGATCCCCAGCTCAGCCCTGGAGCCCCACATGGCAGCACCTTTCCAGTTTTCTCCTCTCCAAGTTCACATCACTGGCTAAACATTTAATGTGCAAAGTTAAAAACATCTTTTGTGATACAGAGAACTTTGAGCTAAGCTACGTTTTTGTTGTTGTTCTTTGCTAATTATCTCTGTAATCCTTTTGAAAAAAATTTCTCTACAAAGTTAGTAATCAGGATTGTTAAAAATTAACTGCTATTGTAAGATTACCCCCCAAATAATGATAATTCTTCCCCAAAAGTGCTTAGTCTGTCTAGTTTTAATTCAACCTTCATTTGAAGTAACTTTTTGAAAGGAATTGACAAATACTAGTAGCCAAGATATAACCGTTTGATCAATTTTGCATTGATTAAATACCTCTAAGGTTATTACTATCACAGTAGAACAGGGTGAGGCTTGTCACACTAAACACTTAAAAGCCACGCCTCGCGTGGGCGTGCCCGTGAACCCAGCACTGCAGCAGTGCGGCCGCACTGTGGTGCCGCGGAGGGAGTGCAGGCCCTGGGAGCCGCAGGCTGAGTTCTCGGGCGCTCGGCCATCGTTGCGCCTTCTGTGGGCAAGTCACTCCATCTTCCTGCATTTTAACTTTTTCAGCTGAGGAGTCCCAGTACCAGCCCTGCCTGCCCCACAGTGTCGTTATGAGGATTAAATGAGCTAATAAATGTGAAGGGGTTGTGAAATTTAAAACATAATGACATGTAAGAATTCTCAGTGTTGTCTGCGGTGCCAACCGAATGATCGAAACAGAATAAAAAGTGTGCATATTTGCATATTTTTCCTGCACATTTGTTGAGGAAACTGCATAAAGGAATTCTGAAAATAAAATACAGTTGACTTTTGAACAATGTGTTGGTTAGTGGCACAAAAATCCATGTGAAACTTTTGACTCCCCCAAAACTTAATCACTGATAGCCTGCTGTTGACCGGAAGCCTTACCAATAGCACAAACCAACATATGTCAAAAGTTTCAATGTGTCAGTTGACATATTTTTTGTTATATGTATTATGTACTATACTCTTATAATAAAGTAAGCTAGAGAAAAGAAAATTATAAAGAAGAGAAAATGCATTTACATTACTGTATTTCTTGAGAAAAAAAAATCTACATATAAATGGACCTATGGAGTTCAAACCTTGATTATTCACAGGTCAATTGTAGTCCTCTCTCCAAAGCTCCAAGACTTAAGAATAAATTCATCTCTTTATTTAACTAATATTTATTAGGTACCAGTTATGGGAAAGTTACTCGACTTGGTAGATTAAGAAGTACAAAGATTAATCGAGTGTGGATTTGGGATCAAAGACTTACAATACATTATGTAAATGTTAGAAATAACATACCTTCTTTCTCTTCACTCATCTTTAAAACTACAAGTTCAGCACATACAACTGGTGGATTTAAGACCTTCAATCTGTCAATAATGGAGTTTGGACAAGTACTACACTCTTACCTTTGTAGTTGTCTCATTATTTAGGTTCCTAGACTGAAAAGGAAGTGGAGAGAAAATAAAATATTTAATGGTTTGATTCAATTCCAGTCCTTATTATTATGGGCCCATAATTCATTTCATTATAGGAATAGCTCCATATACTGAAGCACTGGCTTCCGATGCTAAGAATGTATTTATGGATAAGCAAAAGCATTATTATTATATGTTAGGACTTGCTTCGTAGTTCAGGCCAAACTAGAAATTGGATGGAAGTGTTAAAAAAAGGGATTTCTATCTGAGCAGCATATTTTTACCTTTCTCTAACAGACAAAACCATGGCCTATGGCAGTTCACTCAATCTCCTTTTTATTAATATTGGCAGTGACAGAACACACCCAGTTTCATTACCGCCTGGCTCTTCAGGTGCTTTCAAACATATTAGCTTTTGTCGCCCCCACTTAACTGCTGGGCAAAGAGAGCTGCAGAGAGGTGAAGTGACTGCTGTCTCAGCACCCACCGCAGGTCCCTAGGGCACGGCTCAGACCCTTTGTCTCCAAGGTCTCCCTGGTTCTAAGCTCATTTACATGATGTTTATCTGGCTCCCAAAGGACATCTTAGATTTTTTATACTGTCTTTCCCTGGCAAGGTCATTCACTTTTATATATTCACTCTATAACTTTCATAGGCTATAATGAAGGGAGGAAATTTAAACATATGGTTGTTCTAGGGACAGGGCTCTCATTTCATTATTTGACCTTTGTCAAGTTATTTATCATGTTATCAGACTGCCTTCCAGAAATAGCGATGGCGACGCTGTCACCTTGGCTTACTGTCCTCAGGCCAGTTGATAATCTGAGCAAGATTACTGTGCAGTGGAGAGTGAAGAGCCTTCATCGCCCTCCAGAAGGTCTCCATTTCCCTAGCTATGGGTCAAGAGACTAAGTTCGCAGGTCAGAGATCTAGCAAGATATTGGGGTGCTTTCAGGTCTTCCAAAAGGAAGGAAACGGAACCCGTGGTTATTTTCCCCACTCGGTGATTATTCCCACAAAAGCTTTGCCTCCAGGCTGCTACTGAGGAGCAGGGCCGAGGGGCTTGGAGCCTGGGAGTGAGGACACCGGCATTCAGCAATCCAGATCTGTTTCAGGCTGTGTTCTGCGTTGTTCCATCCAGGATGAGCGCATTCTTGGCTTCCCGTCAGCGCACACCCCCTGGAGCAGTGCCTTCGTCTGCACTTTTGGACAACTGCCTGTTCTGTCTGTAGCATCTCGTCTTTTCTGTGTGTGTTTAACGTGCTGTTTTACTTGGTTAATCTGCATGGGATTCTTCTAATTCCAATAAACACAAGTGCAATGTGTATTTTCCCTGGCTAACTATATGCTAAGCCCAGTGAGTATCATGAAGTGGGGAAGCAGGTTTTTCTTATTTTGGAAAAGAGCACCCAATTGGCCTTTTCAGGAAGATGCTCCAGTGTCAGTTAGGACTTCAATGTGACAAACAATCTTTGCATCACTGCCTCCTTTAGATGCCCTGCTTCAGGCTGATTATGGCCATGATCTGTAGGTGCTCTGTTAAGTACGTCCAAGTTCCCCAATCTCTGTCCTCCACATCCGTGACCCAGGGTGGGACTAAGGGTCTTGACCTTGTCACTCTTTCTGAGGACAAGAGCAGAGGAATTGATGAATCCAACTGTGAATTCAGTGTCCCTGAAAAAAGAAGCAAAAATCCTTTCCAGCATACCAATCTCTCCAAATCTTCTCTTGTTGCCTGTGATGCCTGCTGATAGTTGATAGCAAAAAGGAAACGTGAAATTGGCTCTACTATTAAATGTGTGAGAGAAAGGTAAATGAGTCCCTTATTTTTATCTCCAATTTTTTAAGATGGTAATTAGGAGAACTAACACCAGCCAGGCTTGAGTGAACGCACACAAGACCCCTATAGGCAGCACAGTGTATTAATGTAAAAATACGCCTAGACAACATAACTTGTCAGAGAGGATTATTTCTATTTAGTGAGCCTGCAGGAGCCCCTTTGCTCCACCATTCAGAATTTGACTAGAGAAGAGAGTGGGGCAAGAGAGAGAGAGAGAGAGAGAGAGGGAGGGAGGGCGGGAGGGAGGGAGAAAGAGCGCGCGCATTAGTGAACAGCTACTGTGGCATTGATGTTTGAGCGCACTTCTGAACTGGCTTTGTTGAGACTATCAGTGTCTCAGTGCAGAAAGCATGCGCTGTCCCAAATCCGCTGTTACTATGAGAAATGAGGAGCTGCTTTTAAGGTATGTTGTGGTGGCCTTTGTTTTAATGTATGCTTTTCTTGTTTCCAGAACTGACTGAAACAATAATCATGCTCCGAAGCAAGTAGCTTCCTTATCTGAGAAGAGGGGAAAAAAAAAAAATCTAGAGAGGGAAAGAGAAAGAGGGAAACAAAATCGAGACCCAGAGATTGGGAGAAAGAGAGAGCAAGCAAGGGAGAGGGAAAGGACTGCTGTGTGCGAGTTCTATTTGCACGAGTTGCCTTTTGAAAGCTTATCATGTTTTTGCTCGCTGCGATTTGTGAGTGGCCAGTGGCTCATTTTAAAGGCTCCGAATCTAGCTCTTGGTTTGTCTTTTCCTTTGCAATGTCTAAGCCTCTTTCATTATTATGCACTCTGCATGGAATAATCACCGAAAAAAGGAGCTAAGGAGACCCCATATTAGACTTGCGTTCCAAATACCACTCTAATCTGGACTTAGCCTACCTAGATAGTCCTTCTGTGTTACCAGGTTTGGATCACTTTATCCTGTTTGCCAAAATGTGTACCTGTTTAAATACCTCTGTTCATGCATGGCGTTCTGGGTCCCCATGTATTGAAAACAAATATTTGTTTCCTCCATCTATGTTAGGGTTCTTTTGCATACAGAGAATGAGCCACCACTGACCTTTTGGAAGCAGAGAAAGAATTATGAGAGAATTGGCATCCTGCTTTGAAAAATGTAGTCTTTTGTTTATTTGCTAGCAGACATTGTAGCACTGAATACATCTTTGGGTCTGACAATGGGACCGGTTGAACAATGGAGCTGTCAAACTAGCTTAATGCATGTCTGGGCCTTTTTTTTTTTTCTTTCTAAACACCCTTTTTATCTGCTATAATCTTGTTTGTATAGACTATACAGAATGAAAGCTTTTAGCACTGCTTGTTTGTGGGTTTGTGCTTTTAAAAAATTTAATATCTGCCGTTCATAGAGCTTTTTGCATTTTGCAGCTACGTCGGTCGGATTAAGTTAGAGATTTATTGCTTACCTCTCTGTTAACTACAGAAAGAAACGTATTGATTGAGACTGCTTGTAATACCATTATCATTCTGGCAAATACCTTGTTATCAGACATGCCCCTACAGTATTTATGCTTGGGGATTTAAAATTTGCCAATTTGGTGAACTTATGGAATGTAGCAAGAGAGAGAAGAGGAATATTTCTGTGTTTAAGTAAATTATAATTTTTAGCCTGTATCTCCTGTTTTGGCATCCAGATAGAAAAATAGTTTAGAAATTCAAGGACAACTGAGAACTTTTGCTCTTATAATTTTGGTCACAAATCATTACTATAAAGCCTTTTAAGTTGTTAAGTTAGAGGTTTCCATGGAACATACTAATTTCTGATATATGGTTATATGCTCATAAAACGCATTTCCATGCAGGACAAACATTCCTCGCATCTTCAAAATCCTTCTTTTTATAATGTAAGCATTGGTTTCTAAGGTGAATACAGTGAGAGTTCAAAAAGAGAAAATGGAAAAATTTGGTTTGAACTTCTCATAATATTGAAATCATTTTTATTCTCATACTAGATATAAAAGAACGGACCCTATGATATTAAACGGTAATTGATTTCCATGCAAATCATCTCACTGAGGTTGGTTTCCGTAAAGAATGATTTTTACCTAACATTTTAGTGTTTTGCTCTAATTAGCTGCTTGTGCCAGAGCAATATTTTGAAAAATATTAGTAAATTTATGGAGAGAGATTAAGAACCTAATTTTTAAAAAACAGAAGGGGAATCATTTTAAAGGGAAAAATTTAAAAATATTTAGTTACAAATATTTCCTCATGGATTATATTGTGGTTTAAATTAGTGATATTACTGGTAAATAAGGAACAAGATGTATTCCTTATGAAAACACATATGTGAAATATGAACTGTTTTTTAGAGCTTGGACATATAATTTGATTTTTTAAACTTAAGTTGAAATGTTATGAAATACTTAATTCAGAATAACTCAAATTACTATTACAGGCTAAATAAATTGTCTTCTCAAGTATAGATTTTCTTTTTATGGACAGTATATTCAGAGCCCAGGTGGACCCAAAACCTATCTGCAGCATAATGATATTTTAAAAGTTATCCATTGTGAATAGAGTGGATTTTAAATGCGTACTTATTATGTTCTCTTACTTCCAATGGGCTCTGAACTGCTCACTCCATCGGGTATGCCAATAATTGCTTTTAGGATGAGCTCATAAAAGGTAATTGGTGAAGCTTTATAACTCAAGCTGGCCCACTGTTGCCAGCACACCTAGATTCTGCTTTCATGGGAAATTTTTACTCCAAAACAAAGGTTGCAAAGCAATTTTTTGTAGTCTGGAAGAAAAGTAGTCTCCTGTGCTTCCTAGCTGACTGTCAGTAGCACACTGAAAGAAAGAAAGAAAGAAGAAAAAAAAAAGAAGGTATAACTTGCGAACCTCCATGTTGAATTTTTGACGAATTATAATTATTTACCTGAGATCTATTCACTTGGACTTCTTTCTGCTCTCAGGTCTAAGAAGGAGGAAAATCCTTTCTCACTTTGTTTGCCTCTCCTGTGGTTTGATCCATTATAAGCCGGAGTTTGGAGACCCCATTTCCAGTATTCCACATACATAATACCTTTTCCTTTAGTCTGATAGGAAGGTATGAGATTGTCTGAAGTTGGCAAACTTGTCTACATCTGCTTTCACAACAGTGGCAAGATATG
Source organism: Mormoops blainvillei (assembly GCA_004026545.1). NCBI lineage: Eukaryota > Metazoa > Chordata > Mammalia > Chiroptera > Mormoopidae > Mormoops > Mormoops blainvillei. The sequence continues at coordinate 479,054 of PVJD01000141.1, forward strand.
TAATCTGTATCCTGCCATCCGCCTCTCTGTGTGCTGATCCCTCTCGATAGTGACCTAAACAAATGCCAAAGTAAATTTTAATTCAAAACCCAGACTTGCAGAAAAGGAATAGCAAACGATTCAAACTGGGAAAATGGCTTCTTTCAGTAGAGTAATGATTGCACCCTGAGTCCCGTCACACACAGTCCTCGGAAATACCCACATAGATGTGTTCAGCAGACCACAGTCTAAGATCTGTAACCTCAATGTATTAGTATTCCTTTATTTGTTAAAATAAAACCTCACTGGTGTTCTTTCTTTCTTATTTTAATATGAGTGTATACAATTGCAAAATATCCCTCTGGGGCTGGAAAACAAAGAAGAGCATTTGATTAATATTCATATCTGGAACTTTATAGCAAGTACAGATTGTGCTTGAATACGTAGGATGTCATTCCAAGAGTGAATCAATACTAATTATTGTAATCAGGGGGGTTAATTAGGTGAAAATGTGGCTGATGGAAAGTTCATTGCTCACAGCCCTGGAAACACCAAGGTTGATGAACAGAAAGGTAAAATGCAGAAGGAAGAGTGCTGTGTGGGAATGATTGCTCCCGTTCAAGGAGTTAGGGTTTGTAGATGAAAAACATACCTTGATTTGGTGTAATTGTGGTAGTGAGGAAATCAGAAATCTCTGACTTAGGTTCTTGGATAGAGATTTCTGTAAAAGTCACTAACATGGCAGTTTGTTTAGTGGCATCGCGTCCAGCTCCAAAGCGTCTTTCTGCACCGCTTCGAGCAGTAACAAGTAGTCCGTTCGGTTGCAATAATGCTTTCCATCATCCTTATTAGCCTTCATGAATTTCTTTCTACATTTTGGTAATTCCTGGGGGATTTCCCCTTTCATAAAACTATTGATTGCTTCTCTAATGTTTATTGGCTTTGGGAGTTTTTCTAAACTCAGTGACTTTTATTCTGCAGGAAACACGAGGCAGCAGTGGTTTAGAGAGGATTAAAATCCATGGTATTTTCCTTAACTGACATTGGGAAGAGGGTGTCAGAGGAAGGAAAGCATATGTGAGGTTTTAATGTTGTAGCCCATTAAGACTCGAAATGAAGTGTCCTAGAGCCGTAGCACCTTTCTGATCACGTGACACCAATCTACAGAGATCGGACTGAGGTGGAAGCCAGATGTATGCATAAGAGAGGTGGGGGGGAAGAGAGAGAAAAAGAGAGAGTGAGTGAGTGAGTGAGTGAGTGTGTGTGTATGTGTGTGTGTGTGTGTGTGTTTGAACCTCCACTCAATTCAGAAATGTGCTGGTTAACCCTGATTTGGGATGAGGTGCACTTTGTTCCCCAAATGTGGCCTTCTGCTTTATGTGACATCTTTTAAGAATTATCATGCACAGGTATGTTTGTCTTCTCCATAGCATTCTTTTCACTGTGTGACTGATCCCAGACACATTTTCTTGTATGTCAGTACCATCAGAGTCAACAGGAAATGTGGCATCTGTGGGGGAAGGACGACACTGGCCAGAATGACATGTATTACCAGGACAGCTCGAGCTGCCACCTCAGTCCATTCCAAGTTGACCCGCCCATGATTTGGTGTTTAGGATTGTGATGAATCACTGGAGTTTATGAAGCAGGACTTGCCAGCATGCCCCCAGAGAAAAAGAAACACTAGAATTTTCCTATAAAATCATTCAGTTCCACCAGCTTTGCGTCTTGGCCAGGCAGAGCTTGAGGTTTGAAGTTTCACCTACCACACCTGGGGCTTTTTAAATACCTGCCCCGGAAAAGGCGGCAGCTGCGGTCAGTAAAACCTGTGCCGAAGGCCATGGACGGCACTGCTGGACCTAGCTGGTGTGTGAACCAACTAGAGCGGACACAGTTGTGCCCGACGCAGATGTGGTTTGGGTGTTCCTCACCGCTCCCGTGAGGCTGTCTATCTGAGTAATTCAAGGGCTGTGAGCCCTGCAATGCGGTAGTCTTCGTCACGTTGTGCTTTTTTCATATCTTGGTCTGGGACCCTAGATCCCTTTTGGGTTCTGTGAGATGGCTGACTGGTCATTCGGAGGTGATTTAAGAAGCACCTCTGTAGATGAAAGTGTACTGAGTTAGAGGTGGGTGGCAGGAGTTCCTGGTGGCAGCAGTTAGGATTCATTTTGATCTTCTCTCTGGAAATGGGCTTGATAAAAAGGGATGAGATCACATGCCAAGACCCTGGGTGCTCAGCGCCTGCTCTCCATAAACCACAACCTTCCTCTTCCGTCTGCTTAGGCTGCTGGCCTTACGTGTGGAAGTGTCAGTGGAAACTCTAATGCAATAGAACAATAAGATTAAGACTGGCTTTTTTTTTTTTCCTTCCCACCAGCCAGTTCCAGGTTTAAACAAAGATTTGGGGGGTGGGAGTGTTATGATTGAGGTAAGGAATAACATTAACATTTGTTAACAATCGGCCTGGCACTACACTAGGTGGTTTCTTTTGTCTAATTGAATTTTCACAGATACCCAAGAGTTAGTGGTAGTTTTCTTATTCTCATTTTAGAGATTAAAAAGCTGAGATGGAGAGAGGTCAAGCAATAGGCCTAGAAGACACACAGCTCGTGGAGGAAGGGATTCTAACTCAGAATTCAACTAGCTCCTTCCTTCACCAACAACTCGAAAGTATAACAATTGGGTGTTTGATACTTGAAAGTCAGATCTTCCTCTGGGGCTGCATTTCCACCATGGTCTTTGATTTGTACATACCTCCTAATGTTGCCACTTTGTAAGCTGTGCAGTAAGACAGGGAAAGGAAAGCCAAAAAAACCCAAAACAAAACAAAAAAAAAAACTCAGCAGTTTTTTGCTTCTGAGTTCTAATCCCAACTCCCCACTCTGCCCCTGCCCGTTCATGAGGTCCTTGAATGAAAGTGTCCTAAACTGCACTTCCCTCAGGCTTTAATCTGTACAATAGAAGCAATGGAACAGATGTTGAAAGGAATAATGGAGTATTTTCAAGCTTGATGAAATTGAAATGTGACTTTTTATCTGTCTAAGGGGCCAAAATATGTCATCCTGCAGTCATAACCAATCTAGCAACAAAGATATATTGTGCTCAATATAGGACAGAGGCTGGGCCATCAAGAAGCTTGCAACAGTCATGAGCCAGAGAGAACAGTGGGTAAGAAGGTATCGAGTGGCATAGTGCAGGGGCGGGGGCGGTGGGCATTGAACTGGGCCTTGAAGGATGGATGAGTGAGGAGGAGAGGGAAGATGTTCTTAAGATAAAACCCTGGGCTTATGTTTTTATTTAAAAAAAAAAAAAGGCAAAACAAATCCTGAGCCTCATCACCTTTCTTTTTCATATCCTCAAGGTCATTCATCTCTCTCCTCTCTGACCTTGCTGTATTCCTATGAAATAGGGCAAATGTAGCTATTAGTCTCCAGAGAGCATGGAGAGACTAAGCAATTGGGTCACACAAAGGTTTACATTCAGCGGTAGAGGTAAGACAAGAAAGAACACATTCCACTTAACTTGGGTAGATTGTTACGCTAATTTTCCATGAAGATTTGGATAGCTTTCTTAAAAGAAAGGGAAAATAAGACCCCCCCTTTTTTTTCCTAATGGACTTCGTGTGAATTAGCATCAAAAGCAAATTTAAATAAAAAGTCATTTGGGATTTTTTAAAAACCTCTATCATAAGTTAAAAATGGCTAGAGAGTTGAACCATATTACAGGGAAAAAATAAATTTCCTGTGCTCAAAACCTTAATGTATTTCAACCTCCACGTCACTTTAATAACTCAGTTATATAATTGCTGTAGGAATAATTAGGTTAACACATTGTTATCTGAGGACCATGGTAGGTTTTGATTTTTTCAGCCACTCATCCCCATGAGGAAACGACGGCCAGACGCACGACAAGGGTCTAGCGATGAGTCGGAAAATTAAATGACATGTTCCCAGGGCCCATCAACTTTGTGGCAGAATCAAAAGCAGAATCCAACAGGTGTGGTTCTTAAAACGTATAATCTTTTTCACTCAGTTTGAAAATAGCATTTGCCTTAAAGAGCCTGGTCTGCACGCACCGTATCAGATGACTTCTAATCCTTGGAACTAAAAGCTCTCTGATGGGGCTCTGTGCTCATTGTGGGGTGAAGTAGATTCATGTTTTTGTTTTACACAACCCCAGGTTTTTGCTCTCTTAATCCTCACTTTAATTCATTTGTTCAGGGAAAGGAGAGACATTCCTGCAAATTCTGTCAAGCCTGTTGAAATTTCCCCTCAAGTTGAGATTTTGATTCTGGCCAAGGTCTGTCTCCGGCAACCCCGCCCTCGGGCTAAAACTTCCATGTCTTTTGCTTTTACCCCCCACCTGTTGCTGCTTTCTCTCTGGACCCAGTGTTATGCCCGCTACTGTATCCACCCAGCTGTTGCCACTCAGCTGTTGTCAGTCGTCAAGCAGTCAACACGTGACAGTAAGATGAGCACTTTGGGCCAATTGGGGAAAACATTTTGTGGGGGTGGGAGTGTTGAAGGGTAGATTGCCAAGAACTAAAAACCTCATTCTGATAAGTATAAATTTTGTTCCTGCCGCCAGGCTGGCACCAGATAAGGGTACCTGGTATAGTTTGACAAATCTCGGCATCTTCAAGAGGCCACTGAAACATTCCTTCAGAGGTTATTTTCCTGAGTGCCTTTGTGTACAAATCAGCATGCTGGGCAGACAAGCCTTTTTTATCTCCCCATCCTTTCTCCATTCTTCTCTTTCCCAATCTTCACATCCAGCGTACTCACTTCGTGGGACACAGTCTTACATACCCCGCCCTCCCCTTTCTGCCCCCTGGTAACGGCTGGAAGGCAGCCCAACTCCAGACACAGCTGTTCCCAGGTCAGAAATCAGCCTTGGTCAAAGCAAAGGCAAACTTGATTTCTGTGGCCGATAAGCAACCAACAAGTCACTTCACTTTTGTAGTCACCTGCCTCTTCAGACAAGCAGCTGTAGAGGGAAGCTTCTGGTACTGTCTGGCTTCCATCTGAGAGAGGAAAGGGGGGAAAGGAGAAAGAAAGAGCAAGCTGAGGGCGGGGGGAACAAGGAAGTCGGCAGCAGTGTGATGGAGAGAGAGGGAAAAAGGAAAGGTAAACTAGAGAGGGGAGTGATGAGCTGGTTGGGCCCTGGCTCTGACAGACCCGCAGGGTTAACCTTTCATCCTCCCAGAATGGAAGCTTCTGAAAACTCTAGAGGGGTACCTCATTTCCGAGCACGAAGGTACGTACGCAGAAAACAGCAGTTTGAGAGCCTCTTCAGAAGGGAGATAAATTCACTATTATGTATTTTTGCTCTATTAAAAACAGATTCAGAAAAATACAAGATTGCAGAAAGCCAGTAGCAGCTGTTCTCAAGGGAGAGTGACTACTTAAAATTCCCATAAAATGTAAAATATGAGTTTAATAATGATTTCATCTTTATTGGCATTTAATTTCACTTAAGTCGTTTTAAGACTGTGATAAAAATCTCCATTCCAGAAGCTTTCAAAGTGGGTGGGGGGATAATAAGGTGATCATTTTAAACTTATGATTGGTGATCTAAGCATTTATTTATTTTTTTTAGGTGATACTTTTATGGAACTAAGAAAAGATACATTTGCTATGCATCACTTAAAGATCTAGGTTTTTGTTGTTGTTTTGTTTTTTTGCAAGTTCCTAATGAAACTGGGTAAGCCAAGAACAAACACATGGCCACCATGTGTTTGTTCAGATACTCTCTTAGGTACTTAAAATTCATGTGGATTTCAAATTTATTGGCTGGAAATAATGGGAAATCCCCTTATAGGGCCTGTATTTCTTGCTCCAAATGGCTCCGAGCACAGCGGGCTTTAAAAAAACAAAAAACAAACAGCTATGTTAATAAAATTTGAATTTGAAAATGTGATAGGGGAAAGATGTTTTGGATTCCAGTTTGCAAAGATGAGCCAGAAGTGAGGGAGGAAACACGTTGGTGAAGGTGGCTTTTTGACAAGACCAAACAGTGCTGGTTCATCTGTAGTCGCATAGCTGATCGCCTGCTTTTAAAGAGATTGTCATACATAAGGTTACGTGAAGGGACACTTTTTTAAAAAATGGAAATTTGCCATGAAATATACAGGGTTGTCTGCTGTTTGGTTATAAACATCAATCACTATCGGCACCCATCTCTAAGTTTTAGGGTATACTTCGTGCAAAGATGTTGGTAGGTCTGTAGTTGAGGGACTATATTCTGGTTCATTGATTGAGTGGGGTGACAGAAATAGGATTGTTTGATTTCAAGCAGGGCATACTCTATGTACAAATGCATTGATTAGCACTCTGTTTCTCCTGAGGTTTTTTTCTTTTTCTTTTTTTAAATGCCAGTGATAATTCAGAGCTCAAACAATCACCACTGGTCAAAACTCCATTGGAGATGAGGAATGAGAGGGAAAGGGGTTTGCTGAAACAGCACAATGCACCCGATTGCCTTGGAAGGCCTCATATGAAAATGAGGTCATTCAGAAACTTTCCCTTGAAGTGCTTCCAATTCTTGAATTGCCTTTTGTTTGGGAAATGAATAGCAAGTTGATTAAAAAAAAAAAAAAGAAAAAAAAAAGGAGACAATTAGTGAAGGTAGGGGGATGGGCCTAGGAAAGAGCCTGAGGTTTTCTACACTAACGCTAAAACTATAAGGAAGCCTGGTCCTTCCTGGTGTCACCAACCAGGCTGTGTCCACAAGAGGAGCCTGCTGGTGGCCCCATCCTCTTTCACTGCTGTCGATAAGATCCTTGGCTATAAAATAGCTTCATTGAACCCAAGTGCTCAACAGCGGCCCAGTGGAGCTGTCTGCCAAATAACTCAGACTGCCAAAACATGATACCTGATGGCTTATTACTACATAAACATTTTAAAAAGGGGCCTCACTGAGTTGTTTTCAGATTTTTTTTTTTTTTTGCACCTTCTGTCAAAGCAGTGAAATGAGAAATTTAAGCTTTTCATCAGGTGCTTTTGGTTGGGTGTTTTTGTTTTGTTTTCACTTTTAAGCTCAAGAGCTTTTGAAATTTGTATTTTTGAAAATGGCTATTGTACATGTGCTCATATGATGGAAACAAAGCCCTGTGTGTGTATGTGTGTGTTTGTTTCTCACTGGTACCTACATCGAGTGCTTATGCAGTTACTGCATAGTTTGACCACCAAACTGTTTAAACTCAACCATACCCCATAAGCTTTCCTTGGTTCATATGTCACTGTATCCTACTTAAGAGTGATCTTTTATATTTGATCCTAGTTTTGCTTCTAACTTTAAATGGTAAAGCAAATGTGCCTTGAAAACTCTGGTACACTCTAGTTGTTAAATAAGGCAATAACCTATGCACTTGTAATTCTTTCTCTATGACCTACTTACACACTACTTCACCCTCCTTATAGTATGATTAAAAGCTGCTTTGAATCCACGATTGCCTCCAGGGATTGGTGGCGAGAATTTAACAAACTGCTGAGAAGGCTTAAGTCAGTAAGAGGGCTTCCCTACAGCTTCTCCCAACTAATTCACATGCAATTAAAGGGAAAATAAAAATTTCAGAAGTGTACATGTTAATGAAGCCTTTTCTATTTTATAAAGTGTAGACATAGATGGCGCTTTTTTCCATAGCTATTTGAAAACATTTTTCCCTCTTGATTAATGCAGTTATGCTTTGCCTCTGTTGTGGGCACTGGTTCTGTTTGTTCGTTTTAAAATAGATTTGTTACGTAGTCAGCTCATTATATACATTTGGGATTTATGTAAATAAGGTGTGGAAAACCAAGAACTGTCGAAGTTTGTCTCATTTATCCAGTTAATTATTAAAATTATTGAAAGACCAACAAAATTCTTAGAATTTCATGGGTAGCCTGCAGTAGCTGGGGTAGGGAATGAAGGTGACCCAGTATTATTAGGAAAAGTTAGGGCATTTTGGACATAGGAATTCATTTTATTGCACCTGTTTTTCAATTCCTTATGAACCTAGACCTGGTTCCTCAGAAAGGCAATCTTTTCAAATGAGGTTTAGTCCTAGTCCTACATTAACTGCCTTGGAATTAGAATTACCTTGGTCAAAAGCCAGATATATTGTTCAGCTGAAGAAGGAAATCAAGTGAATTATGTATGTTTGGTCTTAATTGAATACTCCAGGCCTGTTAATTCCATATTACTCAATGCATCGAGCCTAGGTGTAAAATTGGTATGTGGATTTAAAATTGGTATATAAATATCTATTTTCCCCCATAACCGCTAAAGCTGGTCAGTTCTCATTATCACACAAGAAATTGGTGAGAGAAGATTTTTTTTCCTCCATATTGTGGTGTTTGATACATTTAACACAAGTGATACATTTAACTACACGTGACTGAGTTGTTTAACCCCCTGGCTACTGTGCTTACCAAGAGGCAATCTATTAATATTAATGTCTGCTCTGCAATTTATGATGTTACTTTAGAATGTGAAATAGGCCATGAAGTAGTCTTACATACATGTGACATTGTGAAAAGTTCGGTTTCATCCAAATAACCAAACAATAAAACAATAAGGAGAATGCTAAATTGGAATGCCAGCATATAAATTACTTATCTTTTAAGGATTTGAGCAAATCACCTGGGAAAATCAAACTCATCTGCTTCTATTTATTTGTAGGAATTTTGTCATTTTTCACAGTTCCTATCAGTAAATCAGTCACATATCTTAAATGGTAATTTAAGCTTCATGGCCATTACAGACCTAACACTCGTTCACAAAGTCGCTGTTGGTTTTTAATCATTGTATTAAACATTTGGAAATGACAAATTTGTGATTTATCTTTTTAAAAGAAAACGTGACTTATTACTGTTTCTTATTTTCAGTGCCTTATATTTCTTAGTGTTTTGAAGATGATACAAAAGGAAACATAACTGTACAGAGAGTGATTCATCTTGCTCCTTAAAGCTCTGAGATAAGTCCCTAAATTTCACTTGGGCCATTTGTGATTATCTTTACTTTGGCTAAATTCTGAATCCTATTTCAGTTACTATGGTTAGTTTGTATACTGCCCAGTATATTATACCGAGAGTATTTAAATAAACACTTGGGATGACTCCACTCTGGTGTCTTTGCGAGTTTGGTTTTGACCGGGAGGTGAACTAGGCTTTGGCCACACAGTGAAACGAACTAGCGGCGGCTCTCCTCTTGCCAGGGGCCATGGAAATGGGGGATTGGGAGGAACAGGCGAGACTCAGTGCGGTGAGCGTTTCTACATGCTCAGGACCCTAGGAAAAGTCGGGCTTATTTTAAAATACCGTTAGCACAGCTGCCCCAGCCGCCTGCCTTGGGCAGGTCCCTCCTCCGGGCGGACCCGCAGGGGTTAAGCTGCGGCGCGCGGGCGCGCAGCTCCGCCTCCGCTCGCCGCACCTGGCGCTCCGCAGATCTTGGCCTCGGCGCTAGATTTCGGAGGGGATTGGCGGAGCGCGGGAGGGGAGAGAATGTGACAAGTGCCGGCTCCGGCGGCCGCCGCGGGGAGGCCGCGCGCACCTGTCCCTGCCCGTCTCGCCGCCCGCGGCCGCTCGGACGCGCGCACCGCCCCCCCTCCCGCCCGCCCTCCGAGCGCCGCGTGCGCCGCGAACATGACTTCTGCCTTCAAGCTGGATTTTCTCCCGGACATGATGGTCGAGGGCCGCCTGCTAGTTCCCGACCGAATGTGAGTGGGGCCCCGGGGGTGCGTGTGGCCGCGCGGGCGCTCTACTTGCGTCCCCTGGCCGGGCGGCCACTGCCAAATCGCCTTCCTGGATCCCCGAGGAGGGCGAGGCAAGCTCGGCTGCTTCTCCGCCCCGGGAACGCGGGTGGCGGCTCCGAACCAGCCGCCTCCCCTGGGCTTCCGAGCCCGCGCTGGTCGCGGGGAGGAGGGAGAGTGTCCTGACCTGCCGAGCTGCGCGGGGACCGGCGGACGGAGTGCGGGGACAGGGGTCCGGAATCGGGTCGGGGACCGGCGAGCCAGGCCTGCGGACGTGAGCGGGGACCGAGTGAGGACCGGTCAGCGGGGCGCGGCGTCCCGGGGTGGAGTGCGCGCGTGCACGCTCATGTCATTGGAAATGCGGGGCTGTTGGAGCTCTGGTGGCCCATTTAAAGATCCCTTCATACCAAATTATCCGCTCATCTGACTTTACATTTGCAAAGCTTCCTTTTCTGTAATGGGAGAGTGGAAGGAGAGAAGAGGAAAGAAAAAAAGGGGTGGTGGTGGTGGAGGGTAATTATAACGCATTACAATAGCCAGGTGTGCTCAGTTGCAGAAATTAGTGGTAATTTTTACGTAATCATGGTGGTTCGTCTGATATGCAGCCTATAATTTAATAATTAATGTGCTTCTGGTTGTTTTACATGTCGTCAAACTAGGGTAGAGTTTACTGGGAGAAGTAGAGAGCTGGGTTCCTGAGGAAAGTATGCTTCATTTTTATCTGGCTGGTTCGTCTTGGTAGTGCCAGAACTGGCAAGAGAAACTTTGTCACCTCAATAGGATCTATCTGTATGTCAGCGTGATGTGAAAAGAAAACTGAAGAAAGAGGAAAGGGATTGCCAGAAGTGGGTATGAAAGGTCTCTGTCCATTTTAGACCTGGAATATGTGAAATTGTCAATTATCAGGCAAGAATGTTGATAGTGAATCTAGGCTACGATTAATGTCGGGAAAAAGGACTGCTATCCTTGGTAAGAGTCCACATAAAATGTTTCTTATTCTGCACACTGTAAGGCTTAACATCCATATTATTTCTGGCACATTACTGTACTCTTACCAATTTTCATGCCATTCCGAGCTTTATGATCCATTTCCCTGGCAACTAACTTCCCCCAAGGTGCTAGACTATTTTTCTTGTATGTTAAATGTTATGAGTTGAGAGATTCTTGAGAAACTCCGCAGTGGGCAATTATTTGAGCCCCTAGGAATTTTTTTTTAATGGGGGCGGGGGAGGATAGAATCTGTTACATGCGAATTGCCCTTTCAGTGGATATTAACTCGCGATCAGGTTCGTTATCTCAACTAAGATAATCAGATAACATAAATTAAAATATTGAATTTCCTTTTGGCAGTTTTCTCGGAGAAATTAATCTTGGTTAGTAACATTCCCATGATATTTGTCGTAAAAGGTCTCTGTCTTGTCCCTCTTAAATATAAATATGTATAGATATATAACACATGTTTTCACATTAGCTATTGAAAGTTTTGTGTGTTTTCTCTCTAGAGGAATGTTGGGGCTGAACCGAAGAATTGCCTTGGCCATGATTTTAAATTTACGGTCACTTGCTATATAAGTGACTATAGTATATCTAGCTAATGAATGCTCTCTGAATTTAAAGTGTTAGTGGCCTCCAAAAGATGCTGTCTCTTGTCAGTTATATTATGAACGTTTAATTTGTCCTTTTCATTAGTTGGCTGTAGGTGGCTTGTTCAAGCTATTTATGAATAGAGCCTATGTATTTTAGCCATGGAATATCCTTACGAGTCCAAATATAACTTCTACCCACTTATCTTCCAGGTGTTAGTTATTTCCAAATGATGTCCTTTGGAATCAGACTTTAACTGTTTTCAGTGTTTGTCAACTATTGTTTAATTGACCTTTTTAAAAAGGAGGAAAACTAGAGGATTTGTAAATAACAATCTTATTATTTGTCTTATCCCTGAGAATGTGGTAACATGTTTTCCCAAAAAAAGTTCTCAGTTAACATTGGAGCCTAACTGGGGAATAGAGAGGTGTTTGGGAGGGCATATGACCAATTTAAAATACTTGAACCCCACGTAGCAGCGTACCTTATCACCATATGCAAGCATTTGAAAAGGTAGCTGTGTGGATTCAGTGTTTTCCAGACTGGATGTCATGTACGGTGTATTGCCCTTTGCATTAAATTTCCGTGGGCTAGGTATTGGCCTGTTTTTGAAAGGCATTTAAATAAAGCATAGGGGCTTTTCTGGTGCTGATTTTTTTTTTTTTTTTTTTTTTTTGGAGCAGTAGGATGTATTTTCAATGTAATTTTCCCAGGAGAAGATATTAGATAAGTTTGTAAGATATAATACGTTTGAGTCCTCAAGGCAGATACACAAATAGCTTTGGAGATGAATTATTACGCTTCACAGCCCCACAAGCCATCCAGTGTTTAAAAAGCCCAGCTCACTATGGGCTCTGTAGTGGTATAGAATTATTAAGACATGTGCTTCTAAGTCTTGGGGTTTTAAATATTCATTGATAAAACTGTAAGTGGAAATGGACCTTTTAAATCATCTTAACTATTAATGTGTTGTTATCATTGTGTTACTATAGAATATCATTTATAACAAAGTATGGTGAAATATAGTAGGAACTGATTTTTTAAAAATACCTGTTTTAAACTGGGGTGGCTGGTTTCGGTTTGGTGTTGGGGGTGTGTGTTTCCTCCTTTGTCTCACCTTTTTAATGATCAGATATGCATTTAGGGTTTTTTAATTTTTAAACAAAAATATAAGAAATAACTTGGAAATGATAAATTACAGGTGGAAGAAAATCGATAAATGCAATTGCAAAAGTATTAGTTCAGATTTGTGATGTTAAAATAAGATGCTGAGAAGAAGCAACCAAGACATTAAAATGAAACCTTACTTCTTCCCCCACAATTAGTAAGTAATCTTACTGAAAATGAGAAAAGTTTTTGAGTGTAAATTTGTCAACATGGTGAATTTTCCTCCTGTTCATTAAGTCCCCCAAAGTTAGGATCACTAGCAATATCTATCAGTGTCTAATTGAAAGAGAAGTTGGTACTAAGGATGTCATTGTTAAAGTTGAAAGGGGTGTTAGAGACCATCTCATCAGACCTGGTTTTATAGATTAAATTATTAGAGGGACCGCGCGACGAATCTAAGAAGGCAATGTAATTACTACCTTCCCCCTTTCCCCTAATATGACAGAACGGTGATTGAATGCCTCCTGTGTCTCAAGACACTTTTTTTTATAGTCTCTAACCTTCACAGTAGAATTGCAGGGTGGTTATTATACCCATTTTACAGGTGATCCTTAAGGAGGTCACATGCTTGCTTGTGCCACAGAGGCAGGAAACAAGAAAGCTGTGGTTGGCTATGTGTGTGTGTGTCATATAAATGCATGTTCACGTGTTAATGGGAGAGAAGAGAGATCTGTGAACTAAATATGACTTAGATTCTTTTGGTCAGAAAAGCAAAATGGTGCCACATGGGAATGATTGAGCTTTATAGGAAATTCATACCACCTTTTCAGACTTGACTCTCTAATTTGATTCAAACTTACACTGTTATTCCATATTTCAGTTAACTAAAGAGACTATATTTTAATTAAAAATATTTTTTGGTTTACAAAGTACCAGCAAAATGAAAGACAAAAACAGTGGGTCCTTTTTTTTTTTTTAATTTAAAGATGTCATTTAATATGTTCTTGGAAAAAGCCATTACAAATAGTAAAGTACAGAGATAACTGAGATTTATCACCTGATTCCATGACGGTCATAAGAAAGAATTAAAATGAGGAGACTCTGAAGAAAGAGCTATACATGTGGCTCTTTAAGGATATTTTAAAAATATATTTTCAGGTGGGATTTCTCAGTTAGCACTGCATATTTTAGTATTAGGTGCTTCCTGGGATCCAAAACTCATCCCACATTGGCATTTAGAACACTAAAGTTATCTGTGATCAGGATTAGAAGTATTAGTTTATTGTTAACAATTACAAATTACAATTTGTAATTTGCTATACTGAGATTACTTTGGCATCTGTTGAGGAGACACAGTGAACTGGGGTGGGGAGGAGGGGCGGTGACAAGAACCTAGCAAAACGAAATAAAAGAGAGAGGATTTTCAGATATGAACCTAGTAATTAAGATTTTATGTGATCATTTAGAATGTTTTTCACCTCAGTATTTTTCCCACCCAACAGCAGTAATAACAGTATATTTGGCCTCTGATAAAAGACTGCAGCCTTACCCTCCACCCGTCTTTTTTTTTTTTTTTTTTAAACACAAATCCCCAAACTTTCCTTTCTCCTTACCCCTTAACTTCAGGCTTTGTTTCTTACAAGTTAAACACTCATGCACTTCTTATAAAAACACAGATAATGTTTTGGTGTACAAAATAACCTGATAAACTTTCAAACAACCAGCACGCATATGATCTAGGCATTATATCAAAATTTGGGTAGAGTTGTTTGTGGAGGCCTATATGTCGACTTGGGAGACCAAATATCAATGAGGGTCTGAGGTCACTGCAGTGCATTAAAAACAAACCTCAGAACTACTAAACAGTTCTACAACAATCCCTTACCATATTTGCATTTCAGCAATAACTTGGTATTTTCAATGTGTTGCAGTGAGCTGAATTAATGTCATTCATGTGTTGCACTTCCTGCGCCAAACTTCACTCAAACTTAGCCTGTATTTCCAATTTAGAGTGTTCATACCAGAGGATTCTGTTTTTTGTTGTTTTTTTTTCAGGGGACGGACCTATTTTGCTTTTCGGTGGATTAGGGCAGACAAAGGAGTCAGCTATTTCTCAGTGTAATATTTGTTCTAGGAAAGTGCAGAAGGGAATGTTGGGAAGGTTCTAATGATTTCCAGTTCATCGGCACCTGCGCGTGCCCATGCCCTCGTGTCTGTGCCCACTGTGAGGGAGGGACCCATGATCTAATGAAGCCAGCACCAACCCTGTGCTACTTGTGTAGTAGTGCAGAAAATGTATTTTTATTTTTCCTTAAGAAAAAGCTCTTGCTCAATCTAAGAGAAATGGAGCTGTGCACTCCTGGAAAGACCTTTGAGGGAAACAAAAACCAATTAGCGCAGTAAATGCGATACTCTCAGGTAATTGTCAAATAATTATTCCCCTTCAGCGTCATCACGGTTTAATTGTGCCATCCAATATTCTCCTGCTCTGAATGCGGATGTGAAGGGATGGAAACTTCGCTCCCCTCCTGGGATTTCCTTTTTCATTTACTGAGAGCCTTACACTCCTTCTAAAGGACTTTTAAAAGAAAGGGGGAAACATTGAGGGAGATTTTGAGCCACTTCCCACTTGTCCTAAATCACTAAAGAAAGTGATTACTCCAACTAGCTCTATCGAAATGCAATTCCAGTTAGGCGGTTGAAGTGCCGGTGAGCATGTTTGGGATTTACGCTGTCACTCTGCGACACCCAGAGCTTTATGCACAGTCTGTTTTATGAAGTGCAGGTTGTATATTGTGTTCCGATGCTGAGAGTGATGCTTTCAGATCAGCTGATCATTTAAAATGGAATGCTAATAAATATGTAATCATGTGGCTTTCAGAATGACAGATGAGTACAAATTCCATTTTTGGTTAAATTTTAATAACTCCTTCGAATGAACATCAGAGCCAACTTGCCAGCAAATTATTAGACACCTTTTTTTCCCCTCCCGAAGATGTATGTAAATTACATTTAGGCTGCATTTAGACTAAAATAGCATTTCAGTTTATTATTCTGGGCTTTTCTAACAGACTAATATGGCCTTTTATGTAAGGTCAGATTTTAAATAAAAACATTTGTCTGAAGAGATCTCAGTTTAAGTGCTGTGTGTCATACTGACAGAAGACCAGTACATAGGATTTCTTTGATGGTAATAGTGCTTTAAAAATGAGGTGCGTAGAATGTCTTGATTTTACGCCCTAACAATGAAAGAAGTCGAAGAGGTTTTTCTTTTCAGTGAAATTATTTGTGGGTCTCTCTGTCATAACCACAGAAATAAGTTCTCACAGCCCATCGGCTGCTTTGTCTGACATTCATAGGCTCAAACAGGACTAAAGATTTCCTACTTTCACAAATGGTGGTGTTGATTCACTCCTTAGAGAGAATGCAATTAATTTCCGCTGATTTGATTAACATTTTGACATAACTTTTGCACAGCTTCAAACACTTTTTTAATTTTAGTACCATAAAAATGAATAGTTCTTCAGCTTCCATAGTGGGATCTAAAATTCCGTGATGTTATGCTGGAAGGCTTTTTCTAAAGAAAGTTCATAGCTGGACTTAGGCTCATTAAATTTTAAGGTGGTATTTTAATCCATTTTCATGAATTATGTTTTCATTTGTTGGTCTCCCCCTATAGCAGAAAAGTTGTACCACATTTATCTGACATAAAATCATTTGGTTCTGTAGGCAGAAAAGCAAAATATTTTGTTATTCATCTGGCTGTGGTGTGTGTATATACACAGCCAGATGTGTGTGTGTGTGTGTGTGTGTGTGTATACACTTACACATACAGAAGTATATGTGAAAAAATATATGAAAAACTATTATTGGGCATAATTACTTTCTTGAAATATTTTACTTTTAATGGGCTTTGGCTATAAAAGTTATGAAATTGTTGCACAACAAAACATGTGTTTATAGATTATTACCCTTGTAACTGAAAAATTAAAGATTCAGAAAAATTTAGCATGTTGAACCAAAGATGTACTTCAAATTACTGTTGTAGCAGAAATTGGACTCAGGACTATGCTTTTTTAAATTTTATTTATGGATTTAGGGGAGGGGGCAAGAGAGAGGAGAAACATTGATTTGCTGTTGCACTTATTTATATCGTCATTTGTTGCTCCTTGTACGTGGCCTGACCGGGCATCAAACCCACATCCTTGACCTATCAGGACAATGCTCTAACCAACTGAGCTACCTGGCCAGGGCCCTAGGACTGTGTTTTGATTCTTTGACCCAGAACCTCAAAGTAGCTTCTGTTAAAGGTGTGAAAAGAAGTTTAAACTGATGATCCAGTCATACCTGATTGGGTGACAAGCTGAGACCTGCACCTGGGGGGTCCCTTCTATGTCCCAGTTACAGTTGAGATGTTGCTGCTGTCAAGATCTTTCAGGTTTAGAGTAGAAAGGAAGAAAGACTCTTCACAGGAAAATTTGGAGAGTAGACCCTAAGTCGATGTTTTCTTGGGGAGACACAGCTGGTCCTGGCCAGACCAGATTCCTGGCTGCTGCCACATTTTATGCCATGTAAATCCTCCCATAGCTTCCTGCTGCGGTTGAAAGGAGTCCTTGGGATTGGGATTGTGCGAAATGGACACCTAGCACATCACCTGAACATCTTAAAAAGGCTAACGTTACAGGAGATTGACGGAACTCTGAGGGGGTAGATTGGCGTAAACCAACTTAAACACGTGCATGCGCTCTCACGTTCAGTTGTTTGTTCTCTTTTTTCAGCGTCTCTAGAGTGAGACACTGGGTGTCACGCAAGTGAACAAACAGGTTGAAATTTGACGTATCACTTTCTCCTTGAAAACTCTTAGAGGAATAATCAAAGGGAAAAATGCTATGAAAAAGCATAAGGAAGGAAAACTTTTGGTGTAGAGGATGCATATCTGTCTGGTTAAGCTGCCGCTCCCTCCCTCTGGATTCTTTGTACCCCGACCCAGATTCCTTTAGGCCATGAGCTGCATAGCTATTTTCCAAGTTGTCTGTCTTTTTTTATATTTTCCTGATTTGTATCTTTTCAGTCCTCTTAATCTGTAAGATTAAAGGGGCATCTCTAAGCCCAAGCCCACTTTGTTATCCATTCCTGAGCAGTTTTCTAAATTTCAAGAGAAGGGACCGCATCCTTCTGTCCCCAGCACAGCTCTGAGAACTGGCGCCTGGAGAGGAGGGCGGTATCAGAACAGCGCGGTCATCACTGGTAGTAAATTCCACTGGTGCAGCTGTGTATTTCTGTGCATAAAACTGTGTTTGACTTCTTCCTACGTTATGGAAGGGGTGTTGAGTTTTCTGGTTGAATATAAGTGTAGCATATTTCAGAATGATTAACTTTATGGATGTCATTGTCGTGGCCAGCTATATTTGGCTCTGCTGCAGCTGTGTTTGCATTCTCAAAATTGTCACCAGAAGGCCTCCAACTGCAATTATTCCCTTTAGTCCATGCTGGTAACATCTTTCCCTGTGACTCCCATTGTCCACCCAGCCATCCTTCCCGGGTGGCAGGATTTAAAGGCAGTACACAAGTCCTTTGAAAAGCCTGAATGCTGGCTAACACTGTGGCAGCTCTCTCTCAAAGCCAAAATTTCTTAATATGAAGTCATTTTTACTTTACATCATGACGCTCCTTGTCAGGATTATTCTTTCTTTTCACAAAAAGCCCACATTTTCCTGAGTCTTTTTTTCCCCTCCTTTTCTCTTACACTTAGATGTCAAAAAATCGCTCCCAACGTCTACTGATGGGTGTTTTCTCTTTGACTAGGGCACTCAGAGCACGTTTCTCTTCCGATTCTGAGAGGCTTCTTACAAAACCCCGTGTGGGGTTTTGAGACAGAGGAGGTTGAAACAGAGCTTTGCCCCTGGGCGCTTGCCGCAGAGTCAGCGCGCACTGCGACAAGCGCTCAGTGTTTCCTCTTCATTGAGCACTTGCCACAGAACTTACTTTCTCTCAGGTAGAATTTAGGAAACTTTTTTTTTTTTCCTTCATACAGAAATCATTTTAAGTCAACGGGCTGTTGGGTGGGTTTTAATTTTTAGTTAGAAATCACCACTTCTTGGATTGTTTCTTTTGATCAGGGACACACGCCCTGCCTGGGGGTCTGCTTGTGTGCAGCTGAATGGAACCCCCCTAGGAATATTGCTGTAGCAGGGGTGTCAAACTTTTCAGTGTCTCTGGGCCGCACTGGAAGAAGAGTTGCCTTGGGCCACACATTAAATATGTTGTGACACGCAATCACACAAAAAATCTCAGTGTTTTAAGTAAATTTACAGTTTTGTATTGGGCCACATTTGCAGCCACCTGGGCCACATATGGCCTGCGGGCCACAGGTTGGACGCCCCTGCGTCTAGGGTCTCTCCAGCAAAGGGTCAGAAGGTAGTTCTTTGAGGCTAAGCATCCTTTGCTAAGCAGCAGCCTCATGTGTTCTCCTGGCTTGTCTTCTGATTTGTTCCGTGTCCCCCTTAGGTCCCAAGTGACTTGTCAAGATTCCCCATCTAGAAAATAGGGATAATAGGATACGCTTCTTACCTGTCCCACGGTGCTATTGTAAAGCTAATACTGAGAAAGGAATGACAAGCTAAATATTTTATAGCTTCATGGTACTTAGAACTGACCACAGGTTTATCTTCATTGCCTAGGAGAATCAAACACAGTGGAACTTCATTACAACTGGCCAGCTAATGTTTCCTCCCTCAGAACATTCATGCTTTATAGCCTGAGCCAAAGACCCATAAAGCAGTATTGCCCCCATATAAAGTTTCAGAAAATGCTTTGTACCCAGGACGACATTAAGAAGATGGATTTTCTTTTCTCTCCTCTTTTCTGCATGGTGATTGAGAAATAAAAATGCAGTTCATGGACCAGCAACTGTGGACTTGCGGTCAGGCCTTCCCTTCTGGAATGGGGTGAGGCAGAAAGCACTATCTCCATCCAATATCTCCATACACGTGTTCCGAAAAAGCCCATCTCTAACCTGCTGAAACAGGTGAGATTTCGCCACACGAAATGAAGACTGGTTCTCACCTAATGGGACTCCTAACCCTGCAGAAACTCGGCCTTTAAGAAAACAAAACAATTTTGATAGTATGATTATGGAGGGGTAATATTGTGGATCCTGCCACCTAATGGCCTCACTGGGTGCCCAGGTCACAAAATGCCTGGAGAACAACGAAGTAGAAGGAGAGTCTCAGAAGGAGGAGACCATTCGGAGAAAGAATCATCGATCTTTTTTGCCTTAAGAGGTGGCACAGGGGATATAGGGTGTGTATCTAGGTGGTGCCCAGCTGCAGGATGCATCAAAGTTATTCTGTTCCTGGGCTTTAATAAGCAGGCACTTATTTCTGCTGACACAGCTGATAGGGTCCTTGAAATCTAAGAGAGCAGAGCCACCATAGCTAGTGTGAAGATTTGCTTCCCACGTTATAAGTCGCTTGGCTCATTAAGATCAGACGTGATGAGGTTCAGTTGGGAAGCCTGACCTGAGCCCATTGGCTGAGGGACTTTCCTCCATAACTGGCCAGGGGAACACTCAGTGTTGGCTCTGGCTGAAGAGAGTGACGTTGACCCTGAGAAACGCCCCAGGCCCTGAATGTGACCTCCAAACTTAAGGATCCTTGCCTCATGTCACAGGCCACTTTAAGGGCTTGGGGAGAAACAGGACCGCCACCGAAGCAGTGGGGACTTAAACAAAATCAGAGGTTACTGCTGTTTCCGAGATCACTGGAAAGGGGAAACTAGCAAAATCTAGCAAAGTTGGCCACCACGTATTTGGTCTGCCCCACAGATATTACTGATGTTTCTGTACAAATTTATTGGTACTTTGTAATCAACACATTTTATCTTCTCATTGTCAAAGAAGTCTAACTATATAGGCGGCCTTTCAGTTAGGCCAAGATTTTGTGTCAGCTGTTATAAAAAGTGACTAAAATGGGATCATTGCCAGCCTGAGAAGACATGTAAAGGCCTTTACCTTGCCTCTAACTATGTCTCGTTTTCAGGTCTATTCAGAACGTGATACTTTTGATCTAAATTGATTTCTAGTTGTCTGTTCAATAAAATGATGTATACCCAGAAGCTAAAAAATGTTTTCCAGCATCAACAAAGCTGTAATTCATTGACAGCCAAATATTTTTGGTGCATGAGTTTCTCCTAATTCTGATTACTAACACTTCAAAGGATGTTGCCTTCCTGTGGGTACGTTTTCTGAAATACTTCATAATATTACTTGTTCTTGATTTAGAACATGCTGTGGGCAGCCATTAGGCTAAGGGATTCATATAAATCATCAATGATTTTAGAAACATTTTACAGGGTAAGCATTGTCTCATTCGTGTTTTGCAGGTGGGGAAATTTGAGTTCTAGAAGGTGGCCAGACTGAAAGTTTGAGCCTGTATCTGCGAGAGTCTCTCTCTCTCTCTGTGTCAGTTTGCAAAACCTGAGACCGCAGTTTGGCCTGGGAGTCGCTTATAAGCGTTTTGAGGGATTCTCGGATCATTTTATGACCATAAACAGGTTGAATTTGTAGATATGTTGGTGCATTGGCAGCTGAATATGTGGATTTGAGTGTGAAATATAGTTTCTTAGTTATGTCCTAATAGCCTGCTTTTTCTGTGCTCTTTCACATAAATTACTTGTTCTCGATTTTATTTCCTAGCCAGACCAATTTCTGGGTCTAGAAGGCAAGAGGGTTGTAAGGGATGTCAATAGACTTGGGCACCATAGCAATGTGATGTCAAGATCTCCTAATACCTGAGGCAGATTCTCACTGCAGACATAAGGAAGCAATTAACATTGAATGTTAAGGTGAATCCCAATTCTTCATTTAAGATAATTGTGTATTCCATGAAGAAGTTTCTTTTGAGGATTTCATGAGAAACCTGGCATTTTCTCCCATTTACTTCCCCGTCTTAATTTTTGCCTCTGATTTAGGTGGGCGCTTGACCTTCCCCGGGCCCCTCTCTCTAGCCCATAGCCTTCATGCGAATTAGAAAAGGACTGGCTTTCATGTGGCATGTAGTCTCCACTGTCCCCCTCCATTGATGACTTTATGCAGTATCCTTTTTTAGAGTTACATGCACTTCTACCCCCTTGTTCATAAGAGGGCCACATAAGTAGGCAGTAGAGTGAACCTCTGAGCAAGGTGACAAATGGATTGTAGATGATCAGCAGTTGTGACCAACTCAGTTCTGGTACCCAGTCCAAGTTTCAAGTTCAGTGTATCTTTGACTGCTCTATAGCTGTTTGCTCAAGTGCTTGCTTAAACATTTGATAGGATTCTGGGTTTTCAGCAAATCATAGATATTTGTTTCATGTGTAGACATCCAACGTAAAAGGAAGAGATGCTAGAAAAGTTAGAGTAGAATTCACTCGTGGGTTGGCCTCAGCCACAAACCATTCTGTACCCAGTATTAACTTGTCAAAATGCCTTTACTTTTGGCAGGAGACAAGCATCATAACGTAAGAGGATGTGATTTGAGTGGAGTTTTCATGCCCTATGTGCTTATTGTATTCTTGCTACTGTTGGTAACATTATCTATAATACATCTTCAAGTGACTGAAAATTGCAGGCTTTGTCGAACAAAAATACAGCCAAGGAGTGGAATGTATATCCACTCTACCCTCATTATAAGGTTTTCAGGAATCAGACTAAAGGCCCAACACCACGTCTCTCCACTATGTGATACAAACTCCAATCTCTGATGTTTGAACACTCTGTCAAAGTCCGGAGTTCCCAATGGTTACGTAATTGGAGGACGACGCTCTTACTCTTTCAGCACTTCGTTTGCTCCATTGTCAAGTTGGTCACAGTGGCACCTCCTCTCACAAACCCTCTATTTCCAGGATGTAAAACAGGAGACCACAATTTGGCTTAGATCAAGCATGATAGGCCAAGTTAGGAGAGCTGGTTGAGACACAGACACTGTTGCTGTCCTGGGGCAGGTACTGTTGTGCCCCTGTGACATCATATTGTCTTTACGACCCCTTGCCTCCCTCCTAGGGTGGGATTAGAAAGAAAAAAGAGATTCTGTGGGAACCTACTGTAAGATGGACTCTTTCTTCTCTTGGTCTTAAATTCTGGCTGTTGGACAAGAAAAATGTCCTGGCTAATTTTGCTCTTTTAGACACAAGATAATATTCTATCTCTAATTTCAGTGAGAGCTTAAACCACTTGGAATTAAAAAAAAAAAAAAAAAAGGGAGCGAGAGAGAGAACCTGACATGTTATACCTTCGTGTTTTGCTCCTCACTCATTAGCATTTTAAAATCGGGGGAACCCGTGCAGCCGACAGTGCTCCTTGGCTTTGGACGGAAAGCAAATAGGGGAAGAAGTGATGATGACATTGCTATTGCTATTGCTTCTAAGGTATTAAATTTTTCATATGTGAAGGTTCATAATGCCAGGACTCGTTCTCTGGGGCCTAGTAGAGTTCACTCTGAAAAACTAAAGAAAAATCATTGTGAAGGTTTAAATTAAAGTAGAAGCAAAACCTTACTTGACGAGGGTTGCTCAGAAAACCCATAAACCATCTCGGATTCTACGGAGTCCCTCACTGACAAGTAGGACAAACATGTTAGCAAACCAAGAAGTGTTGATCATAATTAAATTGTGAACTGTTGAAATCAATTTAGGTGTATACCTAATTACTTCTTACTTTTTTCTAACATAAATATAGTTGGGTTTTTGACAGACCAGTTCGTACTGTACTACGGAAGTTACCAACTATAGTCAGTGTTTGTAACATTCATAGATAACTAGATAACTTTGGGGGTCTGTGTAATATACAGCATATCAACAGGGATTTGTTTTTTCAATTTTTGAAATGTAAATAGATTGGTGGAGCTTTTGAAAAAAGGCCTCTGCAGTGAAAATTCTGAGACATAGCCAGTCTCCATAATATAATTGCCCAATTGTGAAGTATAAATAAATGAGGGTAACTCAATTTGTGTGTTTCCTGCATTCCCTCTGTGAATTGCCAATACTCTCTCATGTTCAGGGCACTTTTTTTGTTGTTGTTTGACAGGTTATGTGTTTATGTTTCTAAGTGCCTGGGCTTTTGATAGCTTGGATTCTTAACCAATCAGCAACTCACTTTAAGAAATGTAATTAGCCAAGAACCAAAGTAAATTAGCGTTTAAGGTTATCTAATTCTCGGGGTTTCCTGTTTTCCTCTCCAATAGCAAATTGATTCCACCCTGGTGTAGTAAATACAGCTCAAGTTCGAAAGCACGTGGCAATTGTACATTTTGAAACACAGATTCAATAGTTAAAATTAAGTTGGACAGCTGAGGAGTTTAGGATTTATGAGTCACAATTGACCTGTTATTTGGCTGAATCGATTCGTTCTTCTGTCATCATGTGGAAACCACCTAAACATTTTCTGAACTGAAATCTGTGGTCCTTTTTGTGCACTCCGAAGTGCTTGCCAGTGACCAAGAGTTGCAGCTTATATTAAGCGTTATTCTCAAAGTACATATTTAAAGTATCATGACGTACAGGTTGCTGCCTGTTGCTAGGTGTTACAAAATTTTATAAAGTGTTAACAAAATAGTTCTTTCTTTAAGTTAAACATTTGTTACTCTGAGCTTTAACCTATCACTGTTGACTGTGTCTTCTTTGGGGAAACAAGTTTAAAGTGAAGGATCTGTCCTCTTGTGTCGTTTTGGGCTATGTGTGATTATTAAAGGATTTTCTTGTTCTTGAAACAAAAATGTAACTGTTCCATCTCTCCAAAGACCTTCATTCTTCATCCTGTACATTTGACGAAGAGAATATTACAGTACTGCCTCATCCAGTTTTCGACATATCTAGATCCTTCCTACGTTCCTTAAAATAATCTTTCTTATTGAGAACACTGTGGAGGAAATAATGGCCTCTTGGTGGAAATGTGTGTGTACATTGACACTTTTCCAGTCTTGACCATTTGGATTATAGAATCCAAGTAGCTTGAGAGATGGGAGAAAAATCAACATTGATCAAACTTGGTAATGTTACAGTTCTCTTGGATCTAAAAATCTGCAAAAGAAATAGTGCTCTACTTCAGTAGGTCAGACTGGGCCTGGTATCATCCATAGACTTAATTGCGCAAGCAAAGACGTCTGCTGGGTTGGCCAAAAAGTCAGTTTAGTTTTTCCATAAAATAAAAGACACTTTTTTCATTTTCATCAATACCTTTATTGATTTGGCTATTTTGAGAAGTCGGCTATCTCCCCCTTACTGGCTTCTAGTGGGTAGAGGCCAGGGGTGCTGCTAAACACCTTTCAGTGCATAAGACAGCAAAGAATTATTTGGCCAAAATGTCAGTAGTACCAAGAAACTTCACAAACCACTTTTGAAACATTTGATCAGTCACAGCACCTTCTCCAGTCACTGCGCAAATTTTCTTTCTTTTTTTTTTTTTTTTGCATTTCAGTCACATTTTTACCTTTCTTGAAATAATAAAGCATAATATGCCAAAAGTGTTGCATATCTTTTTCTACCTTCAGTATTAATATGGCTGCACAAAAATTCACCAATTTTGACAAGTCTTTTTTTAAACGGACATTGATATGACAGCTGTCACAATACCATCTAACAAAATTGTTTCAAATGAAGTTCAGGACAGCTAAGCCCTACCAGAGCCATCGTGTGGAAAAAACTAAATGAACTTCTTGGCCTACCCAATAGAATTTGTCTTGTCTACCCCGTTGCTCCCCAAGCTCCCTTTAAATGAGTTCTTTAATTTATACTAGGTCTAGAATCATGAGAACAAGTAGGCACAGAGGGTGAAAACAGGCCAATGAGTAGCAGCCACTTGATTGGCATCGCAGATGTGGCCTCAAGCTCTTCCCCAGCCCCTGGGTTCTTCGGATATAGCGGGCATGTGTCCTACTTTGCTGGAACACTTTCAAATACCCGTTGTTCTGCCATCATCATTAGCAGTGTCTCCCTTTCACTCTAAAAAGTGAATGATAAATGATGTGGCCCCCCTTCTCATGTCTCTTCCTGTATCAGTTTTCTTATGTACAGGGTGGGGCAAAAGTAGGTTTATAGTTGTTTGTATGAAAAATAATAATATAATTAATAAATACAAGAATAAAGTTTACCAGCTTTTAAAAGACTAAGCTTTTAAAAGACTATGCGTAAGACCAAACCAAGCCTTTATGCCAACATGGCTATCCACGCTTTTAAACTTTCAGGAAAAGCAGTATTTAGCCTCTTTCTCTGACCCATTCCCTTACCTAAATCCTTGTAAACAGAGAAGTTACTCAAAACGTAACAAATTTATTCGGTGTTTCTAAGGTCTTGGCACCCCTGCCAGGCACCTTGGGATGTGCTGTCTAATTAACTTAAGTTTCCCTCTCACCTGAATCCCTTGTGCTGGAAATTCCCGTCCACAGCTTCGCTGGACCACCCTTCCCCAGCACCCGGGTTCGGTGGCGGAGGGCCCTGAGTGGGGACCTTCCAGGCAGCCTTTCCATTCACTTCCGTCACGTTCATGAAATAACTGTACTCCATTCTGGAAAGTTCATACAGGAAGCTCTGGTACTTTTGTTCACTTTCAGCTTTAGTGTGACTAGAACCAGAAAATGATCTGACGATTCAGCCTTTGTTTATTTTCACACTGCCCTTTGTGAAACCAAAGAGCCTAGCCAAGATAGTAGAACACCAGGGGGCCCAGGTGGGCTTTTGAGTTTTAATCTCTGGCTACTTTTTACACTCTTCAGTGCTCATTACTCTTTCTCATCCAGTGCTGAAGTTTCAGAGGCGTGGTGAAATAGGTGTGTCTAAAATCGATTTCCTGATGTTTACATTTATACCCAGCTGTTTGTTATTCAGTGCAGCCATCAGCATCTGAGTCTCGGTGGACCGTGTAATGTGCGGCTGTAGCCAGATGTAATGCTTCTGCTGCCTAAATGTTTCCGTTAGAAGCTTAGAGAGGCAGGCTAGAGACTGCTGATAACCGCGTCGCCTGCATTAATTTACCCTCTAGAGCTGCACAGATTCTGCCTGGCAATTGTATTTCATGACCAACAAGCAGAGCAATGTTTGCGATCTCTTTGCCTGGTAGTAGTGTTGACGTTGTATATGTCAAGTATATCTGCGCTGTTATGAAAGGTACTTGTACAGCTAATTCAAGCCACAGGAAGCTGTCTGATCTGCATGCATACAGCAAGCTTGTACTCAAGAGACATCAGCCGGGATTCATATCAAACCTTGGCTTGGGTTAAAATAGGTTCATAAACTAGTCTCTTGAACAGAGCATTTCGAAGGAAGAATAACTTTAGGACCATTTCTCTTCAGTCTATAGTCAAACCTTGTTTCTAATTTGCATTTATTATTCAGATCTGTGTTTCCTTTTGTATTGGTGTGATGTATCTTTGTTTAGAGGCTACAGCTTCTACTAAATTTAATTACTTCCCTTCGAGGCTTTAAATTGAGGGCAGTGTCTATTAATTGCTAATTACTTTCTCCTGCCATTTATACAGCAAAGGTACAGTTACTAATCGAGGGTCTCTTCTGTACAAGAGATTTCTTCAGTTTCAATATTTACCTTTCTTTTGGGACCAGTTTTTATTTCTCTAATCTTATCTTTTTATTAAACATAAAAGTTGGCATTCCAGTGATAGATTGACCATTCCTGTGATCCAAGTTGTTAGAGATCCTAGAGAAATAAATGGGAATCATGTTTGGCTCTGTATCGCCATCTGGTGGTGTCTTGATCTCTTTTAGCCTCCTTAGACCAATTTCTCATGGGAAGATGGTACCCATGGGTCTTTTGCTTTGCTAGTTTTACCCCACAACATCTCTGGGGATTTCAAATTAGCCTCTGGTGGCTGAGGGAAGCATAAGTATGACCCAGTGTATTTTATGTTATTAAATATTCATTGCATGTCTGCTAGATGCTTGGCAGTTTTGACTCTCTTAAAATTACTCATTTGGCTTCTGTCATGTGATTCCTTTTCCTTTTCTGTTTCTTCTAATCTCTCAGCCTCTCATCTCCCCACTCCTAATTCTTCCTGCCTCCTGACTGTGGGCACCTTGTATTACTCACATTTTGGCTCCCAGCTTGTCCTTCATAACCTTCTCTTTCTAGAAAGCTTCTGTCCTCAAATGCTCTATCTAGGCTGACAGAGATGGAGGGGAAACTGTGTCTCAGCATTTGAGTGCTGCTTCTGTCGGCATGTGTTTCTGCCTCAGTGGACGGGGCTCAGAGCCAGATATGGGAGGTGGTGGACAGAGTCTGTCCACTTGGTGGTGGCCACTTCCTGCGTGCTCTTGGGTTAGCCACCCTCCCATTTCAACAATTTATTAAGAGCATTATGAATCCCATGAAGGGTTCTGTAATTTACAGAAAGAACAGTAAGAGTTGTTTCTCCATTTATTTATTCGACTGAGTAGTTCACAAGATGAAGTTGCTTCTTAGTCCAGCTCGGGCTATTTAATTTCTTCCTGACATTTTAATCTTTGCTTTGAAATGTATTTTCTCATACTTGGCTTTTGTGTTGTGATATACTCATGTTCCGTAGTGCTAAAATTTATAATTTAATTTTTAAAAAATCATAAAGGGATAAAGAACAAGAAGCAGGCTATAGATTGAGTTAATGAATAGTGGCAAAGTGAAAACCTTATAATCCCTCGTTACTGGGAGGTTTAGGATTAAAGCAAAATCAAAGCTTGAACTTGTGGTTTTTACTGGGTTTTGTAAAAATGCACTACAGTGCCTAGAATGTCAGGTAGGTAGCCAGGTGAAATTATAAATCTGCCAGCTCTGCTAGATTGTGCAGGGAGCCAGCGCCTGCCTGGGCAATGCGGTGTGTCCCTCTGTCCGCAGGAGTGGATGCCTCTCAGAGGACCAGCCCAACACTAGCAAGGATGAGCCTAGGTCACAGTTCCCAGGGGGATGTTTCAGCCTCACGTGAGAAATGACTTCCCTCTTCCCTACCTGTATCCGGGCTCACATTTGCGGAGTCCCCTTGCATAGCCTCTGGTCTGTCTTCTTAAGGGAAAATGCTTCTCTTCTAGAGGGAACCTGTCCAAGGCGGTTTACACCGTGTTACATATCGCCTGGTTGTGCTGGGGGAGGTATGTGGCGTGTGAAATTGAGTGACCCCTCCAACTTGTAGTGCTTATGAGTTGTTGAGGGGTGGTTGTCGACTTAGGCAAGGTGGGAAGATAATCGTATTAGGAAGTGATTACTGTTCTACCAAAACTCATGAAGAGAGTAGTAGTTTATGGTGCTGGGATAGTAGGAATTCTGACAGGATTTCTCTGATGAACCAGATATTATGCAGTACACAGCTATAAAAATGAACTCTGGGGTGAAGTATAGAATATCCATTGAAGCACAATTTCATACATATTACACATATAAATTTATATACCATACATTCATTATAAGTGGAGGTGGGACAAGACACTCTTAGGGATTATGGTTTTAAAATGTGCTATAACCTTTGTAAAGATAAAAATCCCACATAAAACTATTTTAATATTTGGAACCCCATATATGGGCTTGAAATCACGATAATTATTTTAAATTAGAGGTTGAGTTCATTTTTATTAAAACGTTTCTGGCAGCAGTGAAGCTCACTATTAGATATGATTTTGGAATTAAAAATGGAAAGCTTTTCAAATTCTTTAAAATGGAGGCAGGTGGGACCTTCTGTAGGAAACCAGCTGCCTTGTCTTCTCTTTCCGTCTCCCCACCCCCACGCTCAGCCGAGTGCCCCTGTCCCATGGTGTCCTGGACACGCATGTGGACGCACGTGTAGACAACACCACTCTGAATGGCGTTTCCCAGGTAATGGGAGCACCCTGAGTTCTGTTCAGCCCCTCCCATCAGACAGTAGGACCCTCAGAGCCGAAACCAGGATCGCGTGAGGCTTACCGCCGCAGCACTTACCTGGCGCTGCGCACGTTCCAGGGCAGGCGCAGGCCCAGGCCCATTTAATTAAGGAAAGAGGAAGAAAAGTTGAGAACTCCTAACATTGCTAGTACTGAAACAAACTGAGCAAGTTCCCGTGGAGCAGCTACCACATGTGAGGATGTAGGACATAAAGACAAGAAGTGTTTTATTGAAGCTGACATCAGTACTTACTGAAATCCTCGAAATCACACTCTGAGGGCGGGGAGCTCTAGTCACTGGGTGGACTGACGGTGCCCAACACTGGACTTCAGTGCTTAAGTGGTGGCCTTAATCGTTTCCCTTGAGAGACACTACTTTGCACATTCCATTTTTGTTCGCATACACAGTTTATTTCTTATTGTAAGCTTTATAAGACTCTAAATGCTCGTTATTAAAGAAAAAAATTTGTCACAATCTTATTTTTTAGACCTGCATTTAAAGCCACTCAACAGAAAATAAATGTTAACTGGGCTTCATCGCTTTGGTCATTGAAGTAGGAACTTACATATCAGTTTATTAGTTAGTTTTATAACAAAATAAAGAATAATTATACATTGATTACATCCTGCACTTTTATGCCTGTACTTCTGGAGGAAACCATGGGCCCAAGCTATTCAAATATGCAGCAAGTTATATTTTTAATTCCAAGCGACTTTGGACTGTGGCTTGTGTTGGGGGCTGGGCCATCCCTGTCATGCTCTCATCAAGCTAATATGACATCACCTCTACGGGAAGGGTTTCAGAAACATCCTAGGGATTGAGAAGAACAACATGTGTTGAGTCTGTATTCAGACCGTTACAGATTGATTTTTTAATTGAAGACTTCTCATTTCCTGGGAGTTCAGTATCTTGTTTTTGTGTGTGTGTCATTGACAATGGGACCATACGATTCTAAGGGAAACAGGGACAGGAGAAAGTGAAAGCATGTCCATGCCAGTGCCAGACAGAAGGAAGGGGTGGCGTTACGTATCTGACGTGACTTTGCTGTGCTCTCCGTGCCACTTGCGTCCAACAATATGGAGATAATTCAGAACAAGCATTGACAAGACTTAGACACAGCGTGTTGGAGGAGAAATAAAACAGGTTCTCGGTTATATAAACACACTGACTCACACGTTTAGTGCTTGATAAGATCTTCATTTTCTATAATAACATTTTTACATCTGATAATTTGCATTGTATAATAAAAGAAACAATAGTTTACAGAAACTTTAAAGGTATAATTTATATGGAATTTTAATTATGAAGCAACAGAACTCTGAGCCCCCAGGAGAAGCCTACTTTGTCCTGTATTTCCTGTGTAGTAACTTATTTTGTTGTAGTTATTTATCGTTATGGTCTCATTGGTCTCTTCCTTTTCCCAGTATAATAATTTTAGTTGTTATTTCTTGGTTCAGCAAATATTGATAAAACACCTGTTTATGTGCCAGTTACTAAACTTGTTGCTGGGAAGACCCTGCATCCTCAAAGTTATATCCCCATTCATAGAAAAGATAAATTTCTATTTCCCTCCTGTTTTGTGTGTGCGCCTCTTCCAAACATTTCACCTTGTGCCTCCTGTCACCAAAAGTGTCTTAATCTATTCTGGCTGCTAAAACAAAATACCATAGTGTGGGTGGCTTGTGGAACAGACATTTTTTTCCACACAATGCTGGATGCTGAAAAGTTCAAGATAAGGTGCCTGCAGATTTGGTCCCTGATAAGGGGCTCACTTCCTGGCTTGCACACAAATGCCTTTTTGCTCTATCCTTACAGAGAGAGGACCTTCTGGCCTTTCTCTTATAAGGGCACCAATCCCACCATGGGAGCCCCCACCCCCACGACCTCATCAACCATAATCACCTGCCTAAGACCCCACCCCCAAAAACCATCCCTTTGAGGGTTAGGGCTTCCAAATATGAATTTGAGGGGAACACGGACGTTCTGTCCCTAATGAATAATGAATGATACTACCAAGACACACAAACAGACCCCAGGATGGATGGAGGGACAACAGTCTGTACCCCTAAGTGGAATGCAGTTAGGACAGGGGTGGTATAATGTCAAGACTCGCTACCTATGAACAGTGGCTCACTCTCAGCGCGCATTCTTTAGGGTTTCCCTTTCAAACTTGGAGCAGGGGGGCTCCGAAAGCAATACCAGAGAAAATTCACAAACTCTTTCATCTCATGACACTGGGAAAATAACTAAAATTACAGATATAGATGGTATCATCACTGTAAGACTTTGTATTAAAAATGGGACTTGTATTTCTTAGTTCTCTCAACATATTTTTTAATTGCTGCTCAATCAAGTTCCACAGGCTTCCTTACTTTGGTTTTTAAGACCATTTTCTCGAGAAAAGTACCTTATGTAAAGAGATTTCTCTGGTCTTTCCCCATGATGTTTACCCAGTGGGGGCTCTGTCACCCTTTCCTCAGAATGTAGCAGCCATCCCTTTGGAATGGGATGCATCCTAGAGAGTGTACAGTAAGGTAAGCTGGTATATCTGTGTGTGCACAGTCCTGTTACTGTATATATAAGAAAGAATTCTGTCTGGATTATTTGGTTGTTCATGTATTTGGTATGTACCTAGCTCTAGCTTTCTGTGTAGACTCATTATCTGGAGTTTACTAACATATTAATTATATTATGAATATAATATAATATTCATTGGGGACAGAGTTATTGGTACATGGTTAGTGATGGGTAGAGTCAGGATAGACTAGAATGTTTGTGACAAACTATTACTGCATGATCAGAATTTCATTAATAAGATTAAGTGAAAAGGAAAGCTGAGGGCTTAGTACTATGGTTTTTTTTTTAATTTAAATTTTATTTTTCAGTTACAGTTTACATTCAGTATGATTTGACTTAACATGATGTTGATACATCAGGAAATTACCAAAAGGCTGGTTTTCGGTTGGGGGTGGGGGAGGAAATTTCATATTTATGTGCTTCCTTTCATATTTCTGTTTTTATTGCACAGTATATACTGTATTTAATTTAGACCCTTTTAAAACCTAGAACCATTGCTTTAAGTTGAATGACTTTAAACCGGGCACTCAAAGGTTTGAGCCCTCCGGAAGCAAGGGTCGTAGTCAGGGTGGACTGAGAATGCTGGTGGCGGGCACCGCGGCCGTCCCAGCAGACCAATGATTTTATAGTCCCTCTTGACTTGGAAGAGTCACATGGCTGTTTCTCCTAACAACAGACTTCAACCTGGATTTCTTTTCTTTCTATTTGAGGAGCTGTGGTGGTTCTTTTTTCCCCCAGTGTCATTCGCCCAGCAGATTTCTTTTTATTTTACAAAGACATAATTTACATACCATCATAGTACCCTTCTAAAGTATACAACTCATTGGTTTTTAGTATATTCATAGTGTGCAGCAATCATCACTGTTTTCAGAACACTTTTATCAACCCCAAAAGAAACCCTGTACACCCCTACTTAGCTGTCACCTCCTAGGACCCACTCCCATTCCTCTAGCCACTGGACAGCCGCTCACCTATTTCTGTGTTTATGGATTTGCCTATTCTGCACGTTTCATGTGAAAGCACTCAAACAGCATGTGGACCTTAGAGACTGGCTTCTTTCACTTAGCATGTTTTCAGGGCTCACCATGTAATAGCATGTATCCGTTCTTCATTCCTTATGTGGCTGAGCATCACTACATTGTATGTATATGCCACAACTTGGTTTTTTGTTCATAAGTTGATGGACATTTCGGTTGTTTTGGCTATTATGAATAACGCTGCTGTGAACATTCATGAACAAGCGTTTGTGTGAACAATATGTTTTTAGTTCTTGGGTATATGCTTTGGAGTGGAATTGCTGGGGTACATGGTTAATTCTATGTTTAACTTTTTGAGGACTTACCAAACCGTTTTCCAAAGTAAATGCACCATTTTACTTTGCTGCAGAGCATGGTTAAGGTTCTGATTTCTCCCCATCTTTGACGACACTTGTTACTGTCTGTTGCAGTATCTTCTTAGGTTTATTCGGTAGATGAGAAGGGTGGGATAGCAAAGGAAAACCCAGAGTGTTACAGGCAGGGCCAGGGATAGAATTCAGTGTCTCCTGATCATACTTGCCATTCTTTCTACCACATTGTTTCAGGAAAAATGGATGAGAAAATAATTTTAAAAATTGCCCTAGAATTATCTATTTTTATTTCGCCATCATGAGAATAAAGCCAGTGGCGTTTCTCTGGACTCAGCCTTTTCTCAACACCAGACTTGAATAGCCAACCACTTCTCCTGTCTCCACTTGGATGCATGTAACGCATCTCAAACTTGACTTGCCCGAAACCAAACTCTAGATCTCTTCCTGTTTCCATCTCACTAAATGGTACCCCACTGCTCCAGGCAAAAACTTACAGTGATTTTTAATTTCTCTTTCCCTCGTTCTCTGTATCCAGCCCATCAGCAAGTGCTGCCGGTTTCGCACTCATCCCGGTTTTGCACTCCTGTTCGGACCGTTTCTTTCTCACTGCCCTCACAGCCACCGTCATCTCCCCTGAACTTCAGCCTGTGCCGGGCCCTTGCTCAAACGCTCGTCCCGGGTGGCTCCCTTTCAAACCTAGAAAGATACCTGACGTCCTTGCCCTGCCCTAGGCCTCTGACCGCCCCACCGTTCTCAGTTTCTGCCATTTTCTGCTTACGTCACTCTCACCACTATGGCTTCTTTGCTCGCTGAAGATGCTGCATGTTTTCCTGTCAGACAGCAGCACCTGCCCTCCTCTCTGTCCTGACCCCTCGTCCCCAAGATGTTTTACACCAGCTCGCACCTTCACTTCCTGTGTCTACTTGAAATGTCACCTCATCAGACGAATGCCCCTGACCTCCATTATAGAAATAACAGCCCCATCGTTCCTAACTTCTCACTCGCCCTACATGACATTTCTCACTATTTGATAACATAAGCAATACTTTTTTGTTGTTGTTGTTTTTTGCTAATTATTTTTCTGTCTCATCTTCTGGGAAGTAAACTCTGAGATGACAGAACCTCTGCAGATTTGGTTTACTGCCACATCCTTGCAGCCTGGAATGGTGCTTACTTAGCACGTGCTGGGCGCTCAGTAAATCACTGTCGAGTGAGCAGGTTAGCTTATTCTTCTTTCTGGCCTCATCCAGAATCTCTATACTGTCAACTAGATTGCGTAAGCTTTTCGTCTTTCCTCCATTTTGCCAAAAACTTCCATATATTTGTGTGTTACTGTGTGTGAACCTTTCTGTAGCACAGTTTGTTCATATGTAAATTTGCAATAATGCTAGGCAGGTGCTTTGAGGTCTCATCTGAAAAATGTTTTCCCCCAAGTACCAAAGATTATGATTATATTATTGTCACTTTTATTACTCAATCTGGGCTTAATACGTTATAACAGTATGGACTCTATTAGCCAAGAACGTGATAATAGCCTTATATTATAATACCCTAGGATATAATATTGTAATGTAATAATGTCTTATTACTGTGGTTCTACTAATAAGAATCTCACTTAATATACACACAGAGCTCTGGTAGTTTTATAATAAATATCCAGGGGTAAGACTCTGCTGTTGAGAATCTTATACATAAAATGGCACAAGAGATATCTACAAAATAGGTCCATACATTTAAGTTGTACATTCGTAGTTTTATTCTTTCTTCTGGCTATGTTGCATATTGTTAAATTCAAGTACCTTCCAGCCTTCCTCTTGTCTGTTTATTCCATTTCATGAAATTGTCAAAAATAAGTGAGACTAATATTAACTTTGAAGGTAATGTTCTAGTGCCTCTCAATACCCTAAATAATTCAGGAGAATATGATACAGCGGGGAGTCCTTGCTCTCTCCCGTCCGGTTTACCTAAGCTTGACTCTTAACTCGGTTAGGCACTGTCTATCAGTTAGGCACACACTCTTTCTAAGTCTTCTGTCTTCAATATTCTCACCTGTAAAATGGGATGAGTAACAGTAGCTACCTCATAAGGCGGCATGAGAATTAAATGATTTATATCAAGTACCTAGCACTTAATAAAATGTTCAGTCAGCGTTAACTGCAATTATTATTACTATTAGTACCTTAAAACATCCATACACTGTGTAAAGAAATGTTCTTTAGCAAAGTGATGCTAGACTGACTCTCAGCTAAAGAGTAGTGAAAGGGCTTTAAATAGGGCGATAAAATGTAAATGTATTCCCATTGCTTTTTCTCCCCAGAACGGAATCTCATTTGGCTGGTTGGAAATAACAAATACAACACAGATAGAGACCCCCTTAAGGTGCCCTATGTTTATAGCCTATTTAAAGAACAAAAATGGATCTTTGTGTAACACTGAATCTTGGCTGAAACACTCAGAATACTCATTAGCTCCTGTGCTGGTTTAGTTGTTACAATGGGAATTTACGTTCTTTCCTCTTGTTTGGAATCCTCTGGGGGCGGAGGTGAGAGAAACAAAATAGAATTTAAAATGCCTTGGGTTTGTTTTGAAAAGCAACCACTGATCAGAAAGATTTTGCCTCTTCGGTGAGACTGACAGCGCTCTCAAGTTTCTGGCCCTGTTTTGTTATCCGCTGCTCTTTAATGATTTCATGCCTCCTCGACTGGACTGGATGCCAGGGGTTCCCAAACGCGACTGTGCCCTAGAATCACTACAGGGCTTGTGGTGAACCCTGAATGCAGGTCCATCTCCAGATGTGCTGACTTCCTGGGTCTGAGGCCGGGCTGAGAATTTGCATGTCGAACAAGTTCCCAGTGGCTCTGCTGCCGCTGGTCAGGAAAGCAGACAATGCAAACTGTGCTGCTTGCAGCTTGAAATCTC
Organism: Mormoops blainvillei; assembly: GCA_004026545.1. Classification (NCBI taxonomy): domain Eukaryota; kingdom Metazoa; phylum Chordata; class Mammalia; order Chiroptera; family Mormoopidae; genus Mormoops; species Mormoops blainvillei. Next base: position 515,165 of record PVJD01000141.1, read on the forward strand.
CCCAGAGCGCTGGACCCAGGGCCGGGCAGAGTATGCACTCGGTGGGTACTTGTTGGTTCGCTGCGTCTAATGACACCGAAATGAAATATAAAGGAAAGATAAAGTATATTAAGGTTCTCATTAGGCACACTGCCTGATTCTCATTAAGGCTGTCCTGATTTCTTTTATGTCCTGGGCATGTGGGCTCAGTGCTAATTTTCATGGCTTCCGTGTCCCTGATGTGCTGTCATTTTCATCTTCTCCACGTTGCTCCTCATTGACCCTTTCCTTTCTTGACTCATTTTAGACTGAACAGAACCCTCAGGACTAACACGTGAATGAGAATCCTTTTACCTCCCATGGAGTTTGTAGAAGTCCCTCATCATTAATCTCATTTCGCTGTCTCCCCACCTTGTTAACATAGGGCTGAAACTCTGGGCTTGTTGCTTCATTTTCTAAAATTTTAAATGTGATTGCAGTTGCCTTCACTAACCTAACATTTGATTGAGTCACTGGGGAGCGGAGAAAAAATGATAAGAGAAGTGATACAAAACAAATTGGACTTGTAGAGGAAGGATTGTTTTGAATTATCATATTGCCAAATTCATTGTTTATTTTACTCACATTTTTCTGAGTGTGAGCACTTGGATATTTCTTCACTAGAAAAGAATTTGGCGGGGGAGGGGTTGTTTTGCACATGCTTTAAATGCTTCCTATTTGAGCATCAACAAATTTTAGAAGAAAGTGACTTTTTCCTTTATTAATATAGAAAAAAATAGTCTCTATAAGTTTGTTTTTACTGACCCATTTTTACTTACAAGGGAGCCTTTTTATGCAACAATATTCAAGATCTTTAAATATCTTTTCCACTAAGTTTGAGTATAATTTTCACTTCTTGCTCTCAGCCAATATATGCGTTCAGTTTTTAGAGAAGTGTTTTTCAAAGAAGGTTCGTGGAACACAAGGAGGATCTTAAATGAATAAGATTCTGTGGCAAAAACGAAGAAAGCTTACAAACACAGGTTTAGACAGCGTTAAACAGGTGTCTTTAGTTCTTTAATCCAAGGCTGTCAGAACCTTTAATGTGACTTTCAGGCATGGTGGGTGTGGAAGGCGGGGCTGTTCCTAAACTCTCTGTGGCCCCGGGAGCTTTGGCGGGGCCTCTCCGGGTGGCAGTGCAGACTGGCTTTGCGCAGTGCCGGTGCGAAAATCCTTGTGGTGATATCTTAGTATCATCATCTCTGATTCTTAAAGAAGCCTTTGGAGGTCTAGAAAGCTCCTCTTTTCTGCACTGCCAGGCACAGTGGACATAGTTTTGGTTCGTTGTTGAAGCAGAAAGAGATTTTCTTTTTGGAAAATTTACTAAAGGGACTTCGTTTGTCAGTCATTTTGTCACTCCTTTAGACTTCCATGCCTTCACTGAATGCTGATTTCTGGTTAAGTTTCCCTGGAAGGTAGAAGACATTTGCATCCTGTATTTTTATATTTAGACAAAATTTTACTGCCCAATTCACCATGCGTTCTATTGCCAAATATATTTTGAGGGTGAAGTACTACAGAAGGTCATGGCTTGGGTGGTTTTTCTTTCCCAGCTGTCAAATATCAAAATTATGAAAAATTCAACTTAATATTAACTTGAAACTCAGTCATTCATAATTCAAACAAGGCCATGACGCCATGTATCTGAATGTAAAAATTGCTGCTTTCACGTTTGTACTATTTCAAGTTCATGTTTTCCCCATACTCCTCCCCTTAAAGCCCTCCAGGGCAGCGTTCAGTTAGCAATACTCTGTGTGTCGTGTAGCTCTTCTCAGTCGCCAGAAAATGTCAAGAAAGTATAGTTTGAGTGGTGGAGACCATTAATCTCCAGACACTGTCAAAGGAAGGAGTGGAGTTTTATAGCTGTAGGTTATTAACGCTACTGACAACAGAAAAGTCTACTTGTTTTTTTTCCTCTTCGCGATGTGGCTCCTGCTGCTTTCTTTTTTAATTGGCAACGAACAGAATGTGCATTTGTAGCTGTTTCAATAGTGCATATAGAGATGGTGAGAAATGAAGCCAAACCTACACTTTATAAAGAGATTGTTACCTTTCTGAACGTAGAGCATTCTCAGTTACCTTGTGCGATCTAACTTTTCATTTCAGGGTGGGTATTTGTGACAGTGAATGTTTCAGCACCGCCAACCCTTGTTTTTCCATGTTATCCCCACCTCCACCACCCGTGTGAGGAATATTGGCATCTGGAAAGAGTTAGATCACCCCCATTTGACAGCAATATTATGCTTGTTAAGATCCACTGAACTGTGAAAACACATCCGTAAAACTTCGAAGGTAGAACTTAAGAACACAGTTGTCTTCTCTCTCTTCTTAAGGGGGCAATCAAAACTTTTTTTTTAAGTGATGTATTACAGAACACTGTCATTTTCTGTTTCAGCCAGTCTGGTTCTTATCCACTGACTGTAATTACATGTGTAGGTATATGAATTATTTGCTTAAAAACCACAAAACGCACACAGACATAAATGTGTTGCATGGGAATGTTCTGAGTACAGAATACCTAATTTAAATGAACGACAGGGAGCACAACATCATTGAAATTGTCAGGAAAATAGAAATTAGGTGTTTCACAGCCTTTTCTTTGTCTCTGCCGCCTTCATGTATTAGAAGCTGGAGGAGCTGCAAAATATGTACAGAATTGAGTGAGCTCTTGGGTGTAACCTATTACCCTGCAAAATTGGCAAGAAGGAAATCACTTCTTGTTTTCAGTGCATTATGTAACTATGAACAAGCTATTCTGTTAAAAAAAAAAGTCTCTTTTCCTGCTGAAAAAAAATATTAAACGTCAGTATTTGTGATAACTGCACTGGTTGGTGTGCCGTTTTCTTTTCTTCTTTTTTTGAACTGCATCCATCCACATACTTTTTCTGCCAACAACTTCCCAAGTGTTGGATTACGAATATGAGCCTCCATTGAGAGTCACAGAAACTTGACTTTTAACAGTATGTTCATTATTTGGAAGATTGCAGTTTTCAGTTTTCAGTTTTCAGATGTGGCGGATTCCATCATTGTTTCACTACTAGATTGTGATGGCAACAGGATTGTGCTGGTCTAAATGCCCTGCTTGTATCTAATCATTTTATGGCAAAAATAGATGAGAGGTTAAGGGCACGATCTGTGAAAACATGGCAACCCTGAGCCTTGATTTTCATGAGCCTGAATCACTCAGTAAACTGCCCTTTTTTAGTGCTTTTCCTTCACTTTTCTTTTTTCTTCCAAGTGGACATTTTTTGGTCTTTCCACTCCTTTGCTTTAGTTCTCATCTCTTTGTTCTCCCCCCCCCAAAAAAAATGGTAAAACTTACTTTATCATTTTGTTTCTGCATCTTTCCTTTTCTACACCATCCATGCTTCCAGTACATACTCAGAGGCTGAGAATTTAGACTAGAAACGTCCATGGAGACACTGTTCATCATAATATCTTGCCTGCCTCCTTCTGGTGGCTGTTTGTTTTTTGTTTGTTTGTTTGTTTCTTCATTTGAATGACTTGTGAAGGCACTTTGGGAATTAAGGGGAGAAAAATGCTGAAAGTGACACCAGTCACAGGCTGTCTCTGACAGCGGGGAGGAGAGCAGAATACCATAAAGGGAACCTGGGGAGAATGACCACTCTGGTGGACCGGCGAAGTCCTTGTGGATCCTCTGTGGTTTTGGGTTCCCTCCGAAGTGTAAGAAACATTTGCTGGTCCCTCCCATGAGCCACCTTGTGGGTCAGGAGCTGGAATGGCGTACAGAGCAGGCAGCGCTTCATTGACTTCATCAGGACCTGTGGCTTCGCTGGCTGCCACAGCTCTCTGTCCCTCCCTCGGTGTTTCTGACAAAATGGCCCCCCACTAAGGGCAGGGAACCACATGGCAAGGGGAGGAGTTGATGAGCCACAGAAAATGTGACTCTCTGAGAATAGAACTTTGTGTCTCAAACTGTTTGTCCTTGCATTTTGCAGAGAGAAATCCAGTGTAACGAGCTGAAACCACCCTGATTGTGTTGATCTCTTTTGAATGGTAAAAGAAAAAGCCACATTTAAAAATCATTATGGCACATTGTATCTGCATCTCGTTGGTCTTGAGTTTCAGGTACTTCTGGGTCACGCAAGAGATGCTACACAAAGAGAGAGAAACGCATGCAAGGGACAGTTGTTTTATGAGGGCTTGGCTTTGCTTCTTGAGCCTGGGTATTAGGTCAAATTTGGTTCTCCTGGATTGGGTCAGATCCCTGGGAGGCCAGTTCTCCCTGACTCATAGCTGTGTATAGACGTGTGTATACATTCTTTTTCCAGCCTTCGTCGTATCTTTAGTATTGGGTTTAGCACTTTGTTCCATAGACTGAAGTCTTATCATGCCTCACCTCCCCGTCGCGACATCACCACTCTGTCCCCTGGGCAGTTGGGCCCATCTGCAGCCCCTTCCACACTGCAGGGCCAGGTCACTCATCGTAAGGCCACCTGTTGGGGCCATGCCTCTTCTCAGAACACAAGTGGTTGCCCTGACCTCCGGCACTCAGAGTTCTGCAAACTACTGTCTGTCTGATCTGTCACCTCTTTACCCACTAACTCGGTGAACACGCCTCTCACTTGCCCCCCCGGCCCTGGTCCTGACTCCTTCTGAGTAAAGCTCCAACCTGTGAGGGAAGGAGAGTTGAACAAAACTCCACACTACGAAACTGGTGAGGTGAAACCTCACTTGTTTCGCCTCACCTGTTTCCCATGACTGTGTCCCCTTTCAGCAGCCAGATCTTGACTTTCCAAAGCTGATGAGGACGCCGACTGACTGGCACTGTCATCCGTAAAGCACAGGACAGTTCTTAAATGCAGGCGGTAAGGGGGTCTGAGAGAGGTAAGGATTTTGAGCTAAATCTCTGTTGTCTTTGGTTTCTAGCTTTTCTTCAAAAGCTTGCTCTTCTCAGAAAGGTCAGCCTTTTAGATCCTTTGTAAAAGAAGACTGTATTGGGTTGAACAGGGGCTGTACAAAGTTGTGGGCTCTCAGTGGAAAACACCCTCTACTACATTTCACATGAAATGCTTATTTACATTTTGAATATTGAAACCAACCAAAACATACAGTTTTCTTTCGAATATCCATTTACTTACTGAAAATGTTTAAATCCAGCAAGGTCCTAGCCTATACTCTTTTGCATTTGCCTCTCCAACTCAACTGGCTTCGATAAAACATTTAATAACTAAGTGGTTAACATTTATGAAACTCAACCTGATGTATCCCAGGTTAGATACTGCATTTGATTTTTGCCTTCAGTGTATATTGAACACCTACTCAGTGACAGCCACCACACTATGTGCTAGGGTTTCAGAACAGATGTGGTGATTGCTTTTATGGAGTTTGCACGTGAGAGGAAGCCCAGTACTAAGTCACACAAATAAATAATTACAAACTAGTTTAAGAGGTATACACAAGGGATTTGATTTAATTGGGGGTGGAGTTGGTTAAGGGGATGAAATGTTTAAACTTCATATAAAAGAGCTTCATGTTGCCTGTGATATAAGATGGCTGTACAATTTAATGACCCTAATCGATTTTTAGACTTTATGTGTGTATATTTGTTGTTAATACTTTTTGCTTTGCTTAATTGGGCCTGTAGACCATTGCGAGGGAATCAGAGAAGATTTAACCAGTAGAGACCATTAGCTTTTTTCAAAGGCATTGCAAAATTTAGTTCAGATAACCTGGTTTTTATTTTTATTTTTTAAACTCTTTATTGTTATTATATTACAGTTGTCCCAATTTTTCCCCTTTGCCATCCTCAGCCCAGCCTGCCACCTGCTCCCGCAGTCTCCGCACCATTGCCCATGTCCCTGGGTCATTCGTACCTGTTCTTGGACTAGCCCCTTCCCCTTCTTTCCACCATTATCCCCCTCCCCCCTTGCCTCTTACAGCTGTCAGTCTGTTCCATGTTTCCATGCCTCTGGTACTGTTTTGCTCGTTAAGATTATTTTGTTTATGTTGTTCATTAGATTCCTTTTATACAGATAACCTACTTTTTAGTTACTGTGATCTAACCTTGCTTGATCCAGTCACCTAAGAAATATGTTTTTTACACTATGACCAAAATCCAGGTGATTTTTTGGTCTTAGGAAGCACCAGACTGGAAAGTGCTCTCTGCATGTTCGTGTTTTTGGAGGAGGTGGTACTTGTTGCACGAGCCCTGGGTGCCGTCCTGTGGGTTTAACAGATGGGGCCTTTACCTTGTTCAGGCCAAGCAGTGCCATATTTAAAAATGAAAACCAAGCTGCAGATATGTAAAATACAATTCGCTTTAACTTTTGGTCTCGTTTTTGGCACTTCTCTGGATGCTTACGTTTCTCTGACAATTTTAGTATAGGACATTATCCTTTACAAAGAACGCTCTTTCACAGCCAGGGTTTTGTTTGATCCAAGTAACAAATCTGTGAATTAGACAGTCCTGTTATTACAGTGGGGTTTACAGGATGAAAGTGGAGCCCAGGAAGATTGAGTAAGTGGATTTAGGTGCAACAGCTAGTAAGTCAGGTGGCAGAGGTCTCCTCCTCTCAAAATCTAGTATTTTCCTCACAGTATCACACAGCTGCTCTACCCTAACCCTTCAGAGCTTGTTACTGTCCTTGGAGTGAAATTCCATGTTATCTTACTTAACTTTTCTCCTGACTGGAGCCTGAGTTGTGTGTTGTTGTTTTTTTTGTTTGTTTGTTTTTTAAATATTGTCTTCTTCATTGTAATCTTGTGGAATTGGGTTCATTATTTCAAAGATTTTTTCTTTAATGGAAAACCAAGGTCATAATAATAGAGTAAGTTGTATTCTCACAGGTTGGAATGGTCCTTTAAAAGAATCCAGTTCACCTATGCCTTTAAATCATCAACCATAAGCACTGTAATTATGTGATACATTCTCTGGACATTAAGTATTATTGTTATTTTTACAGTCACTGTCCCAACAAAATGTCACACAGGACCATTCTTTTGTTCCTTGGATCAGATGTTAATTAGATTTTCTTCAATAGATCATCTCTTCAGTCAGGTAGATAGATACTCTGGTCTGGTTTAGGATTTTCTAGAGCATGGAGCTTTTCCTAAAATCGCTGTTGGTCCTTTTTTTTTTTTTCCACCTGGGAGACATTCAAGGAAATACAACGCATTCAAACACATTCAAAATTAATTTTAGCTATGTCTTGTGGCTGGGTTGGGAGGAAATATCTCATGTTGCTATCTTTGTCTTTTTTCTCTCCCATTTGTCAGCTAAAAGAAATTTTCTTTTACATCAACAGATTTTGTCATTTTTTCTTAGAAATGTGTTTTAAAAAGACTGAACCAATTTATTTGAGCATTCATAGCTGTACTCTTGACTTCTGTCTGTATCAGTTCATCTTGAATATACTTTGGCAGTTTTGTTTATAGTTTTTATTAATGATATTATAAATAATGAAACTACATTTGGGTAATTTGGAGGAAAAAAAAAGAAAAATATATGTTCCATTTTAATACTTCTGAAACATAGTCATAATCTTGCCCTGGTCCGTGTGGCTCAGTTGGTTGGATGTTGTCTCTCAAAGCAAAAGGTTGCAGGTTTGATTCCCAGTCAGGGCACGTGCCTGGGTTGTGGGTTTGGTCCCCAGTTGGCACGTGTGCAAGAGGCAACCACACATTGATGTTTCTCTCCCTCTCTTTCTCCTTCCCTTGCCCTCTCTCTAGGATCAATAAAAGAAAAAAATTTTTCTTAAAAAATATCTACAGTTGCAATCTTAATTTTTTTGTATAATGGCTATAGTCTTTAGGAAGTGACAGATTCTTTAACTCAGCCCCCCAAATGGTGAGAATCAGTGAGGTAATGTGCATAAAATAGATCACACAGAGTGTGGCACATGGGAAGTAGGCAGTAAACACCCTCTCTGAGGATTCCTACAGAGCTGGTGTTCATATAACGATGGAATGCCTTTCTTCCCGTTATGCCTTACCTTCAGCAGTGTTCTCATCGTTCACCTTCCCTTGTCCTATTTTACCACCCCATAGTTACTGTGGTGTCACTAGCAAGAGGCAGTGGTTCTTAAACTGGGAACGATGTGCATAGGTACTAAGATGATATTTTGACAAGGAAGGACAATAAAACACAAAACAAAACAAAACCCTTTATCAGCTTTCATCATAACTTCTAAAAGGAGACAATCTCAATGTGTATTAATAGGACTGCCTTTTAACTTACAGCCCTGCCAGTAATTTCAATTTTTAAAAAATCTTTTATATTCTCCTTGTTGACCTCATTTCACAATGCACTGAGGACACTGTAGACTGGCACTGCGTAGGCGAACTGCGAAGATCAAATGAAGGACAATGCGAGAGTTAAGACCCTGTTAAGGGGAGACTATCAACTCTTCTCTGTGGCTTTCTTCATAGTTATGTTCTATGAGAGATAAATCCATGAGCTGTATAGTAGATGGTGAAAACCTATTGAATTGTGAATGTTACCATAATAGTCATAACTTATATTTCACGTGTTTATGTGCCATTTATGCAAATTTTCAGTTGTCCAAAATAATAAAAGTTACTAGGAAAGGTGTTAACTCATGTTTCATCTGTCTTTTCACCCTATTTACTTCACTAATGCAGAGTGAATGTAGGTAAAGACAGATACACACACAATCACACAAAACAAATACGTAGACTCAACATTTGTAAAGTGCCTTAAAAGTCCAAGTTGATATTCAGTCTCATTCTACTATATTCAGTGCTACCTTATAATCAGAGCACTTTATAAATAGGACACATTCCTGTTTCTACTGAGTTTCTGAATTGGAATAGCTGAAAGAAAGAACAATAAAAGGAATTATTTAGGTGACAAAATATAGTTATGGAGTAGTTTTTGCAGAGGTAGAGATAATGCCAGCTCATGCAAGTACATTTTCTCCGTCATGCGTGCGCCCTTATTTTTCATGCACTCTTAAGTGGATGAGTGGGACAGACGTGCAGGTCTTAGATGGTTTTTAAGATCTGTTCTAAACTAGTATTCTGTGGAATGGTTCTGAAGAGGAAAAACAAATTTTTTTTTTTTTTTTTGGCTCAACATGACCTTGTTTTGATCCTAATTGCTCACTCAGACTCTTGATGGCATTTGGAAAGCATGGCCCTTCGTAATCCCAGCCCCTGCCTTGAAAGTTTTTGCTTCCTTTCCCCTCTCCCACCTGGAGTATCCTCTATCTAGCCATTTCTAAAGGTTCCTTTTCAGTCCCCACTGCTGTATTATTTAAATCCCATCTTCAGCACTCACTACAAGCAATGCTCAAATCTGCTTTTGTGCTTGAAAACAAAGCTTTAAAAGTAGCTAGGGGAGCCGCACAGAAGAGTAGTGATTTTGTGACAGTGGCCTAAATCCAAAAACTGCATTTAGACAGAGTTTTTGTTTGTTTTAAACAGAATTTGCTTCAGTATGTTTGTCCATTAAAAATGGAGACTACTGAGCTCCTGTAGATTTTTTAAAACTGAGGCAAACTAGAGATTTTTGCTACAGATAGAAATACATGTGTACCAGGGTACCTTATATTCTACAATTATAAATCTATTAAAATGCGTTTTATAATCATACAAATAATTCATTTTGCCTCTAGCATATGCAGTTGCACACTCCATGTTATTTTTAGGGTCATTCCATAGATGGGGCTTTGTTGCTCCTATAGGATATGAATAGTTAGATCTGCCTTTTCTAAAATGCATTGCTATGAATAGGTGGCTAATGGCATACTCTGTAATCAATCAGGTAATAATTGTTTATTACACTTGTACAAGTTTCTCACTACTGTGATGGTCTCTCTACAAGATAAAAAGAAGTATGAGATGCTATTATCAGCATAAATTCCATAAAATGCACTCATGATGCAAATTGAGACGGAGGGAGGGAGATAAAGAGAGACACACAGACAAAGGGAGAGAGGATGCAGCTGGATCTCTGAGGAACTCTTGTGCAAGGAGGGGAAGTATTTAAATTGCATAGGAAGGGAGTCAAGGGTTATACAGTTCATGAGTAAGAATGAAATGTTTATCAAGAGTGCCAATGTATTTCTCTATAGAAGCATCACAAAACATCGAAGAGGACTCAGAAGAGGACACTGAGAGCCAGTGCAAGAGTAAATCATTTTGATCCATCAGGACATTTCCCTCAAAGAAAAAAATTAGAAGTCTGGAAGAGCACAGACATTAGAAACAACCCTGTAACTTAGAGTAAAAACTCAGAAGTCATAGGACTGGGGAAATTTTATGTACAGTGAAGTGTGAGGGCCTGGAGGACAGTCCAGGCTCTTGACCACACACTATGGTGGGAGCCTCCCTTTGGGAGGAGGAGAGGGTTTCGAACTGGCTGAGTGAGGTGTCCAGTCACCTGTTCTGATCTGAATCCTCGGGTGGGCCCAGGGGAGGTTGTGCTAGGAAGACGAACAGACAGCCCTGCCAGTAGGCTCTGGAGCCAGCAGTCTTCCCTGATGAAAAGTCCATCTCTATAGGCAGCAGATCCAGCCCAGGAAGAACAAGTTGCCCCAGACCTGTCTTGTGGTGAGATGTGGCTGGAGGCAGTAGTCCCCAGACAGGGGAGTGCCTGGGCCCTGGGAGGGTACAGAGGGCTCCCCACCCCCACACCCCTCAGGAAAGGGAGTAGGGACCACTCCCAAATCTACTGCCCTAATTCTGGTGCTCTATGAGGGGAATCCCTCACCAGAGGAAGCAGTCATTTTTATGAATGCCTTGAAATACAGCCAGGCAATTATCTGGAGGAAATTTTTGTTTTGCTAAATGTTCATCTGTAAAGAGAACAAGAGAAAAAGAAAAAACGAGTTAATGGCATGATAAACAGCTACTCACCATGGAACTCTTATAAAGAAGCCCCAGACAGAGCCTTTGGGGGAGGAGTTCACTTGAATAAGTGTTAATCTAAGAATGCTTGGCCTTTATGGATACAAACATTAATTCTGTGCTCAAAGCATTGAAATATTATTCCTTTTTTCTTTCTGATGAAGTGCTTGGAGCTGGTTTATAAGTACCTAACTAAGGATGATGAATGTCAGGGTATTTTTACATGGGGAGTAAGCCTGACACCCCAAACTCCAGCATCATCCTTCTAACCCATGTTATCAGAAAGATACATTTTTAGATAATGCATCCAATAAGTTTATGACCTTTTTTTGTGTGTATGTGGTCTACCACAAAGAACAATTATATCTAGCCAGACTAATTTTGCCTTTTACTGTTAGCAAGACATACATTAAATGGATTTTTTTTTTTCTGGCCTAGATCTTAAGATTACCTAGAAATAAAATGGAGCCTACGTAAAATGAAAAATTTCCATGGCTTTATTCCCAACCAAATGGGGATATATTATCTGATGGGAAAAAATAAAAATGTAGTGTTAAAATCCCATCTTAGAACCCCAGAGAATCTGCACACCTGGGCTGGGTTGTAATGTTTAAATACAGTGCAAACGAGGGTACACGAAGCAGAGACCAGGTTAACCTAAGCTCAGCCACCCGATAATGTGCCAAGTGCTGTCTGTGATCTGTCCTAGAGGCAGAATGTTTGCAGCTGCAACAACTCTCCTGTATGTTTCTTTATAGGAATTTGCGGAGGTTTGAACCATTCATTTAAGTAGAAGGCAAATTAGTGAGAGCTCTTACTAAATAGTCTCTCAGGACAGTGTGCGCTTTCCACACAACCAGGGAAAGAAAGTGTTTTGCTTACATAGCCAGTCCTTCTGAAGGCTGCGTCTGTTCGAAGGAGAACCCAGGTGAAATGGTGAAAACACATCCCATGTGACCGCCTTCGTTTCTCTTGCATCAAGGTTTCTAAATCTTGAAAGGAAGGCCCAGAGTCCAAATAAAGAGTCCTGCAACTACAATAAGCATGCAGCCACACTCCAAGGTAACAGCTGTCAGGACAGAGGAGGGAAGAGGCAAGAATTCTATCAGCTAGGAACAGCCTGGCCCCAGGCACCATAGAAGGATCAGAGTGGGATTTTCACTTCAGGAAACTTAACTCTTTAGGCCTCCCAAACCCGTTTTGTTGAATATGTGAAATTTCTCAAATGTGCAACATTTCTGTCTTCTGACAGTGTGCCTAAATGAGGCCATACGACCTTGGCTTTGAAATCACTTGAGGTTATCTGATTAAGTGCAAGTTTTAGCCTTCAAATGCTGGAGCTTGGCTCACAGCAGATACTCAGGAATGGTTGACTTGGCCATAGTTCTTTTCCTTGGATTCTCTTCCTTTCAAAGCTTATCTGAAAAACACGTCTTTGCAATTAGGCTTGTGTTCCAAGTGGAAGAGGAAAGAGAGGTCCAGTCAAGGTCGGGCGTGGGGTCTGTTGGCTGCCTGTGAACTAGAACACAGTATTTGAAGACTCACATTTCACTTTGTCTAAGTCTCTGAGCAGCCCTGTGATCTCAGAGGTTTAACTTTCTTCTAATGCCTATGATAACACGGAGTACGCCTTGTAATTGAATTCTGCCCATAGGTACTGAGTGAACCTCACTCAACTCTTCCGGTATTGGGAAGCCCAGAAATTCACTTTCCTGCCACCATACCTTAATAGTCCAAAAAGCATTGTGCACCTGCTGAGGAGTGAGCTACCTCCATACCGCACGTGGTCGTTACAATCAAATAATTATAGGAAAAGCATAATTTAGAAGTATTTTATATGGCGGGGTTTCTTAATGTTACAGTGTTCTCTGCATTTCACGGCCTCACATCTGCTCCCTTTACCTTTCTCTTCTGCTACTCTTAAGACTTCGAGTGCTACCCTTCTTTGGTGTACTTTGAGATAGAATATTTAGAACATGCTACATGTAAAGGAGAGCTGCCTTTTACATGCTTCCTATTTGCTACCCGTGAAGTGATTTGAAATCATTAAATGAGAAATGCTGATTTGAGGTGGTCAGGTGACTACTAGTATACAACACTTGTGATTTATCAATAAAATCTAGGCAGAAACCTGTAAACATCAACATGTAAACGGGAGGAGTTTATTTGAAAGCACCATTGTGTGCCAGGCACTGTGCGTAGCATTTCCATTTCACAGTAATTTGAGATCATATTTTAAGTAAAAGCATCATGGATGTATGGTTTACTTCTTGACTTAATGTGGGGGGAAAAAAAGTTCTTAAACATACTTATAGATTTTAAACTTAAATATTCAGATTCTTTCTAAATGTTACATGAGTGTGGCGGAAGTCTTTAAATAAAAATGGGTACCGCTTTTTCTTTTAACCTGTCAGTATGGATAAAACATTATACAGAAGTGTTTAGATTTACAAATTTAGTGTTATATAGATCAGTGTTTTTCACTTTTGGCTGTGTGTTAGAATGACCTGGGTAGTTCTTTAAAAACACTGTTTCTCAGGTACTAATCTGATCAGTGAAGTCAAGCTACCCGAAAGGTGGAGCCTAAGCATCTTTGTTTTTGTTGTTATTTTGGGGGGGGGTTTTGGGGGTTGGGGAGGAGGATTTGTATCTTTTGCATTTTATGTGGATAATTGCTCCCAAAGAAAAGTTTTGTCCAGTGGCATTATAGTCACTCAATTCTTTATTCATGAGTGTGTTCAACAAACATGTTAAGGGTCAGTTGTGTGTCAGACACTATTCAGCACCTGCTAGGAGGGACTTGATCCCCTCCTGCTGGAGTTTTTTATTTTTTGGTTTTGGCAAAAGATTATTTATTGAGTCTCCTCAGTCTGAATGTACCACTAGCAGGATCATCTTGTTCCATTGATAGATTTAACCTCATTCATGAGTCTGGGCGAGGTTGTCAGAATCACCTCAGAGTGCTTGACACTTCTGACTTTTGGATTTTGTTTCTTCTCAACCACATTTGGTATTTGGACGAATTCACTTATTTCCAGAAGTCACTCTGTACTCTGCACCCCTCACAATGTTCTGTGGTCATTTAAACAAGGAATCATTTTTGTTTGCCTGTTTATAAAGAAACAAATAGTACATTGCTCTTATTTTTCTAGAAACCCAAGCTTTAAAGTTAAAACCAAACAGCAGTTCTTGGTTTTAAAACAAATGTTTAACACTACAGAAGATGTAGTAAATAAGCCAGTAATATCAAGTATAAATGATAGTGATTCAGTGTATAGGTAAACCGATCATTCAGGAATGAGAGACATTATATTATTCTGATATTTTGAATTGTTCTGCTTCAAACCAGGTATAATTACTGCAGTTCCTTCTGCATCCTGATAACAATATTTTCTCTCTTCCCCACCTTCCCAGTAACTATCTAAAATCTTGATATATAGAGCATGAACACTGGAGATAAAATGCACATTCAATTAGGCAGAGACTCGTTGCTGACCTAAATAGCAGTTCATTCATGAGATAATGTGACCTGCAGTCAGAGAGATGAAAATCTGTTGCATGAGCTGGGGTAAACCTGGCATAGTGCAAACTCTCCAGTGCTCAGAGAATTATCTAAAATTAGACCAGGCAGAAAAATACTGCAAAAGCTTTGCGGGCCTGATCTCAATTCTAGGAATACTACCTTCTCAAGATGTGCATATAATTTGTCACCAGGACAGTCCCTGATAATCCTTTAAACTTGTCCTCATTAGTATGAGGTGCCTTGGTGTCAAAGGAATTGAGCAGTTAAGCAATTTATATATTTTAACATTAATCTTCTGTTTATAACTTGGGACTGGCACCTTCTGTTAAAGAGGGTTTCCTCTTTGGAGATGGTCAGTGTGTGCTGGGGATTTTGGGTGGACACAAGTTTAACAGTCGTTGCAATTACCAGAGCATCTCTACCTATCTTAGAAATGGGTACTCTGTATTATGTATGCAAGTGTATCTTTCTTAATCACAATGATTCCTTTTGCAGAAATGTGAAATTATCTTTTTTGTTCCTGTAGGTTTCTTCCAGTATATTGCTGAAGGGAAATTCCTTACCAATGAAACTATTTCAGATTTTTTTTCTCCCAAAAGATATGGATAGAAGTAAATTCAATGCAGAAACTACTTTACTTACTACCTGGTAAACAAGTAACATGATGGTTAGAGGATTGCTGGATCATTTAAACCATAAGGGACTATAGTAGCTGTTTTGATGTATCCATGTCAAAATGGGAAAAGGGCAGGAATGAGATTTTCTTCTTTGAACCAGTATGGAAAAACTTAAAGGAAATCTAAAATATTAAGCTCAGGCTTTATTTGTTGAATGAATATTTATGGAGCGTTAGTGAACAAGACAGACAAATCCCCCTGCCCTTTTGGGGCATAGCAGCCAGTGGGAGAAACAGAAACTAGACACTAGATAAAATAACTTACATTAGAAGGCAATCGGTTTTAGGGGGCGTTGGGAGCAATAACAGAGCAGGGGAATTGAGAGTGCCAGATTTGGCTGGGGAAGGGTTACAGTTTTAAATAAGATGTCAGGATGGGCTTCATCGAGGAGGAGATAGTGGAACAAAAACAAATAAGAGAGGAGGGACTTAGCCAGGTGGTCATGCGGCATAATCCACCCCGGCAGCGGCTCAGTGAGTGGAAAGGCCCAGCATCTGTCCGTCAGGTTGGAGGAAGAGCCAGAGGCCAGTGTGGCTGGCTTCAAGGGCATGGGCAGAGCTAGGAGATCAGGTCACAGAGGGGACCCAGACCACCGGGGCCTGGTGGGCCTTGTTAAAGACGTTGGCTTTACTCTGGGTGATGTGGAAAATCCTTTGGAAGTGTTTAAGCAGAGGAATTCCTGTGTCTTGGCACCTGTCAGGTGAAATTTGCTAATTACTTTTTATCGATAAGTTTCATATCATTTCTGGAACCACATTCCTCTTCCTTCATTTTTATCTGTCTAAAAATAATGAAAATGGCTAACATTTGCTATGTTGGGCAAGCTGCCAGTCACTCTATGTAGATTGTACCCCTGTGGCCCTTACAGCAAGTTTAAGCAGCAAACATTATTGTCATCTCCGTTTTATAAGTAAGGAAACTGAGACTCAGCATAAATGACTTACCCAAGGGACCTTGGACCACACGAATGTCAGAGTCAATATTCAAGCCCAGGAAGTTCTCTCTAGACTCCTGGTGCTTAAGCACAGTGGTGAGACACTTGCCCTCCCTGTCCCGAGTCAACACCAGACCTCCTGCTGAGCAGGTATTCTTCCGCCTCAGGCTCCCCGGCCCTTCCGCTTCCCAGACCCGTTGGCTGAGGACCATCCGAGGCCAACCTGGGGGTACACATGGGCTTTGCCGTGTGGATGTCTGTGTGTCTACCAAGGCGTTAGGAGCTTGTCGTCAGAGTCATCTGTGGGATTTTATCAAGTTATAATCTCCCAATGATAAGTTTCTCATGTGCCAGAAAGTGGGGAGGGGAAGACAAGGAGATCCATGCATGTATAGTGTACAAAGGGGCCTGGTAATGCGGGATTCCCCTCCTTTGAGACCGCTGGTGTAGATGTTGCTGGGTTGTAAACAGAGCACTTGGGGTGACACTCCTGTTTGGTCTATAGGAACCTTGTGTGGCATGATAGAGACTCTGGCCCCCAGGTAAAATTATGAGGGAGTTGAATTTGCAATGTTCACTTCACTCTCAATTGCCTCTTACATCCAGTGTTCAGTCATGTCATGTCACTCTAACCCTTTCATGGCCGTTAATGACACTGTCTCATGAATTTGCTTATGCATTTTGAAAGGAGGAACCTAGGCATCTAATAGAAATGTATGAGGTGAAATGAGTTCTAAGGAGGGAGCCATTACAACCTCTTACAAGAGGACATAAATATGACATTTTTGACAGATTTAGAAACACTGGGATTGCTTTACATCATTGTATTTTATAGAAGCAAGCATTATGATAGCCAGTGGAAATATGTTTTTGAGGTGCTGGTAAAAGGAAAATACCTCATAGGGGAACGCACTTTCTGAATTCGCTAAGGAAGGCTTCCTCACAGATGTATGGCACCTATAGCACACGGTTATTGATATGTTGGAGCAGACTTCCTGTTCCCCAAGAAAAATGAAAATGCCGGCGCTTGCCTTTGTGGTATGTATTTCACTTTTTGATAAGATTCCACACACGAGGCAGGCAGAGTACAAGCTTTTCAGAAACATTAAAAACAAAAGGCCCACACAGATACATTAAATCCGAATACTGATTTAAGTTGAATCACAGCTCTTTAGACAACACCACCTAGTACCCATTGTTTCCCAGGCAAGAAAGTCGGTTTTCTCGATGGTTGTGAAAGAAACAGGGATGCTTCCCCGGCGAGTGTCTGTGTGGATGGACGGGAGAGGGCACGGGTTAGAGTCAGATCAGGCGTGGATTTGAATCTCCTTCTGTGTATTGGTGCTCCAACCTTGTGCAAGTTATTCAACCTTCTAAATCCCAGTTTCTCTTCTGTGAAATAAAAATAATAATATTCACTGTTGAGAATTTTAAAACAATATTGAGATTTTAAAAACAATATAATACATGTAAATCACCTGACCCCAGTAAGTAAGTACTTAGTAAATACTTCCTTCACTCTTGTCAAGTTTCATGTGCTTGGTGAGTTGGGGGGGAAAGGGAGAATGAAAGTAGGTAATAATCTAGAAGGGAAAAATTAAGAAACGTGATGAACTATTATAGGTATTTCTCACAGTGGTGGAGGGGAAAAAAAGAACTTCGTTTGGATCCATTTCCCTAAAATCTGTATGGAAAACCTGCTGTGTGCCGTGCTTGACTCCAGACACCGAGACTACAGTGGGAATCGTAACTGGCCCCGCCCTCACGACGCATACTGCTCTGTGAGAGGGCCGACGTTGATCCGCACGCATACTAATGAGACCAATAAATGTCTGTTGCAACTGTGCTTAGAGCTACGAAAGAGGAAAATGATGCTATAAAAATGAATAGGATGTTTGACATAATTGGGAGAGACCCGGAAAACCTTTCCTGAAAAAAAAAATAGCAACAATGCTGATAACTTAAATGTGATTACCCTGTCCGCATTCATTGGACCCCATTTTGGTTTTGGAATTTCTTGTTTGAACAGTATTAACTATTTTTACAGATTGCTATGTCACATGTTTTGTCTTTCTTAGAGGTCTTCCAAGGCACAAAGGAAATTTTCTTATTTCTTTTAAAGTGGAAAACAGCTCAATCTGTTGTACCATTACACATAGTTCCGCTGAACTCTTTTAAATCCAGGATGTGTGGTGGGGTCATGGTGATCTTATCTTTCTTACATTTTAACAGTTTACTCTTTCATCGTCTGTGAATTAGTTCATCCTTACTCATCAGTTATTGCCAACCATGCTTAAAAAAAAAAAAAAGACTAAAACAGTAAAAATAGTAAGAAAAACAAAGAGTGATGGAATCATCTATATGATGCCGTAGTGAAATAAATGTTCACTCTTACATTGCCCTTGAGTTTTCTTACTGCATTATTCACCATTTT
This sequence comes from Mormoops blainvillei, assembly GCA_004026545.1. Taxonomy (NCBI): domain Eukaryota; kingdom Metazoa; phylum Chordata; class Mammalia; order Chiroptera; family Mormoopidae; genus Mormoops; species Mormoops blainvillei. Next base: position 533,584 of record PVJD01000141.1, read on the forward strand.
GCATCATCTTTCAGGAAGAAATAAAAGAGGTCTAGAGACTTTGTACGTTTTAAAATCTTTAATTAAATGTAGTTGAGCATTTAGAATTTTACTTCTACAACAGCAAAGAGAAGAAAGTTGACAGGGAGACATCTCATGAGTATCACATATGCAGAAAATAAATGCAAAAAGACATACAGAAGCACACCTAATAGTGATGGTAAAATTGATTATGTAAGTGACATTTCAGGCTGATTCTTCATATAAAGATAACCTAGATAAATTGTCCCCAAGTCATTCAGTCGGAAGCACTTCGTCGTACATAGTGCATCAAAAGCCTGGATCACCCTCTTTTGTGGAGAGCATGTGACAGTGTTCTTTCAGCTTTTAAGATGTTTATGCACCAAAAATTTACTTCATGTGGTTCATAAGTGGACAAAAGTAGATGTGTATACAAAGGTGGTTCAAAGAAACAGATGATATAGAAATGAAAAAAAAAATTACTGGATTGACCTCTCATTGGTGTTACAAAATCAAATGATAGTGTTCTGCAATTATTAAACCAAGAATGTGACTGTCCTCTTGTCAGCAAGATTATGTTCCATCAAAATGTTAAGGATACTATGTTTTGATGATACAGCTTCAAGAAGAAGAATGAGAAGTAATGACAAGCTATTACTTATTAGAGATTTATTAGAAATCAGGACCTGCATTTGCAAGACTGGTACATTTCAGGTTCATTCAAGACATTTGATGAGCAGTCAGTTGCATTAGAAGGCTGTTGCCCACTTTGGGTACCTTCAAAGCCAGGAAAAAAAATGTGAAGTAGAAATTTGGGTTTACTGTTTAAGTTCTTATTAACATTTTTAGTAAAGGTGTTTTTACTCTCCCTTTATTTTTCTATAAATTATTCATTAAATTCATTTTTAAAAGTTTAAAAAATTTAAAGGGTCCATTGAACAGAGAGGGTAAATGGTGATGATTATTTTTCTGGGAATACAGAGGGTTGAGCAGGCAAAAAAATAAAATAAAATAAAGGAACAGCAGCTGTCAAAGCTCTGAGGTACAAGAGTGAGCTATTTCAAGAACTAAAGAAAATCTCATGTGGCTGGAATGCAAGGAAGGCAGGAGAGCCAGTGAGTGAGATGAGGCAGGAGAAGGGAGTGAGGGCTCATGATAACTGTTGAGGATTTTTATCTTGATCTTAAGAGCAAAGGAACCAACAAAGGATTTCAAACAGAGGATTGACCTTATCACCCTCGCATTTCAAGAAATGAAGGTGCACTTGAGGCAAGTTTTGCAGTATCCAAGATGAGATATCAAGAAGACAGCTGTGTAGGTGGGACTGTACCTCATAGGAGATTCCTGGGCTGGAAATTTTAAGGTGGATTTATCTATAATTAGTTCAGTCGAAAATTATCAGGTCCTAAAATCTTGGCAAGTGTAAAATCAGCCGGGGGAGAGAATGAAGTGAGAGAAGATCCAGGACCCAGTCCCTGGGACGACCAATTCTTTTTGGCCCTGAAGAGAACACGAGCTTGTAGAGGAGGCAGAGGAAGGAGGACCAGTGACCTAAAAGAAAACCTGGGGAGTGTTGTGTGAAGGGAGACAGAGGAGGTGAATGTGACCTGAGCGAGGGGCCTGTAGCATTGATTCCTGCTGGGGGCGGGGTCAAATAAGAGTGAATTTTTTTTAAGTGTGTGTTTTTTGTTTTTGTTTCTTTGGATTTAGCAATGCAGAGACTTTTGGTAACCTTAGTAAGAGATATTTCAGTAAAGCAAACAGGCCAGATGGACTGAGCTATGGAATAGGAAGTGAGGAAAGAGAGGCAGCATAGATAACTGTTTTGAGAAAGCTGGCTGTGTAAGGGGAGTAGAGAGAAAAGACCAAGTAATATCAAATGGCCAGATAATAAATATGACAGTGAACTTAGCTCATTCTAATCTGGTTTACGTTTTTATTTATCAAGGCTAATTTTGTTTTAATGCTAAAGCGCACTGAAATAGAAACGGTGAGTTAATGAGGGCAGCCGTGGCCTTAGAGATGGTCCTGCTTGTTATATTGTTATGATTCCACAGCAGGATCAAGCTGACCAGGTATGGCTGGGGCGTACGCTTCCAGGTGAAACAGAAGAGTTAACAGAGGTGAGGTAGAACCATGCTGTCCTTTTGTTCTTTTCTAGGTTTTTCTTTAGGATGAAAGTCCCTGTTTAATGCCTATATTCAGCCCATAGAAGGCACTGTTTTGAAAGAATTGGGCCTTTTTCTTTCATAGAGTTTTGTCGTTTCTTTGCATCTCTAAAAGTAACTAAACCTCTTTTAACTGAAGTGACAAGGTGTTTCCTTGGCCTTGAGGGAAAGATTTTGGCGTCACGTTAAACAGTGTTGGGACTTAGGCATTTGTGTTCTGCATGTTGCCCACACCACTTCAAATGTCAACGCTCTCTTCGTGGGGCTGGACCGTGACCACGGGCCTCGGCAGGGCCTCGGCAGCCACACCTCTCTTCTTTTGTAAGTCTCATGTCTTGAGTCCTCAGATCTGAGCACCGACCACTCCCCGCCACTCCCCTGGTGATATTTCAAACTGGGACCTGTTGATGTTATTACCTGAGTTTGACCATTCCTCTGCCTGAATTTTAAAACAAATATTTGTAACGAGGCAGCCCCTGCCATAGATATACAAGAGTACCGTAGTCCCCTTATCTATCCCTGGGGATATGTTCCAGGACCCCCAGTGGATGCCTGAAACCGCGGATAGTCCTGGCCTCTTACATATACTGTGTTTTTTATACATGCTTAATGATAAAGTTTAATTTATAAATTAAGCACAGCAAGAGGTTAATAACAATAACCAAAATAAAAAAGAACACCTATAACAATATACAATAATGAAAGTTATGTGAATGTGGTCTTTCTCTCAAAACATCAACTCGTGTTGCACTCCCTGTTCTTGTGATGAGTGGGATGACAGTGCCTACGTGATAAGAAAGTAAGGCTGACAATGAAGGCGTTGTGATGTAGTCTTAGGCTGCTGTTCACCTGTGACAATACGTACATAACAAACTCTTTACCCTTCTCTTTGGCATATCTGAATTGATCTTTGGGGCCATTCCTAAGTAAAATAAGGGTTACCTGAACACAAGCACTGTGATCCCGAGGCAGTCGATCTGATGACCAAAGTGGCTGCTTAGTGACTAAAGGGTGGGGAGCATCTTCGGTGCGGAGACCCCTGATAAAGTGACGATTCATGTTCCAGGTGGGACAGAGTAGGATGACCAGAGCTTTCATCATGCCACTCAGAACAGCGGGCGATTTAAAACGTGCATTGTCCCATTTAATATTTTCTGGAATTTTCCATTTCATATTTTCCAACCATAGTTGACCATGGGTAACAAACTGTGGAAAGTAACATTGTGAATAAAGAGGAACTACTATGGTTTTCAACCCCCACGGAGTCCACAGATGGTAACTGTTACGTTTAAAAGACACCTTGCACTAGTATGTATTGTGAGACTGAATATCCATTTGGGTGATATCCTTCTGGGCGAATTCATTTTACCATTATAAATCAGAGGTACGTTAGCTGGGGGTGGAAGCTAATGTCCCTGAAATGCATAAAATTCATTTTAAAACAGGAAAAAAAAAGAAAACATTTAAAATAACTACATTAAAATATTTGGGGTATATTATATTACCCACTGTACAAATTATGTTTATATAAATTATCATATCCTTAATATGCATTAAACAAAATATATAAAAGTTATAAATTATGTATTACAAATTATATAGTTACACATTCTATAATAAACATAATTAACATTACTATCACTCTACTAAAATATTAATAAGAAAATTGTAGCCATGACACTTATAAAACATTTAAAAACATCAGAAGTTAGAATGTGGCGTAATGCTCACCAGCAGTGTGATCTCAGCCTGCGTGCACAGATGGCTCCACTGTAGATGGAAGTATTCCTTGAGCTGTGACAATATGATCCCAGTGACTGTAGCCTTCTCCTCTAGGAAGGCTCTTTTTGGCGGGGAGGGGTAGTGGGTCTTCTCTTCCCCAATTATAATTTTGTTTTTCCACATAACTTTTACTCATAATAATGATGATACCTTTATTTGAAATGAAAGTAACAGCAAGGAATGAACTATACCAGGGATCTCTGCAACATCCGTCCATATGTATTTCCTAGCATTTAGTATATGTTGTTGAAGAAAACAAAATTCACCTGAGTAAATTTGAAAGCTCTTGTCAACTTTATTCACTGATCCCTGAATCAGACAGCATTCAGTTTAGCGGAGAGACTGAGGAGCTGACCGAATAAAGACTTTCATAGGCGGAGGGCGGCAGGAAGGAGGAAGTCACACCTGGTGACTGGTGGTGTGGTCACTGCAGAGTCACTCCCCTTCAGGGCTGGAAGGGGTCCGCCAGGCAGGTTACTGACCCTGCCGCTGACCAGGCTGTTCTCCATTGACAGGTTTCAGGTTCCAGTTCTGGGAGAGCCAGGACTGTAGTTGAGTTACGTCTCAGTTTGGTGATAAGCAACTCCATGTAGACCTGTTGTCTTTGCTTTTAACAATATCCAAGTTTAATGAGTTACTGCCTGGAGATGGTTGTAAGAATAGCCACACTTGCTACCCAGTCTAAATCGGGCACTGTAGCTACACACTTTACATGCAGGCTACTTGGCTTCAAGGGGGAAGATTTTTATGTTTGACTCTGCTGTAGCTTCCTGGTTAGGGATTATCATGGCATTAAAATGTAAAATGGCCTTGAGCTTCCCAGCTGCTGTGACCGGAATAACATCCACCCTGCTGAAGAGGCAGGCTGTCCCTGGGTACAGGTAAGAGAAAGTGACAGACAGAGGTTGGCGGCATAGAAACCCAAAAGTGTCCTTTGTGTTGTACATAGTTTTGTGAGGCAAAGTTATGATCTAATTTAGATTTTCTTAATAGTCATTATCGTGGCAATTAAATTTAAAATAATTAAGAAAATATTTTCAAAATGTAACCAAATGTAAAATAAGTGTAAGAAATTAATTTTCATAAGTGTCATAGAGTTGGAAACTTGGCATTTGAAAGACTGTTTTAGAGAAATTATTTCCAGCGTCTGAGCCCAAAGCCCCGGAGGGTCTGCGGAGTTATTACCAGAAGTTTTAAAATCCGTGAACACCTAAAGCATTTTCTGCAGATGGAAGTACATGTTAGTATATGTGTTATAACACTTTTCCAATCTATTTTGTTGCTATTTTGATTGATAAAAGAATTAGTAAAATAAAAAAAACTGTTTTTGAAACACAATACTCAATTCAAAGTAGCTTTATATGCTTTTGTATTTTCTCAGTCATACAATACCAAAAGTTCAACTATTACCATGTAAGGAGGTAAAAATTTATACACACACACACACACACACACACACATATGTATATATTCAAAAAGGGTGGGGATTACTGTTCAAGGAATTTTTTTAAAAAGCCAGGGATTGAAAATTATCTAGTGATATTTGGCTTCCAGTCTGGTTCTCCATTCTTAGAAAGTATACCAGCTTTTTGTAAGTAAAATTTCATCACTGAAATGAATACCTCTGTTCCCAAAATATCTTAGCATTACCTTAGAAGCAACTTGGGATTAAAGGGAATGATTTCCAACTGGTGTCTGATTGCTGTTCTTTGGTTTCCCTAATTAATATTAAGTGTGAAATAAATTACCTGCTCATCTTTGCATCAGGCTGAAAGAGCCCTCATTCCCCACGGCCACTCTGTGAACTGATGTTACTGGCAACACTGTGTACACGGAGACAAAGCCTGTGATACAAAACTATATCAAATGCAGCAGTGGTTCTGAATGCCACAAAAGGCATCAATCATGCATTACAAATCCGAAGGATCAAATGGGCATAGCTCTCCTTGGACTTCTGCCTAGGAAAGTGCTCACTTTTTTTTTCCTCCCCCAGCAAAGACTCACTGGCAGCCTTGCCCAGCCATAAGAATGATGGGTTATTCTTTGGTCAGATACCCAAAACGAAACAATTTGGTCTCTAAATGGCAATTCAGTCAAAACTTCAAGTCCACATATTTGAATTTTGGAACTTATTTTCTCGTAGAAATGCTTCACATACAGGTTCCCAATTGGACTATCAAAAAAAACCTTTGACTTAGAAGGGACTGGAAAGATGTTTTTGATAATCTAGCTTGCCTCTGTTACTGTGGGAAGATGTTCCTCTGTTCTAATACCTTGGCCCTAAAAGTGAATGACCTTTTCCCCTTGCCAAGCAAGTGTGGCACGACTTGCCCTCTTCCTTTGCCACTACTTCTAAGTTGCAGAGGCATGGCGGAGCCCCGACTGTGTGGCTCTCCTTTTGTAACGGGTGTTCATAAGTCATCTGAAGACATGTTTGTATTTCTTTTACAAAACAGTTAAAGAAAGCATAATACCCACTCCACCTGGAGCTTTCAGTATTCCCTTAGTTCATATCTCTCTCTCTCTCTCTCTCTCTCTCTCTCTCTCTCTCACACACACACACACACACACACACTTTTTAAATAGAAAAATGAAGATTATTATGAGAATTGCCCAATGAAAAGATCATATTCTATCCTACTCACCAACTTCTTAAAGATTAAGGATACAGTAAGAGTGTGGAGTCCCAGTGTATACATGCATGAAAGATGTGATTAAGAAATTTTGTTAAGAGATGGGAATTTGACCCTCCAAACCTCTCTGTAGGAGGTATTTTAGTTTATTGTGATAAGACCTATAAGGAGCTCAAGAGAAAGCTGATGTGTAAATAAAGTGGATGAAGATTCTGTGAACATTAGTATTGATTCCTACTAATATATGTTCTATATATTAGTAAATATACACTTCCTCTCCTTCGTGTTCGTTTGGGCTAGCGTTTACAAGAGGCCTGTCTTTCGAGGGATAAAATAATCGTGGCAGAGCGGGTGGTCTACAGTTCCTCCATGGTCGAAGACGAAATGGGAAGTGAGCAGCGGCGAGAATTCCTAGGAATGAGGAGTGGCATTCACAAAGCCTCCAGGCTAGCAGATGCTGCAGAATTACAGTGGTCAACTTTCTAGGCAAGAAATACTGACTAGTATTAGAGCAAAAATCTCAATTAGCTGAGGTCTTCAACTTAGTGCTCACATTAACACCTCAGAATGAGCAAAACAAACAAGTTTTTTCTTCCTGTTTTTGTTAAAAACATGTTATAAATGATGCAGTAGCACACGCTTAGTGTGAGAAAACACTGATTACTTTAGAATGTTAGATTGTTTAGAAGAAAAACTTTTGAATTATTTAGAAAGAAAAATCATGACCCCTTGTTTAAAAAAAGAATCCAGTTAGATTCCTGATAGACTTTAAAAAGCAGAGTTTTGTTGTTTGTTTTTGTTTTTTGTTTGTTTGTTTTAAGTTTATGGACTGTTTATTGTCAGAGATGGAGGGTGCTTGGCCTGGTGGACAGACACCAAGCTTCACTAAAGCGAACTTGACTCCTTGTTGAGGAAGAATATTGTAGGATAAAGATAATGCTCTATGGGGCCTTTATCTTACAGCCTAAGTGATAGAGTCCAGATTTAGCAACAAGCAAAAAGGGACAGATTGTTTCCTTTGGACATGAAAAGAAAAGGCAGATGCTGTGAGGGTTCATTTGCATTGCAAGGAAGTAGTAGGCTAGCTGTATTATACAGCAAGAAGTGAATAAATACGGCCTGAGGGCTTTGAATGTGCACCGCCTGCTTTAATATCTGCGAACAGATCTAGATCCACAGCTACTTCTCAGTGCTTGACTGTTTTCTTAGGTGAACTTATGAGAATGTTTTACAACCCAGAATTAAATAAAGCAGTGATTGATAACAAGGAACGTTTGAGTTAGCAATGTAACACGTAGCACCTAGTATTCTCTTTTAAAGGAATACCGGCTCTAGATGAAATGGTATATTGAGCCTGCCTTTTGGTATGTACAAAAAAAAAAAAAATGTGGATCATTCAGTAGAAGTTTATGGCACAAGAAGCATTGCTTGGATGGTGGGCATTATCTTTTTTCAGCTTCCTAAACCTGAGGGAAATTTAAATTACCTGGTTTGAGCTCCACAAATCAAGGCGTTGGTAGTCAGTGGTAGAACTTCAGGCTTAAAAGGGACTGACAGGAGGACAACTTGCCTTGCAAGTCCAGCCGGCTTACTAATAGCATGTAGTTTTACAGAAGAAAAAAAAAGAGGGGGTGGTTATAGGAACAAGAGAGGCTATGAAGCAAACATTGAACTTATAGATATGACCTGGCTTTGAATTCTTACCATCATTTAATGCTCAGTAACCTTAGGCAAGTCACTTTATTTTTCTGAGCCTCAATTTATTCACCTATAAAATGGTGATTTCCCAAGTCCTTTACAGGTTTAAAAACCATTAACTCTGAGATGAGTTAATGTCTCCCTTGGTGATGGCATTTCATAGATGCCTAGGGTTATCATTATAAATATCAGATTTGCAAAGTACAGAATGGTTATAGGAACAATGTGTGAAAAGATGGGAGGACTATGTGCTGACTCCAGGACACACTAAGGTAAGAGGCTTCTCTTTCATTGGTTTTGTTTGATTACAGGTTTTGCAATGACTGGTTGCTAATATTTTCTAATTTCTTCTTAAAGCTAAGTGCAGACTAAGTAAGGAAATACTGCATTATAAAAAAAAATCCTGAATAATCCCAAGTGGGTCAGTTCTGATCAGTCCAGTTTTTAAGATATTCTGTAAGGTTTTCATAAGTAGAGACTTGACGCCATAAATATGAGCAAAAGTAATTAGGTCAACTGGTCAGTATTAGAAACCTCTATCTTCCCAGTACAAAGCTGTCAATATGTATTCTTCTACCTCCTGGAAAATAATGCAAGTCCTCTGAACCGTAAAAAAAAAAAAAATGTATTACTAGTCCTATTAGTAAAATTGAAGTTGAACCCAGAAAGTCATTAGTTTCAAAGTTATTTGTTGCTGAGTGCGTTAAATAGTCTTGTGCCCTCTGAGAGATATACTGAAATACAGGGTAAGCCTCTTGACAGATGAATTATGAACAGTTCATGTGTAATCTTAACCATACTGTGCACATAAACATAAAGTTAATTTCTGTTTTATGGAATTCAGCCCCATAGCTCTAGAAATTGTTGTTGCGAGTAGAAGGAAAATATAGAGGAATCTGATTTTCAAACTGTTACATCAGGATTTAGATATAAATAATACTTATGAAAGCATATTAGGAGTTTTGCAATTAAAGCCCCAAATAATCTTCAAGAAAAGCATACCAAAGGGAATGAAAAATACAAATTAGTGATTGGGAAATAACCTGCTTAGGTGAACTAGAGCAGAGCATTTTCTGCAAGTTCAAGGTCACTCCTTCTTACAGTACTTTATGTTTCATGCATTTAGGTTTTGAATGCATTTCCTTGGAGGGCAATTTCACAGTCTAATAGATAGAGGTATTTGGAAGTTTCAGTAAGACATTCAGCCTAAATTTTCTTTTAATTTCCTCTTCCACTTTCTATATAATTGCTCTTCCTTGTATTATCCTGAAAGGATTTTGTGGGGAATGTATGCAATGGGAAACAGAGTTCAACAGAATTTCTCTCTTGGGTGCTACAAATTTCACCTTTCATAAATGTATGCTTTTCTCAGAGAAAATGACTACAAAGGGAATGAATTCACTACTTTTCTGGAGTTGAACAAGATGCAACGGGAAGAGAGAAATGCCCTCAGTGTATTTTTTTTTTTTTGCTGGCCTCACTTTAGTGCTTGACCCATTTTCTAGTCACCATTTTCACTTATTTTAAATCTTCCTCCTCTCTGAATCCTCCATCTTCCAAAACCAACCTATACCCACTACAAACTTACTACTCAGAAATGTGACACTGCGGCGTTATATACCCATTAAAAGTTTGTTGAATGAATAAGTCTATTGGGTCACAAAATAATTCTGTCAGTTCCCTCTCTTCATGCACTGCCCACAGAAAACAGAAAAGCAGTCTAAGGCAGCAATGCTGTGTTCTCTCACCACCTAGGTTTTATTGACCGAGGCCGAAAAGACTAAACCTTTGGATGCTCAATAGATAAGATCTGAGAGTGAGGGTGCTCTTAGGGGTGTCCATTTCTTCCAGAGAATCATCCTACTCCCATCTTCAGTATAAATGTGAAGATTAAATAATTAAGGAAGCAAACACTTTTGGACCAAAAGGGATTTGTTCTACCATTGATTGATTCAGTTGAGCAGATCACCTTGTCCCTTGAACTGTTACCTCTTTCCGAGTACACGGGGCGGTGGGGTGGGGGGGCGGGGCGATAGCACTGCGTGTCCTTCACGTGCTGAATGTGTAAACCCACCCTCCCTGCTCTGTTTTACCTCCCTGCCCTTCCTGTGCTTTTCAGGGCACTGTTTGCATCTGTTGGCCTGGAAATAAAAACGGAAATGCCCTTAAACCTACTAAGAGGGGCGGGGGAGGGAAGGATGTCTGAAAATTATGTAATGTTCATAAATTTTTAGGATCGACTTGAAATAAAGCCTTATCACCTAAGAGATCTCCTGTTCCATAATTTCTTTATATTCCCTCTGCTAACCTTGGTTTTAGTGTACACCCAGCTTTATGGGTTGATGTGCAGCCATCTCCTCAACAGAAATGTGGGGGAAATGCAGGTCCATGGGATTTAGCTCTTCAACCTAGCAGGAGGCATTGTCTCACCGCCCCCTTTCTTGGGCCAAGTTTTTATTATCGCCTGGTTGTATCACTGTGTGTGATCGCAATTACCACAGTCCAGTGCTAAGAGTAATAGCATTTACTAATAAAGAACAGATTACTTTGGGATCTATTAGTTGCTAACCGCTTGTGCCACTTCTAACAGAAGAAAATGAATCTGGCTGAATAATCAAAGGTATAAACCACTATAAATTGCTTCCTGGTTTGTGAATGTTTTAGCACATAGTATGAGAGCTAGGAACGTAGAACGGAAGGAGTTTTGCTTTTGGTCGACATTAGTTCAAATGTTGGCTTTGCTATTAAATGTCACCCTAAGCAGATCATTTAACGTTTCCCAGCCTTAACTTCTTCATTGAAAGAATGGAGATAGTATGGGCTCTTGTGAGAATTAAGTGGGTTAGTATAAAAAAGGTCCAAGTAGGGACCTCATCAATGTTCCCTTTGCTTTTTTCTGTCTTTATTTAGTAAATCTGTATATTAACAAGTCTTTTGCCATCATTAATAGGTTATTCCTTAGAAAGTCCCCAGTTTCTACTCCATCTTGATTTCTCAGTAAATGTACATGGATTGAGTGAGTGGATGATTACATATATTTAGTGGGATTGTGTCTATTATTTCTTCTATTAAACAAGGAATACAGAGTGTGTAGTTTACCCTAGATTACCCAGAAGATGGATTTACTGCCTTATATGGGCATCTAGAAATGTATAAATGTGGTCAATTTCAGGCAAAGTCAGTATTAGACTTGAAAGTTTCCATATGTATTAACCATTAACTTCCTCTCTGTCAACACTCGTTTTGTGAGAAAATTTGTGCATGGCACTGAGTCAGATAATGAAGACCGTGTTGGTCGTGTGTTGTCCAGAGAAGGTCATCTGTGTGCATAACTTAATAATTAGGTAACAAGAAGTCCTGTTCTGGGGGTTGAGGAGCGTGGTGGATAGCCTTGCTGGCGCAGTGGTTAATTTGAATCAAAGCCCTAATATTCACTTAATGAAAAGGAAATTGTATAAACTGTGATTGGATCCATGTCCATCGTCATTAGAATGAAGTCCGGCTGCTGCCAGTTCCTGGAGGCGGGTGGGCTGCAGCTGTCTGTTTCGGCAGCCTTTCGATTTTAGTTTCAGAATTGGCTTCGTTAGATGAGTTGCCTTAGTACTTATTTGAAGAAAAAATAGGTGTATGTTGAATTTCTGAAACGTTCCTTGAGAGGAGCCACTTCATAGAAGTTAAACTTCCTAAAAATAAAATTATTCTTTAAATAAAAAGGTGCTTATTTTGGAAGAGAGGCAACCCCCACCTCTTAATAAATTCTTTAGTAAAAAGAACAATTACTAATTTATTATTTTTTTAACACCTAAGATTTTTCATGTAGCAGAGCATCGTCTCATGTTTTACGAACGTCAGCTGGAAAGTAGGCTACTTGAAGAAGCCGCCTTTTACTGAGTGATTTCCTGTTGACCAGCAGCGGGAAAGGAAGAGGCCTTGAGGGCAGGTGTCTCACTCTCAGGATCACAGTTGAAAGAGCACCTCTTGACAACGCAAGTTCAACTAGCCTCCAAGTTCACTTTTTTACATTTCCTATCCGCCTAAGTCGCACTTGGGACAATTCAAGTTTTAAACGCTGGCTGAAGGATGTTAGGGCAAGAGCATTTACATTCCTGGTAGAATCTGTTCCCAGGAAAGATGGAAATTCTGCTCGAGAGCCCTGCTTTACTATAGTGGCACTTTGGTTTCAAATACCAGCCGGAGCCTTGAAGGGCTGAGATAGAAAAAAAGAAAATTCATTAAACTGAACATCGGGACCTCTAAAAGGTTCTCATGGAGGATTCATTTAGACATAGATGAAAATTTGGACAAGGGTCGTATTTGAGTTGGTTTGTTTTATTTTTCTCTGAAGTGCTGACAGTTCTCTTGCCCAGTCTGGTAAATCAGTATTGCCAAAGGGTTGCCAGCGTGTATCAACTGGCACCCTTGTTATGCTTTTTCTTAGGAAAGAAAGGCTTTCAGGGCACATTGGGCATTTACTGATGTATTTCCTTGGATTCTAATTTCCCTTTATCCTGGTGCTTTCTTTCAAACATTTTTAACTCACTGAGAAGAAAAACAGAACAAGCTTTATTCTGGGGCCAGTAGTACAACACCCTGACCTACTTTGCTTTCCCTGCAGCGACTTGCAAAATTCCCTGTAATTTTAGTCAGTTTATCACAGAATGGTCAATATTCTCTTGGACTCGGAGCTAGGCCTCCGGATTCCTGGTTTCTGGTCATAGCCAGGGTTCTGTGGAGGCGAGGAGTAAAGAAAGCACGATTTTGTACTTTAGTCCTGTCCATCCTCTTATCCTGCCCACACCTTCGCGCGCTCTCCGAGTTCAAAACCAATTACTCACCAGTGAGCACACTCCAGAATGATACCCATGCTTTAACTCCTTCCAGCAGAGGACCCTAAAGGAAATCTGCCCAGTGGCGGGCAGTGGGTGAGCTCCTGCCTTTTGTCGAAATAATGGGAGAGATGAGTCCCCTGACCTGGCCCAGGCCTCTCTCTCTAAACTCTGTTCCGTCCATGTTTTCCAGATTTCCTGATCACCCAGCTGTTTATTCAACAGCAGGGTATTGGTGGCTAATGTGGTCAAGGCAGTGTACTAGGTTTCTCTGCGGCGTGGAAAACATGGCAGCCTAGGAGGCGGAACACTTGGATTCTAGACTTCACTTTGCTGGGAGTAGCTGAGGCACGGTGTGTAAGTCACTCCTGCCCGCTCTCTTCTCTTATCTGCAAAAGGAAGGCATTACTTCCTTGAGCTCTGAGATCCCTTCCAATTCTAAAAGGGCTAAGATTTTCTAATTGCCAGTCTGAAGAGCCAGTATTTCACATTTCCAAATTAAAGCCGAAAACAAAATTATTTTCATTCTTGACAAGAAGCCCATGGCAGTCCACGAAGGGTTCCATGGTTTGTGCTTGTGTGTCTCATCATGGAAGATCTTCATTGCAGGTGGCAAAGCAAGCCAGACCTCCAAGCAAATGTGTCAGAGCTTTGGCATCCTTCAGATAGTATGTGTTGAACAGCCCCTTTGCATCAAATAACTAGCTTTTATGAAATCGCTCATATCTTAATGTTCTTTAGAACAGGGTTTCATTGTATGATAATGCCTCCAAATAGATGCCAGATAAATATTTCCATTTATAAAGAAAAAATGTTTGTTCTCCCACACAGAAGAGTCACCTGTGAGGATGGATGCCAACACCGGGTCCCATCCCAATATGCACTATTCCCTTTGGCTGTGATTTTTATTCTGTCCTGACTGGCAGTGAGGTCAGAGGTCCATATGACGCTTCTGTTCATACCATGGGATCTGTAGACAGCTGGCACCTCTGTTGGGAAAATAAAAACTAGCCGGTAAAAGGACTTTTGTCATTTTGACAGCTACCCATTATTGGGGGCTGTGCCAACTGGTAAATTCCTCATAATAAGAAACAAATGTGTATTTCAGCTTCTTACTCAATTTCATGAATGGCTTATAAGGACCCAGTGAACTTAAATGTAATTGAATTTAAATAAGAGAGGTGGAAAGGCCAGTGGAGGCTGGTGCTAAAGGGTAGTTTGATGACTGTCGTATGTATTTCTTTCTGTCATCAGCATGAGTGAGAAAGTGCCAAATAACCACCTGTGAATGATGGAAAATAACTCAAGTTTTACATGAAAGCTTTTACTAAGGTGCCGTTGTGTGCCCTCTGCTTTTCCATCTTCTTTCCATATGTGCGACCCCCCTTTTCCTGCAGTGGGTGAGAATTGCATTTGTCACCTGACCCCTCAAACTAAGTTTAGTGGTTAAGAGCAAGGGCTCTGGAATCAGACAGCTTGAATGGATTCTTGGTTCCATCAGTTACCTGGGCAAGGCACTTCACTTCTCTGTACCTCAGTCTCTTCATCTTTAAGAGGGGAGCAGATAATGCTTTTCTCATTTAGTGATAGGGAAAATTCAGTCAGAATGGATGGAGAGGGCTCTGAAACAGACCCTGTCATGTAGTAACCACATCTTCACTCCATGCTCCCCATCGCCAATCTTAACAACCACAGCATGGGCTGATCTCTCCATCAGGCAGCTGGACCCCGTGGTCAGGGGTTCAGAGCAGTTACCAGCCCACTGTGAATATTCAGCCTGTGCTGCTTGTCAGTGGAGTGAGCAGATAATTTGGGGCCAAAGGAAAGAACCTGTCACTTGGATCATTCACTTCCCTCTAGAACAGTGAAGAGCCCACTTTCTCATTCTCTGGTTGGATGTAGCTCTAAGGAATGAAATCACTGAATCTGTGACTTGTACTGAGCCACGGCTTTGTGGAAGGAGGGTACACACCAGGAACTGGGGGAAACAAACATTAATTAAGACAACAGTCCTTGTCTTTTTAATCTTGTTGGACAAATAGAGGAATACACAGACACATGATTGACTCAGTCCTTGAGTAAATATAGATTAAAAATGGTCTCTTTGCGAGGGTCTTATTGGACTGAATGAAGGCATGCACCCCACACAATGAAGTGTGGGGTACAGACTTGCTACATCTGAAGTGTAGAAGGCATTGGGGCACCGAGAAGAGGAAAATGAATGTAATTTGGAAAGGTTGAAGATGACAATGTGGAATTGGCCTTGGACCTAAAAAAGATGGATAGTACATTATTGGGCAGAGTTGAAGGTAGGTTTGGGAGAGAGAAATGAAGAAATTATACTCTTGAATTCATAAGTAATATAATTCACAAGCAGTAATTTCTGCTTCTAAATGGAAAATAAACATATTGCTGAAAAAACTAGCCAGTTTGTTGTTGGTATAGTAATCTTAGGCTCTGCATGGTAATTAATTAGCAAGTCTCTGGGAAAAGAATAAAAGGAAAAAAGTAACTAAGTTCTACCAAGAAGGTGGGGAAATTATGGTCCAGAGCACATAAACCCCTTCACCAAAAAGTTCATTGTGGTCTAACTGCTAAGGCCTTTGGTATATATGCTTCTAAATAAACCCAACAATTCTTTTAATATCATTATGGAAATACAGGTTCCAGCACATTAAAATTATCTTATTGGGATGCTCTGCCATTCCTGTGTTTTGCAAAGTATGTTTTTTAGAGGTGTTGACTTTTTATAATTCTACAAGTAAATACCCCATATCTTTATTAGTTGATAATGCTATGATCTTCCAAATATTCAAATGTACCTTTGTAGGGTTTTCTTTCATTTGTATAAAAATTTGAGGTATATTGCACTAATTTTACAGTCACCCCTAAATTAACAGAAAGACTAATGTAACTGTTTATGTAATACCACCTTTGAAGATATTCAAGATAATGTTCTAATTTTGTATTTTGTGGATAGGAAAACTAGACCCAAAGATGTAAAGCTCCTTGACCAACATCATACCTCATTGGTTAGTGACTGACCTGGGTCTAGAAGCCAGACCTTTTAACCCTTGATTTGGGGTTCATCATGCCAGCAACCCCCTCGTTCTGTCCGTTGTCAAAATTGGCAGTTTACAGATTGGAACCAATACATCAGAACACCATGGATTAAGAGTCCAGGAGATTTCAAGTACATTTCCACTGACACATGGGTATTTAAAAATAATAATAGCTAACATTTAGGGACTTTACCTAAGCATTTGTACATGTTTTCTTTCATTCATTTAATCCATCACAACAACCTTGTGACATGGGTACTCTTACTTTCCGCAGTTTACAGATGGGCCATTGAGGCGCACAGGGTTTACATGGCAGGAGGTGGGGGTGTTCTGCACAACCGGGATGCAGGCATTCAGGCTCGGGGTCCTCGCCCTTACCCAGCACCGCACTCTGCTTCTCCCACATGGGACCTGGTCATTGGGAGCTTTTTGTCCCTACCTCCCATCTGCCTTGAATCAGAAACTGGCTTTCTAATATCGTATTAAATACCTAGGTGGTCCAATACAGTGGCAATACTACTTGATTTTCATTTGCATCCTGCGTCGCTGTCCCTTTGCCAGAGATGCACAGGGTGCAGAACTTGCCTGAGTCCATCCT
Organism: Mormoops blainvillei; assembly: GCA_004026545.1. NCBI lineage: Eukaryota > Metazoa > Chordata > Mammalia > Chiroptera > Mormoopidae > Mormoops > Mormoops blainvillei. The sequence continues at coordinate 550,351 of PVJD01000141.1, forward strand.
GACCTTCGGGACAAAGGTGAACTGCACGGTGGCAGTGGTTTTACCTGGTCCAACGTCCCTGTTGCTACAGGGAGGAGTGAGGGGCGTCTCCCTGGCCGAGCAGCTGGCTGAAGCTCCCTTGGCATTTGCAGGAGGAGCTACCAAGGTTTTCTGTCCACCTAGCCTAAACCTTGACTCTGGAAGAGGATTCTTAAATAGACAATATCACTTGTTTCTGTTCCCTGTGCCTTGAAGGGTGTAATAAACCCTCCCTAACTGGGTCTACAGCAGGGAAAGGGACAAGACTCCCAGCCATTATGTGGAATAAAATAGTATAATTGAGAGAGGTGGGACTGAGCAATCCAAAATATCTGATAACATTGAAAAGAGCTTTTTCCTCTTCCACAGTTAATCCATGTCTCCATTTGCATGTGTTTAAAAAAAAAACAAACCCTCCTGACAGCACCAACAACACAACAAGAGAAATGCACAGCCCGAGCAATAAATCTCTGGAGGCATTCAGCAAGTGCCACAGGGCTCATTAATCTTGGTTATTTCCGTAATAGATAACTTCACAAATCAGCTATTATTCCTAATCACGCACATAAAGATAGGGACGGATAATAGCTTCCTGCATGGTGAGACCCAAATAAAATTTCAGTTAAAAATATATTTCTGAAAATTCCAGGAAAAGATGTTTCCTGCTTTTTTGAAGGGGTGGGAGGAGACGGGAGAGCAGCCACCAGAAGAGAAATTGGTTTGGGGGGGATTAGATTTTTAAAAAGAATTAGGCGCGTTGTATTTTCTTGGGGACGCAGGGAGGCCTGTGTATCAGTGTGTCAGCGCGAGGTGGGTTGGAGGGACTTCGGGTGACAGGAGGCAAGAGAATTGTGCAGTTCCGTCTCCAGATGGAGGGTAAGAAGAATTCCCAAGAGCAAATAGTAAGTGCAGGGATGTCAGGGCCATCTTGCATCAGTAAAGTCAGCATTCGAGTTTCAGAAGTTTGCTGAGTTTGGCAAATTCATTTATCTTCACAGGGTAGGCATATTACGATGCACAGGGTACAGGGCTGCCCAGACACATCCAGACCTCCTTCAGATTCCAGCCACCACACAGAATGAATAACCGCAAAAGGATTTATAAGTGAGGAGAGATGTATTTGCAGCATAGTTGGTATATGGATGATAGCACGTTTTTTTAAAGAGGCAAGACTAGGTTATCTTAAACCTAAAAACTCCCAGCTCTGTGGCAAAGGGCGAAAACACATATCAAATTAAGTGCTGGAAAGAGCGCTAACTAAAGTTGCCGAGGTGAAGGAAATTAGCAATGAGCTTCCCGTCCTCAATTACGGCGATCTTGAAGGCATGGCGGTTGTCGAGGGAAAGGCTTTGTTATCACACAACAATAAGCCGCCCCTGTCCATCACTTTATTAACAAGTGTCCGTAAATTGCAGCAGGACCTGGAATGAGCTGCACTACATTTATGATGGTATTTGACTCTATATTATTCAGTCAGCAGGAATAATTGACCTATAAAAACATGTACCGACAGAAACAGGGTCTGGTAATGCATGTCTTTTAAACCCAACCGCGTCACCAGGTACTTCGAGGGAACACCCGCCTCTTCCTTTACAGACCTCTTCTCCAGGCACCTGCAATTAAAATTTCATTCTGAACTTCCCTTTTTACCTCAAGTGAAGTAGTTCTTCTTTCTCAGACCTTCCAAAGGAGGAAGGGGAGGTGGTCATTCCCAGGGCCTTGTATGTACGTTTTTTGCATGCCCCAGTGTTAAATGTTAAGGCAGAAGAATTTCCAGACCAGATGATTAAACGTTTTTCCTGCTAATGACGTTGGCGTTTCTAGTATGTTCTCAGCAATGACAGAAAAACTGAATGTATTTCATGGGCACAGCAGTGCATTAGGCACTGAGGGTAGAGAGACGCCTGAGATGTGATCTGTGCCCTTGCTGAATTTGGCAGTCCAATAGTAGAAGTGATGTGAAAATGCCTGTACAAGGGGAAAAAGGGGGATGCCAGAATAAAGGTAATTATTGCGGAGGACATTCCAGTGAGGCAGATCTGAGCACTGAAGGAGGCACGAACTTATGCCCCTGGCCGTGTGCAGAAAACACACTTGAGGCATTGGGAACCGCATGAGCTGGGCAAAACCATGGCAACATTTGGGACATCTCTGGAGAGGAGCGACTAGTCCAGTTGGGTTGGAATGAGCAGTGAAAACTGGAAGATAAGGCAGAGAATGTAAATTTAGGCCAAATTCTAGAGGACTTGCTGCCTAGACATTGGAGATCTGTTAAAGGGTTTGTAGCAGGAGAATGACGTGGTTAGAGCTGTGGTTTAAAAAGATTAATCGAGCAACATACAGAATGAATTAGAGTGGGGAGAGCACTGCAGCGCCAGTGCGTGTATTGGTGCTCACCGAGACTCATAAAGTGATGACCCGCCTCAGCTCAGCTGTGTAAATGGATGGACAACAAATGCCTTGGATGGCAGGGCCCGTGTGGAGTTGGCGGTTTTGTTGAGTATAGCGGTTACCTGTTGCTCTGGAACAAGTCATCTCATGGTTCGTGGCAGAAAACAGCTACATTGCTATGGAATCTAGGGTCAGGAATTTGGACAGGGTGCAGCAAGGAGGCCTTATCTCTGCTCCATGAGGTCTGAGGCCTCTGCTGGAAAGACTCAAATGACTGATGGCAACCCAAGGCTGAGGACTGGAATCATCTGGAGGCTTCTTCAGTCACATGCCTGTGTCCAAGATAAATGATGCTGGCTAAAGAGGTCAGGACAGATTTTAATCAATAATATACTATTGTAATAGGGAGAGAGCCCAGTGTGAGCTGAACTCAAATTCATTTTGTACTGCAGTGACTGGGCATTTTAAAGGGAAGGTGAGGGAACTGGGAAGGTGTTGAGTGGCAGCTCATAGTGTCAGGATGTTGAAAATTACAAAAAGCAGGAAGGAGGGTTTGGTCCACATAAAGCCCATCTGGGTTTGTTAACTGGCTCTTACAGAAGTTAGACCCCCTACTCTCCCACAGAGGCTGGGAGATGAAGACCCTATCTTCAGGTATTTCCTGTAACAAAAGGTAAATTCTTTGGCATCCTTGAGTTTTCCCAGGCAGATAGTTTAAAGGGAGGGTGCAGGGCGATCCTAAGGATGGAGCTGTTAGAAACTGTGTTAGTGTGTGTTCAAGTCTTTACAGGCCACAGTACGGCCTAGTGGAGAAAGGGCTGAGAGAAGCCTGGTTGGAGTTTGCTCGAGGGGAGAATCTGTGTCATCTGAAACGTGGGATGGGATTACTGAAAAGCCAGGCTTACCTGGACCTGGCGACTGAAACACACACGTGGCCTCCCCGCGCAGCATAACTTCTGTGTTGAGAGAGAGCAAGCACGAGCTTCTGCAGAGAGCCTTCCGGTAGAATCAACTAGGCAAGAGCTGCAGTCTTCTGTAACCCAGCCTCCCAAGTCACACAGTGCCCCTTCTGCCACATTCTGCAGGTTACAAGAGAGCCACTAAAGCCAGCCCAGATGCAGGGGAGAGGACTGGCTCCCACTCACGAATGGGTGGTGGCAAGGTCACATTTCAGAGGAGCATGTGGGGCAGGGGTGATTCTTGCAGCCACCTTTGGAAAACACAGTCTGTCACGGTGGAGGTTGGCAGTTGACAGCAGCAAAGGTGACTAATTCAGTTTTTGCACTGGCTGAGTTGGAAGTACCCATAGGACTTTGGAGGTGAAAAGGGCATAGTAATTGAAAATGGAGGGTATGTGCTGAAAAGGTGGCAAAGACAAGCATGGCTCCTTCAGGAATCCTACACTGAGAAAGGCAAGACGGGGGGGCCAGGAAGGGGAAGAAGCGGTCCCCGGAGAATATAGTCCTGGATGCTGAATGGAGGAAGAGTCGTAAAAAGGAGTAGTTTTGGTGGCTGGTGGAGGCAGAAGCTAGAGGGCACAAAAAGTAAGGAGATTGTGAAAAGGTAGAAGCAAGTAGAAGTAGCTGGTGGAGCATTTCAGCTCTGATGACGAAACTTAGCAATTGAAAGAGAAGGTATTTTTATATATGTAATATTTGAAAGAATAAGGAGCCTTTTTTTCCGGATTGAGAAAATTATTCTTCATGGCCTCTAGAGAAGACAGAGTAACATGTCCCATACTGGATATTCATTGTTTAAAATGACTCTTGCCCTGCCCCATTTAAAAAAAAAAAAAAAAAGAATTTCTGTTTCTTCAGGTATTTAATAGCTTAAGAAGAAATGCCTTACAGGTTACAATATTCAGACATTTTAACAGAGTTACCTGAGAGAACAGCAAAAGATTGATTTGTACTATAGAAATGTAGGAACTGGCTCTAGGACAATCCCCCTCCCCCACCCCCCAGTTCAGGTTCCTTCATTTTAACAAGCTGCTTCTGAGTCAGGGGGCATGAGGGCATGAAGCGAAGCCCTTGTCTCTGGGACAGGGAGGGTAGGGCAGCTGTCCCTGGGGAGACGCTCCAGCAGAGGGTGAAGACTTATGAGAAACATGGTCTCTTTTATGGAAGATAATCAACCTTTTTGGGCCTTGAGAGAATACCGACCCACATGCCCTGGACCTAAAAGAAATGAGGCCATGGACACATGAGACAGCCCCTCAGAGAAAGCGAATGCCCTCTGCCTCTCCTTTTAGCACCTTTTTTAGCTTTTTTAAAGGAGCTAAGCTGCACTTGTGAGGAAATACTAAAATGCAGGTTTCTGCCATCAAATGAGTATGTTGTCTGCTGATTGGGGCGCAAATGGAGGAGGAGGAAAGGTAAATCAAAGATGGAGGAAAACCTCAAAATAGAATTTTTTTTTCTACCACCCTAGAAGTTTCTAAACTCACTTTGTAAAATTTAACCTGTAGAAATATTTTACCCATAGCAAAATAAATAAAAGAAAGCAATAAAATTCTCCTGGATAGCTAAGAGTGAGTTTACCACTGTCAAAACTCTCAAAGTTAAAAATGTAACTCTCAGTCAAGTATACAAGGCTCACATGCCCAAGATTTATGAAACTCATCAGTGAGGAAACCTTGTAAAGTGGTAATTCAGGTTTAAAGAGCATTTGAGGACCTGAATATAGGCATTTAGAAATGAATATCAGAATAAAATTCCTTGGTTATATATAAAGCTGGCAAATGTGTTAGAGTCATAAAATCATAACCTTTGGGGGTACTCTTTTTAACTGGGCATAAATCCATAAGCTAATCTATAACTTCTAGTCAACTACTAAATAGCAGAATCAGATACAGATACATTCTAGAGTCACAGGGTGTCCCACTGGTGGCTGTGGGCCGCATGGAACCCAGGATGACTATGAATGTGACGCAACACAAAATCGTAAATATACTTAAAACCTTTTTTTTGCTCATCAGTTTTCTTTAGTGTTTGTGTATTTAATGTGTGACCCAAGACAACGAACTCTTCTTCTTCCAGTATGGCCCAGAGATGCCAAAAGGTTGGACACCCCTGCAAGAATTAAGTAATCTTTGGACAGGCCTGTCAAACAGTGCCCCTCTATGATAACATAAGGACATGCAAGTTTTCAGTCATTTTTCATAACACCACACAATTTTCAACTTTTTTCCCCCCAACTTTTTCAAAAGTTTTAAGAAATTTAATACAGCTGGCATTTCCTTCAATAGAAAGGTAACGGTAACCATGACAAAGCCAGGCTCTTGCAAGAGGGTCTTTTAGATACCCCATTATCCCTTTGCACCCTAATTTCAAATTGAGGCGTCTTGGAATGATAAGTGAATACTCAGTCTCGCAGCTGAGTGAATATCCACCACCACGTGGGACTTAAAGATCTCATTTTTTAGCATCTCTGAATTTGCGGCTTCACTTTCCTTTGCACTTCTCAGTTAAAGAGGAGGTGCCTGGCATTTCGATGCTGCCCCGTGCAATCAGTCCCTTCCAGTGTGTGGGCCAGAAGGCTGTGCTTTGTGAGTGGCATCAGTTCATTTCCTGTTGTCCCTTAATTAGCATGCCAGTACATACAAAGTGATGCGGTCACTTGTCATTGTCTCCCCTAGCTTTTTTGGGGGGCGGGAGGGTCTCCATTGGTCTGTTGACTTTCTTGTCAGAAGAAGGAGCTAAGGCTGCCATCAATTATTCTGTGGGACATGTGACCTGTTCCCTCTTCAGAGGGTGCTTATCATATGGAAACAGTTTGGTGTTTGGAAATTAGTCAATGTACAGATTCCAACTGACTGTGCCCAGGATTGGAACTTAGTCCCGAAAGTTCAGACAGGCAACATTGTGTTTACGTCCAGGTATCTCTGGGCTCCCATAGGGTACTGTGAAATTCAAACTGTAATCAATCTGAACTTAAACTAGAAATGTGGGTTGGGAAGGAGACAGGTAGAAGAGGAGGAAGCAAAGTAGGAGAGTTGTTATAAAATCAAACCAACAGCCATAATGCATATCCCAATTTTATAACTTTAGGAAATCTCTACCTTAATGTCATCAAATTGGGCATCAGAGTGGAACTGTTTCAAATGTCAAGCAAACTTTTAAACTTGACACTCACAATAATCTACATCTATAAAACAAATACTAATAACAGTCTACATATATAAAACATTGAGAGATTTTGTATGCACCAGGGAACAACAGCTTTTGAACGTGCATACCCAGGCCCTCTTCTCCAGCCGAATCAGCCAGTCAGTTTCGTTAACGGGCCCAGACTATCAGTGCGATCACTCGTTTCTTGGTCTCTTTTTCAGCTAGAACCCCAGGATGGCTAATTAATAAGGTTAACCTGTGATATGATTATGATCGCCTCAGACTGTATCTCTACCGCTCAGACTCAACTAACGCTTCTGAGGTTGGTTCAGTATTTTCCATCATTGTCATGGGCAATTAGCAGCCACTTAGAATTGGTTACAGTTCATTTCTGCTAATGGTATTAGGATGAGATCCTATCGACCACATGACAGTCCACGTGAGTTCTCAGAGACTGGGTGTCCAAATGGTAGATTGGAAGCCATTCCATTTTTTCAGGCCAGTTTGGAACACTACGTCTCATGGATTCCAGTGCTTTGTTTGCACTCATGTTTATGAAAACGTGTCTTTATGGCAAATTAACTTTCTGGGACCTAACTGCCTGACTGAATTGAATTGAGAGCAGTAACTTTACACTAATACAAAACAATGACAGGAATGCTGTGTTATTTTAGAAATCTGAGAATCTGTTATTTTTCTAAAATGCCATCATTTGTAAGAGTAGCTTTGGAAGAAAAGTGTGTGAGAATCAGCTGTCTTTTATCCAGATTCCAGTTACTGAGCCTTGCTATCCATTTATGGGCAAGGAGCTGCATTGTGTTTTTGTTTTTTTTTTTTTGAAATCACCTTGTTGTCTCTTCTCTTCCTCATTTTTATTATAATGAACTTGGGAATGTTTAGTAGATCAGGTGACTTGAAATGGTTGAATGTTTTCCAACCTTTTAATACTGAAGTGGTTGACAGTAAAGCTTCCATAGCAACCAGTCTTTTCCTGAAAACATTTTCTCTGGGAAGGGAAACAAAACAAGCAAAAGGAAAGCAAGAGCCACATCTCTATGTTAAATGCATTTGTTGATTTATTCTTAAAGATAAAAAAGGCAGCATTTCAAGCACTGTGGGAAAAGGCCACCTGCAATGAGTTCGTGCCAGAATGCCTGTCATTTGGTTTCTGAATCTTCCCAATGAAGAATATATCCCCAGCAGATAAACCTTAAACACCAGATAAACATATGTGAGACTTTTTGGTATAAACTCCTAAAGCAGGGGACGTTAGCAAGAATTCTAGTGTGAAACCTTGAAGGTTACATGACACTTATTTTAATTGAATATCATTTTGTACATTAATTAATGTGTCCGTTCCAATTTTCCAAAATGGCAAATAATGATGTGTGAAAACAATATAATTACATTTTGATATTTTTGGTGGAATAATAACTGGCTTCGATGTGCTTTTGATCTGGAATGTTGTTATTCTTATGAGTCAGTCATCCTTTTTAATTTTATTTATGTTCATTTGCTGTTTTTCTTTTTAATTCTGTACCAAGATCAGCACCAACCCTGACACAGTGCCCAGTGAGACTTTGTGCAGGGGACCGACCTGATGGAGTTATTTCCTGGGCTTGTTAGCAAAATACTAGTGCACACACACACAGATATACTCACACATTCAGGCTTATTAAGCAGAGCTTGTGACTTAATGAAAATGAGAATCCTTGGTTTTGTGCGGAAGTAGCCGACTGTCTGGTTGTCTGCTGCCTAATTCCAGACTCTGTCATTCAGATTGAAATCTCCGAACGCTGTCACAGAGTTACCTGCGTTTCAGCTCTCCATGTTCAGTTTATTCTCTCCTTTCACTAGTGATGGTTTTTACCTGTAACCAGGCTACAGCCCAGGGACGTTTTAATCTGTGACCCGCAGAAGGTAGGGGCAGCTCAGGTTTACCAGACGCATGTAAACCGTTCTGTCTTTTGCTCACATTTTAACGGTGACAAGGAGTTGTCACTTGGAAACAGCCTTTTCAGCTTGGGAAAAGGCCCTCTTGCTTTTCAACTTGAAAGAGGTGGTGGTGGAATTTTTGTTTGGAGACCAGAAAAGGAAAGTGGCAGAAACAGAAATGCGACACTCTTCAATCGGAGAAGCTGGGCTTCAGCATTCATCATAGTGACAGGAGACACTTTGAAATGAAATTCTTACAAAATAGGAGACCAACACTTAGAATCAGGAAGCCAGTGATGAAACCGCTTGTGAAACTCCCAGTGAAAAAGGATGCATTTATTTTAGCTGATTTGTTGAGTAAAACTATTTTTAAATAGTTTTAGAAATACACCAAGGAAATTTTTTTAAATTTAATTTTTTGTAAATCATGATTATATCCCTTTTTTTGGTGAGGTCGGCAAAAAAAGAAATGTTTTTTTGGTGTGCCACAGAATTTTAGTAATTAGTTTGTGTGGGCCATGAGATGAAAAAGGTGGAAAATTGCTGAGATAGACTATTTTAAGTAGGGCTTTTATTATTTTTCACAGACAAAAACAATATAGTTCTTATTATACATATTGATATAGTATGGATTATTTGTCTTAAATAGAAAAATAATGGGAGCCCATTATAAATAATAGTCTTCTAAAGCGATAGACATGATTTCAGTGTTAACTGTCTTCCCCTTTTATCCTCTTCCTTATCTGTCTTTTTTCTCCTCCCTAATGTCCTCCTTCCTCTATAATTCCTCCTCCAAGGATAGTGTCTTCATTCCTTTCCAGTGTACTAGGATTTGGCTAATGTCCACTCCTGCTGATCCAGAGGCGGACGGGGCAGAGGAGATGGCAGAATTGGACATAGCCCTCGAGATGACAGAATTGGACATAGCCCTCTTCTGATTAACGCTTGTAGACACCAGTCTACAGCTCCTGGTTTGGAAGCAGAGCCAAGAGCACGCTGGGTCCTGACCCTTCACAGAAAGAAACGGTGATAGCTCTTGAGGGCCTGTCCTCTGTCCACAGCAAAGGACGTTCTACTAACCAGCTCCAGTTCCCCCAATCCTATGTGGCCCGTTCAGTCCAAAATGCAGGGTCACAAAATACCCATCACTCTTCAAAAAGACAAAACTTAAAACCTTCACTAACTCTGAATTTCTTTGAATAATTATTCTGAATTTGCTTTTCTGGTTACCACTTGGGGACGCACATGGTTCCCTGACGAGCTCTTATCGCCTCTGGCGAGTACTCACCACTTGTCAGACTTTAGAGACTGAAGTGCACTGCCTGGCATGGGGCGTACTGTGTTAGAATTTCATGGGGTCAGTGGGCAGGCTGGCTTACACCCACCTTTCTCTTTTTTCTTAAATAGAAAAATAATGGGAACCCATTATAAATAATAGTCTTCTAAAGCGATAGACATGATTTCAGTGTTAACTGTCTTCCCCTTTTATCCTCTTCCTTATCTGTCTTTTTTCTCCTCCCTAATGTCCTCCTGCCTCTTTAATCCCTTGTCCAAGGAGGAGCCTGGAGCAGAGACCAACCTAAAGCAGTCTGAGAAGGAAGGCCCTGATGAGAGTTTATCAGGTGATGAGAAAGAGAAGACCCACCATTTGGGGGTGTCTCCACTAGGCCGAGCATACTATTAGAAAACCCCCATAGGAATTCAGGTAACCGGCAGGATCCTAGAAGTAGAAATGGAAGAATGCGCTGTGCTGCGTGGAACATGTGGGCCCCTGGTCAAAACAAACAGAGGCAAAGACTTGGATTTCTGAATTGAGGCAGTAAAGGTGACATGAGATCTAACTACTGAGTCAGAACACTGGACTCCCTCAAATCTCCTCATCCTAGAGTTCAGGGTAGAGTGGAACCATTTAACAGTGGGGGTGTCGAGTGATTCTAGGTAAGTGAGTGGAACTAAGAAGGTCAGTGTATTGAGTATTTAAATTTTCCCAGATTAGCTTTCCATCTCGCATCTACCTCTCTTCTCCTATACCCTCCAACTCAGAAATTTACTTTAAGACTTTCTGACTTTTCTTCGTATACATCAAGAAGAGACAAAGCACTTGAAAAACAAAAGGAACTCCTTTAAGGATATGTAGTAAAAGGGAAAAGGCATAAACATTTTTCAAGGCAAGTGTCTTTTATCAACGTTTCAGTGAAAGGATTTTTCTCTGTGTTTTTGACTTTACTATAATACCCACAGACACACCACAAAAATGAATGGAATGGTCACCCCTACTTTTGTTGGGATACATACAGAAAATATAAATCACTTAATTGCACTAAATGGAAAAATATGAAAAATACCAGGTTAAAACATGATCAGAAGTTTGTGAGGAACAACAGTATTCCTCAGACCACAGTTTTTTGAACCAGTGATTAAAAACTTCACTTCATTGCTGGCTTTAACATCAGAAGACTAGCATGCATTTGAAAACGGAAGGTAGAACCAAAAAAAAAAAAAAAAGAAGAAGAAGATGATGATGAAGAGGATGAGGATTCAGTTAGTAATAAGCTTATTTCAGACCTCTTCAGATTAAAGTCAAGTATAAAATTCTCATTAGTCTCCGGTTTATTTAAATTAGGGCTACAGTGATTTGAAAATCATCTCCATCATCTTGGGCTAAGAAGAAAAAGAATGTGGGAATAGGTCCACAGGGCCCAACAGAAAGGGTACCTGAGGGTTTCTGACTTTCAAAAGATACTTATAATTGTTAGACTCTACAGTGTTTTTTATTATGATTTGTTTTTCATCATTGCGGATTAATTCTTCAAAAAAGGGTTCCATAGGGAAAAAGCTTTACCAACCCCCAGTTCGACCAGCCATCCAAACTCAGACTGCCTTCAATTAGCACATGAAACAGGCTTGAAAGATGTTAACACTTCGCCTCTTTGATTGTTAATTGCTTTTATTTTCCATTTTATTTAAGATACTTAATTTGTTTTTAGTGATTTACTCTTCTTAGTAATTAGATGTAGCGATTAGTGAGCATCTTTTCCTTGGCAATGTGGTTTCCCTTGAACAGAAATGAGCTTAAGTCTACATTACAGTTGCAGTGACTAAGTGTAAGGATTTGTGAAAGAGAAAGAGCCTGCTAAGACCCCCTCTCTTCTGCGTAAGCAGAGCAAATTAGAGGTAAGACAAAGAAAGAAGCAATTAGCGGGAGGGAGGCAACAACTGGATATTTTGAATGCAGAATCCATTCATAACACAACACTTCTCAAGAGTCCTGTTCTAATAGATTACTTGCTGAAATGCATTATTTAAGCCTTAGTTGTTTAGAGGTAGAAGTAAATGCATCTCCTCTGCATTTGGTGCATAAAGCCTTTCAAACAAATGCAGGTCAGTATGAGGTTACTGATTTGTCTTTGCGAAATGAAATCTGATTATCAGTACAAAGGCCGGATGACCTAAAAGGAGCTATTAATACCTAAGAATGTGGTGTGCAAACATACTTCCACTACAGCATGGAGTATAGATGGCAAAATGTTCAAACAAATTGTGAATACCAAAGAAATGTTTTTTTTTAATTAAAAAAAAAATAGTGCTTTTTTTAATTTAAAAAGAATAGTAACCACCTACCCTTTTTTGCTCCTACCCTTTTTGTGAATACCAAAGGAACGCTTTTTTTAATTAAAAAATAATAATAGTAATTACCTACCTTTTTGCTCCAGAGTGACTTTTTAAAAAATCAAGTGCCTATACTTGCATACAAGGATTTCCGGTACCAAGAATTAACCAATCAGATGTAACCTTATTATGTGACATGCCCAATAAGATGCAGCTTTGTTATATAGCTTAGATATTTATGGCTCAAGACAGGGCATTCACACCAGACAGCTATTGTTGTGTTGGCTGTTGTTATCTTTTTAACTTGCAGCCTAAAGTAAAAGAAGTCAGTGCCCCTGACTGGATAGTCAGGTATTACATGTTTTAAAACTTTTTGTGGCACACTGGTTAAAAATCACTGGTCTATCTGATCTCTCTGTAGATAAGGGCTTGTTCTACTTCATCAGTGTGATTCTTCGAACCAAAGGCAACTGTTCTCGCCGAAGCTAGACTCTACCTGGGATGGTAATATTACCTGGGCAGTTGCCTAGGGGCGAGAGCAGACAAGTTGTCCATACTTCTCCCATCCCTTCAATTTGAGTACAGTCCAGGAACACACTATGCAAAACTGTATCTAGTTTAAAACATAGGTAATGGACAGAAATGCACATAGGGTTGTAGTATATGAAATACAGGGATGAAAGTTTAGAGAGAGACTTGGGAATGTCCTGGGGCAATGTGACAACCCTCTATTATAAAGCCAGCCCATCTTTCAAGACCTGCAGAATACACCGTTCAGTAGGAAGGAACTATCCGAAAAACCAAGGGGGATGGAAATGTGCCTTTATGAGGAAATGAAAGTACTCCAAGAATACCCTCACCTTTTTTAATAGCAGTATATTGCATGGGCCGTTCTGTTCTTCAGTAAAAATGATTAATAGCCCCCATCCATCACATTGTGCAGTATGGTACATCCGAGTAGCAGAGAGCTTATAAAATATACTTGGCAATAAGTCACAAAAACATTCGTATTTTTTAATAACATTTTTGAAGGAGAAAAATCTGTTTTTCAATAAATTCTGGCATGGCTTCCCTCTAGATTTTATTTCTCATTTAAAATTATCTTGGGGTCGATTTTTTTCTGTTCATTGGCTTTTTACTGGTTTATGCCTGAGACAAATATGTTTCAGAGCCGATTAAGAAGAGGAGTAGGGTATGGGCAGAGAATTCCAGATTTCCTTCTATTTCTGCATTTGGTTGTGATGGAATTAACATCAATGTAGTCAGTTAAATTTCACTGAAATTTTATAGTCACTGTTACTCATGATCAGGTAAAATTACTTCTCAACACCTTCCTGTGTTATTACCCTATATGTTCGGCCTTTCTTTACGAAATACTTTATTTATATTTACTGCTGTGTAAATTACAGTCTTTTTTAATAAAGTGGTAGGTTGCTACCATCTTTAATGGTAGAATACTGAATTTATTATATTTATATAGTTATACCTATTAGTTGAAACTCCCTTTCCCTGCTTTTTTAAAAACACAATTTATAATTATAATAAATAATTGCCCAGAGTGAACAAGTGGGTGCTGTAGAATATCAGCTGAGGGTGATGTCGATTATAGAAAATCTCTCCCTGTTTCATTCCTAAGATGTGACACATTGTTATTAATAAGTGACATGGGGCCTTCTTTGTTCAGGGCCAGATGCAAGCTCCTAATAAAAAAGTGGATTATGCGATCTGGGAAATGAAAAAGGAACTTTTAGAAGTCTTTGAAGTTCATTCTTATATCTGAAAGAAAAGATGAACTTAACCTCATCTTTTATTCCTCACACGCCCCCCCACCACCCCGCCTGAGGTTAAACATTAAATTGAAGTCTATGAATATAATAATATACATATTCCTGCCCAGAAAGAGGTCCTATAGAATTTTATAATATGAGATATTTTTAAAGCAAGGAAAATATTACTAGCACACACAAACATTCAAAACCAGTGAACAGGTACCTTAGGGGAGGCGGGTACAGCTAACTCTCCTTTGTTTGTTGTAATGGGAAGTCCAGCTGTTGGATTTTCTCCTCTTCTAGTAAATAGAACTTTAATTCCATTAAACAAAATCCACATTACAATATGGGTGACAAAATGGTGGAAAAACCAGGCAAAGAGAAAGAAAGCACTCCACTAAATAAATACCTTTGGTGCTATTTAGGTAGATTTTGAGATGTGATGATTGTTTCTAAAATATTTTGTTGCTAAATCCTACATTTCTTTTAATTGGACATTTGAGAGAGATTTTGAAGGAAAAATCAATAGGACTTGGCGATGAGTTGTGTCCAGAGGGTGAGAGTGGGAGGCATAAATGAGGGTTTCTTGGGTCCTTGAATGAGTGATAGCGGTAGTCAAGTAGAAGGCTAGTCGCTGGGAGGGAACCGGGTTTGGAGGAAAGTTGAGCAGGAGTATTAGGCATCAGGTGTGTGTAGTGACTTGCGGCACTTTGAGACACCTCAGCAGAGATGTCAAATCGGAATTAGGTGTACAGGTCTGGACTGCATGGGAAAGGCATGAGTAAAGATATAAATTGGGGGACTGTGTGTATATATAGGAATAATTTCAGTCAGGAGGGTGAATGAGGTTACTAAATGACTCATCAGCTGCTAAGAAGAAGATGAGCCTGTGCAGAAGGGAGAGGAATAGCCCAGGAAGTAGGGCACCCTAGACAGGAGAGCATTTCAAGGCCAGAGGAATTGTCATCCCAGTCAATGAAATGCGTGTCTTTCTCCATTAATTCACGCACAGATATTGACAACATCAGAATCTAAACTTCCATGTAGAAAACCATCTGTGCTTTCTAAACAGAAGGATTCACCCTGTCTGACTGGTAAATTTTCACCACCGTGACACAACAGAAACCCTCCCAGCCTCTACATCCCGAGAATCATTTCTCCCTTGCCTGGAATAATTTTGCTTTACTATCACCCGGTGGGGAATGTATCTAGTTCATTGCGCAATTCTTTCTATCTTATGTGGGATCATAATGATCTTCCCTTTTGTTGACAATTTGGATAATGACAGGAAAACACCATTATTGCTGAGGTATCCTGGTTTAAAGCAGTTTCCTGGGAGAATGCATCAATCTCCTACAATAAAAAGAGCCAAAATTTAACAAATGCATTTTTAAGAATTCTTTTTTTGTCTTTCATGAAGAAGCAGTGGGTCTTTATTGAACAAATTCTAACGGTAGGACTCTTTGATAGAGCCACAGTGGTTGAGTAGAATGAACGTCCCTACCTCATGGAAATTTCAAAGTGTGACACAATTAGTCAGACTGTAATCCAGTAAATCCATTGCATAAGCAGAAAAACTCATAATAATAGCAGTTGCTGTTTACTGAAGCTTTTCAGTCCATGACAAAAATAGACATTCAATAGATTGCAAGATATTTTACCCAATATGCCAGTTTTGAAAACTGATTGAAAGAAAAAGGCATTAACTGGTTCTTTTGTGGGGGAGGGGTATGAGGTAAGAAAAAATGTAAATAAGCAATTCTCAGTTCATTAAGTAACTTTACTTTCCCCATATATATAAACAATGTCTGCTGTCACTGAAGATAGAACAAATGCAAATGCTCTTGATTCTGTTGGCAAGTTAAACTCTGTCTTACTCCCTGAGTCTTGCTCATGCTGGCGGTATTCAGGTTTTAAAAAAATGTGAGCTTCTCTTCTGGCCTCAGACGCAGATGGTTGCCTGGAACGTTTGTGGGGATGTGTGCTATTTGTACCTGAAACCCTGGGCCCAGTTATCCTCCCGGCCCCAAGTGCAGCCACCCTTGTGGCTTTAGACATCACCCATGCTGCACTGACTTCCAAAGCTTTATCTCCAGCCCCACTTTTTGCTTGAATTTGAGTAGTTTTCTGTTGGACACCTCTCCCTACATATGTCCCACAGGCAGCCAAATTTGATGTAAAATAGAACTCGTAACCCCCTCTCTCTTTTAATTTGTTTCCCTACAGTGGTCTTACAAAAAATCACCCAAGCGATGCATGAGAGTCCTTTCTCCCCCTCAGTACCCACAGCTCATGATGCCCTTGATCCCATACATATTGCTTCCTAAATGCATCATAAAAAATCAGTCCCCTTCTCTTCATTGTGCATGGATGGACCATCTCTCCCTTGCACGTTTGCAGTAACCTTTTCAGCTACCTTCCCTGCCTCCACACTGAAGTCACTGATTTTTCTAAAACGCGGGTCCTGTCACATTACTTCCTTTTTGAAATTCTCCGGTGCCTCCCCTTCGCCTACTGAAGTTTCAACTTCCTAGTGTGTCCTAACGGCGCCTCCCAGTGAGCCTCCAGCTGCTCAGTTAACAACTCGTATTCACCCTTCCCCCAGCTACACAAAACCATGTGTCAGTGTTTGAGCAGGCCCATGCCTTGTCCCAGCCACCCACATCCATTCTTTCATCTTGGAGCTTCTGTTCATCACTCAAGATCCACTGTAGATAAACTGTTGTCCTGATGGCTTCCTATGAATTCAGAGCTAAACTTTTTCCTTTTTTTTTTTCCCATGGTACTGTATATGCACATAGTGAATACATTTTTAATACATTTAATTAACATTGTACAAGAGGCAATGTAGCCTGGTGCTTTTTTAAAAAAGCACAAGATTTTTAATCTGTTTGAAACCTGATTTCACCATGAGCTAAGAAACTCAAGTTATTTGACCTCTTTGAACCTCATTTATTCATCTGTAAAATGAGACTTCAGCAGTGCCTGTCTCAAAGGGCTGTCATAATTATCTGAGATAAACTAAATAAAGCACTTAGAACACTAAATTCAGCACTGTGCCTGGCACATATGTATTTGTAGTGGTGGTGATGTCTCTCTTTCCTTTGAGATTGTCAGTTCCAATAACTGGTCCTTAGTAGAAGCTCAATAAATATTCAATGAATAGATAATAAGTGTGTGAGTTTACACACTTATTTAATCTTTGGGCCCAAAGATTAAAATAAAAACTATTCTAAGACATGATATTATTGCAATCAGAGGGCTAAAATTATTGTGTAGATACCTTAAAATTTGGATAAGCAAAATTTAAAAACTCCTAAATTTATCCTCCTGAAATGTGAGAAATTCAGGTTATGATTTTTATGGTCAGTTGCTCTGTTTTCATTCAGCAAAGCCTGAGAAATATTTCAACACAGAAATATGGACTGACCTCATCCTTTGGCTCTTAGCATTTGATCTCCACCTTTAATCTGATCATTACTGATGCTGACTGGTGTTTATATCATACCATGTTTAATATGCCATAAATTATATTAGGTTACACAATTTTGTACATTGGGAGGAAAGTAATTTTGAAAGAATTTAATTCTTCTGGTATTTCTGATTCACTTGCCTTTTGCCATGTCCAATAAACTATTATAATCCTCTGTCAGATGATCAAACTCTATGATCTTCAGATTTAAAAATAAAAAACTGTCTTTTTGTTTTTCCAGGAAAAAACATACAAAATGTTCTGATCAGGTTTACCTCATGAACTTAACATATTTACCAGGAATAGTGAGACCTAAGAAAGAACCTTGAACTAAGAAAAAGTCCATTAAGTATACTTAGAAAAAAAGATCTTTAAAAGCAAGTGACAGTTCAGTTTCTAATAATGCTCTTTGGAGTTGGTAAGTAGAAGAGTCTTCTGAGGAAAAAATGGAATGCTCTGAGCCTTAGCATTAGTGTGTAGTTTGTGTGCAGACGCTTGACTTGGTGAGGAATACAGGACAGGACACACTGGAGCCAATGGCCAGTTCGCCTTGTCTGAAGATTCGCGTTCAAAAAATGGAAACCCTGATTCAACTGAGGTGGATTTGAGCCAGGCACCTTCTTTCCAAGACCACGATTTCAGGATTAGCCAGTAATCTAAATACCTCTCCAGTTGGGTTATGGGATGGGGACTAAAACTTTAAGTTTAGAGCAATCAAGACATCTCCTGATTTCCACTGGCTGAAATCTAAAAGTCATCCTATTTTACAACCCACAGTGATTAGGGCACAGATGCTGGAGCCAGACTCTCTGGGTTTGATGGCGGTCTTGCAGCTTCCTAGTTGTGACCTTGACTTAGTTCATTTCTTTAGGGCTCAGGTTCCTCATCAGTAAAATGGAATGATTTCTCAAAGAGGTGTGGTGGAAAGTAAGTGAGATCATGTGTTTGTAAAACCGTTCAGTAGTTTCTGCACAGAGTCAGAAGTGTAAGCTGATGTTTCTGTTGCCTTTCTGGATGAGTCAACCATGACTTTATCTCCAAAACTTCAGTGACCCCTTAACACCTCCTTCTCCCCTGGCCTTTTTGACATCCAGTTGTGTTTTACAACCACCCACTGAAGGTCAACACTTCGTTTTCTTTTGGGCTCTGCATACCTTACCTAATTTTGTTTTCTCTTTCCTTTGGCCCACTCTAAATGTTCTTTTTCCCATGTTTCTTTAGTCAGGCCAGTCACTCTCGAGCTCTTGCTGCTTCAGCACACTGGGCTTCCTGTGGTTCTTCAAACACCTGAAGCCCATCTCTGCCCCAGGGCCTTTGCCTGTGTTCTTCCCTGGGCCTGCAGTGCTCTCCCCTAGATAACACGTAACTTGGAAGCCCCCTCACCTAGTTTGTATTGCTGCCCCAATGTTAGGTCTTTCTCGACAACTCTCTGCAATATTACATCCAACTTACACTCTACTTCCTACCATTTTTATAGATTTCCTCATAGCCCTTACTATCTGTTACCTGACTGTAGTATGGTGTTCAGTCACAGACTTTTTTTAATGGGAAAAAAGAACTCAAAACAAAGCCTACATAAAAAGTACCTTCCCTGTTTCGGTAGAAAATTATTACTGGCTTATCTGGGCTTTATATTTCAAAGAATTGACATTAGGTCCTTGTCAGTCCTATACATGTACCTTATGAGATAGGCCCTAGCCATTTTAAAGCCAGACTCAGAATTTAGTCATCTTGGCGCTTTTTTAAAATCCTCACCCGAGGTTATGTTTATTGATTTTAGGGAGAGAGGAAAGGGGGAGACAGACAGAAAGAGAAACATTGGTGTGAGAGAGAAACATCAACTGGTTGCCTCCCTGACCTGGGATCGGACCTGCAGCCCAGCATACGTATGTGCCCTGACCAGGGACCGAACCTGCAACCTTTTGGTGTACAGGACAATGCTCCAACGAACTGAGCCACCCAACCAGCACAGTCTTGGCACTTTTAATACTAATTTTAGAACAGGAGCCATACCTCATTTCTATAGAAGCATGGAATGGGGTCAAGAACAGACATCCTCAGAGTATTTGAAGAAGATGTTTTAAGCAAGGGGATGAAAGTTAATATAAATTCAACAATGAATACCATATAGACCAGATAATCACTGCTTGTATTTTTGTCATCCTGACAGACAGGGAATCAGGAGTTAGAGTTACAGATGCATGTACTTCAGAGGGAGCACTGGCCCTCAGGACCCTGACCACCCAATACGTGGGCGTCTTCTCGCTTCTGGCTTCCTCTAAATCTCCCTTCAAAAAAGTCGTTGTGTCCTCACCTGCTTGAATATCTTCCTCGCCCAGGGGAACCGATGACTCTCCTTTCCCTGCCCCATTTCCCCGGCCGGTTCTGGGGCAGAGGGAGCAGAGCCCTCCCAGAAGTCGCTCTTGAATTGGGCTCACTTTAAGCTGAGACTTGGTGGTTTTCATTAGTGGCCTGCTCTGCACAGTGACCAGTTTCCTTCGTGGCCCAGGCAGCCTAGCGTGCTGTCCTGCCTAGCAGTGAGTGACTGGCCACAGTAGCAGTCGCCAACTTGCCATCCAGGGCGGCCTAGCAGGCAGCACAGGCAGGGAGGTGGGCTGGCTCTGGGTCGGACCTGCAGCACACCCGAAGGCACACCTGCTGTGTGTGGGAAGGCAGACCCAGCGGTTCCAGGCAGAACTGACAGGCGGACCGTTGTCACAGGCATTCCCAGTTTTCCACGAGAACCAGGAACCTAGACTTAATGCGAAACCTAATTGGCAGCTAATTCAAGAACATGGTCTAAGCCGGATGTCATTCCCGGTCCACCAGCTTGTGGCCTTTGTTCTTAAAAACAGATTTTATGCTTTATGCGGAGCTCACTGTAACAGAAAGTGTTCCAGGTCATCATGCTGCTCCCAGGATAAGGACAGTTGGCTTGGGCTGAGCAAATATGTGTGTGTGTGTGTGTGAGCACATACACTTCTGAGCCTCTAGTAATCATCTTCCACCCACCAATAACCAACCACCATTTCTTTTTCAAGTATCCCATGGATTTGGGAGGCAGCAAGCCTGTCAGAGACTTAGAGACTGTAGGACTCACAGCATAGCCATAGTAGAGCTGGTTTTAGTTTAAATATACACCTACAACAATCTCAAGTATCTGGTAAATACTTATTGATTGAATGCCATTCTGTGTTTTAACCAGACGTATGTTTCTGGAAGGTTAGATATCTCACTTCTCTCATGTATCCTCTGGTAAAGTCTTTTAGTCTAGTGGTTAGGCCTTATAGCCCTTGATACTGTCCACGTTGCAGCGTCAAAAGCAGCAAGCTACCCCACTCTCCCACTGGTTTTCCCGGCTCCCTGGTTCCCCTCCCACCCCATTCAGGTGCACAGAGGTGGATCATAGAACCCTTCTCCTCTACGTGACACATCCCCGTGATCAGGCCATGCAAGGACACCCTGATTTCGTTTTGTTTCCCCTCTCAGCCCGTCCCTGTTCGCTTTCTCTCCAAAGGTCACCACTGTGCATTGAATGCTGCCTCAGATGTGTGTGTGTGCTTGAAAAATACAAATTTGCATGAATGAATTTTATAATATATATAAATGGCAGTACAGAGTCTGGTTCTTTTTGAAGAGAACATATAGATACATATAGAGTCTGTATCATTGTCGTTTTAATTTGCATTTCTCTGATTACTGGTGAGATAGAACTTTGTATATATTGGATTGGCCAAAAAGTCCATTTAGTTTTTACTGTAAAATGAAAGACACATTTTTCATTTTCACCAATAACTATTGATTTGGATATTTTGAGCATGTCAGCTATCTCCCGCGTGGTATAATGTTGATTGTTCTCCATGTCTCGATTTGACTGCTGTCAACTTCAACTGGCCTGACTGACCGTGGAGCATCGTCCAGTGAGAAATCTCCAGCATGAAACTTCTCAAACCACTTTTGACACATTTAATCAGTTACAGCACCTTCTCGATACACTGCACAAATCTTTTTTGTGTTTCAGTTGCATTTTTACCTTTCTTGAAATAATGAAGCATCATATGCCAAAAATGTTGCATATTTTCTTTCATCTTCAGTATTAAAAGGGCTACACAAAAATTCACCAATTTTGATGTTTTTTTAAATGCACGCTGATATGACAGCTATCACAATACAATTTAACAAAATTGTTTTGAATGAAGTTAAAGACAACTGAATGCTACTAGAGCCATCTTATGGAAAAAAACAAATGAACTTTTTGGCCAACCCAATACTTCTCAAGGGCATTTGGACTCGCCCTTCTTCGAATTGCCTGTATATATTTTATGCACAGTTTCCTATTGGGTATCTTATCTTTTTTCTTGTTGATCTCTTGCACATTCTGGATATGACTCCCTTGTTCATTTTTAGAGATGACAAATATCTTCTGTCCGTTTTGTCTATGGTTATTTTTGTTGTAAACAGATCCATCAGTGTATTTTTTATGACTTAAAAAATCGTATTTAAAGAATCTTTCCTTATCCCAAGCTATCACAGATATATCCCAGTAGCTATTTCTGTTGGCTTCATGATTATACTTCACATCTAGGCCTTTACAGCATTGGAAGGGGAAGTTTTGGGGGATTCATTTCGTTTTTATGGTGGTGAAGTACTGGTCCAACATTTTCTCTACAGTAATCTAGCTTTTACAATACTATCCCCTAAATAATCCATCTGTTTCCCTCTAATTGGTATTGCTATGTTTTTCATTTAACAAGTTGCCACCTATACATGGATCCATTTGAGGACCATGATTCTGTTTCTAGAGTAGCACCCAGACTTGGGTCTCGTTGGGCACTGGAACCCCTAAAACTTCAGGCACCTGGGGGATAGACTTTAAGGAGTTTTCTACCTAGCGCTTTAAAGCCGAAAGACCTTTACATCTGATCTACTTTGTGCTCTCGTTTTTACATGAAGAGTCTGAAATTTAGATCACGCAGGGCTGTGACCCGAGTGTCCTCCTGTGCAGCCCGGTGCCTTCTGAATGACCCCAGGCTGCCCCCCTGCTCTCCAGGACAAGGCAGCTTGTTTCCAGCCTCACTTTCTACCCCTGCATGTCACAGCTTTGTGACTCCGTTGAGTGACCTTGTTTAGTGACCAACTTTTTTGCTATTTAGGCTGATGGTTCTCCTTAACTACAGGATGCAGATGTTTTGTATTTTTCCTCCCTCCCTGCCTCCCTCCCTGCCTCCCTCCCTGCCTCCCTCCCTTCTTCTCTCCCTGCCTCCCTCCCTTCTTTTGTAGCAAAACAATTTATTGGTAGCAGTCTAGGAAGCAAGTGGGACTCAAGGCAGACTGGAGAGCAAAGATGACAGGAATGGTCTCTCACTGCTTTGTATTTTAAAGTATGTCTCAGAAAAATTAATCTCACTGTTATTCCTTCCTAGATGCACTGTATTTAGATGCATTACAAGGATATGCTTCTCTGTGTGAAAATCTTTCTCTCTTTCTCTCAAGTGGAACAGAAAAAAAAAATGTTATGGAACAAAAAGAATTCGAAGAAGCTGTGCAACTCCTTCCACTTTCCCCATTCTCTGCCTAAAACAAACTCTGCCTAGAAACCTGCATTATTTCTTTGCTTTTCCTCAACACTGGTAGGTTTGTGAATGTGTTAATTCATGTAATAGAAACAGAGGAACTTTAATCAGGGGTAACAACCAAAGGCAGAGAAATTGGAGATGAAGGGAAGAGGGGGGCTTGGTGACTGTTCTCTGCTGCCTGGTGACCAGCGAGGGACAAGGGCAGTGAGGCAGCCAAGTGTGATCTCGACGGTGTTCTCCGAGGTCATTGCATTCTCAGCAGCGCCCCAACAAAGGACTGGCTCTTCTAGAACACTAGATTAAATGTGCCAAAGGGAGAGTCTCATCTAGTGCTCTTTCTACTCATGTCTCAGATCTGCAGACCTGGCCTTCACCGCCTCCTCATGTGCCGTCTTGACCCTCACAACTAGGCCTCGGGCCCTTGAGATTGCAGCGCGCACACACACACACGCACACACTCACACACACTTGACTGTACCCTATTTTCAGAACTGCATAACTACAGGGATGTGTAGCAAAGCGTGTTAGGAGTGGGGCTGGTGGATTGGAAGAGGCTCAGCTCAGCCTCTCCCCACGCTGCGGACATTTGGTGAGGACGTGCTTTTCTGTGCTGTTGTCTGCCTCTGAAACGGGAGCTGTCATTTGGGAGTGAATTGAAATCCTTTGATGAAATAATGTGTAGCGTTTATGAATGGAATAATTTTTTTCACTCAAGGGCTCAGAAACCTTCTAGGCCTCCTAATATTAATCTTTATCTTTCTGCTAGGTGTTGCATCTATTTTTTAAATTTTCCTGTTAAAGATGGGCAAAATGACGGAACAAAAACTATTGAAACACCTGAACCCCTCCGCTACGTAGGTCACCTACTGATACCCAAAAAGGAAGTAGCCACAGACAGTAGACGCCGCATTTTGAGGCTTTTGTTCATGGCGAACGTTTGTCAATGTTGTTAAGACTGATTCATACGAAGAATCAGCTTAGCTTAGGTTCTCTTTGATCCACCTTCAATGAAATCTGCCTCATAAACTAGGAAATGTTTTTCTTCTCAGCAACGCCTAACAGAGCTGTAGAGGAAAGCTATTTTCAATTATAAAGAGGATTTATTTTTCTCTTTCTCTAAATGGGAAACTGTCCTTGGTTTATGGGTGGAAAAAAAGATTCCAAATGCGTGTCTGATGTGAATGCATTCTCCCTTTTACTAAGGAACTTGCCCTTATGTCATAGAGGTTACGGATGAAAAATGATTGAAATCACATGAATGGATCTTTCTGTGCTGTGTCTGTAGTACAAGCAAAGCGCCCTGAGTTTTTGGTGGACACATGGAAACTCAGAGTATTTCCACTAACAATTTGAGAACAAATCAGTACCTCAGACAGTAACACATTTTAGAAAGAGACTTCTCATATAAAGCAGTGGAAGTTGCAATGTATGAAATTATTTGATTGAAATATTCACATATTTAGGGTAGGAGGAAGCCTATTCTCTGACAAGAACAGTAAGTGCAACGTGTATGATAGGCCTGGTTTTTGTCAAGCAAACACACAAAGTATTTTGGGGATACCTCAGAGTAACTTTTTTAAGTCTGCTCACCTATTTGTTTCTCGTATCTATTCTTGGCTTTCAAGGGGACCACTTCCATATTTGCGCGTTTAAATAGACATGAATTTTAGAGGGGCTCTGTCTCAGTGCAGATTCTGAGCTGACACTTTTTAACATACGGCTTTGATATTGGATGCTAATGTCTTTTCAAGAACATCTTGCTTTGTGGGCTCTTTCATATTATTCTTCGTTCAGCTGCGGGGATATAGTAAGCTTTTTAGATTCTTTAGGATGTATTGCAGGAAGTGGAAGAGATCATTAACTAGGGCCGCATACAAAATGTGAGACTGTGAGTTATTTGATATGGAAAAGTGAATCCAAAACTACTACAGGAGCTGTGGAAAGATGAGGCCAGACTGATTCCTAGTGAGGTGCATATGTACATATACACGTACATCTGTGTGTATGTCCCTAACCCTGATTTCTATCTCACACACACACACACACACACGCACACACACACGCACACACGTGCGTGTTTAAATTAGACTGTAGTTATTGATTGAGCTAGTACTGATTTATTAATTTTCCAACTGGTAATGGAAAGGAAGAATCCAAAATGGGCTGTGTTTATGGGTTTTTTGTTAGTTTATATATTTTTTAATAAAAGTACAATACATGCGGTGGATAGCCAGAGACAGAGGCCTTTGTGTTTATTTAAGGAAGAATTCAAGTAGCAATAACTGTGGACAACAATATTTATTTGGGGAACAGCAGTAGTTATAATCCATTTTAATATAGGTGTCTTTGAGGCAGGAGAAGTTTGGGTGAGAAACATGATTTATAGACAAAGATAGGGCAAGTGTAAATGAAATTACGGGGAAGGTAATTTTGAAACTGAGTCATAATAGGTGTAAAAGAAAAAAAAAAAACCCTTGCATTTCCATATCTGAAGCCTGTACCCCAACTTAAAAACTACTTTATCACTTTGCTATCAGTATTTGGAAAAGCCAGTGAACAAGGAAATGCAATGTTTAATTGTTCCGTAAATCAGTATCTTCTTATTTTAAAATAATGATGGTTTTTACCTGCTTTCTAACCTAGAGGCCGTGGTGATTCCCGTCAAGGTAATATGAGCACTTTGTGTCTCTTGAAAAATGTTTCCAAAAGGAAAATCAAGGTTCCCTTCCACTCACTGTTAAAATGGCCTTTTTAGGTTTTGTAAATTCACTGAGATCCCCATCATCAGTATCATCATTACTGATAATGTAATTATCATCACCACTAGGTGGTGCATGGGGAATTGGGGGCACCAAATGTTACAGGAGTCATTCTCCTGGATGCTCTGCTATCACTAATTGGCTGTTTAGGGAATATAGAAATGTATCAGAGGGTGAAGGAAAGGGGATCATAACATTCGATGGCCTTGTCTCAGTAATTAAAATTACGCCACAGATAGAGTGGTAGACATAGGCCTGACGGGAGAGGCAGTCCAGTCTTCCATATCTGTACTCGTAAATATACATGGAATACTGAAGCAGGTAAATCGTGTCTGCATAATACAGATGTCCTGTATGGAAGCAAGTATTCCTTAAATCAGAGCTGGGAAGGGCCTCTGCTTTTCTGGTGGGGCTGGGTTCTTGAGACTCCCTTATTAAGCACCGCAGTTTGTCTTGACCTGGGTCCCCAGCAGGCCCCTGTGTGTAGAGTTAACTGAGTTGGGATTCTGGCTTGTCCTCTCTGTGCCCAGGAACATAAAAAAATGAAATCAAGGTTCTCGATCTGACAGGTGTCATTTTCCAGTACCATCACTTCTTGTTTTCTTCTAGTGATTTTGATAGACTTTAGGGAGTCTCTGCTCTCGGGAAATGCACTGGCTTCTGGCTTCATGTATAACCTCTTGTGTCTGGCTTCCTGTAGACTAAAAATATAAGAGGAAGGAATTATGGATGGTTCAATTAAAGTAGTAATTGGGCAAAAACAACTCCTAACAAATTCAATTCTGGCAAATGTTTCTCTGCTTTGATTATTGTGCTCCTCGCATTTCTCCTGCTTAATTTTTAAAAATGTGATATAATAGCTCAATTATAGATTTCTCATTTCTCATTTGTCTTTCTAGTTGTAGTGCCTAGCACAGGGCCTGGTTACAGAACATATTGGAAGTAAAAACAACAAATGAGAGTGAATAATGGTCAAAAAGACCTTTCAAAGTGTTTCAAATATGCAATAATAATTTCTTTATATACATAAGCATAATAGGCCAATAGCATTTATGTAAAATGCCAGGAGGAAAAAAAAAAACAAAACATGGGACAGGGTTTTATTGAGAAACACTGATGGTGTCAGTGAATAGATAGCATGTTGAAGCAAATTTGACAGTTTTAGATGTTGTATCAAATCTTTTGATTAGACCAAATTTGGGTAAGTCACAAGTCACTTCGTGGCTATTTAAAACTAGCTGACACTCCCACTTAGCTGTATGCTCAGAGTCATAAATCAAAAGGGGACATGCAGTGAAGACTCGCGGGTGGAATTTCAGGACATCCAAATACTGCTCTTTGAGTGAGGCTAAGTGAGTGGATGACGGTGGTGGGTTTTGAAAAGAAAAGATTCTTATTAAGTGATCATCTCATTGTAATGGGTTGAGCATTTAAGGGATGTAAAGGGATGACCTTCATCCGTATCTGCTGAAGCCCTTTGGTCCTTTAGACTTGAGAAATTTTAAATGTACCTTAAAGTCTCACAAAGAGGTTTATACTCTGGATGGGCCATTACCTTATCTAAACACCCATAGTAGAATATGCAGTAGGCTTAGTATAAACCATACAATTTTAAGCTTTGGTTAGCTAAAACATACAACCAATACGTCAGCGTTGGTTTGGTTGGTTTTTTTTTTTCCTTAAAGTTATCAGTTCAGTAGGTAACTTAACTTTCTTTATGTATTTCTGTTCATTTTGTATCCCCGCTGAGTTCCTCCCAACATGTAGCGTGCGGCTCGTGGCACATGATGAGGGCTTCATATAAACATGTTTGTATGTATGAATCCAAGCTACACAGCCGGAGAATACAGTTTTTCCTGCAGAAACATGTAGAGGTGAACTCGTTTGCAAATTGTTCAACATGCAGATTAACCATGTGGGTCTCTGAAGGTCAGGAAGCTAGAGCAGTGTGATGTATATACACACAAATTAAAATTTTTTTCCAGCTTCATTTTGATTGGTAGCATCAAATCAGATATTAATGGATTTTTTAACGCGTGAAGAGGACGTGTGTCTTACTCAACTTTTTATGTCTAGCCCAGCAGCTGCAGAGAGCCTGATACTATAGCCGGTTAACAAATTTTTGTTGGGTGGTTGAAAAGGGGAAGGGAGGAATGTATCGGGTCATTAAGAATCCTTGCCCTTTCTCGTATCAAAAAGAAAAGGCTTGCTTGTAGTAGGAGGGAGTCGAATTTGTGAGTCAGAGGGATCCATTATCCGTATCTGCTGAAGGGCTGTCAGATATGAAGTAAATTTAGAGACCTACTCGTCCCTTTAGCTATTCATCACTGTGGGTTGGCTCTGGTGGCAGGCAGCCGTATTTTTAGAGAAGCGAATGATATGGAGTTTCTTCATGTACAGAACATTAGCTGATCCCATTACTCAAAGCTCCTCAAAAAGTCATAGCTGACACTTGACTGAGCTGCGGAGGAAAAACAATAGACCTAAGAAACAAAATACTAAAATGCATGATGAAAATATAGGTAGATTCCAGTTACTCCTCACCACTGTTAATCCAGTTTGGCACTCCTAGTTGTCAGTGGTATTAAAAATCTAATTTTCATAGGAATTGATTTTATGTGTGCCTCTTCACCCTATCATAGAGTGAAAAATAGGTTGATTTTCACATTTTACACCACCCTCCTTTGAAATATATCTGACATTTATGCTTTAACGATTGGGATGCGAAGACAAAGCACGAAGGACCTTTTTCCCTTTAGCAACCAGCAGGGTGCTAGTATATCCTGGTTTCTAAAAGATGAGTGCAGGAAAATAGTAAATAATTTTTTAAATGGTCATCATCCTGTGGGATGGTATTAGTAATTTTGAAGATAAAATCCTTTTAATCAATGCATTTGAATTGCGTCTCTAAAAGAACTCTAGACAACAGAAGTTTACAGGTCACCCTTCAGAAGAGCAAAAGACGAAGCCATGTGCAATTTTAACTGACAGTAAATGGCCAGATCTTATCCAGAGTAGACCCTTTTCACGCACGCACTGAAGATACAAGGTCACGGAAGCTGGACCGGCAAGCAGGACCTGATGGTCAGGGCTGTTGGTCCCAACCGCGCTGTGCTGGTGGGGACCGTGACCACTTTGGCTGAAAGTTTCTTCCTTTGATCAATCCCTGTAATCATTTGATGAAATCAGTCAGTGGGCTTCCAAGCCCCGGAGAGAGGAGAGACCCTAGGAGTCTGTGAAATAGATTGGATGTCCAGCAGCGGTTGCTTTGCTTTTTAAAATCTGAGGAAGGAAAGAGGTCTATTTTTCTGATGGTCTTGCGGCAAGGAAAAGTACCAGGATCAGTTACAAGGAGCTTTTAAGAAGATGTCAGTGAGGTGATGTCTGTTAAAACTTCAACAGTTGGAGAACACTCCACATCCTAGTAGAATAATTTTTTCATTCCCTTACCCAATACTTATGCAGCTGTAATTATATGGCAGATATCATTCTAAATGCTTTACAAATATTAACCCATTTAATTCACATAATAGTCATATAAGGTGGGTTCTGTTATTGCCTTCATTTTAAAGATAAGAAAACTTAGACACAGAGACTTAAGAAACTTGCCCAGGGCCACACAGCTAGTAATGGCAAAACTTGGATTTGAATCTGGGTGATCTGGCTCAAGACCACGATTTCCCTGTTTCCTTCAGCTAGTACGAGGCCTGGTTTGTAAATCACATGACAGCCAGTGATAAGAGCTCCTCCTGTTCCTTTATATCATATCTCTCCCCTCATCTTTTTTAAAGACCATTAAGTGATTCTGTTGAATACCATATGGGCTGGTGTGGAAGACCCGAGTTCTAACATTTAGTAGCTGTGTGACTTTGGAAGAGTCACCTCTCTGAACCGTTTTCGTTGCCAAATGGGTATAATGATATAAATCCTATTGCCACAAAAGTCAAAATGTTCCATAAAATGGAAAAGACTATAGAAATAGGTTAGGCATCATTCAGAAAGACCAGTGGTTCTCCCGTGATGACGGTGTCCAAAGGGGCCTTGCTGTCTTCCTGTGGTTCCCGGTTTCCTGTTACTCCGCAGGTGCTCAGGTGGCCACTTCTAGACCTGGGATGAGTGTGAGGACATGCTGGACATTCACGATACATTCATGATAAAAACAAAGACCATAGATGTGACAATATCATGGAATAAATGCGATTGCTGTTCACATTAAAATGGAGAACAGAGTCTTCATTCTAGATGATAAATAGCACGTTTGCTCACATATTTTTAAAATGCATGACTCTCCAGAGAGGATACCTTTGAGTGGCTCTGCCACTGACCCTGAGCAATGTGATACTGAACTTCCAACGCACCAGGCTTAGGCTGAATGGTATTCATCTTAGCTCCTGGTTCTGATCTTGTAAGAGCTAACTCATGCATGCACAACATGATAGGCCATGTCACGCCTCACAGCCTTTTTCTGTGCTATCCTTTTATACATTTTTTATAAGGCAGAATGTATTCAAAGCATTCCGCCTCAGAAGGCATTTTGCTCTAATGGTTGTGTAAAAGTGTTTACTCTCTGCTTCTATGTTTTTAAAAAACAAAAGGGTAATCAGAAGCATTTAATTGTCTTAGATGCTCTACAAATAGTAATTAAAAGCTTTCAGTTTTACAGAAGTATAAGCATGTCTGTGAATTAAATAAGGCCCCATGTCAATCCTGATTTTTACAGCAGAGGTGATACAGTTTGGTGGTGCCAAACTGAGGGCCCCTTGCCCACTAGCACGGTAAGGAAGCCCTGTTTTAAGTCAGTGTTAATTCTTCAGCCCTGTCCTCAGTAGTCCTGCTCCAAGGTGCGGTGCACTGTTTTCAGGATGTCACCAGCTTTGATTCTTGTCTTCATTGTAAGAGGCGTGCTCAGAAACCATATTCATATCCTTCGTTCCCAAAGCTTTAAGTGACAACATCCAAGGACATGTTGCTTCCGTTAAAAGATGATCATATTCAATAGGTAGTTCATAATGCCCCCACTTTATAGAGAGCAAAACTGAGACACAGCAGCTTTCAGTTTTTGCCTGAGGTTATAGGTATTCACTGGAGAAGTGGCAGTTACTAACGTCTGGATTCTCGGCCTTCAGTTTTCCCGAAGCCTCTCATTTGGCTATCCAGACAGATGTTTCAGCTCATCCTGTCCAAGGATGAGAAAATCAAAAGGCTGTCCTGTTATTTTACAGCCCAGGAGTCACTTCTCTTGTCCTTGATGCGTCTGAGCAGGAGACAAGGAGGTCAGCAAACCCCAATTCTATTTTGGTCCTGACCAATGGCTGGTGGTTTGACCTTTCACAAGCCACTTAACTTCCCCTGTCACTCTCTGTGAAATGAGGATAGAGGAGCCCCGGTGTCCTGCCTGTTGCAGAGGGTGACTTCATAAAGTAAGGAGAGGGGAGAGGCTCAGACAATGGGCTGCTGGAGGCACCTTCCTCAGCCGCCGTCTGGTTGACCAGGTACAAAAACGAAGCGGAAACTAGATGGGGACTAATAATTTTTCAGTAAGAAGATACATCAGAAAGGCAGTGTAATGTAACCTTGTCACCTGTCTTTTTGTATTAATGAAGGTATGATGGTCTGAAAGGTATGTTGTGTTTTTCCCTGAAACTTTAGAGATCATAGGTAAACTTGAACAGATAAATTTAGGAGAGTTTGATTAAGAGAGAGCAATAGACTGAGTTGGTGAAATTCAGGAGACATGCTTCCTAGAAGTCAGATTTTATTTTACTACCACCTGCCTTTCTTAGGGAACAGTCGATGTCAGCCTCCTTCCTCCCTGCAAGCTGGGGCAGTTCCTGTGACTCAGGATGGCCAACAGAATCTCTTGGGAAGGCATGTGACAAGCGCTCTCTTCATGGGCTCTTTCATAGTGTTTTAATTTTTTTTTAATTTTATTAAACAACCAATCAAATTTATGGTTTCCTCTAACATAGTCTAACCATTAATAACTTATTCTGTCAATATCAGGAGAAATGCCTTGTCCAGAAATGTCATGTTCGTACTATAAATCTTTAGTTCTTTTTATTGACAGAGTTTGTGTTTTTTAATATTTAAAACCTTTTATAAATCATGTTTTAGAATTCAAAGCCCCATAAAGGAATGGACAAGTGATACAAATAGCCTTTTCATAGAAGAAAATGTACAGATTTCTAATATACACATGCAGATCCCTTCAGCCTCGTTCTGTAATGATCAAAGTGACTGGAACATTTTAGTGGTCAAGAGGATAAGTATATCTGGGTTCATGTCCTGACCCACACTATTTACTTGGCTGTTGGATTCTTCTCTCCTCTTTTTTGTTTATTAAGGTATTATTTATATAAAGTAGAATTCACCATTTTTTGTGTACAGTTTGTTGCATTTTGGTAATTGTATACAATCTTGCAATGTCACCACAGTCCATTTTAGTTCTTTTTTATGCATCAGTTTCCCAGCAGTTAATTTTCCTGACATGCAGAATTGAGTTGGATGCAGGCACAGTGCTAAGTCTACAGGTGAATGGAGAGGCTCATTTAAGTCAGCGAGTGTCCTCTGAGCACCTGTTATATGTCAGACACCTTTGCCCAGTGCAGTGGATACTGCTTTCAAGGAGTTTCTGTACAAGAAAGTATAGGCACTTGCAGTTGGAAAGTATACATATTTAGTTACTAATTTACACATCAGTGGAGTAAAGGGATAACTGCTTTTTATTGCCAGGGAGAAAATATTCCCCAAACAGTCTGTTTATCAGGTGGCAAGAATGTCCATCCCCTATACTCCCCACCCAAGAAGAAGAAAACTTTCCTGGGTTTTGCTCTAGGTACTTCACATTCTGACTTAACTTCATTTCTGATATTTCCATCATCGTTGAGTAAGAGGGTATTTACCCAGAGAAAGTTAAACTTCAAGCTTACTTTATATTATTTAAAGACACATTAATCCCTACCATTTTAGAAATTGAAATGTACCTTTGAGGTTGAAATACCAAGCGTCTCCAAAGACCCACCTGCAAAGTACCAGCTTCCACTCCGAGAGCTTCTCTCGCCCTTCAGAAGTCTGAGGGAAAATGGGAGGGCTCCGCTGCCCTGAGACCCCAGGGAGCCTGTGCTTTTTCCCTCCCTGCGTCTGGGCCCGGATTCCTCCTCCTACCACATGCCCCGCCCTCCCCTGCCCTCCCAGCCCCTGCCGCTACTCTGGGGCTGTGGGCCCTTGATTTCCTAGATTACTGTACGAGGACCATCGCAAGCCCTGCAGCAGCTCTAGGGATAGTGCCGAGCCTCTCACCCATACTTCACTAGTGCTCCTCTCTGAGGCCTGCAGTCCTTCAAGTGCAAAATTACCGCAGGTGCAGTGCAAACAGTGTGCGGGTTGGCCAACCAGTGCCTCTTAAATCAACAGCTTTAGCACGTGTCCATTTGCAGATGTGCCGAGAGCTTGCAGGTAGATGTGCAGCCTGTGAATGGGCTCGGAGCCAACGGTGTCCAGGACCTAGACGCTAGGCGTGTTTCTGTCAGGTGCAGAAGTCCCCCGTGTAGATCCCTATCTGGCCTCAGAAGTTGATCAGTCTGCACAATTGGACTTTTCAACTAAATGCTGTTTTGAAAATGCAGAAATAATAAAATTCCCCCCAATTTCCAGGCATAGAAAACCAATTTCTCCCTTGATGGGTCCAATTACATGGTTGGTATAAAATTTTAAAGACCTGTCTCAGTGTTTTCTGAGGCCAGCCACTCTCTGTGAATATATCGTTCACGTAAGATGTCTGAGTATTTTTAGGCCGGGACTATTTGCATGAGAGAGATTAGGCAAACTCTTCTAATGCCAAACCATTAAGCGGCATTTTGTCTTTTGCAGTGAGTGTCCTAATTTCCTTCCTCCCTGCAGCCTTTCTCTCCTCCTCCTCTTTCCTCCTTCCTTCCTCACAAAATATTTAAGGCCTCACAGGTGTCAGACTCCGTGTTATGATGGGCGTACAATAATCAACAAGAACAGAGCTGGTGTATGTTCTTACGGAGCTTATGGCCAAATAGAGGAGGCAGACATTGACCAAACCTTCATGAAAAATTAGCACAAGTTACAAACTCTGGTTAGTGCAGTGGAGCACACTTGCCAGTGCTGAGAGGCTAGTGTCTGTCCTCGGTGCCTTTGACATTTCACTTGGGGGGAGATGGCTTTGCCATGTGTGTGTTTCTGAATGAAGGGTGTCACCACGGGGCTTTTTGCAGGCACTTATTCTGAGAGGTCTTATTCTGAGTACCCAGCACCCAGTATGCTAAGAGAAATAAATGCTCTGATGACAGGGGAAAGTAAAGATTTTTATGACTTTCATGGAAATTATTATGCTTTTTATTGAGGAAGTTGACTCCCCAAGGAAGGGCTCATACAGACTGAGGCGGGGTGGGGCAGTGGATATTTCGTTCGTTATTTGCCAGATAACAGAATAGCCTGGAATGATGGCAGAGCGTGAGGTCATTTTAAAGGCCTAGAGCACTTCAGATCCAGGCTGAGATACTCCAGGCGGTTCAGGCATCTCTGGAAACTGCCTTTGGTTTCTGTCCTGCCTTCCATTCATATATCTGAAGAAGCCAATAAATGGTACATTCAGTTTTGAAATGCTTAACACTACTGAGCACCTGAAGCAGCAGTGTTTTTCGAGGATGGGTCTTTACAGTAGGTCGAAGGCTGTATATCTGGGTCCTTTCTGAATGTGCCATCTTGTTGTCCCTAGTACTGAGAAGAAAAGCCTTCCTTTGCGGCCTTACTCAACTATTTTCTTTTTTGCAATAACAAGGGCAACCATTAGCGTAATATAAACCACTTACTAATCAGTTTAGTAACCAAGGACATCTGCTTTACACAATACGGAGCCAAATTAAGAAGGCTTTTATGATGTTCAGAAATTGCCTGTTAGACAAAGTCAAAAAACCTAATGGTAAAATCAATTGACTCTTTGTGCCAGTCTCTAACTAGCCGTACCCAGCTGTACCCTCCAAACAGTGACTGCAGTAAGCCACTGATCTGTGGCCGTTCAAATAGCTTCAGAAAGTAACCCCTTCGGAGGTGGTATTCCCAAACCTCCCCTACTCCATGACCTGTAGGTGGGAGTGGACCCCCCCCTCTTTCCCCCTCCTCTTGGATTTGCTCCTTTGAAACCAGGATGAATGGGCCTCTTAGAAACGAGCAGTGATGGGACAAAAACTGTCTCGTGCAGATCGGTTACAGTTTGATTTGTGCACATCAAGCCCTGATGACGACCAAGCTCAGCGGCTTACAAAATGTAATTTTTGTCTTCAGAAAACTTATTACCTTGGACACAAATACGGAAAGTTATTTTAGAGCCTGAAATTGCTGGCAAGAAGTAAATAAGTGATCTGTGGAAGCTGGAAGCAGGGCTCCTGATCTGCACAGGGTGGGGATTGGAGGGGCAGGGACAGCATCTGTCCTAAGACCTGGCAGTACAGTTGCAATATCTGGGGCCAAAATTTACAACTTAGAAATTGCATCTCCCTAAAATGACCAGAAAAAGAAGAAAAACAAGCACAGACAAATGCGACCTCTGGCATTTCTCCTCCCCCCACCCCCCCGGTCCCCAGGTACCGATCCATGGAGTAAAAGTCATAGATGTGAAAGGAGGCGGCGTCTTCTTCAACCAGGAAGGGTCATGGTCTCTGAACTATCCTTTCCTGTAAGGACATTCTTCTAGGCCACCTTCAGGTACATGAAATGGGCAGTTTCTAAGGCCACACACCACCGTCCAAGTTGCCAGGACACATGTTTCCTATCTGCCACCATTTTTTATTAGCCCTGTGTGATTATCGTTCTGACCCTGCTCCTGTCCCTCTCATTTGTCCACTATAAAATCCATCCTGCATCACAAGCTGAAAGGGAGTTAGAGCTACAGGCCTGAGAAAACTCAGCCATGGCTATAAAAACATACCCAGTAGGTTTGGGGAGCCTGTTGAGAGGCAGGGTTTCGAGAGGCGGCCAAGGGTAAGAGTTCAGTGGTGATACTCCATAATGTTGGTAAGGTCTCTGGTGCCGAAAACCGTATCGGGCCAGTTTCTCAGTAGTGCGGGAAACGTGCTCATCGTGGAGAGGACTTGGCTACTCCTGCCCTGCAGACGGTGGCCAGCCTTCTTCAGCAATGAGGACACGGTCAGATCACGGTCTGGAAGTGCTTCGCTTCTGACAATGCCGAGAGACATGGAAGCAATTATAAAGCTAAATACACAGGAACATGAAAACATGTGTCTTCTCTTCCCACCCCCTCTCTCTTCCTTTTTTTCCCCTTCCCTGCCCCCGTTGCTCTCAGAATGATGAAAGGCTCGACATTTGTGTGTCTACACCTACACACACTCAGTGCGGTCCTGCCTGTCATTCTTGATGACTTTCCTGTGAAACAAGATTGGTTCCAACTGTTTCTGTGTCTGTTTGAGGAAAGAATCCTATCACTTAGCTTTTTTATTCCTAATAAAGTGGGAAATGGGTTGGGATTAAGGTTGCTCGGTTGAAAATAAATTGCAATACAAACATGCATGTAATTCAACTCAGTTTCTCATATCTAAAACAGAAACTGATTCGGCACTTTAAAATGTAACATCAAACGACAGAGTTTAACATTCTCCAAAATTTAGTGATTGTTTATATCAGGCAAATAGGAAATTAAATAACACATTATCACTTATTTATTCATTCATCTATTCAACACGTACTTGTTGATACCCACTATATTCCAGCACTGTTATTGGTCCTGGATCCGTAGTGGTTCATATGCGATTCTTGGCCCCTCCTCTCATGGAACTTACGGTCTGTCATCATATATGAAATTTCAACAGGAAGCTCACCAGTCTCCGTAAGGCAGAATTTTCCCATGTAATGCGTGACATTGTTTTACAAGTTACTTCAATCTAAATGACTTCCTTTCTAATGGGAACCATTAACTGGACCATTAAGGATGATGGTTTCAGGTTCAACAGGTTTTGTCTTGAAATTGACCTGATCAGTAGTGGAAATGGCCAAGAACTTACACAAATGGAGTGTGAGGACCTCTGGGCCCCAGTCGAGTGCAGATCGTTAAACAGCAGGCACCGTGCAAACCAAGCGCCTGAGCTGTCGCACACTCAGGCTCGGGGTCGGAAAGGACCGTCATTTCTCTTTTGACTGTAAAATTAACTTGCTTGGACGTAAATCTAAACATTTGTGAACCAGGAATTGGAATTTTTCAATTACCTTTGTTATTTGTAGGGTTGCCATAGGGGAAAAAAAGCCCTGAGTATGATACACTGATAGAGAGGCAGGCTTAGGATGGGTAATTTGGTAAAAAATGAGAATTTCGCACAACCGAATGGCTCAGAAAGGAGAACTCAACCTTCACAACTCAATTTTGAAAATACTCCTCCTGTGAAGGATTGAGTTCCTTCATTCACTCCCCTTTGTAATAAACTGATGATCTATTATCTAATAATATACCTTCTTCATTTTAAGTTACTCTAAAATGGCACAGTGGTCCAGAGTTTATGCTATTAAAACAGTGATGGTAACGTTTTGTCACATTGCCTGTCACCTCACAGTTTCACTGTCCTATCTCCTTACTTTGTCACCATAGCCTTAAATCCCTGCTGTCCCCATTAAAGTGTCTACTTGTCTCCTAAAACTCATTTATACTATTTGTTTTTGATGTCCTCCTTGGCAACTTAATTTATACATCTGCAATTTTTCAGAGTAATATTCTGTTCTTACTCTAATTTCCTGTTTTTTTAAATCGCAGCCTTTGGGTTTGTGTGGCTTCTACCAATGTAAACCATTCATCTCATTCCTTATCAACATCACTTAGAATTTTCAGTATATTTCCTCAAGTTTTCTTTCCGTCGCTCAGAGTAAGAACCTTCCGTCCATTTGACAGAAAGTATTAAATCCTTCCACTCTGGTGGCTTGAGTCACTTTTCATCTCCTTCGAGTAACCCAGGTGTGCTATCTAGAGAACAATGAGCACATAAGGACAGCTCATTGATAATGACTAGTGTCTGAGAAGAGAGTAGGGCCTGTACCTAAGTTTCCATTTCTCCATTCTATATTTATTTCTATTATCTTTCATAGATTTTTCTATAATAACCAAGAAATCTTGAATCCCTTCAGAACCACATGTCACCCCTGCGTTTGTTAAGCACTTGCTTTTTCTCTCACACATGACTGCCCTCATGTTTCAAGATGTCAGCAGTGGACCGGTATACTTACAGGAATATCAATACAGCCCTGGCGGAGTGGAAGAGAGGAGTTTGACACATCCCCAGAATTTGCAAGGCAGCATTACACATACAAGTAATACACATACATGGGGGAATTCGTAGCTGTATCAGAACACAATGATGATCTCTTCCACTATTTTCTGAATAAAACATTGAAGTATTGGTGATGATGTGTAAAAAATAGGGTTTCCCTTGATTAACTTTGGTTGTATGTAATTAATATTATACACAGAGCTAAAGCAATGATTTTGAGAGACAAAATGTAATCTATTAGCAAGAAGAGAGAAGAAAACTGTCATATCTGTGAATGCAGAGTGAGTCTTTGAGGTTTGGCAAATTTCATGACCTACATGTTATTATAGTTAGCGTTATATGCTACAGCCTTATAATGATCTGTTTGCCCGCATACCTTATTACATAACCCAGGGAACATTCTCGCTCTGTAGTCACCTGTTCTTATTCATGCTTTTAACCATTCACTCAACAAACACTTTATGCCAGCATTGTTACAGCTCAAATTTTCCTAATGTTAAACCCTTCGGGAACAAAATTGTCTTCAGAGGTAGGAGCCGTAGCCTTCACATCTCTCAGATGTTTAAGATTGCCCCCCTTCCGTCTTCACTTGCTACCATGAAGGTTTTTTCTGACTCCGATACCCAAAGCCCTTTATTCTTCTAAGGCATTTTTCACTCTCTGTTGTTTTAAAAAGTACTGAGATCGGAAGTATATACATATATATTTTTTTGTAATATGTATTTGTATTAATGGCCCTGAGTCCTGAAGTGTGTTTTTTCAAATATTTTTAACCAGATTACATATTTATAAGAATACAATCTATTTGACTTGTTTTTATTCCCCACATCATTACTAGTATAATCCTTTACATTCCTATACATATATTTATATATGTCTATGCACTTGTATATATATATTTGTAAATGCTAAACAAATAATTGTACTTGAAACCCTGTCTGTCATTAGTTCACTAAATGTCACTTTGTTTTTCTGTTTTACCTTTTCACTACTAATTTATACACTAAATGTTGAAACTTAGAAAAAGGTGATGCATTTATTGTTAGAAATACTTGAAACCCCTAAAACTGCATTTTAGTGCATTTGCTTGTTAACAGATATTCACTGACCAGTCAAAATGAACTCAGCCTTTGTTACATGTTATTTGTAGTTTCTTAACCAAAAAAAAGACAAAAATAGATTAAAATGCATCAAATTACAGTGCCACTGAAAAGACTTCACAATAAAACAGCTTGAAAAGTTGAATATTTGTCTTCTTCAGAAACTTGGCAGGACAGTAATTGAGTTGGGGAGAATGCTGACATGATACCTCAGGAGCCAGACGACAAGAAGACAGTTTCAAAGATGATAGTGCCCTTTAACTAAGTCGTAAAGGAAGCAGTTCTCATATGTGTTTGGTTTCCTGAAGGATACGCTGTACCAAGAAGCATGAGACCCCCTGGGGCTCATTATGTACACTGGTCACGAAAGAAGTGCCATGACATTTTTAAAGGACTTCTGCTGACCAAT
This sequence comes from Mormoops blainvillei, assembly GCA_004026545.1. Lineage (NCBI taxonomy): Eukaryota > Metazoa > Chordata > Mammalia > Chiroptera > Mormoopidae > Mormoops > Mormoops blainvillei. Next base: position 589,791 of record PVJD01000141.1, read on the forward strand.
TTTAAGCTCTGAGATTCATCATCCCAACTGAGAAAAGGTTTCAGTTAGCGGGGACGGGTTACCCTGCACTTAATACACCTCTTCTATTGTAAAAGCCAGCTTCGACCTCAGTCTTCACAACTGGTTCATTAAGTCCAAATGTAGCAGATAACAACCACTACAAATTTTATGGACAAAGAATTTTTTATTCAATTGATCAGGAAGACATTGGTTAATCAGATTATATAGGTTTCAAGCGTACATTTCTGTGATACATGATCTGCGTATCGAATTGTGTGCCTACCATCCAAGGTCAAATCATCTTCTGTCACCATATATTTGACCCCTTTTACCCGTTATTGTCCCCTACTCCTCTTCCCTCTGGTAATGACGAAAACTGTTGTCTGTGTCTATGAGTTTTTGTTTGTTTGTTTTTCATGTTTTTTCATTTGTTGCTTTTGGTTTTATATCCCACGTGAGTGAGACCATATGGTTCTTAACTTTTTCCGACTTATTTCACTTAGCACAATGTTCTCAAGATCTGTCTATGTTGTCACAAATGGCAGAATTTCATCCTTCTTATGGCTGAGTGGTATTCCATGGTGTATGTGTGCTACATCTTCATCCGGTCCTCTGCTGAGGGTCATTTCAGTTGCTTCCATGCCTTGGTCACTGTCATAACGCTGCAGTGAACATAGGAGTGCATATATCTTTGAGAATAAATGTTTTCAAATTTTCGGGCAGATACCCAGAAGAGGGATTGCTTGGTCATATAGTAACCATATTCTTTATTTTTTGAGGAACCGCCAGACTGTTTTCCCTTGTGGCTGTACCAGCTTACGTTCCCACCAGCAGTGAATGAGGGTTCGTTTTTCTCCACAAACTCTCCAACACTTGTTATTACTGGCCTTGTTCATAACAACCATTCTAACCAGGGCGAGGTAGTATCGCATTGTAGTTTTCAGTTACATTTACCTAATAGCTAGTGAAGTTGAGCATCTTTTCATTTATCAGTTGGCCATTTGTATGTTGTCTTGGTAGAGGTGTCTGTTCGGGTCCTCTGCCCATTTTTAATTGAAATATTTGTTTGGTGTTTAGTGGTATGAGTTCTTTATATATTTTGGATATTAACCCCTTGTCAGCGCTGTTGTTTGCAAATATGTTCTCCCATCTGGTTGGTTACCTTTTTGTTTTGTTGGCAGTTTCTTTTTCTGTGTAGAAGCGTTTTGGTTTGATATAGTCCCATTTATTTATTTTTGCCTTTACTTCCCTTGTCTTTGGGGCCAGAGTCATAAAATCTTCCTTAAGAACAAAGTCTAAGTTTAGTACCTATGGTTTCTTCTATGTTACTTATTGCTTCAGATCTTTGAACCATTTTGAATTAGTTTCTGAACATGGGGATAAATAAGTAGTCTAGTTTCATCCTTTTGCATGTGGCTTTCCAGTTTTCTAGCACCATTTATTGAAGAGACTTTCTTTTCTCCATTGCATATTTTTGGCTACTTGCACAAAGAATTTTTTACCATTCTCAGGCCTCCTCCCCACCATCGTCTATGTCCTGCATTAATGTGGATCCATGAAGGATGATGACAGGTACTCAACTATGTCATGGTGGCAGTCATAGGCTACAACCGGAATGTCATACAGAGGCTATACTTTGCAGCTAGCTGCAGCTCAACAGTAAGATGGCTTAGGTGATTTCTTCAGGGGAAGAGAGGAATTCATGATGACAGAGAGAAGGTAATTTAAAGGGTTTTCCCAGAGATCTAATTTTGCAGCTGGTTAAAGCCAGCAGTTCTAAATTATCAAACATAGTAAAATAATTGGTTTTCTGCTAATATATAGGTACAGTTCATAGCAGATTTTGAGTAATATTTTGGGTGGATGTTGACTTTTAAGTCTTGCATTCATGGATTAAACTCTAAAAGAGTGGACAATTAGTGATTATTTAAACTTTTTTTAAACAGAAGGTACAGTTTATATCTGTATGTAGATGTGTGTCCAAGTTACTTCTCCTCAGGTTATCCTGTTCCTTTACTCATGTCTCTCATTTCCCCGCTCCTGCTTTGTTTTTAAGAAATTTGCGGCTGCCCTGGCTGGGTTGCTCAGTTGGTTACAGTGTCATCCTGATAGGCCAAGGCTGCAGGTTTGATTCCCAGGCAGGGCATGTACAGTGAATGCCTAAGTAAGTGGAACAACAAATTGGTGTGTGTGTGTGTGTCTCTCTCTTTCCCTTTCCCCCACCCCCTTTCTTTCTAAAAAGCAATAAATAAAAAATTTAAGAAAAAAATAATTCTACTGCCAATCAGTTATGTCCACCATTGTAAGTCAAGAACAAGGAACTCAAAGGAAAGATCATCCCTGTTACTTCTTGCAAAAAATCCAATATTTAAAATGAGCTTCTGGGCAGATTTTTAATATTATTATCCTGTTTGTTCATTTGTACCAGTTTTTACAAGCAGGATGTGCTTTTAAGAGGGCAGACGTCTGGCGTATAAGAGGAGAGGATATCCAGGGAAGGAATGTGGATGTGCTTTGGTCACTGAAGCAGAATCAGCTCAAGATCACAGCGACGGAGGGAAAATAAACGACCTTCTTCACTTAGCACATGTGGCCAGTAGAGGCAGCACCTTAGAAACCCACGTGATCCTGCATAGTCAAGGACCGTGTATTAAACAGTGACGGGGCCCAATGAAATTGTCTTTGTATAATAAATTTTCAATTGCAGAAAGTTACAGCTCATTCAAGATCTAATATCCATAATGCAGTCTGACAGCAGCAAAATCACTCCACCGGCAAAAGACTTAAATGAAAAGCAATGCTAACTGCCTGCCTAGGAGAAAAAGTGACACAGTGTTATCGAATCTCATGTCCAAGGGGCATCATAGAACACAGAAGAACAGGGCCACCAAGGGGACCCTTAGGACACTGCTAATCAAGCATCCCAAATATTGGTCATTTGTGCAATGAAACTTGCTTTGTTAGGGCACCAGTAGAGTCTCTCAGCCTCACGATGGAACAAATAAGGACTGAGCAACCTTAGAGGTGGTACTGATGGCTATTTGTATCAAAGCTCCAGTGTTACGAGAGGGATGGCAGAACGCTTGGGCCAAATGTGAGTGATGAAAATGCCATTAATTACAGGAGTGAAAGTATAAAGCTGTAAGTAGGTTAAAGAAGACAGCCGGGCTACCTGTGTGCTCTACTCTGGAAGTCCAGCAAGCTTTCCATCATTAAGTGGCAAAGTGGGAAACATAAAAGTTGGGGAAGAAGGCAAACACCCCTGATTTTTCCCAAAGAGATCCCTGAGTGGACAGTGAACCATATGGTAGAGAGGGGCCAGGTTAGACAACAGGTTTTGGACCCGTGGGGGGACAGACACCAAAAACCTAGACTATCTTGACTTAGGCCAGAATTCTCTAAACAGCCAGAATGTAGGAAGGTAGAGCCATTAAATGTCCCTTCATTCAAGTATTGATCCCCCATCCAGATGTCCCCTCTCTCCACTGAAATACTGATTCTTTGATCCAACAGCTTCTGCCGTGGGACCAAGAAGAACAATAAAAATATGTTTCTGCATGTTTCATAATTGAGAAGCCTGTGCAGTGACACTACAATTAATTGTGACAGCCACGATAATTGTGAAAGGGGAGTCTTACAGACTGTGTTGTTTAATGTCTGAACAAATGGGCAGCACCACAGTCCTTAAAAACAGAAGGGAAGTGTGCACTAGGCTCTCTAAAGCGTATTTATGTCACTTTCTTTAATCTTCGCTACAGTCCGGTGAGGCTCATTAACCCTCTTTGTAAGGAAATCTGAATCTCAAACAGGCCAGGTAACCTCTGTGCTGGTGACTGTTCCCCACCCTGTTGCACGTGTCCCACTAGTCACTTGTGCCTGATTTCCTGGTCTTTCCTCATCCCCTCCCTTTTCTGTGGAGGTGCAGTAAAAGACAACTTTCACACAGAAGAGGAGTAATTCCTTAGGACTGAGCCCGCGAAGACTTTGAAATTGTTAAAGAATGCCTCCTCCCCAAATTAGCAGGTGTTAACCAGAAACTGAAAAGCTCAATATGTGTGCAATGCTTCTTTTTTTCTTTTGTAGTTTCACAGCTGCCTTTTCTCTGCACAGATAGATTCTCTGTGTATTTTTTGGTTAGAATTGTGTGTTATCAGATATTTTTTACAGAGTGCGGAACCACCAGCATAGTGATACTTGTGTAAATTGAACCAAGAACAACAGTATTGTAAAGAGAAATGAACACTGCTGTCCACCCCTCTCCCCTTCACTCCCTGCATGAAAGACACATCGCATTCAAGTCCAGCATTCACACCTGATGAAAAGGTGTTCCACTCAAGAAGGACTTTTCCTCTGCCATTTTCCTGTGAGTCTAAGGTTACTGTTCACAGGGCTGTTTTAGATCCCACGGTTCTATGGTTCTCGGTTCTTGTAGTGAAAAGGTGTGGTGGGCTCTGTTGGGTGCCCTGTGATGACAGAGCAGATAGTCAAATGTGACCTTAGAAGTACAGCCTCTTGGGTATTTGAGATGGTCACAGGCTAGTTTTCATCTGATGAATGCCCTGGGGCTCAGCTTTGAGGGGGCATCACGGTTAGACTCCCAAGGCATCATGTGGGTTTCCTTTCAGCACTTCCCTTTCTTGTAATTACCCCTGGGCGAGCCAGTCCTCCGTACTAGGGGTGTTCGTGAAGGCAGGAACCAATTGCCTCTAGTTTACCATCATCCTGGCACCTTGAAAAGTATGCCTGCTATGCCCCAGACCTTCAGTACACACCTGCTCAGTGACTGAATGAATGAATGCTTGTTCTAAGTATTAGTGCTTCTGCTGACCGTGGGGCCTGAAAAGGAGGGCAAGAGAGAATGAGGATACTTGGGTAACTTGCCTTCCTCCCAGCCTCCGTCCGAGCAGACAGAGCCCTCTTGGTTGGAGGAGGTAGGGTGACCTAGACGCCTAAAAAGATGTGTATGTCTGTAATTTGAATTGAAATACTTTGCTTTTAAATAATTGAAATACCTCTGGCCAGTGGCTTGAGAGGGAGTCATCCACATCGCAGCCGCACGTAATGCTGCGGGAATCTTAGGGCCTCGTGTGATCCTTGGCTGCCCCTTGCTGCAGCTACACAGAATTCTTAAAGGTTAAGCTGTGGACTGACTGATGCTTTGAGAGCAGGGTGACACTGAGAGGGAGACTGGGATCTCTGGGCCGGACTCCTAGGTACTTCTCCCCCCAGAGTCCACTACACCAGCCAGCTCTGGTATAATGTGCTGTGACATTGTTTTGTGCCCTCTCTTACCCGAAGGTACTGTCTCATTTTTCTCCCACCATGGCATTGATGTCTCAGTTATTGCTTTAAAATTATGTGCAGTTACTATTAAACTTGCACCTCTTTTTAGCAATCTCTCCTTTCCCTGACATGAGTTATTTTGTCTTGTTTTGGCTTTTGGGTGTTTGTTTTGTTTTGTTTTGTTCTGTATGTGACATGAAATAGTGGAGGTCAGAAGAACCTGGACCAAGTGCATGACTTGTACATTATGCTTCTTTTGCCTGGTCAAAAAAATTGAACTCTCATTTATTAAATATGTGTTGCTCCAACTCATCCCTACTGTATAGTTCACAACTTAGCAAACGGATTTTCACAAAATGGAAATAATTTTACCAATGCCCATGAAATATACTGTAAGAAAGACCTTTGCCTGAGGAGTATTCTAAATATCCACAATCATGTTTTCCTCCTTCTCAAGAGATCATAAAACTTGAGGTCACAGGACAGGGGGTGCTCTCAGCTGCTTTATAAAATTCAGTTACTGTTTCTCTGCATTTTAGTCAAATAGCTTGGGCCCCCGTGACCAAAGACCCCAACATTATCCTGGCAGCAGAAATGTAAGGTTGGTGCTTGTCAAAGTACGGTTTGAGGTCTGTAAGTACCAGTGTCACTTGGTACCGTGGTCCAGGCTCAGGATCTCCCTCTAGACCTGCGGAATCAAACTCTGGGAGTGGAGCCTGAGACTTTGCACTTCCACCGAGCTCCCAGGTGATTCTTGGCCCTTTGAGAATAGTTGCAACCATGTGGCAAATATTTATTATGGCCTGTAACATAGCAGGTATCTCACTAGATGCCAGGAATAGAGAGATGCTCACAAGGAGACGTGGAGCCTGACTGTGCTGCTTTACACTTGTTTAGAAATGTGACACGACCTCAGATGGTGAGGTTCAGAGGGATGCCTGAAAGCCTGCAGCCACCATTTTCAGTCACTCAGCCAATGAACAAATATTTATTCAGTTCCTAGGAGAAAAGCATTGCACTGAGCACTTGAGGTAATAGAGACTATGCCATGGTTCCTGGGCTCTGAGAATCTTATAGTCTGGTTGGGGAAACAGAATATGAAAAGTTAAATAGTGGTAGAGAAGTCAAATAATTCAGTACGACAGCACAAAGAAACATGATCTAATGCATGATCGATCGCTGAGTGGTTCTAAAGATAACCATCAGTGTCTTGGATGCTACTCTTTCCTGTACGTCTTCTTCCATCTAGAGTTCTCCCCATGTTGAGTCCATCTTATTTCTAGTATTTTTTAAAATTTTAATGTATAGTATTAAATATCACTGTTAAAATATTCCATACTGTACCAGAGACTACTTGGAATTTTTGAAACAAGAGGTCACCTCTGCTCCATATCACTCTACTGACTTAACATTATCCAACTATAAAGCAAAGGTTAATTACCTAATTACGTAAAGGTATATTTAGCTGGAATAGGAATTTTTTCTCATAATGCCATCTGGTTTGAATATGTGTGCACATGTATATACACACAGTATGTATGAGTGTGTATGTATATACCTGCGTGTATAACAAATCCACATAATAAATAAATGTTATATATACACACACACGAAAAATCCAAGGAAAAAGAAGGCCTACTTGGAAAATACGTGGTTCCGTAATGCATTAATTCAACTAAAGTTATGATACGAGAAGATTTTTCCATTACTTGAGATACAAGAGATTGCCATGGGTTGGCTTTGCAGAGGAAACGGGAATGACCTCTCTTGGAAATTTTAAAGAGGTCAGTATCCTACAGTGAGTTAGAAATGCTCTACATCAGATTCTCCGATAACTCTCCTGGGATCGCCCCTCCAGGATTTAAGTATTGGAATTAAGCTACAAAATTTAAGTTGGATGCTATGAATCACAAGAGGGCAAGACCACATCAGTACAGTGGTGTCAGAACTTTGGTTTTAAATAAAATGGCCTTTGTTCATCAGCCTCTCTCCCTTTGTGGCAGTGGGACTTAATTCTTACACTCGGTTCTTTTATCTGTCAAAAGGCCTGAATAACAGTACTTATGTGATAGAGATATAGAAAATATTAAATAAGTTAATAGATATTAAGCACTTACCCAAAGGCCTGGTATAAATTAAGTTCTCAATATGAGCTCTGATTATTATCATCATTATTTATTATTCATTAGAAGAACCCACTGTATCTTTATATGCCTTTGCCTTAAAAGTAAGACAAATTAGGTTCCGCAAAATAACTGATTGGTCTTGTTCAGCAACTGATTCTACACATATTTCAGCAGATGGATAAACTTTTTAAGAATGGAATTTTCCATAGTCTTTCAATTATCCAAAATCTTGTAATTAAGGAGACAAGCTTCCAATGTGTGTTTTTGTAATCTATACCCAAAGGAGGGTATGCATTTACAAATGTGTAATTTAGTAACTCCCAGTGTGTGCGCCAGCCACTATATGCTCAACTGAAGATGGTGAAGATCATTTGGACAAAATTAGCACAGTGTGAAACAGCACTGAAGCAGAGTCTGACAGTCCCCGTGAAACAGGCCTGGAAATGTTGACAGGAAGGACGATGGAATTTTCACGTCCCACTAGCTGCTGTTTCTAGGAGCTGCTTACGTATTAAATATTAGAACATTTCTAAAAAATAAACCGGGACACCAAACCGAATGACCTTTGTCCTGAGGCTAAAAAGCCTATGGCCTTGAGGGGACCTGGCCATGCTGGGTGCTGACATTCCCTAGGTGTTCCACCCATGGCTCAGCCGTCCAAGCCCAGCTTTCCGCCGATGCGCAGGGCACTTCTGAGCGGCCAGTACTGCTGAAACCACACAGCCCTTAACATCCTTGTCCTGTGCCTCTTCCCTTACTCGGTCAGCAGACACACATCCCGAGAGCACAGACTGTGCAGGATTATGCTGCGTGCCATGGTGGTTAGCATACTTACCTTCAGAGAATTTATAATGTAACAGAAAACATTCGCCTGAATACATGCTTCCAAAATTTCTATGTTAAAAAGACTTGGACAGGCATCATGAACTGCCTTTGTTCAATGTACATCAGACCTTATTGGCTCTTAGGAAGTCCAGATACTAAAGTGAATGGCATGTGTTCAATTGGAGACCGTCTCTTGAGTGTGTTAAATAAAGTCATGTTCTGCCTCCTAAATAATTTATAGTGGTTTAAGATGGAACCTTGGGTGCTGTGATTGAAAAAGGCCATAAATTATCACGTCTAAGAGAGAAAGTTAATGCTTTTCATTTAACTTGATCCTGGAGCGTATTGAAGACATTAAGTGCAATGGTATGTGACTGAACTGATGGGAGTTAATATGTAATTACTGTTTTTTATAGTATGTTAATAGTGATTATATTCTATTTATTCTATTTTCCTTTGGAAATACAGTGTAATGTAATTATAATTAATAACTCTAAAGATAGGCTCAATTACTTAAGTCATGAAAATGAATTACCATCATCACACTGAGAATTTTTTAACTACCCTGTATAGAGAGCACCTATAGAAAATACTAATGCTTCTCAGAATATTACTTCTAAAGAAACTGAAATGAGCCCTAGCTGGTGTGGCTCCGTGGGTTGAGTGCCAGCCTGCGAACCAAACGGTCGCTGGTTCGAGTCCCAGTCTAGGGCACGTGCCTGGGTTGCAGCTGGGTCCCCAGTAGGAGGCATGCATGAGAGGCAACCTCACACTGATGTTTCTCTCCCTCTCTTTCTCCTTCCCTTCCCCTCTCTAAAAATAAATAAATAAAATCTAAAAAACAAAAACAAAAAAACCGGTGAATAAATGCAGAGTTTATGCTGAAATCGGTACTTTTTTTTAATTACCAGAATTTTATAGCTTGCTGTTACCCTTTTATATATTTTATGAAACTTCATGCTTTAGTTGTAACTTTACATTTTTTTAATTATAAAAAATTATTTCAAAAAACCATATCTTTACAAAATGCAATTTAAAATAGTTTTTAAAAGAGTGAGAAAAGAAATCCTATAAAAATTCAGGATTATTTTGGAATCATTGATCTTTTTGAGGAATATTTTTGTTTTCTTTCTTTTTTTTCTTTTTCCTCATTCAGTAATACGCATTGAGCTCTTTTTGGTGCCAGGGCCTGTGCGTGGCCACAGGATTAAGAGATGAAGACAGGCCCAGCCCTCAGAGTGAAGAGATAACTTGCTAGTAGAGAGTCTCTTCTCCTCCGCCTCTTCCTTTCTCTCTTCTTTTCTTCATCATCATCATCTTTTTTAAGTGATTAAAATAACCTTATATTAATGGCATTAGGTGTTAAAAGGGGCCGTATTAATGTTTCCTAATGAATATTTCAGTTACCTTTTGGTATGGAACTTTTAGGCAGATTATGTGATTTTTTTTTTAATGTAAAAGTAAAACTTCAGGGAAGAAGTTATCACCCAAGTTTGTGAATGATCTCAGTGTGATTAATATATTTTTGCTCACTGTTGTTCTGGGAGCCCCTTATAGCACATTGACTCTGTCTCAGTGCTAACAGGCTTCTAGATTAGAAAAACCTATAAAGTCTTTACGTTTGTCCCTTTTTCTCTCCCCTCTGCCCCACAACTGGTTACTTGCCTTATCCTATAAATTTTAGTTCTACAAATGCAATACCTACTCTTTGCCCCCAATTCCATTCCTAGCGTCTAAATTAGGCCTCATCATTCAATTGTTCTATTCAACAACCCCCCCCCCGCAACCAAGTTGTATGTACCAGGCACTCCGTAAATCTTAACCTACCTCTTATTAGTTCACTTCTCTTCATGGGCATTGTTAATGCGCCAGACTAAGCCGCCTTTACTTGCTCACCTGCGTCATTTTCTAAGAGGTTAAAGGTAGAGACAGTTTCATAGGATTTCATTTAATGTAAAAGTAAAAATGGACATTTTCCATTCTTAATGGGACGGGGAGCCCAACATATTTTGAAAAACAGTCTCACTGTTCAATCAGTTAATGAAAAATACTGAATGGGAACTGAACTTGCCTTAATAGAAATCTAGTTGATCGGTTTTGACCCTTCTTCCCCAGGTACCCAACAGGACAGGAATTATATTTTAGACTTCATCTTTTGATGAGTGACCCATTTTGGCGATCTGGTGTGCTTCTGTAAGAGATACTGTGCACCTAGAATAGTCTTCCATTCTGCGCCGCCCCTCCTCCCCCCCACCCCCCGCCTTCTACCTTTTAGCCTCAGGCACCTCTCTTTTTCGGTGGTTTTATTTGCTTTGACTAGACTCAATTCATTTTATGAGAACGTGCTTTTAATCGTGAAAAAAAAATCTGAAATGTTGAAAAAGTGTATGAAATACTGAGCTCTTTTTGTTTTGTCACATACATTTCGTTCTTTGACATTTAATGCCTTTGCATTTGTTAAATCATAATAATTTTGTGAAATAATCCCCATCAATTATTTGCATTAAGAGTGGAGCTCACTAACTGTTTATTTACCTCACCCATAGAATTTTTCATTTATTACAAAACGTAAATACTCGACATGTGCCAGGCACTGTGCTAAGCTCTGGGAATGGAAATCTGAAGGCAGGACCCTTTCATCAGGAAACCTGCCATCGACACCATATGTGTGTTGCCATGGTACCCAGCACAGTGCCTCCTAACCAACTCTAGAGTAAGGACCAGAGTGGGGAGGAAGAGTTCCCAGAGGGGTGTTTCAAAGTCAAATAGGATTTGGTCAAATGCATGGGACTGAGAGGCAACCCCACACTGAAGGACGGTGGTGGGAGATTGTGTTGGTTCTGTTCTGGGACTGGCAGGTTTGGAGCAGGGACTTTGAGGGGTAGAGTGGTAAAAGCAAGGGTATGGGATTAGCCACAGCCCAGTTCCTAAAAAGCCTGGATCATTCAAAAGAGCTTGAAGATTATTTAAAAGAGCTTTAAAAGATTTTAAGGAGCTGGAGTAACAGAGGCGGATTTACATTCTCGAAAGATTCCTTGGGAGCCAAGTGGAAAATGAATTACTGTAATCTAGACCAGACAACCCTAGCGTGCAGGGGAATACAAAGCAACAGGCCCTGTCTCCCCAGGCCCTTTGCTATTGACTTTGAAGTGCCAAGTACTGAGTCATTGAGTATTCACTTGGTTCCTGATGCATTTATTTAGATCCTGATGCTGCCTTGACAGATGAAGTTGGACCTAGTTCCTGCCCTCAAGATACTCAGAGTCTAGCTGGGAAGAAAGAAAAACATAATGTTTAGTATATAGCGTTTTAATAGTTTTCAGAGTACTGCACATACAATATCTCTTGATTTTTAAAACAACAGTGGTACAAAGACCTGTCTGGAAAAATTCCAGCCATTGTTAATATAACGAGAAAACTTGTGCAACATCAATGTAACCTGGCAGCCAAGGAGAGTGAACTGGAATGCATATGTGTGAACAATGACGACTTCACTGTACTAGTCGGTGGGGGCGGTAGACGCTGTCGAGTGAGCATGTGTACTGTGTGACCATTGCATTCACAATGACTGAGCAAGTTGAGCAATGAATCTGTATGAGATTTTGTGTTAAGCTTGAACATTCCTTCGTGGAAACTATTTGACTGATTCAGAAAGCCACAGGTATGGGCAACTGGTGATTTGCAACTTCATCATGACAACATACCTGCTCACACATCACGTCTCATGCAGAGTTTTTTGGTGAAACATCAAATCACGCAGGTGACTCAGCCCCCATACAGCCCAGATTTGGCACCCTGCAACTTCTGGCTTTTCCCAAAACTAAAACCACCTTTGAAAGGGAAGAGATTTCAAACAGTCAGTAAGATTCAGGAAGATAGGATGGGACAGCTGATGGTGATTGGGAGAACTACGTGAAATCCCAAGGTGCTACTTTGAAGGGGACTGAGGCGTAACTGTCCTGTATGCAACATTTCATGTACTTTATATCTTCTTCAATAAATGTCTCTATTTTTCATAGCACCTGGCTGGATACTTTCTGGACAGGCTGTATATGTCACATTATTACAGCCGATATTTCATTAATGCAAGATTGTAGCCCAGATCTACTCATGTTCTGTGACACAGTTTGTAAGTAATGGAGCTGCAACTCCAGCCGTGGTCTTTGGACTCCTAGGCAGAAGACCTTACAGTAGACCACACTGTCCCACTTGTTAAATAGTATAATTAGGGAGTTGTATAAGATATGAGATTATATAAAATGTGAATACTCCTGTGATGGCTTATATAGGCAAGAAATATATAGTAAGTTTGGAGGAGAATTGATTACTCTCTGGGTCTCAAATTGATGTGGCAAGAAGCTAATTCTAGGGTGCAAAAGCGAATGACAAAATGGGCAGAGACAGATGGCAGGATATAAACACTTGCGTCCGAGGGTTCTTGTAGGGGAAATGGGAAAAGAATGGGAATGACCAGTTGGAATGTTGGAATTAAAACTATGTGGGAAGTCCTGAAGAAATTGTAGACCATAGGGGCTTAGAAACATATCATTAGAAAAAAGTCGGCAATGGTGCATGGAATGAATGGGCAGGTGAGCTATGAGGCCAGGTCGGTTACAGAGAGGTTGCTGTAAAGCCAAGGTGTGTTCTCCCTCCCCTCCTGCTTCTTCAGTCCCTCTGTCACTCCTCCATTCCATGCCCCTTCAGTTTTTGAGATGGTAAACCCCTCAACCCACCAGTTCCAAAGGGTCATCTTTCTCTCACTTTTTCATGATTCTGATATCCAGCTCAATTGAATATTTTGCTAATTTTTAATAATCGTGTTTCCAGTACATTAAAAATCCCCAAACCCTTAAAATGCTAGAGACTTGCAGAAGGACACGATCACTTCTCCTGAGGTCCTGGGGACTCTACCACTACAGCTTAAGATTTCAATGCCTGCCTTTCATTTCATGTCACATTAGATTGGGTGTTGGCTTACTTGCCCTCATGCTGATATTTCTTGCCAGTACTGTCTTCCTAACTTCATCAGCACTTAGGATATTTATGTTTTGAATGATTTTTCACCGCAGATGGATTAGTTCGTGGTGTACTAATGTGCAGGTCATTGTTTTCTCTCCCGTTATTTCTACCCTCTTGCATACCTCACACTGGTTACTTCACTCCAACATACAGTTTAACATGCCCTGCAATGTTTTGTTCCCCATTTCAGAATTCTTACCAAAGGCACCATTAGGCTTTGCATTAACCTTTAATATCCTACCAAACATCTCCTTACATTCAGAAGATTTATCGTCATTTTTATTATATATTTTTATTATTCATTAATGCATTTAACTCTTTATTGAGCACCTGTTATATATCAGGTGTCATTCTAGGAGCTAGGAAAGTATCAAGTTAACAAAAAATGCATGTTCATATTTGACAGAGCACATATTTTTGTGACCACAGGTAGCCACTAAACAAATAAGAAAGAAAATTATTGGTGCTCTGGCAGATGTGGCTCAGTTGTTTAGAGCATCGTTTCATAACGAAAGGGCTGAGGGTTTGATTCCCGGTCAGAGCACATGCCTCGGCTGTGTGTTCGGTCCCTGGCCTCAGTGCATGCGGAAGGCAACCAGTCAGTGCCTCTCTCTCACATCCATGTTTCCCTCTCTCTTTCCTCTCTCTCTCTCTCAAAGCAGTGAAGGAAATTGTCCTCAGGTGAGGATTTTTTTTAAAAAAATTATTGTCATCTTTATTAAAATATATTTCTCTTCAAAGACCGTGCCTGACCTTTTTTTTTTTTTAATTTTTCAGAGTGGTAAAATGTCTTATTCCTGATAAACAAAAAATGTGGGGGGTGGGGAACTATTGAATAAAGTGCACAGACCTGCAGGCGACAGCTCTTTAAATAGTATAATATATTCACAGCACTGCCATGTACCAGTGGCATCACTGTATGGACTGAGAGCTCCTTGCAGCATTTCCACAGTTAATGCATGGCCACATGTTACATTTTCTTTTCATTCTAAGGTTCACTCCAAGGCCTCTGGGTGGTGTGTTTAATATGGACATTATCTAGTGAAAATGCCACATTTCATAATGTTGGAACAAAGTTTCACCATAATTGCCTATGAAAGACATTCATAGCTCTAGATTTACAACTCAGTATCTCACTAATTTATGGCAAGGTCAGAAAAGCAGCAGGCTTGCAAGTAAGAGAAGAAAAAAATCTTTCTGTCATGCTTGTAATAATTTGTGCAGCTGGGCAATTAGGCAAAATATACAAATTGTAGTTTGATGCTGCATTAACAGATGTAGCCATGGGATATAAAGTCATAAGGAATGTCATCATTTCAGTATGATACACAGTGCCACATGCAAAATTGTTAATATTCAGCTCTATAAGATGGGCAGTATGTATTTCCCAGTAGAATTATAGCGTTTCTTTTACTTTGTTCTCTTAGCTCCTTCGTTGGCTGGATGTTGAGAAAGCAGGTTAGAAAATGTTACAAGGAGGAAAGAAACTTCAGGAACAAACTTACAGAAACATTGGCCATATTTGGTTATTGCTGTTGCTGTTGTTTTAAAGGCTTTCTCTGCCCTCCCCCACAGGGAGGCCCTCACAGGGATGTGCCACCTGGGGGCCAGGCAGTTGAAAATACATAACACACTAAGCCTCTCTTGTTTATTTGTATGTTGAAGGCAAGGCAGCTTAATAGAATTTGAATATGACTAAATCCAACCACTTAGCGTAACTGTCTGTATCCCTATAATGCAATAGCCAAAGGTAATCTACTTGTTAGGCACTTTCCTTTATGATCTCAGCGAGTCCCACGTTCTGGAAGCAAATGTTGTATTTACCATAATCCACGAGAGGAAAAGGCTAGGGCTAAAGATACAAAACAGAACAAATGTAAAACATTGCTGCCTGCTCCAGTCCTGTAATTGGTCTATAAATGAGTCTCAGGCATC
The DNA here is from genome assembly GCA_004026545.1 of Mormoops blainvillei. Taxonomy (NCBI): domain Eukaryota; kingdom Metazoa; phylum Chordata; class Mammalia; order Chiroptera; family Mormoopidae; genus Mormoops; species Mormoops blainvillei. The sequence goes on from PVJD01000141.1 coordinate 604,979, forward strand.
TGTGTGGCAGAGATACTTTTATGTATCTTTGAAAGAGCTGGCTGCGCTTCAGATAGGTTTTTGGGGGCATCAGAATTCATAAACGGCTCTGAAATGCATTTTGTGCTGACCAGGCAAATCATAGCAGGTTGTATGTAGGACTCCCACGTTTGCAAACACATTGCCTGGTGAGTGATTACATTTAATATGAGAATCAGGTAAAATTGTTTGCATAGAACCAATTGGTGGGGTGGAGATATTAAAGAGTAGAATTGCTCTGGGAAATCTATATTCTCCAATCAGCTAACTGAAGAAGGGTGGGATGCTGAGGCAGGAAGGAGAGAGAGGAAGTGAGCTGTGGGTAGATGCATGGCGGCTACAGAGAGAGAATTGTAAACAGGGAACTCCCTTCCACCACAGATAAACCAAGTCCAGTTTAGAAAATTCAGCCAGGCCCCCACAGTGTAGAAGTTGCTGAATTTATCCTTCTTCCTTTAGCGTCTTGATCGGTATCGGTTAAGCGTTATTTAGCAGCCTGGGTGCTTGGGCTGCCCTTAGGCCTTGTGGTCTCCACGTAAAGTCTGGCACGTATCCTGCTGCTTACCTTCTTGAGAAACAATCACCTTGCTCCTTTATGTCCTTTTTTTCAGTTACTACTTAAAATTAGAGAACACTGTGAGAGCATCTATACGGTTTCCAAGTGTTATTAGACGTTTAAAATATTGAATCCTCACAACAGCACAGACGGAGGCCTCATTGTGTTCATCCCATTGCGGAAGGATTTGCCTGGGATTACAGAGCAAGAAAGCTGCAGAGCTGGGGTTTGAACTTGAGTCTGGCTAGCATCAAACCCTCCCTCTTTAGCATTCATTACACGTCCTGGAAATATTTTGTCATATTTTATAGACATTCAGTAAATATTGAAAGAATGAATGATTTGAATAATAGTACTTTACTGGTAGTATTTTAAATGCATTCATAGAAAGTTTCCCAAAAGAACGCAACATGTAATTGATCAGTCTTCTTACTAAGATATTTTTGAAAAGATTTTATTTATTTATTTTTAGAGAGAGGGGAAGAGAGAGAGAAAGAGAGAGAGAGAAACATCAACATGTGGTTGTCTCTCAGGTGTCCCCCACCGGGGACCTGGCCCACAACCCAGGCCTGTGCCCTGACTAGGTATGGAACCGGCAACCGTTTGGTTCGCAGGCTGGCACTCAGTCCACTGAGCCACACCAGCCAGGGCTAAGATACGTTTTTTTAACCTTAGGAATATGTCTGTCTCTTTACACATATTGCTAAAAAATAAAAATAAAAATAATGAATTAACTATATTTCAGGTCTGAACAAAGTTTTTTAATTCGAATTTTATTTTTTTCAGCTTTATTGGCATATAACATTGTGTAAATTTAATCTGAACACTGTGATGATCTGAACAATCAAACTTTCATAATAAAAAAGGGAAGAAACATTTTTGTTACAATCTAAACAAGAGCCTTTGTTTTGCCCTTTGCACTGTTATTATCCCTTGAGCGGCCTGTGTGCCTACCATTCAGCCTTAGCCGGCAGAAGGAAGTCACACATAGAGTGGACTGGGGAAGAAGACCCTTGGATCTCGGAACCGCACGCCATCATTCCCTGATGGCCACGTGCTCTTTTGTCGCGTGAGTTGTTGCTATTCACATTCCTTAATAACGGAATTTTTCCTATACTCAGGATTCTTGCCTTCTGAAGCCAGAGAAACCTTGACTCTCCGTGTTGTTAGATAGTTCATCTTTCATTTACAGCTCACAGCCGCGTCTGTGAGTGTGTTTATCCATATAGTGTTGTCTTTGTCTTATCTCCCGATGATCTCTCTCGGGCGAGAAAGTAAGGCAGTTTGGCAGCCAGCCTAAGGCCATGGCACATGAAGACGGAACGAGATCAGAATGGATGTGTTCATTTAAAAGGAAAGGATGGAGCCACAATGGTAAATGTAGTTTTCCAAATTGGCATTCAGATTGAATGGTGCCTTAATAAAAGTGATTAGAAATGATTATAATTTTAGATGAGTACCTGAATTAAGAGACAGATTACTGTATCCTATGTATGCATGTATTTATCTGATCTATCTGTTCATGCCAACAGTAGTGGCACCGACAGAAAATGGTCAAAAAGTCACATTTTCGTTGGTGTCTGAATGTTTAAAAAACTCTTTGTTTTAAGATTGTTAGCTTTAGAGGTAGAAGTAATTAAAAACCAATCCTACTTCCCACTTTTTTTGTTCTTTTAATATGATGAGCCCCAAGAGCTTCTGTAGTCATTAAAAAATAAAATGCTTGTGCAAAGCTTGTCCCCATAAGCCTTTTTGAGCGTGGCCCCCATGCATACAAACCAGGATGTCTTTGTTAAGCAGGGTAAGCCTGTTGAAACGATTGAGCTCAGTGTTTCATAATCACCTGGCAGTAGCTGAGAGGCAAGTGGATTTCTCTTGCACCGAGTGTAGACTATAAGTTATAGAAACATACGTAATTACTGTTTGCTAATTTTATTAGGAGGAAATTACTCTGATTATAATGATCTCCGTGGTGTAGAGTGGAGATTTCAAGTTACTGTGTCACTTCATTTTCATTTTCATGAACGCTTGACCGTGATGTGTAAAAGTGCCAAGCAGAGCTGTGCCCAGGCCTCCCACACGGTGAGATTTCCTCCCTCCTAGCAGGGCCGTGGCCACCACAGCAGCAAAGAGGATTCGCTCTCCCATGGAGAGCCACGCATCAGAATGATGATTGGCCTGCAGTGACATAAATAGTATTCATTTGTTAGGTTACAATACATTTTACATTGAGGCAAGACTAGAGCTTAGCACCATGGGAGCCGCCAAAGAAACCCCACACATGTTCTTAACATGTTCTTGTTTATTTGAGCAACTTTAGCAGCAATGAAAATGAAAATGGCATGACAAGGACTTGGTTTAATCAGGAAGGGGCTCCTAACCTGCTGTCATTAAGATCCCTGTATTAGAATTCAATAGAGTAAACAGTATTGCAACCATACTAAAGTTGACATTTTTAGCAACAGAGAGACTCCCACACCGTGATGCATCGTATACCTGTCACATGTTGCCAAAGGTGTTCCTTGGGCTCCTTTACGTGATAGAGGATGAATGGAACTGCTTTTGCCTACTGGTTAGGACAGGCAAAGTGTGACTATTAGACGGGAATTTTGCCCAATGTGCTTCTTTCTCCTATCTTTAACCAGCAGAAATATATGACTGTAAATAATTAAAGCTGAGACTCAACCAGCAGTAGAGACATATATAAATGTTAATAAAACTCAAGGACAGTTGATACTTTGGCTGGCTGGCAAAGTGACACACTTTTTATATCTTGGGTCAAAATAACATTGTGTCCTAATTCTTGAGATGCTTGGCTTCCTAAAATGACCATCTTTATTTAGATTAAGGACCCATTTAGAGTGGTTTTAATAATGTATGGTTTCATACATAAGTGGTTCCATAATTTATTTCACCATTATTCTCTGTCAGGGTTTTGAATGTTATTGTTAATTAAGGAGAAAAGAGAGAGAAAAAGAGAGTATGCAAGGTCTCCCTCCAGCCAGTCAAGCTGGTTGCCTTTGCTTTTATCGATTGTTGTCTTAAAAACAAACCAAAAAACAGCCCTTAGTAGCCTGTCAATAACGGCCAGTTAGTGAATTAAAAATTGCCTCAGTAAATCTCATCATTCCCGGTTCACAGGTGAACTGCCTCCAAGCTGGAAGCCATTTATCACGGGTAACCCATTTACCAGAGGAACTTTCTACTGATTTACTCCCAACCCCTCCCACCCACACCTAAATTATTAACACGAATATTAAGGAGATCCCCTGCCTTCATCTGCTGATGTAATTTGATTTTCCCACACCGCTAAAACCACAGACCTTTAGGTTTCCTGTCATCTAGGTAAAAATTCCAGAAGAACAAATTCTTTCTGTGAATATAGTACACTCATGCACTTTTAAGTCCCATGGCCAAAGGAGGTGGGATTCCCAGGAGCAATGTCTGAAATAAACACTGAGGCTTTGCACTTTCTGAGTGTGGCTTCAGGACACGTCTGGCGTTCCTGTTATTTCTAGATCTTTCCGTGCTATGCAGAGGTGGACCGTTGCCAAGCTGTCCGTAGAGATCAGGCTGCTTTGGGTTGCTAATGAATGCTCTGTGTGGAATCTTCAAAAACGAGCTGATCTCAAAGAATGCGTGCAGTTGTAGGTCCATAGTTGGGAAGTTACCTTATCATCTTGAATTCTCCCTGATGCAAATGTACTCTGTCCTAAGGTGATCATTCACTCAGGTGTACTCTCCAAACAGCTGATCTCTAAAAGTCCAAATGCCTTTTCACTGTTAAATAAATTCATAATTCTGTGGACACAGAAAACCTCCCACGGTTATATTTCCCACGGGAAGTGTGGTTTCCAAAATTGATACCAGATGACCCTGGGAGGGAGACTTAGAATCCTTTTTGTATTTGGGTTATTGTTTTTAATATTTCTGTATCTTCCTGTCCTTGGATGAGTTTTTTGGTTTCAGTATCAGCAGTGTTTCTTTTCATTGTTGCATTTAGTGATACAAGACATAATCCAAGTCATTTTGCTTTCCCTCAGTGAGTCTTATGCAAAACAAAGAAACAAACATCATGATTTTTCAAAGTAAACATGAAGCTGAAGGCAAGATCGCTGGCATCACCCTTTTTGTGGTTTATGATCTTTGTATTGGCATAGTTACTAAACTAACTTTGTGGCACTATTTCTAATGTAGTAAGTATGTCTCTTTTTACATAAACATGATCCCTGTCAGCCGAAATTTTAGAGCAATTTACCGTCTACATTATTTTGGAAAGGGCTTCTTTCATATGGCATTTTAATGACTTCATTGATATAAGAATTCCTCTTCAATTTATTTGATTTGACTGCCCTTATAATTGTCTCTAAAAACAAACATACAAACCTAAAATCTAAAAGATACTTGTAAGGCCTTTCAAAAAGGCATAATCGTGGTGGGCGCCTGTTCCCCGCTTCCCGTCGGCAAAAGCCGAGCTGCCTCCATGCAGTCAAACCTCCCAACAGTAAACAAGAGGAGAACAAAAATCCTAGGCAGCGATTTGTTTTCGGGTTTCACTTTTGAACTCACTACGAAAGCTATGCCACACTTAAATTATAATCTCCTATTTATTTCCCATGTGTATAACTTCCTTCCCTTCAAGGAGTCTATTTAGCAAATATTGTCAATTCCAGAAAATTATGATTGTAATTTTGGTTGCCCCAGTTTAGAGCTGTCATTTTAAAATTGAAGAACTGTCGTAATATGCTTCGTGTTATTGTTATTAAAGATAACAGTAATTACTTCAATAATTTAAAAATACCAATAATAATAATTGCAGGTGACTTTTTAGTTTCTATAGTAAACTCCCCAACACCTTTCAAGAGAGACCTGAAATCATGAAAAGTTTTAAGAGGAACAGAAGTAAGGAGTACTAATCAAAGGAAAGTTTCTAAAAGATGAGGGTATTTAACTGATGAGACAAAGGCATACTGTGTATAATCTCTGTTTCCATGACCACAGATGTTTACTCACCCAGTTTTTCGTAACATAGTGTTTGGCTTTGATTTACAACTGAAAAGTTTTCGACCTTGGGTCAGGTAGTCCAAGTTGAGCTATTAAATTTAAACCTCATAATTTTTCTTGTATATTCCCAGATCCAGATGACCGTGCAGGTTCTGTGACAGAATCATATTGCCGCCGCCTTGGGTTTGGTGTGCTTTTGAATTCTTTTTCCTTTCATATCTTTTCCATGGGTCGGATAACAAGAAACGGTGCCCGGAGCACGAGCATCATGAGGATATTACGGGCTGCTGTTGTTGTTGATAGCCTTTGATTTGTGTAGTGTTATTTTATTTTTGCCTAGAGGTAAGGATAGATTAATTTCTCACATTTGAATCAGGTGAATAGGATTTTGAACTCTGGAGTTTTCTATCAGCTTTACCATCCCTGTAGATGTACCATAATGTACGCATGGGGGACCCTGTGTAGGGCCACCAGCCATGGTGTGGAACCCCTGCCTCTTGGCCAGAGCGGAACCGGAAGTTCTTTGTGCCCTGTGAGCTAAGCCTGAAACTGAAAGGAGGCCTAGGCTGCTTCTTGTAGCCAAACCCTACCTTGAATCCTTGGGCTTCACATCCTCATGGAGAACTCAGTCAGGAAGGAGAGAATGTAGGGAAGGCCTCTTAGGAAGAGCATCACAGCCTTTCTCCTCCAGAGCAGAGCACCTGGCTGAAGCCACTCATTTTTAACCCCCGTCCCTCCTGGATCCCACCCTGCCATGCTAGATGTGCAAGGACGGGTGAGGCACCCACCCCTGGGTCAGGGAGGCAGCCCTCCTGCTCTCTGCGCCAGCCATACGGAGGTACAAGGGAGCATTGCAAAGAGAAAAAGGAATGCTTTTGGGGAAATAAGAACTCGTGTGTGTTAGCTTCTTCAAAAGCAGCACTGGAAGTTCCTACCCTAGCACCATGGCCTAGTTATATCCCAGACCTGGGGTTTGACCCCATTAATTTTCCTCCTGCGGAGTGGAATTGGGGCAAAGGAGTCAAAAGTGGTAGTAAGTGTGCTGTCATAGACTGAATGTTCATGTCCCCCCAAAATTCACATTGAAACCTAACACCCAAAGTTTTACCGTTTGGGAGGTGAGCAGGTCCTGAGAGTGGCACTCTCATAATGGGATTAGCGCCCTTCTAAATGAGCCCCTAGAGGGCTCCCTCCCCGCGCCCCTCATGTGAGCACGCAGGGAGGAGATGGCTGTTTATAAACCAGGAAACAAGCAGGCTCTCATCAGGCACCAGTTTGCTGGTGCCTTGATCTTGGACTTCCTGCTTCTAGAACCACGAGAAATATATTTTTGTTGTTTATAAGCCATCCAGCCTATGGTGTTTCTGTTGTAGCACCTGAAAAACAAGGTGGGTAGAGGAGGGTTTGAGCAGACAGCTGTTCCTAATGCAGAGCTGTAGCAAAAAGAGTTGTCTGACCCCAGAAAAACTTAGTCATGTAGTCACTTCACTATGTACCAGACTTCGAACCAAAAAAAAAAAAAAAAAAAATTTATGATACCTTGCTTGAGACCTTGGATATTTGGTTGGACAAGCTACTAAACTAAACAGTGAGAAATGTAAGGACAGTGACAATGTCCTACCTTGCATTCGATAAACAGTTTCTTAATAAATGAAGGAAAAAATATGCAATGAATGAAATAGTAATGGACACTATGGCAAGGTAAGGGCATTTACTGTGAAGGACAAGTAAATATATACAGGCCTTTCTTGTGTATTTCTGGAGAGACTTTAACAGAATTATCACTCTTAACTGTTTAGGGTCCTGAAGGATGTTCTTCAAAAAAAACATAAAATCTTTATTTTCTATTTCTAAGTCACCTTTTCCAAATAAAACTTATTTTTTTTCTTCACTTTCTTTTTGTAGATCTTACCTTGAACTGTACTGTAGGTCACATTTCCGCAGTCTCAACCTGTATATTCAAAATACATCAAACTTACATAAAGTTATAGTTATCAGTTGTTGTTTCTTTGTTTTGGGGATTTTTTTCACCTGAAAGTATTGGTAGAATTTCAGTGGCACATGTTTGGCTGTAGACTAGTCAAAGGTGGTTCTGGATTCCGGATTCTAGCAATGGAATCATAGTTAGTCAGCGTCACAGAGAGAGGGTGAGGAGGCGGCTTACATCAGCCCAGTTACCATGAAGGTGGTTGTAGCATTTATTTCTCTGAAGCTCAGACTTAATGAGTTGAACTCTTAGCTTCCAGAAACAAAAGAGATTACTTTAACCACATTATGGGAAAAAATTCCTTCGATTCCTGGGTAGAATAAGGCGTTTCTGGATGTCAGGGAAAGCATTGTTGAGAGCCATGACTGGTGCCTAATTTTCCCAAGAAACCAGTGATTATTTTTTTTTTCTTGTTCAGGTTGACCCACCAAATTTAAGCCACTCTAGAGGGGTCTCTTCCATCTCTTAAATATAAATAGAAAGGTATTTAATTTTTAATATTCTCTTCCAGGTTTTTTTGACAGGTTATACATATGCTAATAGAAATAAGCTTATTATTTGAAGCACAGAGCTGCTTGTCACTGAAGCTTCATTAACACCGTTATCACTGCCTGACATTTATCTTATAATTTTCTAGAGCTGACTGTTGTGTCTCCATGGAAACCCAAATTGCAATTGAAACAAGTATGATAATAAAGGCATCCACTGAGATTGACAGCATGCAAAGCCTGATTACATTTGTTTATAGTTCCTTCAGTAGCTACAGCTAGAGGTGGCGAATCTGCACTTTGGGTGCTTAGAATTAACTTTCGCATCACGTGTGGTGTATATGGCAAGTTTACCATAACATCGTTGGTTCTGATGTTAGTAATTAGGTCGATCATTTTTACTGGAATCATCCCAAGGCTTTATGAATATTGGATGTAAAATTAACCATGATTCTATTTGAATCCCAAAGGAAATTCCTCCTGGATAATTTTGACACTGTGAAATGTTGATCAGACCTTAAACTGGTGGTCGGCACCTGACGGATTTCTCTCTGGGCAGGTGGAGCACCCACGCACTTGTACCTTTCTCCCGCCTTGATACAGAGCAACCTGTGCTCTTCTAAGTTCATGACTTCACATCAATTTGGTTGGTGCCTCAAAGCAAAGAGTCATGAAACTGGAGTGGGTCCAGAGTGAATTAATCTGAAATTAATTTGATTTTGAAAGACTCCATCTGGCTATGTTTGGGAAAGGCAGTTAGACAGATATATAAACAAATCTGTATTCATTGTGCCAGATGTAGTGTCAAAAAATGAAGAAATGGCTTTTAAAAAAGTCAGCTATGGGGAATTTTGATATAATGGTATTCAGCCTCTTAGAATAACAGCCATTATAATTTAGCCCATAATCCTATTTTTATTCTTATTTGTTTAGGGGGTTAGATCTGATGGGGTATTTTGTAAGAAATAAGCAAATTAAATGTCAAAGCCTATTTTAATTGGTGATTTAAGATGGTAAATGAAATTTATGGCATTCTGAGAGGAGGGTGCTATAGATTTTTGAATCAAAATGTGGTGTTTGGTATTGATTTCATCTTAAGATGTAATTTAGGGTTTTAAAAACTAGCAAAGTAGAATGTCACTTGGACTTTGCCTTTTGATACATAGTTTTGTAGCATGACAAATGTGTGCTCGCATCATAGGGAACCAAACACAATGAGCTGACAGGCATAGGATTTCGGAAGTCCTCTTGGAGTAAGTCTACAAACTTGGCAGTTATTCCTTTTCGTTCTTTTGCAAATTTCTTTAAGCAGACTATCAGAGAGGCAAACATTTTGGATTGCTACCTAGGAATTTAGTGCAATCATAGTAGAACATCTCATTGCCTTTTCTTATGTCATGACAGAAAGATTCTGGAAAATTCATGATTAGTCATCTATTACGGGCCTTTCTTTTTCAATTTTTAAACCTCAAATCTTATCTTTTGTAATGCCTTGAAGAGAAAGAATTGAAGTTTACTTCTTGATCAGTGAACAAGTATAGTTTACTTTGGAAAAACAAGCTTCCGCAAGGGAACACTCATTTCTGCCCAGGTCCCCCCCCACCTCCCTCCCTCCCTTCTGCTAGCCAAACAGCAGCAAGAGCAGTAACGACAGGAGGTAAAAATGAAGCAGAATACTCAGATAGCAAAAATTAATTTCCAAAAAGCTGACGAGTCTCCGCAAACACCGGTTGCTGCATTTAATGACAACAAATGAGATGCTACACAAACCTTGAATTTTGACACTCACAGGAGTATTGGAATGAATGGGAAAGTAAAATCCGAGGTACCTGGAGCCCCTGGGGAATGAGACAGGCTTAGTAGTTAAGTTTGCAATAGAGATGAAAGCTCATCCTTTAAGGCAGGGATCCCCAGCATCCAGGTTGCGGACTGGTACCGGTCCATGCTCTGTTGGGACTTAGGAACCTGGCTGCACAGCAAGAGGCCAGCAGCGAAGCTTGGCTCGCATCACCGCCTGAGCTCCACCTGCCACCGCCCCCAACCTGCCCGTGGTGCCAGAAAGGTTGGGGACCACCGCTTTAAGGCACCGGTTCTCTTTACTGTTTCATTTTAAAGGAATTCTTCTTAATAATAAATTATGTATTTCCCTGCCGCCTTAAAACAGAATGTATTGAGCACAGTGTGACCCGTTAGATGAGATAAGATTGTTGTTATGCAAATCAATTATTCTGCTATGCTGCTGTGCATAGGAAGTTTTGGGGGATATAAGTTGGCCCAGCTCTGAGTGGGCTTTCCTGCTGGGCCCATTCAGATTCTCATATGCGTTGGCCGCCTCTCCATGGGCCACCTGTTGCAAGCCGTCCGCTGCGCTACTTGTGATCTCCTGTGCAAATGACATGCAGATGATGAAGACTCAGAAACCAACGTGATATAAGAAATCTTTGAGGAAGGGATTGAGGAGCTCCCCAAAGGGTTTAAAGGGCATAACATCAGAGCAGGAACTTTCTGTCACACATTTTGACTGTTCTAGGGTCTTTAATTTCTTAACTCTGTTGTTGGCATTTCACAAACATATGAGTTTGAAGGCATTATCGGGGAAAAAAATAAAACATCTCAACTAATAAATAGGTTACTCTACAGAGTCACATATCTCTTCACAAATGGATTCTGCTTTATAACCTAAACTACGGTCATTAATATAAAGTAATTAGTTCCTATTTACTGTCAACTTTTGCTTTTCCAGATCATTGGAAGAAGCAGTGACAATACTAATCTCCCACACATTTGTATCAAATCTTATACTACTGGCTGCATTCCTTTGGCTGGCATTCAATTTAAGTTGTATTCCTTGATTACACATCATTTATGACAGAGGAAGGCTGGCCAAAAGAAGGTTGAAGAGAGACCAGCCTGAGATTAAATTCTGCCATTGATAAATGATAAAATGAATAATGAATGGACAGATAATCAATATTTAACGGAAGAGTAGATAGAGTTCTGAATGCCAGGCAAGCACAAAGGTCAGTAAAGTCTTTGTCCTTTAGCTCAAAGTAGGAGAGAGTGCTCACTGAACAGTTTCGCGATGGTTTTATCATCAGGATAGTCAGAACTAAGACAGTGGCTGGGTCGGAACAAGGGGACCCAGTGAGTATTTGGAGACAAATAGGCATGTAACTCATTGGCAATAGGTGTATTGACCCTCAGATTCAATGGAATAGCGCCGACATGGCTCTTTATAATAATGGTGACAAATTGTGTAATGTGCGATTTAATTTTTACAAATTTTAAGACTTCTCGCTGTATTAAATCTATTCGTTCAGAAAACGTGTTGAAGATTTACTGAGACCAAGTCCAAGGCACCGTACTCACCTTCCAAATGAGGTCTTCTCTGAACACCTTATTGAGAGTTGCAGTCCTGCACCCACCTCCTTGTCTGTCGTCCCTGCTTTATTTTTCTCTATTGAAATGATCTCTTTCTAATCTCTTAGGTTTAATTATTTTGCTCATTTTATGCCCCCTCTAGAATACAAGTTCCATAAAGGTAGTTTTCCCTTACTTTACTCACTGCTATAACCCCAGCACTTCATTAATACTTACTGAATTAATGATTAAGACATCCTTGTCCTCACAGTTTCACAGTCCCACCATGTAAGTGATTGGAAACTCAGTTAAATATTGTTTCTATAGATCCAGCAGTCAGAGAAGAAGAGAGACTAGACCAGCACTACCTCGGTGTTAAGTGTATGTTCTGCAGAAGATATTGTCCTTCTTCTCAGACGTGGGTGCAGTTTGAGCCAGTAAGAAAAACAGGGAAGTTGAACATGAAAGCTAACTGGGCGAAAAGCTTATTTTTGGGTACGCCGAGGTGGGACTAGAGCCTTCTGTCAGCTGTAGCTGTAGAAGGTCAGATTGGAGGGCTGAACGGACAAGACCAGGGGAGTGATTTTCAAATGAGTGATACAGAGCGAACGAAACATTGGAGAGAGGGTCACCTCTGGAGGAACTGGCTCAGAGAAAAGGACGGAGATGGCTGGGGCTTTATGGATGGCAGTAGGCTCCCATTTCGTGGCACTGCCAGTGAGTGGAGGTGGGGGACTGGGCTGTGCCCCCCAGTTCGAGGGCCGGCAGTGGGTGTGAAGGTCATCCGACCGTGGGTCTGGGCAGGTGCTCTGTCCTGTGTCGTTCAGGTCCCCATCTCAAACGCATGTGCGTGGCAGAGGGGAGGCCCCTGCTTTCTCTCAAGTCTCTGCACCCTCGTCACAGCCTGTTTTTTTCTTCAGTTGTTTTCTTTCAGTCTCCTTGCCAACTCAGTGAAACAGTACAGCTTATCATCTTTCACCTCTGATTTTTTCAGATTCCATTTAAAAATCTGACCACAGGGATGAAGTGTGGTTTACAATGCTGAATACCAGTCCCTGCGGCCAAATTAGTCACTTGTTGGCTTACCTCAGGCCCTGTATATATTGCTTTGCTCTGGGCCATATCACTTTGTATTTTGGTTTTATGTTATGCATATGTTTGTCTCTTCTCATTGGCTGAGTGACTTAAAGGCATAAATTAGATATTTTTCAACTCTCTCCTTCAACCTCAGCACCACACCTGGCATAAAGCAGGTCTTCAGTAACCGTAATCTGAATTTAAAGGACTATGTGTGAGAATAAACCTTAGATGGGTTTGAAATCCACTTTTACCACCTGTATTTCTTCAATGAGTGGAGAGTGTTGTGAATCCTTTCTGGTTGCTTTCTCTTACATAAATAAGTCCTGTTTTATTTTAGGCAGAGGTGAAAGTAGGAGTTACTTGCTTTGAGAAGCAGAGTTGCTAAAACCCAGATAGAGGGTATCAGGCACCATGCCCGTGTTGTTCATGACTAAAGTATACATCCGTCGTTTTCATCGTTTGCTACTAGAATAGGAATATGGGAGACATTTTTGGTAAAAATCAGTGTTCAATTTGGGAAGTTCAGACCAGCATTGAGTTTCCTCCCACATCTGTCTATTTTATGATGATTCACATTTCACTTAATTATTTGATGTGGGGGGCAGGGATCCAACTAGTGTCTTCTCCATTATCCAGAGGGCCATTTACAAGTACTTGCCCAAGCAAACAGCTGACTTCTGTGGCATTTAGCTACCAACACTTAGAAGGGGTGTCTCTCTCTCTCCCCTCCTTTCGCCATCTGTAAAGTGGGGGCAGTAACCCTGACCTTAGCCGTGGGAGAGGATTAATTAATGCGAGCTCCTGGAGCACTTGCAAAATGTGAAGCCCAATATAAATCTCCTGTGTGGTTATTATTTCCCTGTTGCCATTTCTAAAAGTTCATCTAGGTAACCTGTCCCTGTGCAAATGCCTTCTACTCTGCCCTGAAGTCCACTGAACTATTTCTGATAAATCACCCAAGGCAATGAGTTCCCTGGACAGAGCCTGTCCGGGGCCAGTACCTCACTGCGTTCTCAACAAGGGTTGTTGTGGGTTCAGACTTTAGATCCCCCTTGGATGCCTCCAGATTTACTTCCTTGTGGGGGTTTTCCAGCTTTCTGCCTTTTACTAGCAGTCAAGTTGCAGTAAGGTAATAATGTTTCCCTTTTGCTTGGTGACCCCAAAGCCCCATGTTTTGCAACCTTTTCTGCAGGAATAGCATTGCATTTCACCCTCGTAAACAAATGTGCAGATGTCCCCTGACTCACGATGGTTTGACTTGAGACCTTTCAACTTTATGGTGGTGTGAAAGGCGATATGCATAATAAATTACTTGAGATATTCAACACTTTATTATAAAGTAGGCTTTGTGTTAGTTGTTTTGCCCAACGGTAGCTACTCTAAGTGTTCTGGGCACATTTAAGCTAGGCTAAGCTAAACTGTGATGTTCACTAGGTTAGGTATATTAAGTGCTTTTTCAGCTTAACGAGATTTTCAACTTAGGATGGGTTTTTCAGAATGTAACCCCATCTTAAGTTTAGGGATGTCTGCGTAGCTTTTAGACCTCCAGCCAAATACAGTCTAACATTAATTCCAGCAGTCCACCAGGATACCCGTCACAGATGTGTTCTTTCTTAGTTGCCAGTGAATGAAACTGATGTCCTATACATTCTTAATAAACTTTTATTCAAATTTTGGCAAAGCAGCCCTGACGGATGTGGCTAAGTGGACTGGGCAGCAGCTTGCCAACCAAAAGGTCACTGGTTCAATTCCTGGTCAAGGCACATGCCTGGGTTGCGGGCCTGGTGCCCTGCTGCAGTGTGCAAGAGGCAACCGATCGATGTTTCTCCCTCACATCAGTGTTTTTCTCCCTCTCTTCCTCCCTCCCTTTCCATCTTACTGAAAATAAAATCTTTTTAAAAAAATTTGGCAAAGCATAGGGATGAGCATATTGCATGCAAGTGAACTTACTGGAAACTTGAACCTTTTCTTCAGAGGAGCACAAACTAATTTATTTACAGTTTGAGCATTTGGAGAAAGACTTTGCTTCCTGCAGCTACTTAGGGCAGTGATTTTCAGCCCGTGTGCCACAAGAATTTTTAAAACACGCACTACCCGACTATGTAGTCAGCGGCACTGACCTCTTTTCCCTTAGACTGTCAAATAAAAAAAATGACAACAGCCAACACAACAATAGCCATCCATTGTGGATGAATCAAAATTATAGCTATTTTTTGTGTGCGTGTGAGAGCGACAAAAAATATATTTTTTGGTGTGCCGCAGAATTTTAGCAATTAGTTTACGTGTGCCATAAGAGGAAAAAGGTTGAAAAACCACTGACTTAGGGTAGCATTTGGTCCAGTGAATCATCTGCGCATTCAGCAGATCTGCAGATGTCTCCCTTGAGATTTGGGGCCCCATTCTGCACTGGCGTGGCCATGACTCACAATGCTTTGGCTACACTTGATAAATGGTAACGATACCTTCCAGGTAAGTACAGGAATGTCATTGGTTTGATCATCTTATTGGGGAGAAAACATATCCAGAAAGTTTTGTTGAGTTTACCAGAATCACTCAGCAACCCAGGATCCCACAACAGTTAACATGTGTAGCTGTGTCTGTCGGTGGCAAAGGTGCTCCGTTGAAAGGCATCACGGAAGACAGAGGCTTTCTTCATGGTGACCCTGCCATGGTGCATTTTCAAAGGGAGATGTAATTCCTAGAACATGAGTTTGGATGATGACTGATTGCTTTTCCGAAATGAGAGTCTCTGATGAGTTTAGAGCCAGAGGGTGGAGGCTTCTGATCGGGGCCTCATCCATGTCTGTGGTATATTCTCTGTGGTGCGGAAAGAGCTGGCACTGTACCCGGGGCCACATTGCCGGTCAGTCAAGGAGAGGATTCTGTTCTGAAATAATAACAGCAGCATGGACAAATGGATGTTGTGCCCATTCTGTTGCCCGCCAGAAGGCGCCAGGCTCATCACCAGGTTCTTCCTGCTTTTCCCTCATTCAGCTCAGTCGTAGACATTTTCCTGTGAGCACCAAACAAAGCCTGTTTCTCCATGTGCTATTATTTAAGTACAAGTGATATTTAAAAAACAGTTCCTGGGCCCTTTGAAAGAATGGCCCATCGCCTGACTGAAATGGTGGGACTGCAGTTGGGATATTAGGAAGAATTAGCACAAATTGAGAGAAATGATGCTCTGGCAGCAACCCCAGGCCACCAGCCACTCAGCGGCTGTCCGAGCCTGCAGGCTGCTCTCACAGCGTAGGTGACACCTTGTCAGCTCCCCAGCCCATGCCTTAGTCACTTGCGAGGCCTAAGGACTAAATTGGACACAGGCAGGGAATCGCCCCGAGGTTTCAGGCAGCTGGTCATGTTGTATAAACGATCTTTTCTATATGTCATTATCTGGGTCCAAACCGTAACTGTAGAATTACAGAATTAAAGAGCCACATGGGAACTATTTTGCTCCTTGTTTTACAGGTGAGGAAACTGAGGTAAAGGGTAGTTACATGATTTGCCGGGGATCCCACTGTTAATTCAGTGCGGAGCCACAACAGGAACCCAGGTCCGCCAGCGCACAGGCCAGTCACTGCCCCGCTGGCGCGCGGGGCTGCGCCAGAAGCCTCCATGCCTTTTGCCTGGTTCCGTAGCCCTGTTTTTCCAAAAGGCTCTCCTGATGGGATAATGGTTTAGTGAATCTCAACCATCAGTTTTTTTTTTAAAGGTGTATTTGCATTTAGAGCTATTTAAATTTAAAGTGAAATAAAATTAAAAATCCACTTTCTCGGTTGGACTAGCCACATTTCCAGTCTTTAGTAGCCACATGTAACTAGTGGCTGCCATATTGGACCGCACAGATTATACAACATTTCCATCGCTGCGTAGTTGAACAGTACTGATTCAGGATATTCCACAGAACAAAAAGAGAATTAAAAAGGATAAAATGTATGGGAATAATAAGGTTATTAAATACTAGGGAGATCGGCTATCTCTGTACAGAATTTTTCCAAAGCAAGGCATCTTTTTGTTGTTGGCTTTGGGTTTGTATATCTTCCGAAGGTGGCATTTTACGTCTTTTTCTCAGCATTAATATAATTATTTATAGCCACTTGGCATTTCTCATACCCCTTGTGTAAATTTGCTATTCTGCCTTTTATGTAAATAAAGGAGATATAATGCAGAAGGTTGCTATCTAAGGAACAAAGGAAAGAATAAAAATATCAATTCTTTTGTTTCCATTCCCCAAAGAAACCTTGCAGTTCTCTGGGCCTTATAAAAGCTTGTTGTCCTGGAATTAATAATGGTAATAATAATAATAATGAAGATGCACTTCAATCAATTATTATAATTTTAATATTTTACTGCTTAGAGGAACCTCCAAGGATTTTGCATATCTTCTGTTAATCTACTTCTCCTTACTCCAAAGTGGAGTAGGGAAGTAGGTCAGTGCCTGTGCTGAAAGCAAAATGTAAGCACTCTCATTTTTTCCCCAAACGTCATTATATTTCCCTCTTGGCTCTGAGACTGATGCCACCAATGCCCGCTGGTCTGCTTCCATATGGCATCTGTCCGGGAGGAGCCTTGGAGTTGGCTCTTTGCCAAGAGCAAAAGCAGAATTGGCACCTGGGATCGTGTAGTTTGTTGGGTCAGCGCCAGCAGAGGTGCGCTTGTGTCGAGGGCCTGCAAGTGGCCACTGGGTCCGCAGGAAACATCACCCCAGAGGAACCCGTGGAATATTAAGCAGTGACAGTTGGCCTTTATATCTTAATGTGCCCAGATTCTGCAGGCACCTCTTCTTAGGAGCGTGACATAGGGAAAGTCACTTTACCTTCATGACTCTTCAATTACTCTATTTCCAAAATGGGGATAATGATTTCAGCTTCCTGGAGTTATCATGATAATGGATGTCAAACATCTGGCAAAGGTTTTTAGAAAAAAGTAGGCCCTCAATAAATATTGTTTGAATTTGAATCAATTCCTGCGCTGCAGTAGGTGCTTAGGATGCCGGGGAAGTACAGAGAAGCGAGCTAGTCTAATTTTCGAAGCCCGATATCAGATTCTAGTAAACAGATCGTACTGAGAGTCTTACTGAGATTTGGGGTGTCATTTCCCATAATTACTCCTCCGAAGAGCACGTTGGCTCTCCATGGCCTCCGGCAAGTACCCCCAAAGTTTTAACTGTTGGACACACGGCTTCTGGCTTATTTGGAAGCGTCGGTGAGGAGAGCCCCACGAGGACAGCAGTCAGTAAGCCTGCTAGAGATGAAGCTCGGCCAGGCGGAAGGCTGGGAGTCCGAAGCAGAAGGCGCGTGTGTGCACAAGCGTGAAGTTAATCGGGCCGCTGCGGCACCGGCAGGGCAAGGCGCTTGGCGACATGTGTGGGTCGTGGGTCATGGGCCCTGGGTCGTGAATTGTGGGTGGGGTGGGACCACCTGCCCTGCAGAGAAGCTTCCCTTGGGGAAGATGTGCTGCTGTTGATGATTTTTTATAATAACTAGACGTCCTTGGATTTACTTAAGGAAGGGATTGTTATGCAAATTCGATGCAAATCTTTAGTATGGTTGTTTGCAAAATGCAAGTAGTTAGGAAGGGATGTGGATGAGAGGCACTCCTTGAGGTGACTCTAGGAATGGAAAGGAAGAGAATCTGTGGAGATGGAGACACTTAGGTAATTATTGAGAAAATGTGGACAGTAAAGTAGTCTTAACAGATCCTTAAGTTCAGCACTTCCCACAGACAGAAAGAGGACAGGTGTGCGTGTTTCTTGCATTGGTACCTTTTATTTGGCCTTGGGATTCCAGGGACCTAGTAGGTCTTGCTCTTGGCCTTGTCTTCTCACAGATTTGCCCTGAGCCGTACACTCGCAGCCCAGGGCAGACTCGACGCAGTATTTGGCCACGTGATGGATTAGAAATATTTTGTGCTTTGGAGCCCATTGGACCTAGGTTTGAATTCTACTTTGATCATTTATAAGCTGGTAGTTTTAGGACAGGAACTTACTTTCTTACATATTTGCATCTGGAAAATAATACTTTCTCTAGGATTGTTATAAGGATTAGAAATAATGTACATAAAGCACCTAGCACAATATCTGGCTTATAAATGCTCATTAAAAGATACTTCTTCTGATTATTATTAGTGAGGATATGAGTTGTGTTTGCGTCCATGCTATGAGAAAATCTGGATTGAAAAATAAATGTGTGATGGCCACTCAAGGGCATCACAACTGCAAAGAGATTAGAAATAGAAATAGAGATTAAAAGAGATTAAAAATAGATATAACATTTATTAGGCGCACACTCTGGGCCATGTCCCATGCCAAAGCATGTGACTCCAGGAGATGGGGTCTCTATTCCCACTCTACAGATGAAGAACCTGAGGCCCAAGTGGCACAGCTAGGCGGTGGTGCCAGGACTCAGAGCCCATGCCCTGAGCTCCCACACTCCACTGGCCCAGGATGAGAAGAGGCCTCCAGCTGTTTCTGAAGCATGGCTGATGGGAGAGTGATTATAAACGTGGGTTCACCAGCATATAAAGAGCAAAGGTATAAGGGAAGCCGTCTTCTCAGTTTCCCCCCCTTTATGCACCTCGGTGAGTGCATTTTTGAGAAAGTAAAAATGGCCCCTCCTTTGGAGAGACATTAAGACACTAAGGAATGCTTGCTCTAGAATTCTAGCTTTAGATGTTACTACTGTATACTCCCTTCCCCTAGCCCCTCCCCTGTACTAACTGCTCTGTGCAAACAAGATGGAACAGCCCCATTTTTTGAACTTCCTTTCTCTCGTTAGCTGAGACCTGCAGCGATGCCTTCCTCTTTTCATTCTAGCTGATCGTCAACAGCACTAACCACAAGTCCTTCCTGTCCCAGAAGTAAGTCTTGCCACACTCTAAGCTCCCAACGAGCTGTGAACACTACATTCTGCTCCCTGTAGGGCTCTGTCACCTCCGCCCCACCAGAGTTAGCTCCTTGGGGTTAAAGTGTTCATGGAATTCTCAAAGGGCGATTTGAAAAGACGTAAAGGTGCACAGTAAAAGATTGATCTCTAATATAAACAAGCATTACATTACACCTAAATTGTTGCAAGAAGCTTTTGTGCTCAATATTTTATTTAGCAGAACATTTTATATAACAATAAGGTTGATTAGAGAAAACTCTGCAAGTGCTTCAAGTTAGACAGTTTGTTTATCTCAAGGATTTTTTTTTAAAAAGTGGTAATGCAGGGAGATCCGAAGTAGGAAATAAAGCCAGGTCCTTGGGAAGAGTATTTGCCATCATTTTGAATACCTGCTTATTACGACCCCAAGACTAAAGTGAAATGACACCTGCCACTTGCAGTGACGTTTTAGTTTATGTGGACCCTTTTTGACTTTTCTGCCGCTTGGGCTGGGGGCTGGAGGGTGATCAAGGACATGGCTCTGTAGATATTTTGCCTGCCAGGGTTGCACTTGTTTAAGTGCATTTTATTTTCACGGACTGAGAAACTAAACCAAGAGCACAGTACTGCAAATGAATACTGCTCAGGACATTCAGCCCTGTCACTTGGCAGAGTAGGTGGGTTTGGGGGCATTCAGAGGGTGGAAGACAAAGAGAGCATGTGGTTTTGCTTTATTATTTACTGAAGGTCAAATAGGGGGGAATCCAAGTTAAAAAAAAAAAAAAGAACACCATCATCATCATATTTCATGATGATGACTGGAATTGCAGGCTCTAAACAAGCCTTCTCTCCTCCAAATGGGGGCTTTGGAAATCTTGAGGAAGATTGATATGTCAAGGATTATGTTCATGCTCTTTGTATCATCCCCAAATATTTACTGAAGCTAGGAGAAGAAAAGGCAGACTTTCCTC